>ML685755.1:24788467-25064072 GCA_007922175.1 Pelusios castaneus | reverse complement strand
ATATATATATATATATATATATATATATATATATATATATATATATAAAATTGGGATTAATGAGCCATCCTTTCTAATGAATATAGATTAGCCATCAAAAATAACAAGTAGTTTAGCAATTTAATGGTGATCTGAAATCTTGACAAAATTGCATTTCTCTAAATTGTTACTAGAGGTTTGACCTCCTTATCCAGCAAAGTGCAAAATAATTAGGATTTGTGAACTCGTAAGACTGGAAATCGTAAACTGAACGGCTAAGGCCACACTATTAATTGAGTCATTTCTGACAGCTACATTATGTAAGTTTGTGTTTACCACAGTACACATTACCAACAACAACAATGAACAAAAAAACCCAAACAAACAAAAAAACCCCATACTTCTATCACGTTTGTAAAATAGTGCAATTCCTACAAAAGGGGGAAATTAAGTCAACTGTTTTATAACTGCCTAATTCCCAGAAGTTAAACAAATAATTTTAATGTAACATTTTAATCTGTTTTGAGTAAAAATATATTAGCAAAATTAAAATATACTGGATTCTAATAAAGGTCCAGATCGCCCGTCCCAAGGGCATAATTTGGGAAGAAAATTAAAAGGAGCTAATCTTTGCAAGGATACTTTCACAGAGCTCCTCCCTCTATTCTTACCATCAGAGAAGGTGGGATTTGTCTCTGATGGAAAAGACCATGGAACTTGCTTCTAAATTTGATAGCTCTGCAGAGATCTGAGAAAGGCAAGGATGACCCATGCAGTGGTTATTAACTTCCACAACAGCTCTGACCTCTGGCATGATGGAAGAGAGACTACGGGCTTGTACTACAGTTTCTTTTTCAGGGAATCTCTATATGGCTCAGAGGGGAATTGTGTATCCTCCTCAGCCCCATTCCCAACGCACCCACTGCTTCCCTTAAGTTGCCCAATCTGCATCCCTGGATCATGTAGGACCCTCTGCAGAGTCTATAATAGAGAGGACTCTGCAGTGTAGATACAGCTGACCACTCTTTGCGCCAAGCCTTGATGTGTAGAGCTGGATGAAGTTATGACAGAAGAACAAGTTAGACAAAATTCACCAGGAATGGTCTGGATAATACTTATCCTTGCCTCAGTGCAGGCACTGGCTTAGATGACTTCTCAAGGTACCTTTCAGTCCTACATTTCTATGATGTGGGCCAACACATTTATTTTGCCTGTCTGAGTATAAAATTTTAAAACGTACTTTCCCTTAAACACCAATTCTTCTCCAGTCAACTGCTTTCTACGTGTTACACACTAAGTATTTGTGCATCATTATACCTACTAAAAAGTCAGGAAACAAATGGTGAATTAGACGAACAAGTTCTCTACTCACCAAAGTGGGCTGTTCTGTTACCTAAAGTCGAAAGTTTTGGGGGCTAGAATGGCCTCCAAATTCTCTAATCACTTTCTGTCCTTCTGAAAGGGGATACACCCCCCACCCACCTTCCCACCCCGAAGGGAAAAAATGTGCAAACTCCTTACAAAGTAGAACCACAGATTTTGACTGTTCATTTGTTAACAATATATGCTTTCACATAGGCCTGGTGCATAGGAACCAAAGACTGATAGTTAAACTTTAGTAAAAGCATACAAAAGACTTTAGATTAGTCCCTCAGGTTTCAATAATCTATCACTCCATTCCTGCACTTAAAAGCTTATAGGTAGACTTGGTCCTTTGAGCAGTGACTTGGTTCTAGGTCAGAGTCCCCAAACTGTAACGTGGACCTCCCTATGGGGGCACAAAGGAATATACATGTGGGTACAGAAGGGACTGACCAGATCCCATGGGGAGGTGGAGAGTGAGCGCCACTCTCTCCCCAACCCTGCCCCACGCTCAGGCCCTGGCACCTGCCCCAGCAGTGGCTCTGCACTTATCATAGCTCCGCTCCAGACCCCAGCCTCAGCCTCCAGCCCCATCCACAGCCTGGACAGGGTTCTCTTTCTGGCTCTGCTCCCAGCCCCAGCCCCACCACCAGCCTTGGGCCCTGGCTTTCAGACCTGACCATGGCCCTGCTCTCAGACACAGCTCCAGATTTGGGGGGGAGGGGGGGCAGGTGGCAGGTGGGGATGCAGCATAAGAAGTTTGAGGACCACTATCCTAAGTGAATAGAAAACCTGATTCTTTATATGAACATGGTATCTCACTAGTATAAATATAGCTTCCTTCCATATTATTTAACTAATTTACACAGCAAAGAAATGGAGAAAAGACCGAGAAAGTTCATTTGAAAACAGCATCATTTTAAATATGGCTAAAGCATGACACTATAACTTCTGACTAAAATGCAAACATCATTTGTCCTTCTCATCAGCATAGTCACCATGAAAGTATATCTGGTTGAATCTGCAGTGATTCTGAGTGGAATTTCTTGTAACTAAACATCCTCATACTCAATCGTGTGTAGGATACTGCACCGATATAAAACCTTTACTTTAAATAGTTTCTATACTTTGATCACATGTTAAAATATTTTTGTACAGGATAGTATTATGCCTAGGTGAAAAAATGAGTAGTTACAGAGTGGAATTCAAATATGTAATAGAAAGTAATATGTTGCTTCAAACTATAGCACTGGTTTTCAACCGGTGTGTTGCAGCACACTGGTGGGCCGTGAGAACTGTCCAAGTGAAATTTTGTACAAAAATAATGAAAATCAATGTAAAACAAACATTGTTTCACCTTAAACAATATTCTATCCAACTAAAATTGCAACTCATAAAACTCATGAAAATTAATTAGCAAATTAAAAGAGAGGTATCGGTCTTTCGATTCTAAAATGTGAACATTCTAATAAGACCATAACCATAGTAAATGTAAGTAAATGTGACGTTTATGAGCAATCAATTCAGCCGAAAAAAGTGGGTGTACTGTGGAATTGTTTGTCTCATTGAAGTGTGCTGTGTTACTGAAAAGGTTGGGAACCACTAATCTATGGATAAACAGTAGCATTTTCCAATGTGCCATGTCCCATTAAAAGTCAATAGGACTTAGGTATCTAAGTGCTTTTTAAAATCACTCACAAAATGATTATTTTAAAAGAAACTTATATGGACTGATTGTATTTACATTAGTGTAACCTCATTAACTTCAGTAAAGTTGTTCCTAATTCACACCATTGGAAGGGGTAAGTGATAAATCATACTGAAAAATAAAGAGGTAAAATTAAAAGGAAGACTTTGATCTTCTCTTGTAAACTGATTTTGTGTACGGGAGGTTCTGTTTGAAAGAAGCTGTTCCTTCTTGTTTCCTATATAGAAGAGGTACCCAAATCCTTCCTGATTTCAGGGAGCAAAGGGAGTCACAGAAACATCATCTTTGAAAACAAGCTACAATAATTTTACAGAAAGCAAAATGTCAAAACATACATGCTTTTCTTAAACAAAAATATCAGAAGTGTAGAGCGCATGGACCTCATCACGTTTTTTAAAAATCAAAAGTCTATGTTTAGAAATAAAATTAGATAGCACATGACAAACCACAAACAGTAAGCTTCTGACTATAAATGTCCTCTGCCTACACTGCAATTACATGTGTTCTTCACTACAACTCTTCTGCTGGCAATCACACCACAAACTGCAATTAAGTCAGCATTTAGCACAAAGTTAAACTGAGTTTTAAAAAAGATACATGAGTCCTAAATTAGCTATCACTATATATTTGATGGAAAATTAAGTTCCTGGAAATGGCTTTGAGCTTTTTAGGACACAACCTTTCTAACTGTAGACAGCTGATTCTACAAAATAAACTTGTCCGTTTGATCCTTGTTAAATTTAGTGATAATCCACACAATTTGGATAAGCAGAATATTCACTATTAAAATCCCAGTACAGAAACAGTTTGTAAAAAGAAGTCTCTGGAGCAACAATAACCCTGCTATTCTTCATATAGCCATAGTTGTTTAGCTTAAATAAAAAATATTCACAGAAATTTAATATTGCTGTGCTTCATTATTTTGTATAGAGATATACATTTATTACACTGACTGTATTTTTAAAAATAGCAGGGAAAATGTAGTGCTTCAATAATATATATATATCTATATAAAATAGATAAAGCAATAAAGTTCATGCACCAGGTCAAATCCAAAACAACAGGAAATTTTCTTTAGTTTTAAATAAACATGACATGACCATATGATATTATTTTGTCTTTATCACCTTTGTTCAAATTAAACATATTCAGTGTAATTAAAACATTGTCTACTGAGCAATAAAAGGGTTTTGTGTTGGAGAGCACTTTGGACCTAATATTTTGGGTACATATTGAAATCTGTCTACACAACCTGCATTTATGATCTAATGTCTTTTGTGACAATTTTAATTAGATTGGTGGACAAATCTAAAAAAAACAACCCACAGAATTAAATTAGATTTCTTAGAAGAACAGTCACAATATAAAGTTATTGTACATGCGCTTGTGCACATGGACTGATTATATAACATACCTAGAATTCTGAATATATATTATTTATTTCTGTTTCAGTATCACCCAAAGATCCCAGGAAGTGTTGAGGCCATTTTGTGAGATGTATAAATACACAGCAAGAGAATGGCTTAGCTTTAGGGCTGTCAAATGATTTTTTTTTTTTTTTTTTTTTTAAATATTGTGAGATTAAAAAATAGTCATAGTTAATCACGGTTTTAAATGCAAGTTAAACAATAATAGAATACCACTTGAAATGTATTATAAATATTCTTATACATTTTTAAATATATTGATATCATTTACAAAAAGTGCACAATGCTCACTTTATATTATTTTTAAACAAATATTTACACTGTAGAAAAGATAAAAGAAATAGTATTTTTCAATACCCATCATACAAGTACTGTAGTGTAGTTGCTTTCAGCCCTTCTAGACTACTGTACACCTTTCAGGAGTCTGATTTGTGCTGTATACCTGGCAATTTCACTGCACTTAAAAACTACGTGCGTATAAAATCAGACATAAAAAAATACACACTATTACTGAAAAATTACTTACTTTATTGTATTTATATTTAAGCGGTATAAACAAATCACTACCGGTGGGATATTTTAGTCTGTACTGACTTCGCTAATGCTTTTTACGTAGCATGTTGTAAAATTAGGCAAATATCTAGATGAGTTGACGTAGCTCCTAGAAGACCTCTGCATATGCCTAACAGTCCATGTATCTCAGTTCAGAACCAGTGCTGCAGTGCAATTTCTTAGTTATAAAAGTGCGATTTACAAACATAGAAAAAAATTGTTGTTTTTTAAAATATATAATTGTCAGTTGGTATTCTATTATTTTCTAACAATTAAAACTGTGATTACTTGTGACTTTTTTTTAATCAAGTGAACGTTTTGCATTATCACATGCATCAACGGCAATTAACTGACAGCCCTACTTTGCTTCAAAGAGCAAAACACCTTACTAGAAGTCAGAGCGAATAAACAAGCAGGCCTCTCTGCCAGCTGGGCACCAGGGACCACTTGAGACCCCATGTTCCCTGCTGCTCTAATTCACAGTGGGACTCAGCAGTGTTCATAACCCACTCTCTGAAAGGAGGGAGAGGCTCCAGTCCCCTGCAAGTGGCGAGGAAAGGTAAAAATGTGGGAGCGGGTCAGGTCACTGTTAAAAGGTCTAATTTCAACAGATCACAATGAAGAAGAATCAACATAATATGCAGGTTTTCTTCTTTTCACACTTGCTACTGGAACAAAAATCCTGCAAACCTGATAGCACAGGGGACAGAAAATAAACTACTGCAGTTACACTTCCAATTATATAAATGAACCTTGACCAATGTTATCTTAATGTAACTCTTAAAACCCGTTTCTTCCTTCACCTGAGTAAATATACATATACATGAAGACATACACTGCCCTTTGAACTAAAGACAGAAAAAGAGCAGCCTTTATTTCTGATTGTGACAAGTTTCTTTGCCATAGATCAGTATCAGAGGCAACACACTAAACTTAAACTGAATTTAAAATGCAATAGCTTGTCCAGAGACAAAAGAGAAATTGAAATCCCAACTCACTTTCTTTATGCTGCTTTCTGCTACACCAGTATTACTCAATAGCATGAATGAAATTCCAGGACAAAATATAGGGCAGCGAACAAGTCAGTCATTCTGGGAAAGCTGGCAGATGGCATCATCATCTTTTTAAAAAGAACTCATTATAGAAAAGTGCCTGTCAGATATTAATGAGTTAATCAATAAGCCGATTTTATCAGCAATGGACAGTATGTCACTTCCAAGTGATATCATTAACAACAGTATTTTAATCTGACCTCAAGCCATCAGCAGCAGGTCAAGAGCCATTCATTGTTTATCTAATTGCTTAGGGCAGTAAACCCATTAAAGGTACAGCCAATATTAATCAAACCAGCAGCAAAGCAGGTATTAGTAGAGCTGGTGAGTTCAGGAATGCCTCAGGCACAAAAACAGTAGCGTGAGCAGTTTTAAAACATGACACCATACATTAATACTCCATGTTATTAACAGACCACCACCAAAAACGAAAAAAAAGTACAGGGCTTTCCAATCTAAATTAGAATTAACACAGCGTAAAGGGAAGAACAAATGTTCCCTCCCATACATGATGTTTTATATAGCCCTCACTACACTTCATTTAGACTACAAATTGACTGTAATGAGTTAACTGTGTAAAAACCATGCATTAAAAAGATCATATCAATGAATGTTACAGACCACTCAGTTCAAACTTTCATTAAGATTGAGAGAGAACTAGTGATGGGCCTAAAGAAAATCACAGGCCACAAGACATGTGAAATTAGTACAGGGCAGGTTCTGTATCTGAACCCATATCCATTTATTTATAGAATCATCAAAATTTAGGGCCAGAAGGGGCTCATAAAAATAGACAATCCTCAACAAGTGTTTATCCAACTAGTTCATAAAAGCCTCCAAGGATGAGGACTTCATAGCCTCCCTTAGAAGCCTATTCCAGAGTTTAACTACCCTTAGGAAGTTTTTCATAATATCTAACCTAAATCTCTCCTGCAGCAGATTAAGCCTATTACTTCTTGTCCTACCTTCAGTGGACATGGACAACAATTGATTACACTTCTCTTACCCTTAACATGTTTGAAGACTATCATTAGATCACTCCTCAGTCTTCTTTTCTCAAGACTAAACATGCCATGTTTTTTAAACCTTTCCTCATATGTCAGGTTTTTGAATTCTTTTATCATTTTTGTTGCTCTCTTCTTTACTCTATCCAACGTGTCCACATCTTTCCTAAAGTGTGGGCCCAGAATTGGTCACAGTACACCAGCTGAGGCCTCACCAGTGCCAAGCATATAGGGAAAAATTTCTCCCACTGTGTTACATATAATACTCCCATTCGTACACCCCAGAACCAGATTATCCTCTATCGCAGCTACATCGCATTGTTGACTTGCATTCAATTTGTGATCTCCTATAACCCTAGAATCCTGATTTTCAGAAGCATTATCACATTGGTAGTTATTCCCCATTTTACAGCTCTGTGTATGATTTTTGCCTTCCTTTATTGAATTCAGATCAGCTCTCCAATTCGTCCAAGTTACTTTGAATTCTAATCCTGTCCTTCAAAGCATATGCACCTGCTCCCAGCTTGGAGTCATCCACGAATTTTATGAGCATACTCTCCACTCCATTATTCAAGTTATTAAGGAAAACACTGAATAGTACTAGACCCCAGACTGACCCCTCCTGGATCCCTTAGGCACACCTTCTCAGAGACCATGAAATAACCACTTTGATACAGACCAAGGGATAACCACTTCTGCATATATCTAATAGTAATTTCATCTAGACTACATTTCTCTAGTTTGGTTAAGAAACTATCATGTCAGACTCTGTCAAAGGCCTTATTAAAATTAACACATCTCATATCTACTCCACCCCCACCCCCAATTCACCCTGCCAAAGAAGAAAATTGGGTTGTTCTAGCATGATTTGCTCTTGATAAATCCATTCTGGCTATCCTTATAAAGCGATTATCCTCCAGATGGTTACAAATTGATTGTTTAATGATTTGTTTCAACATATTAACAGGTATCAAAGTTAGTCTGTAATTCTGTGGGTTGTCTTTGTTTCCATTTTTAAAAACAGGTCCTATATTCGCCCTTCTCTAGTCTTCTGAGACCTCACCAATAGTCCAGGAGTTCTCAAAAGTAATTGCCAATGGTTCTGAAATCGTTTCAGCTAGCTCCTTAAGTATTCTGGGATGAATTTCATCAAGCCCTGCTGGTGTTGAATACATCTATCTCATCTAAACATTTGTTTACCTTTCCTTTCCCTCTTTTGGCTTGTGCTCCTTTCCCTTGTTAATATTAATTATGCTGAGTGTCTGGTCACTCTTAACCTCTTTAGTGAAGAGTGAAGCGAAGTATGCATTAACCACCTCAACCTTTTTGATGTCATCCATTCTTAGTTCTCCTATTCCACTAAGTAGAAGACCAGCAACCTTCTTTTGCTCCTACTGTATTTAAAGCACCTCTTTTTATTGCCTTTTATGTCCCTTGCTAGGCATAGCTCATTTTCTGCCTTAGACTTCCTGATTTTGTCTCTGCATGCTTGTGCACTCCTTAGCAATTTGTCCATGTTTCTACTTCACATGAGATTCCTTTTTGATTTTCAGGTCAGTAGAAGACTCAGAACCATATTAATCTCTTGCTGTTCTTTGTATCTTTCCTTTGTATCGGGACTGTTGGCAGTTGCGCTTTTAATACTATCTCCCTAAGAAACTGCCAGCTCTCCTGAACTCCTTTTTCTTTTAGATTTTCTTCCCATAGGACCGCACCTACTAGTTCTCTGAGTTTTGTAAAGTCTGCTTTTCTAAAGTCCACTGCCCGTATTCTGCTGCTCTCAGTCCTTCATTTCCTTAGACCCATGAAATCTATCATTTCATGATTACTTTCACTCAAATTGCCTTCCACCTTCAGATTTGCTACCAATTCCTCTTTGTTGGTCAGAATCGAGTCTAAAATGGCTGTTCCCATGGTTACTGCCTCCACTTTCTGAAATAAAAACTTGTCTCCAACACACTCCAAGAAATAACTGGAAATTTTATGTTTTACTGTATTTTACTTTTCCAAGAGATGTCTTAGTAGTTAAAGTCCCCCATTAATATTAGGTCCTGTGCTTTGGATATTTCTGTTATTTTTCATCAATAGCTTGGAGATAAATTTTAACCAAATACAGCAGGCTTGTATATAAAATGCCAGATTCATAACAGAAATTCTTTGTGATCTCTAGCAACACACAGTCCCATGTGCATACATGTTGTATGGTTTCAAATAAATTTTAGATCAGAGATTCTGATCTTATCCATTTGAATAGCTGTATGAAATTATAATAATTAGAAAACAGTTGCAACTATTTAGCCTGGTAAAGCAAACACATCTAAGTCTCGCCAGCAAAAATTTTAGCAGCTTATTATTGCTAAATTGAGAGTAAACATTAAGAGTAAAAATATGCCATTTATAAAATAAAATGAACAGTTTCAAATACATTCCAGACACCTTTATCGTGTTTGAAAAACTAGCCCCTCACATGCAGGAAGAATGAGTAAAAAGAGCAATCTTTGGAATCAATCACAATGAATAACATTAAGAAAAGTTTTTTTTTCTCTCCAATGTAGTGAGGGTTTGCTGCCAGACTGACATTCACCGTACTTGTGCATGAAAAACAACTTTCCTGTTCATAATCAGATCACTGAGGTCTTAAAACAATAGTAAATATGAAGCCTTTTCCCACGAAAGCTCATGAGATAAATAAATTTGTTGATCTTTAAAAGTGCCACAAGACTCCTTGTTTGTTTTACTTAAAACATATGTTACATCTTTAAATGAGTGAACAGTATTGGCTGTAGAAGAGAACTGGCAGAAAACGTATTACTTACTAAGATTTCTTCCAAAGTAAGGTATAAAAAGGGTACTTGAACATTAACTTGACATCACCTAACATACTGAGAAAACCTTAGCTAAGAGCTCACTGACTCTGCTTCATTACCTTTTATTAGTTTCCCATTTTAATAAAGGAACAATTTCTTCATTGTAATTAATAATGAACATTTCTGGTTTAAAATTAATAGAAGCAAAGGCTGCAGGCCATTTAACAATATACAAAGCACAATAAATCATATGCCTATATTGGTAAAGGACCTTAGCAAAAGACATCACAGGGACCTATTTTGAATTCAGACTGGTACGTACCAGAAGAAACTTCACTGAAGCTAATGGAAATATAAAGGTGTAAAACTGGTGTAAATGTTATCAGAATCAGGGCTTCAGTTTTTTAAATAGGTGTAGCTGAGCATAATGCTCCACCACATCTATCTTTTTTATAAATTATGAGAGCCGGTCAAAATTCTTTGTATAAAAAATTGTCCCATCAGAAAACGGGCTTTGTCTAAATTTTCTATATGAATATGGTAGATATTTCCAGGGGGGGTAGCTATGTTAGTGTGTGTACAGCAAAAACAACAAGAGCCCTGTGGCACCTTATAGACTAACGGATTTCTTCGGGCATAAGCTTTCGTGGGCTATATAACCTACTTCGACAGACACACGATGAAGTGGGTTCTAGCCCACAAAAGCTTATTCCCAAAGAAATCTGTTAGTCTATAAGGTGCCACAGGACTCTCGTTGTTTTTACTACATGAGTATATTGATTTTGACACATTTTGATGGGAAAATTACAGCATTTTCAAAATACTTCATTTTGATGTTTGTTTTGTTTCAGTTTTTAGAAACCAAATAATTTTGTTTTGTAATTCAGGGTTGGTATTTGGACCTCACACTACTTTTCTTTCAAACAAAACAAAAACTAAAAACAACCTCCTTCCACCTTTTCCCTCACTGGGAAAATGGAGGGTTAACGGGGAAGAACGTGTGAAAGTTTCTTCCAGCTAGAAATCAATCAGAAAGTAGGTTTTTCCCCACTTTATTATTATTATTTTAATGTTTTCTGGTAAACAACCTTTCGACTTTCCCTTTTTTGGAACCTGAGTTCCCAGTTAAGGCTATAAGAATCTGTCACGGCTCCCATGATTTTTCATGACTTCAGAAGTTTTGATTATCACCCTCTCCATCCTAGATGGCAGGACCTATGTTGTCAACTGCCCTTCCTGCTTTCCCATTGCCCCCGGTAGATAGCAGGGCTAAGGCTGTCAGGCCACTCATGGTAGGTGGTGGAGACCGCACTGTCAACATTCCCTCCCTCCCCTGCTCCTCCCGTAGCAGAGATTGGGCTTCAGTCTCTCATTGAGGGGCTTGGGCTTCCGTGAATTCTTGTTGATTGGACACGACCTGTTCATGACTTTTATTAAAAATAACCATGACAGAATCTTAGACTTATACTCTGTCCATTATTCTAGTATCTGGTTATCTTCCATGCAAGACCCTGTATAATCTGCTGCACAAATGAGCCAAATTCCACAGGTAACAAACTTATATATTCTACCTCAGCAACCCCTGACAGTTTGAAATGCATTTAATTCCCATCCCTCCGACCACTTCACAAACATCCTGCTCTCGCTTTTGGATGAAAGTAGTCATTGACATAATATTCATCATTGATTTTTTTTTTTTAGAATGATAAGTGTACTTTAACCTACAAGTGTGTCGTCGTGATATGCATATTATGTCAGTCAGTGTTACTTGTATGTTCTTTGTTACCACAGTATCTGAGCATTTCATAATTATTAACTCTCACAACACCCCAGACAGGAAAATACTTTGATTACCATTTTACATATGGGAAACTAAGGCACAACGAGACTAAATGATTTGCACAAGATCACACAAGAAGTCTGTGGCAGAGCAGGGACTTGAATCAGACTCTCCAATCCCTGACTATTGCCCAAAGCAAGTTAATCTCAAAAACCTGTGTACCTCTCTATTCCATCATATCTTATCTCACTGTACACAACACACATTTACTATAAAATACATATATATATATACACACACACGAGTCTTTGACCGAATTCAATGTTTAACACATCCTTAAAACTAATTGAGATTCTTTTTTTTACTAATATGAAGAGTCATTAGTTGTGCTACAAGTCTAAAATGTGTACAATTTATTTTTCACATTACCTATTTTTCACAGATAGCCTTAAAGCATTTAAACCATAATAATTTTAAGTGGTTCCTAGACGATTTTTTCTATACATTTCCACACTTAACATTTTTCCTAGGAATAGTAGTCTAAAAGAGGCCTTACCTCTTTGACAAGAATATTTTACAGCTCCTGGTAAGTAAGGTGAGGGACTGCAAATATAATAAGGAATTCTGGCAATCATTCTGTTGTTCAATATATTGTAATAGCTTATTTCTGGGTGACAGGATGTATAATTCATTGCCTGATATACTGCCAATCTTCACAAGTAATAGGCAAAATATTAAAATATTAATATATTTATTTAGCATATGCTAACGCATAGTCAGAACCAGAAATAGAAAATAAAAGGAGTAGTTATATTTGGGCCCATGCCCCAAAATATGCCAATCTTGCCTAACTTTGTAACTTTGCTTTTCTGAACAAGCAAGTTCTCTGACTTCTCATGTGGGTAAAGTAAACCTGATTAGTTCCTAAGATCCCATATTCTGAATATACCCTCTGTCCTACAACTGAGGCTAGAAATCTATATACCATTTCAAGCAATGATTCAGCAAACTGAGGTGATTTAAATGCAACTTGCTGTGAGTATTCACAAATTTAAAATGGGAAAAGGAGACAATGGTTTTGAGAAGCATGTTCCTCTGACCGCTCCCTCTTTCAGTGGGCTCGAACACACATTTTAAAAAATTCAAGTCTCTTTATTTAGAAATTATAATGACATGCTATTTAAATTATTGTCTGCTAGAAATGCCATGCCAAGTCACAGCTTGTTGCTGTAGCATAACAGCACCAAAGAGACAGTCTATGCGGGCAACACATTTTCTTACTACTATATACACAGGATACCGCAAGTTTCCATGATGTCATTAACAGTGTTGGCTGCAGGCCCGTATATGATAAAAGAGCAAGGGTTTTTCTTTTGTTTTGTTTTTTTCCTATTCAGCCAGCCTGGCTGCCCTCAAGTCTTTTCCACTTGAACTGAAGTCACTGAACCAAATAAATCTTTAGTGAAGTTACACCTTAGAAAGGCTAAAGCCCAAGAACTCCTGGCTTCTGTTACATTTACATAGTGGCCAGCTGTTTTCATCTTGATTTGGAAAATCTGGAGCTCAATTCAAAGCTCAATCTGAAAAAAAGCCCAATTTTAAATGTGTAAATCTTGTCAACCTTGGTAATGAAACCTTTCTGTTAAATTCTTCCTTGGAAAGTAACAAATAGGATTCAGTCTACTAGAATTATTAAAGTAGGAGCTTTCTGAGATGCTGTTTTTAATCTCTCCACCCTACCCCCAAATTAAATGTACATCCTGTGCTGCACAATGGAGAAACTAATTGCACATGCAACAATGTTAACTTGACCTCCAGGTGATCATTTTTATTTTGCTTTATAGTTCTAATTACTCTCGAACATATTAAGGAATATGATAACCTGCTAGACGAATCAGAAGCATTTTCTCACTAAAGATATTTTTTCTATGTTGGCTTACAAGTTTTGCCATACTCTGGGTTATCAAAGAATCTTTTTAAATTAATGTACATTTTATCGTGCAAATACTGATCCAGTGTAAATGGAAACAGTCTGCATGTCTGATTAATACCTAGGACACGCCCATATAACAGAGACCCTCAGTTGTACTTCTGGAGTTTACTGTATTTTTCCCTCTTGTTCTCCTCTTACTCATACCTGTTAAGTCTGCAAGATTGGAAAGCTTGACATTTTGTGCAAATGATGAAATAGCCCAATTTCCATATCAGTGACTACTCATTACACCAGCTACATACCTCCTAGGTTAACTGACTGTTCAAGTTTCTTATTCTTATTCCCTGTCCAATCCATTATTTTCCGCCATCTTTCTGCTTTTGCTCCCACTTAAATTTGACGCATACATCTTCCTTCCTGCTTCCAGTTCACTACATAAGGTGACCAGAAGTCAAGTGTGAAAAAACAGGATACTTTTTTTTCGAAGAGGCGAGAGAGGAGAGGAAGGGAAGGCAGTTTGTGTGCACAAGACAAAGCCCCTAATATCGGAATGTCTGGTCACCTTATCCCTATATCAACTCTTGACATTTTCCCCTGCTCCCTCATTCTCCTTCCTGCTCGTGTTCCCACTTTCCTTCTCTGAGGTTTGTCCCAACATTTTGATTCTCCCACTGGAATTTCACCATGTCTCTGGTTTGGCATCCCTACATTCCCATCCTCTAATATGTCTGGCTCCCCAGATTCCCTCCCTTTGAGTTTTCTCATCCATGGACTCTCTCAAGCTTACCACCTACAAAGAGCAGGGGTTCTCAAACTGGGGGTCCTTCCCCCCTTCCTCAGGGAATTGCGAGATGTCAACCACCACATATGTTGGTAGAAGTGACATAGCATGGGAGAATTAGTGGGGTTTTTGGGGGGAGGAGTCATGACCGACTGGAATATTTTCAAAGGGGTCCCAGCAAAAGACATTTGAGAATCCCTGTCATAGAGTATAATCCCCAACTTGTCCTCAGCCAGAGACACAGCTATAGCAATATTCTACACCAGTGTTTTTCAAACTGCTCATCTTGTTAGGATCTCACTGAATTATGCCTCATTATCAGAATGTCTCTATTTTATTTGCTTTTCCACCCTGATCACGTATTCTACTCTATGAAATGTGTGCTACAACATATACTGGCTTTCTGGAAATTTTTTAAAAGTATCTTGATCTACAGACTTTGCTCTGCTGTGTGAACTGCATTCTCTTTAAACACTTAAAACTTTGAGACCCCTTGCAACTGCACCATTACATGTCTACATCATTGCTTTCTAATGGACAATTATGCAACATACTATAGCACAGTGGTCTTCAACATGGGCGATACCGCCCACTAGTGGCATTTTGTGATTTTTGGTGGGCACTACAAAAATGGAGGATGGAGATAATGGCCATGCTCATCCGGCTGTAATTTATAAAAAGTTTGTATGAATAATTAATAATGAATGAATAATGAATAGATTTTGTTTGAATAAAATTTGTTTGATATCTTATTTAAAATACGAGTTTAAAAAATTTAAATAAAAATGTATATATTTAAATCTATACTTTAAATAAATTGAAAATTATAATTAATGATTAACAGTACGACAATTTAACAATTAATTTAACGACAATGGCAATTTATGAAAAGTAACAATTTACGTAGGTGGGCGGTAAACTTACTGCAAATGTGAAAATATTGAAAAACTGGGCGCTGAGCCAAAAAAGGTTGAAGACCACTGCTATACCAGAATGTCATGGTAAGTATCACAGAGAGAAGTAAAAAATATTGCATAATAGTATGTAAAAAAATCTGGAATACCACCAGTGTGCCACTACTGAGGCTATTTACAAGTGTTGCTGTACTGCATCAAATGACAAGTCTCTATTACAGCGCACTGACTTTGCTCCCCACACAGCTCATTTAGTTGGTTCTATGTTACTGAACAACTGATTGCCATGAAAATATTAGGTCATACGCAATTGTTTCAGAACACTCTTTCAGAACACACCGGGTGACATCCATAATTACCCCAATCATACAACTTAGTGTAATGGTTTTCTAACTTTTTTCCCTCAGGACTCAGTTGAAAAAAAATCATTTATGCCCATGACCCAACAATTACATCTTTCAGCAATGCACTCCAATCTTTTGGTGCCGGCAGCAGGGTGCGTCACAACCCAGCACCTGAGCATCAGTGACCCAGTACTGGCTCTCCACTCAGTCTGAAAACCACTGACCTAGTTCCACACTTCAAATGCAAAACACATTTAAAAGGCACTGCAGAACAAGTTGTTGTATTCGATAGTTTAAAACACAGAAACTAGATTAACATGAGTCCTAGACTGAGCTCTAGTACCACTGGAGATTCAAACATGGAACATCGTGCTTAATAGGTGGTCTCAAATCTGGCCATAGTGTCAATTACATATTTATAGAAAATGTATCTTATAGACAAACTCCCAATCCACCTCTGATGAGGTGAACCATTACCTTTCCCCATTCACAACTGCACACCATTCCTGGGAACAGTTTATATGGAAAAGTAAGAGGCAAGTATACACATGCATCTGTCATTAAGGCAACATGTGATGCTCTTTTTGAAAAAAGTCCTTCCCTTTCTTCAAAAGTAAAAATACTGGAAGTCCTGTGACACCTGAAAGACTAACTGATTTCTTCAGGCATAAGCCTCTGACGAAGTGGGTTGCATCCCACAAAAGCTTATGCCCGAAGAAATCAGTTAGTCTTTCAGGTGCCACAGGACTTCCAGTGTTTTTACTTTTGAAGAAGATACTAAATGCAGAACTCCAGTAAAAGTAACTTTAAATACTGAAAAACCCCCTAGTATATCCACAAAAGCAAGCAATTGTGTAATAATATTTATTAGAACCTCTACTGCACAAAAACAGCAACTCTGAGATCCAGAGGTTGAACTCACCAGAGGTTTAACTTAGGGAGAGTCGTCTGACTCAGCGGTCGATCAGCATATTCACCTAGGTTCTCAACAATTCTGCCCCAAACTGCTTATTGAAGGAAAAATGACTTGATACACTTTTGATGAATTTTAATAAAAGTAATACACATGCAGGAATAAAATAAAAAATAACTTATCACTAAAGCCAAATAATATCAGAAACAAGTTAGCTGCAATAGTGGTGTTCAACTGCTGTATCATCAGTTCAGTCAAAGTAGCACACCAAGTAATCATTTCTTAATTCTACAACAGGAAGTTCAAGAATGCAGTTTGCTAATTTAGCTTTGAAAGGGAAGCAGTAGATTAAAGTATACTATGGATCTTCTAGCTTGCAGCTGCAGGATCCACATGGACACTCAGTTAATGCAACAAGCTAGCATGGGGTAAATTTAGAGAGAAAAGAAGTGTTTGAGTAGACATGCCCTTAAGGTTAGTTTTAGGGAATATTCTTAAGCATTCCCCTTTTGTGACTTCTATGGGCTATCGTACACATATTTCTCCCACACAGCAACATTCACAATATAAGCTGTTTGCTTGAAGTCCAGGTTCACAGCCACAAGCTATATAAGATTTTTCTGTGAACAAGAAATCTGTACTTTTTCATACACATGAATCTGCCTTTGTGCAAGAAGATAATATTTACAAATAGATGAGTTGTAATCCACAAATAAGATGGACTGAAAGCAAAATTCAGGGAACACCCTGGGAACTGGAATCAGGAGGATTCACATAGTGATGTCATGATATTTTACTATCAAACTACTTATCAGTTATTGGAATATACTAAGATACCAATCTTGAGTGTACCAAGATACTAACTCTGACCTCAACCACTAAAAATCACCTAACTAGAAAACAGAAACAAACAGCAAAGGAACCAAATAGGAAAATTTCTTATGAAGTCATATTATTCAAGTATTAATAGCATTTTCAAAATAAAAAAAGTTTATGATCTTCCACTAGATTAGAAAGCAAGTCACTTTGCTATCTAATCTTTTGCTATCACAGAGCAAATCTTTCAGTTAACTCAATGACTCAGACTTTTCATAAGATAACAGTGAAAATAGCAAATCAAATATCAGATATATATTCTCTAACAAATATTTTATAACACTCTGAAAGAACCACAGTCTTAAATTATTTCAGTGTGTCATCAAAATATTTTCCAGGTCGGTTTGGCAAACACTTAGAATATCAAACTTGTTCCATTAACTTTTCTGAAGTAGGGGTCAGTTCCTTGATGTAACTATAAGAGAGGTAGCAATTATGCAAACCATGTTGTAGAACTCCAACCAAAAAGAAAACGGGGTGAATTCTGCATGTTACATTCTCTACAATCACATTGCAAATCACAGAATTAAAGGGTGTAGGGTTGGAAATAGATCCATCTATAGAAGTAACACACACACACACACACACACACACACACACACACACACACACACACTTTTAGTTTCCTATTACTACTGTTATTTTTATTTTGGTATAAGCTTGTTGACTTCATACTAAGAAAAAGAAAGGGAAAAAAACACAGCAACAAAGAGATAATTGAATTTATTTTTGGCAGTCCCAAGAACCACAAATAAAATAAATCTGAGTGTGCTTAAAATAGCAAAGCAAAGAACAGCCACAGAGCTGTGTCTCTTCCCATTTTAAACTCAACAGGGAAATGCTGCAAAGCTATTTTCTCAGATGGCACTCAACTAATTTAGTGCCCTGTTTTCCCTCTTCTCTCTGTCTGCAAACTTAGTGCAAAAAACATCTCTATGTACAAAGAGGAGAGCTAAGACAGGTCAACCTCATGATCTTGGTCTCTCAGCTGTATCATTCCACTACAAAAACACGAAAACTGGCTTACAAAGCATATCCTGTTAATCCCCTCCCTTTAAAAAGGGCTACAAGGGATGAAACACAGTATCAAGAGAACACAGTGTGACCCTTTTCTCTTTTTCCCCTCAGCATACAAGTTTCCACCTCCACCGCAAACAAGTTCTCTCTGGTCAAAAGTAGATTCTTGAGCTTTCAAGTCTATATCTCCTAGTGGAAACCAGTTGCCTACGGCCAAGTTCAATGGCCATCCAATTTTAAAGCAGCAGAGATCACTATTGTCTCACCTGCATTAAAAGAAGCTCATAACTAATGTCAGCCCAGATCTCCAATTGTATGGATTAAATTTTTAATTTCCTGTTTTTCTTTAAGAAAAAATAATCAACCAGATCAGAGGCTTTTCTCCATAGCTCTACCTGTCTTGGCCATGAGTTGCAGCCATCATTGGAAAATCCTTCATCCATATGAATTCAGCACTGCAACTGAGGATTCTGGGGTGCCTTCTGCTTTCCTTATAAGCATGGGAACTCTATAAACAAGGGTTAACCATTAGCATCTTCAGTGAAGGTATAATTTTCCTCAACTCCCTATGAAACTAAGGTAGCTCCATGAGGAATATTAACCTTCTTAACTAGCTGGTCCAAAACTGGGTGTGAGGGTGCTGTTTTGGTGTTCTTCCATTATGATAATGTATTTAGAAACAGAGGTGTTCTTTAGCTTTCAGTCTAAGTAACAGTCCTCCATCACTCGCACTCTCAGTTTCCCCAAACAGAAACAGCTAAAATGGTCTCATGTTTTACTGGGTTTTTTGAGAAGCAGTGTGGAGAGGAGGAATGAGTTGCCAACTGTACTTCAGGAAGCATTGACACTGGATACACAAAAGCCAAAATGGAATCAGACGCTGGCATATAAAAGTTAAAAGACTATACAGGATTTTTAAATTAAGGGCTGAAGAAAACTTGGCAAGTGTGGAAGAGCATATAATTCAGGTGGAGATATTGCCATTGGAGAATTTATTAAGCGGTAAATGTTATCTCTTAGTAAAGAGGACAGGAAGGAAATTGGTGAAGTAGAGGTAAGAGCTAGTGAGAAATAGTCAAACATAAAAGTCTCATTTAAGTATAATGCATGAAGTTAAGTAACTGAATATTCACAAAGTGTACAAGTGCTTATATACAGATACTAGAAATCTAAAAACTAGGATGGGTGAGCTCAAGTGCCTGGCATTAAATAAGGATATTGATATAATAGATGTTACAGAAAATAAATGGTAGAATGAGAATAACCAAGGGGAGACGGTTAATACAGGGTACAAAATACATAAGAATAACACAGTAGGTAACACAGGTGAGGAAGTGATATTGTGTGTGAAAGAAAGTAGATAGTCAGGTATAGTAAAAAATTCAATTCAACTGTCCCAAGAATCTCTATGGATAGAAATTCCATCCTTAAACGATGAGAGTATAGTAGATTGATCATAGCACTGACTACCTGACCAGAATGATAAAGATATCATATAATGCTCAGGGAGATTAGAGAGAGTCTACAAAAGTAGAGAACACAATAATAATGGAGGATTACAACTATCTTTATACTGACCTGATATATGCCACTTCAGGAAGGGACCCAGAGATGAAATTTCTACTATTTATTTGTATTACATGACTGCATTTTGAAGCAACTTCTCCTGAAAGCCACATAGGGAGAGGCAATTCTTAATTTATTCCTAAATGAAACACAGGAACTGGCTCAAAAAGTGAATATAACGACTTGGGAAGAGCAACCAGAATGCAATTAAAGTTAACATCCTTGTAGGAGAAAAAATACCAAAGAAAGCCACAACAGGGGCATTTCACTTCAAAAAGGGGAACTACACAGAAATGAGGAAGCTAAACCAGAGTCAGATGAAGTGGCCTCGGGCAGCCCCACTTTTGGCCCAGGGCTCCATCCCTCCAGCACTGGCAGGGGCCCTCCCAGTATACCCCCAGAGCTGTGGGGGCTGAGCAGGGTGGGGTGGATCTTACAGGGGATCTAGGGGCTGGACCTCGGGGCCCCCTTTAGGCCAGGGCCTGGGGCTTCAGCCCCTGCATTAACCTGGCCCTGAGCTAAACAGAAATTGAAAAGAACTGTCACAAGAGTGAAATATCTGCAAGCTGCATGTATGCTCTTTAAAAACACCATAATAGAGACTCAAACTAAATGGGTGCTCCAATTAAAATGCCACAATGGTTAAAAAGCAGAGTAATAGAGGTTGTCAGAGGCAAAAAGGCATCCTTTAAAGATTGGAAGACAATTTCTACTGAGGAGAATGAGAAGGTGTATAAACTCTGGTAAGTCATATTTAAAAGTGTAATAAAACACGGCAAGAAAGAATTTGAAGCATAACTTGCTAAAGACACAAAAACTAATAGCAAAAATATTTTAAGTACCTCAGAAGCAAGAAGCCTGCCATACCAGAAGTGAGGCCACTGGATGAACAAGGTGCTAAAGGAGCACTCAAGGAAGACAAGGCCGTTACAGAGAAGCTAAATTAAATCTTTGCATTGGTTTTCACTGCAGATGATATTAGGGAAATTCTCACACTTGAGCCATTCTTTTTTAAATCTGAGTAACTGTCCCAGATTGAGGTATCAGTAGAAGAGGTTTCAGAACAAACTGATCAATTAAACAGCAACCAGTAACCAGAACTAGATGGTATGCACCCAGAAGTTCTGAAAAAACTCAAATACGAAAGAGAAGTAATAGCTATGATATGTAAGCAATTGCTTAAATCACCCCCTCTACCAAATGATTAGAGGGTAGCTAATGTAATGCCAAAATTTAAAAAAGACCCCAGAGTTGGGTTACCAGACATCTGGCAAAAGGAGGACATGTCCTCCTTTTTACCTTCACGTCCTCCATTCGGCAGGCATTTTAAAAATATGTGATTTTGTCTGGCTTTTTACTTATGATTAAAATTTCAGTTTTTTATATGAAGCTACCGTATATGCTCGCATATAAGCCGAGAATTTTAGGGTCCAAAATATGCCTGAAAAGCTGAGTTCGGCTAATCCACGGATCACAGCCAAAACCGGGGCAGAACACCCTGGGGACCAGCAAAGCGGCAGACCCAGGCGGAACACTTGTTCTGCCCTGTCCTGCCGCGGCCAAGCTAGGGAGTTTCAAACCTCCCGCTCTGAGCATGCTCAAACAGAATAAATGGCTATATTTCACAAGAGACAGTGGTAAATAACCAGTCAGAAGACAGGATCCTGGCTAGATGGACCATTATTCTGGCCAAGTATGCCATTCTTGTAATCTTATGTAATTTTTGTCATTTTATTTTAAAGCTTCCACTCCGTGAGTTGGATGATTACATACACATTTTGGCTTTCATTAAAAGTCATGTAAATTTCTAGTCCTTATGACTGCAGAGAAAAGCTTGAAAACATGAGCCACAAAGGCAAAAAATAAACAAAAAAGACAACTCTGCTTTCAAAAAATGTTATAAATCCATGATTTTGGGGGCCTGACTCATGATTCTGAACACTTCTGACTGATATTACTGCATTTTATTTAATGTAAATAATTTACTTTTATCAAAATTTAAAATGTGAACATCAGTTTTTAAAAGGGATTTTTCAAAGAGAACTTTTAAGGTAGACCGTCAGATCGTAGCAAAATTAGAAAAGTGAATTGGGCTGGGAGCTGGTGTGTTTCTTTTGCTATCAGTAATGTAGAAAATTTATATGGAAGTGAGATATAGCTGTAAAAATACAGCAATCAAAGAAATATTACCTTCTTGGGAAAACAAATATCTTGATAATTAGTCAACAGACAAATTACAAAGTGTCTAATAGCTCAATCAATTTAAAGGGGTGTTACTGGATCAAATATAATCCAAAATTCAGGTTCCATTTAAATATTTATTTATTTTTTACAAAACCTATGATCAGTTTATGCATTTCCATTACTCATTTTTAATCCCAGTAGAAGCCAGCATTATACAAATAACACTCCTCTGCAAGAGGAAACACACAGTACTGTACATTGTACTAGATAGGACAAAAATTAAATTGTCTAGAACTGAATACAAAGGAAAATGAAAGTGAGTTAACTATTTTTACTCTTTCATTTCTTGGACAAACAGCATAGTGAAAAGTTTATTAGTTCTTGCGAGCCATTTAATTTTTAATAATTTAAGGTCTCATTTGTAGCACAGATAAGGGTATTTACATTTTTAATGAATGATAATCAAAGGGATGTTCCCATTAAGATTTTAGTTTTCCAGTGCCTATCACATTTTGGGAGCCGCTATATTGTAAGTAGTAATAATAATAAATTGGATTGCTGTCCATCTACTAAAATCTGGATCTTACAACTATTTCTTTTCAAACAGCAAAACAATGTGTGAAAACATCACTACCTCAGCATGTTATCTGATAATTAGGAGACCAGAGTGATGAGAAATGTTAGAACAAATTATTAAAACTAATAAAAGAAGAAAAGACAAGGATCTGTTTCCATAAAGGACATTGCTTTCTAGAAACAGATGAAAATACAACTGGCAATTTCTCTTCCTTTTTTGATGAGTAGGTTTTTACTGCTTACAGAAGGAGCACTTAACCTTCAGTTGTCAGAGGTTATGCAAACTCTGTTGACACAACTATGTATGCAAATTTAATTCCTCAGAAGGAGTGGAAAAAGTTGTGGTTTGCGGTTTATCTGGGCTTCAAGTTTACAAAGAAGTGTTAAAAGCCTGACTCTAAAGTTATTTTCCAGTTCTGTTGATTAATATAATCTTGTGGTATATTCCAAAAGCAATCAAACATTTAAAAAGAAAAAAAAAGTTGTACTGTTGGCATTAATATATTTTCTGCCGACACATTTTTATTGCATTAGTGACTTGATGCCTCAATTAAGCCAGTTCTGGCCACTGTACAAACTGCCCCTGCCCCTAAAATACAACGTTTCCTTATGGTACTTTCCATTAAAATGACAAGTTTATACCAGACAGCAATCCCTCCAACACAATACAAGGAACGTTGTTCAAACAACCACACTGCACTCTTCTGGAGAGCACTCTGCACTCTTGCTGCTTCACTGGCACATTCAGGCCAAGCAAACAATTTCGAGAATTTTAGATAAATTCAAGGAGGGATACCGCTATAAAAATATCGCAATCTAAGAAATTCCTATTACA
The DNA here is from genome assembly GCA_007922175.1 of Pelusios castaneus. NCBI lineage: Eukaryota > Metazoa > Chordata > Testudines > Pelomedusidae > Pelusios > Pelusios castaneus. The sequence goes on along the minus strand of ML685755.1, from coordinate 25,040,462 downwards.
TCTGCATAAACATTTTAGCTGTAGGCTTCCTCAGGGGAGAAAAATGTGTTTTAAACGATCTAGAGGCATTTTAAAATGTTCAGTTAATTTGGAAAACCAATGAAGGGGCAATATTTTGTGAATAATTATGTAGTTACAAATCCAAGGGAGCACAGGAAGAAAATCTCACTTTTTATGAGTCTAACAGGTTACTGCAGGATACTTAGGTAGGTTACTCTTTATTTCAAATATTTTAAGATGCTAAATATGCAAAATTAAAGCTAATAACATCAGTTATTACAGTAAAAATCTCTTGCTAACAACCTCATCATCTAAATAATTTACTCTCTTTTCAGCTAAAAGAAAAAGATAAAAAGTTGATTATGAAATCATAATTTAATTATAAACAGATTGGCATAGCAGGGTTTGTTACTTTTAAGGATTTAAAAATAGGACATTCAATGATAATTTTTCTATTTACTTTTTCTACATAGTCCCTGAAGTACTTTTGTAGCCCCAGCAATTTCCAAGGACACCCCTCATTGGCACCCACTTGGACGGTTTTTCTGTGCTTTCAACATTTTATCAATGCTGCATACCCATAAGGCAAGTTTGAAGCAAGACGCAGAGAGTTTGAAACACTATCAGCACGTTTAAAATATGACATTTGGGTGCTGTATCAAATCACATATTTTGTCTTCCTCATTTGCACACCTAAGTGACTCTCTGCATTTACAAAAATGAACAAACCCTATGCTCCTCCTATTACTATTCTTGGAGGAAAGAATAGTGACTGCTTATTCTGTTTTACAACCCAATATGAAAAAATAACCCTCTTTTTAATGCTCATATTCTGAATTGAGCAAGTAATTAATAATTCATTTGAATAGAATTTATTTTTAAATATGAAAAGAATTTAACAAGGCACAAATTATAATGAAGATTTTCCCCCCACTAAGATTGGGATTGAGTTTACTACCTGGTTAGGTTGGTATATGGCTCCTATCACATGGGCCATGGAACGAACTATCAACTGCATTGATCACTATCATCCTGCTTCTGATTCAAACCACTGGCTTAGTGGTGAAAGGTTGTCCTGCTATCCATTTTGTGAGCCAATCATTTCCATTACATTTCTCCCACTTCAAACAAAAAACATGGATTGGCTTAGGTATTTGTGAGACGCCCATCACTAGCAATCACAAACCAGGTCACTCCCTCCTATGAAACAACAACGAGGCAGGTATGAAATGTCTTGCTAAGATTTTACCAAGTCATTTGAACAGGAGACAATATTTCCACCCTTCCCCAACTACAGCAGATAAAGCACTGGATTTGGCTTCCAAAGCCTGCAGATCTCAGGGAATCCACTGAGGTTCTGTGCCTCAAGCTACCTTTGGGGCCTTGTTACGGCAGCACACCTTCACTGCCCACTGCTCTTCGAACACTACTCATTTTATACTGATCCATAGGATTTCCACAGCACAGGACAGAAGGAGCATTATAAAAAAGATAATATACCCTGATTCCCTGTGGGATTGATTGGGTACAGTGCCATGACCTGCTCCTTCTCCATGATCTCTCCCATTCAACCTTTCCATGAGGTATGAGAAAAATATCTACCCTTCACGAGTCATCCTGGGCAATGTGATTAACTAATATTGAGCTCGGTGGCATTACAGCTAAACAAAAATAGATTTTTCTTCTTGCAACAAGAATCTTCACTGAGCAAAAAGTAGTAAGAACAAGAAACACTGCTTGAGTTTTCTGATAAATAAGGCCTAGGGGCCGTTATGCTTTACTGCAATCCAGGTAACAGGGCAAGGCTTTCCAGTCTAGTAGATCCAGCACACTGAAAATCCATTTGCAAGGACAAAGTGATCTCAGCTCACAGAACCAAGTTCAGGAGTGCTCTGAATAGTGATCCCAGGGAAACTATCAACTCAAGGAAACCAAAATGCACAGAGGCTCAAAAGAAGCAATCAGAACCCACTAGCCAAGCTATCTCTGCAGGGGAGCAACTGCTTTAAAAGTGAAGAAATCTTTTCAGTGCTCCTAAAAATAGGCTAAGTTACAGTTTATTTGTGGGTCTTACTACTAAATTCTACCTCTGACATTATAAGGGGCAGGAGTAAGCCCCAACTGCTGAAAAATTAATTGTTAAAGCTCTGCATTCATTATTTTAACACTGGCACCCATCTTTGTTCAGCAGCCTCCACCACTTCCAAAGGGACCTACCTACAAGCTAGCATACATCTCAAGATTTCCATAACAAAAGCAAAAGGTCCTTTATAAACCTCAGGATTCTTCACAAGAATTCATATCATCAATTAATAAGAACATCAAAGAGATTGCAGTACATTTGCAAAAATGAGAACTACTGTCTTCAGTGACAGGTAGGAAAGAATAATAGTAGTAAAACATACTGAAAAATGCTTTGTGCTTACCCAGGCTTGGAGATATACTGTAACAGCATCCCAATATAGGACGAAGAATCCTGTTGTTATTGCATTTTAATAGGTAATGCCTTATGTTGAGTAGTTTTAATTTAATTTTGCTGTGTGTAGCTCAGCAATAAAAATGAGACATAGCGAGAGTCCATTCCCAGGAACTGTATAAAGCAATCTGTCAGCAAGCATAGGATGAAGTATGTTGACTTAAGAAATCAACATGTACTAAGTATTCATTTCATCACAGTATTTACCAAACCCATGCTTTTATGTTTATGTTTCAGACTGTAAGTTCTTTGGTGACGGGACCCTACCTACATCTAGGAGTATAGCCACACCGATGGAAGCAAATTCACCACCGTCAGATCGATTTATCCAGTTCCACTAAATGGCAGCAAAGATATGTCAAATTTTGCTGGCAGTGTAGACCAGGCACAGATCTTGTACATTGCCATACTTCTTGCAGTAAACAAACTCTGTGTGTGTGCACATGTGAGCGTGCAATTAACAAAATATAATATTTTCAATATAGAGAATATATACTAGAATAAGATTTATGCAAATCCATAATAAATATTTACTTTTAAGGAAAGACCCACCTCCCCTTAGTCTGAAAATCTTCCTCTAAGTAGCCCACTAAGTAAAAAGGGACATTACTTCTCTCTCATTCCTTCTTCCTTACACTTTTGACTGGAATGAGTGCCCCATTTATTCCTGTGAGGGAACACAGCAACGTCTCATTTTTATTGTGGTACTGTATACAGCTACATGTTCTCATCAAAACAAGGCTAGAAAAGTTGGAGTTTGCCACTCAGTGTTTGTGGATGTCCACTTTATGTATCCTGTACCTTTTTTTGAAAAGTGAATGAAATGCAACAAAGTTAACATGCCCAGAATATTCAAAGAGAATAGAACATCCAAGAATTTTCCAAGTAGGAATGGCTAAGTGTTCCATATTCATTCATAATACAAACCCAGAACTATGTACACATTATCTTGTCTTCAATTTGCAGTTATCATTATAGTGAATTTTGCAAAGACCACAATTCTTAGCCGATTGCAGTACCTGGCACTGGAAATGCAATATGTCCACTGCAAATGTCTGATAGCGGTGGTTACCAGGATGCTTCTGAAAATTTACCTTGTAAATCGATCTGTGCTAAGAAGTGCTTAAGTGAACAATCTCACTTTTGAATCAAAGCCTTTGGTTAAAGGAAATGGTCCAGTTCTGATAAACATCAAAACAAGAACAAAAAAAATGGACTGAATCTCCCGGTCACAACCTAAACAGAGCATGGTAGAAAACAGCAAGGTTTATTTATCAGAAAATTCTCAAGGTGATACAAGAGACTCATTCAACTATACATAATAGAAGCTTTTTTATTGGTTGCTATGCTGAAAAGTTCAAGTTTAAGATACATTCTGGATTAGGGGATGGAATTGAACTTTTTTATATTATGAGGAGAAGAAAGGTCCTGGCCCTCACAAAATCGGCTACCTTTACAGGTACAATAGGAGTGTCAGAAAACTAGCAGTAGAAGAGAGATCTGCTCCACAAAGGTGAAGTCATAAAATTGTACTGGCCAAAACAAATGTGAACCTACAATCTGTAACGGGGATTACTTTTTCTTTTTCATCCATATATGCGTAATGTCCCTCTGCTTAGACTGAATTAATTCTAAAATAAAAAATTTGGTAAAATGTTGAAATTTTTATTCCTGGGGTGGGCAACTGAGACCAAAGGATGAATTATAACCTATCTTCTTCAAAAATTGAATGGACACTATGGCTGACTCATAGTTACTTTACACATATCATATTAAAGACAAGCATGTGAGCCTGGGATTTGCCTCAACATAAAATGCCATTAGGTGCCTTTTATCATAAAAAAAACCCAACTAAGATTAGAAGCTTCCCACCACTTTCTAAAAGCACAGTCATTCTTTATTAACTGTTGTTATTCATTCAAACATTCTTGCTCATGAGTCTTGTGTTTTTGCTTTTTAAAGTAAAATGGCTTAGGGATATCAGTTTAACAAAGCAAACATTCTTTGTATAAAAATGGCTCATTGTTAACTAAACTAAACATATATACACTATTAGAATTTCATGTGGAATCATTCTTATCGTACCTGATAAAATTCCCGAAGCCAGTTCTTCTGTAAATTTTCTGGCTGAAAAATAAAATACAAAAAACAAGTAAGACAGAGGCAAAGCATTACTGTAAAAGAATATCTCAATATCCATTGATTAATTGTCTCCAATGAAGAATGTTTTCACATTAAAAAAAACCAACAGTAAATCTTTCCTAGAGCTCCAACACTCAGAAATCACTTTTTTCATTTTAAACCTCTCTTAGAATCATAGATCATAGAATCATAGAATAATAGGGTTGGAAGGGACCTCACGAGGTCATCTAGTCCAACCCCCTGCTAAAAAGCAGAACCACTCCCACTAATTCACCCCAGCCAGGGTTTTGTCTAACCGGGCCTTAAAAATCTCCAAAGATGGAGATTCTACCACCTCCCTAGGTAGCCCATTCCAATGCTTCACCACCCTCCTAGTGTGAAAGTTTTTCCTAATATCCAACCTTGACCTCCCCTCTTGCCAAGATCATACCCAATAAACAGTGGACATATGTAAGGTGAAAAAGATACTGGTCATCCTGTATAAATGCAGTAAAGATAACCCAAAGCCATTTCACATACAACATCTTTCCTATCTTTGGCTACATCTACACTTGGTAATTTAAGTCGACCGTGTGTGTCCACACTTAAAAATAAAGTTGACTGAAAGGGGAACTTAAAAAATCGACCCAGAGCATCCACACTGGACACCTAGGTCGACTTCTAGGAGCTTAGGGGGACCTAGGGGAGGTCCACAGGGATGGGGGGCACCCCTTGCCCAATGCCAGGGGGCTCAGTCTTTGCTCCATTGTACCTAGGGGGACAGGGACCCTGGCAGGGCATAGGGGCAGGGTGGGCAGGGCTCTTCCCTGCCAAGTAGGGGGGCATGCCAGGCTGCCCCTGTGCCCCCCTCCGGCAGGGAGGGCATTGGTGTAGCCCTGGGGTAGCTCTAAGTCGACTTAGGGCTACCCCACAGCTACACTGGCTTAAGTCGACTCTAGGGAGTCGACTTAAGCCTTAGGTCTACTAGGAAGGTGGTTTTATAAAGTCAACTTAATTTTCATTAAATCGACTTTATTTTCCTTAAGTTGACTTAAGCAGCTTGCTTAAGTCGACTTAAGGAAACTGTAGCGTAGATGCAGGGTAAATTAAGTTGACTTAAGCAAGCTTAAGTCAACTTAATTTACCAGTGTAGACGCAGCCTTCAAGCATCCAACGAAGTGGGATTTTCTCCCACAAAAGCGCATGCGATAAATAAATTTGTTAGTCTTTAAAAGTGCCACCACCAGACTCCATGTTTAACATCTGCAAGGGATGTGCAAAGTTTTCAACTATTTTACCTTAACAGACTGAAAATATCAATAATAAATCCAATTCTAAATAATATAGTTTTTAATTTATGCATTTTAAAGTACTTAAGAATTAACAGTGTCAAAAACAATGTAAACTCACTAACTCTGATCTTTATACATTTGAGATTATGCCTTCAGGTTACTTTGGATGAACTATACTGAAGATATCTTTTGTAGTATTGACTTAAAAACAAAACAAAACCCAGCATTTATTGGCTGTATTTAAAGTTTATTGGAACCCCTTTCAAAGATAAACATCTAGAAAGTACACAGTCTCAGCATATATGAATAGATTTGTATCTTTTAACTGTTTCAGGGTTAAAGCCTTTTTAATAAACACTACACCTGGTTTTATCAAGATTTGAAAACAAGCTCTTTAGAGCAGAGCCTGGCAGTTTATGCTACTTGTATAGTGCCAAGTCCAGTGGAATCCTGGCCATTACTGGGCCTCTTATACACTACAATAATACATAATTATAAAATTGAAAAATGCTGTAAAGTAAAAGATTTCTAGATTACCCCTTACCTGCAAGGACACAGGTATTTATGCAAAGCCCTGTCCTTTCAGAAATATGTCCCCTCTAAATAGAACTATGGAAGTACAGTAGTTTACAAATCTGCAAGTAGCACCTAGTAAAATATGCAAACTGTTGTTTAATCTTCTCATTCTGGGCTGCTCTTAAGAGGGGCATTTCTGTCCTGTAAAAACAAGGCAGGCTTCCTAAGTGCTTTACTGGCAAGAAGTAACATCATGTGCAGTATTTATTCTTTTCTGCCTTTCTATAATTTTTTTTTCAGGTTGACAAAATTCCAAAGCAAAAATATCAGGAGTTCAAGACGAGGAGCTCACAAAAGAAGCAGAATGCCAACGTTCTGCGGTGTTTGTCCACTTTTAGTTTATAAAGTATTTCCCTAACTCTGCCTAACCCTCAATGTAACATTAGCTTCTCCACTTCTTTTTCATTTGGACTTCAATTAGAAACCCACGGAGTAAAGATAAGCACAGATATAAGGATCAGGGCCTAAGAACAGTAGTACTGAACAGTTTAAAACAACGGTTTCTGTGATTTGAGGTCAAAACCTAGTCTTCAAGATGAAAAGATAAAGCAATTAAAATTTAATAAATTTGAGTGATGTTAAATTACAACAAGGTTCTGAAGACAAGAACTGAAAGATTGGTTATCCTATAAAGTTGTATTTTGCTTTGGATATTAATAGATTTGCACAGAGATCAGCTGGTATTTCACGTGGACTAAGAAGGTTACATAATACTAAAAGATACCCAAATCCACATAGGCTATATCTGTATTGGCACGCATATCTGTTTACTGACCATGTAAATGCACATGCATGTTTCCTATACCCACACACCAAGTGTCCACATGTTGTGTGCTGGACGCAGGTATAATGCTGCATACATGAAAGTACCCAAGTCCACACTGGTGTCATTGTTACATAATGTTTAGTGTTACCACTTCAGAGGACGGCATCCCTGGGTTCTGAGTGTCACAGGGAGATATTCTAGGAATGACTTTGCTGTGTGTTATTGGTAATGTCCCCCACCTTCATACATATGCCAATGGCAGTTCCTGATTATAACACTGCACTTGCCAAACTGAGTGGAAGGCATGGAGCAATGGGATGATGATGTGGTTTTGCTCCTTTTCCTTATCACAGAACAAATGTTTATTTAGTGAAGTAGGCAATGGGCAAGATGCTGGATGGAAATCGGGCAGAACTTTCTGACACATCAAAGATGGCTGACCTGGATGCCGAATGACAATTAATTTAGCTACCGTGGTACAAATATGGTGAATGCTGGTATTGCCACAGTTGAATTACTTCTGGAGCAGGAGAACCAGCATGGAGCAGTGGGATCAAATTGTTTTGGCAACCAGAATGACCACCAGTGGCTTCAGACCTTCAAGGAGCTGTCTGACGACCTTGTGCCAAACGGTCCCATACCAGAACACTAATTCAGGGAAACCATACTGGTGCACTGGTAAGTGGCTATTACCCTGTGGAAGCTGAGTACGCCAGATTGTAGGTCCATTGCAAACCACTTTGAGATTGGAAAATCCACTGTTGAAGTCAGGGTTTGGGTTGTGCATGTTTGTGTGGCAATTAACCAGGAGATTTAACCGCAGGTGGTTGCCATAAGAAAAGTCCCAGAAATAATAACTGGATTTGAAAGGATGGGGGTTTTCAAACTGAAACTGTGCAGGGGCCATCAGTGATACTCATATCCCAATACTTTGCCCACCAAAAGGGGCAACTGAATATGTGAACTGAAAAGGTTACTATTCACTCTTTCTACAAGGCTTAATGAACCAGAGAGACACGTTCATGAATACCAATGAGGGAAACACGGATTCATGACACCAAGGTGCTGAGGAGGTCAGGATTGTACTTGTTTCCAGGGAATAAAGTACCTTCTTACCCCTAAGGTCTCTATGATGTGTTTCTATCATCAGTTGCTTGGGAGACCCCTTCATACTTGCTCCTAATTTGGCTCAGGAAACCAAACCAGACACTGAAGACCCTGGAAAAAGGAATTCAGATATGGGCTCCATAGCTGTAGAAGGGTCATGGAGTGTGCATTTGCTGGGCTGAAATCTTGTTGGTGCTTCCTACACACCTGTCCAAATGCCATTTTGGCAAATGCTGTTCAGAGAATTGTTGCTTAGCACGCACTTCATAACGTTTGGGAGGTTAAGGGGAGCCCATTCATCCCAAGACGGCTCAGGACAAGTCTGGTTTACAAACTCTGTAGGAGGAGATGGAGATAACCCACATGCACACCGGTCCTGATTCTCAAAAAGAAAGGGAGACCAGGGATATTGCATATCATATTTTGGCAAAGCAAGAAGGTAGAGGATGACATCTGCCTATGCCAAGGACAACTTCACATCCTGCACAGCTGCCGGAAAAAACATCAGCGGGAACACTGGCACCTACAAAGCATTGTGAGGGCTTTGTTACCCAATAGCTGAAGGTCATTAGTTATTTGTTCCTGTGACAATTCACACACTATAAACAGTTACAACAGGCTACCTCCATTGGGTTAACATCTTAGAGTTGTGTATTTGCTTTGGAAGGTGGCAGCCAAGTTGTAATGCTGTCATTGTGCAGTGCTTTTGTCTCAACTGTTCACACTTATTTACCAACCTCTGTTATTAGGAGCACTAAGCTTCTCTTAAAGCCCTTAGCAACATTTGCTTGGGGAGAGGGGAAAATAGCACCCATTCACTTTTTAACGGTTCTTTATCAGTGGTATACTTAGCAGCTGGTATGGAGTACTAATTGCTATGAAGATTTAAATTGGACAAGGCGCGGAAACGGCCATTTAATCATTGGGTAGTGGCAGATGCCTATATTGTTATCTGAATTGCGCTTTGTTTTTCCTGCATGTTTTTATGGCTTGGTTCACATTTACCTATCCACATTCTCTGTTGTAAATTCTGCTGCATTTAGATCTAGTAGTGCTTTCTGTAAATACTCAACAGTAACTGCACTTTCCCCATCCTTCCTAGCTAGCCTTGGGATTTTGGATTTTTTTTTTTATCTTGTAGGTGCGGGGAGGTTGTGGTGTGGGAGAGAAGGGAAAAGAGTTTGCAGGATGATGGCCTCAGACAATTACACCATACCAATTCACGCATTGTGAATTACGGGACCCAATCCTAAATTTAAAAACATCTTGCATGCATTGTACGTAGGAAGGAGACTCCATATACAAGTCAGGAAAACTAGAATATTTATTAAAAGTACTATATAGAACATATAATTTAAATGTTTTTAAAAGGAGATGGAAACCAACCAAATACAAGAGGACTGAATTCATGACTAATGGCCAAATGATAAAATCACTGCACCTGTCTCCTGGCCCTCCCCCAACACAGGGGGACCCAGTTCTAAGGACAGAAAGGAATGTCTCTTGCACATTGGGAGGCAGGCACGGGGCAGACTTCATGCACTCACAGGAGCTAATCATCCTCCTTCGGGGTGGTTGGGTGGTCTCTTGCAAGGGGTTATGGCTGGTGATAGAGGGCCTGTGATGGACAGTCATGTACTCTTCACCCAGTCACTTGGGGGAATTGGGTCATCTGCCTGAGCAGCAGACTTGGGCAGCTAGAGGAGGAGGAGGTGACAGCAGTTAGACAGAGACAGTGGCCAGGGAAGTAGATGGACCCAGTCACCAATTCCATCAGCCTCTCCAGTAGGGGGTATGCTTCCATTTCCTATGATGCACCTTCTGCACCATGAACTGGTTCATTCATCAATGTCTCTTCCTGCTGAAGAGCCCAATCCTCTGCGCCCTGAGGAACACAAATTGCTTTGGTTCTTCCTGTCCATGCCAATGAGGATTCTTCTCTGTCTGCCTCTGCTGTGTCTGGGGTGTTGCTCCTGTCCTCCTGAAGGAATGGTTCCTTCTCAGGAGCCAAAGGTCCTGCCAATTCAAAGACAACAGTAGCATTACATTTTTTCCTCCTTTGGAAGACAACAAGAAATCCCCCAGAGAACATAACTTTGTTGTAGAAGCCATCATCCAGGAATGCAATTGTTGACTATCCTTGGTTCTCAGAGAACTTTTGCAGCCCTTCAGGACAGCACAGAGGCTACTAATGGTAAGATACAGGTACTGTTTTTTTATTAAACAAAATGTTCATAGTTTTTGCAGAGGGAATAGGGGTTGCAGTTTTTTTCCAGGGACTATAATTACCAGCCTGCAATTTCTTTTTAAAGGCTGAAGAAAACAGTGGTTTTCCAGGTATCATAAGAGAAAAGAGACAGCTTTCTAGTCCTGTGGAGCTGATTCTACTAATTGTCAAACCCCTACATATTGCTGAATGGACAGGTTTGGTTGGTTATGTAGGTGGACCAAGCAGAGTTGCACTGCCTCTAAGACCCAGTTTGATTTTCTATTACACCAGAAATACATTCACAGGATGGGAGGCTATTCAACTGGAAACTGATTATATTCTCAGATACACTATGAAGTTTCCATATGAAGGCAGATACAAACCACAAAAAACACCCCCATCTCCAGAAAATCCTGCCCTTCTGCTTGCCTACCAACAAAGAGACACAAATCATCTTTCTTTGGTTCCCTGAATATTCAGTTCAGCCTCACAAGCCCCTCACCTGTCTACTGCAGAAGAACATCATACTCTGTTTATCCAATTGCCACATACTGTTTTCTTCCACCATCTCTTCTTCCCTCTCCCCACAGCTTGTGCAGCATGGTTTTGTGTAGGGAGAGGCCAGGCACCATGGACAAGGATTTAAAATTTCTGTAATCTTCTAAGGGAGAAGAGACCATTGTGACTAACTTCTCCTCAGACCACAAAGTGTTACCTTCCCCTCCCTGGATCTAACCTTCCTTCCACCTCTAACTTCCCCATCCCCAAACCTCCCAACTCCACGCAGCTCCTGTTTGCAACAAGATGGTAAGATCAGGGGTAGAGGTAGAAGCTCTGAAATCATATAAATTTTCCAGGGGACAAAAGATAGCTGTCACTAACTTTTGACAAAACGCGATAAAGTTTCTACAGCTGTCCCATATCCATCTGGGATCTTTCTAAATGTGCTCCCTCCTTTCCCTGCTCTGTGAGGCCCTACAATCATCACTGCCCGTGTGCTGGCTGAGAAATGCACAGAAAGTTAGGCACAATTATTTTTTGCTAATAATCCATTTCTCAGACATCGCTTCTGTCAAATGCGTAACGGCGATCCATTGACAATCAATACAATTGTTGATTTATAACTGTGTCTTCCTCAGAGGCTGTTTACAGGTTGGAGAGGCATGGGGGAAATGTAGCAAGAGACAGGGGGTAGAGTCAGGAACCATAGGGAGCCATTGTAACTTACCAGCCTGGGTTCTGGCTCCTGCCCAGCTGAGGGTCCTCCTGAAGCTCACTGAGGGGGCTTTCCCTACTGCTTCGTAGGGTAGAGGTGCAGAGTCTCTCATTCCTTGTCCTCCAGGGCTTCCTCTGCAGTTCCCTGCTGCCTTCTTGGTCTGGCCCTCTTCAGCATCCCATCAGATAGATAATGAGGCCGGTAGGATTGAGAAGGGAGTTCTGAACGATGCAAGGGTCTGTACTGAGAGCCCTTGATGGCATCTGATCCAGCTCATGATAGAGAGGCATGTACAATGAGCTCTCCCCGAGTGACCGTTGGAGTCTTTTGCCAGCTGGTAGAGTATCCTCAACTGCTTGATGCTTTCTTAGCAGTGAGTCAACATCCACTGAAAACCTACATGCTCCACCTTCTGTGAAGTTTCTTGGTACAGGTTCCTGCCATTTCAGGAGAAGTCATGGAAGACAGTGTACTCCAACCACGCTTTGTTCAGCACCCAAATGTGGTCGATGGGCCAGGCAACAGCTCTCAGAGCAAGATCCATATTCTACCTGTATTGATCAAAACAGTGCAGCAGAAAGCTATTCTGGTGTAGAAAGCTGTTCAAGCTACTACCAGCAAAAAGAGGGAGACAAGGACCAGACTGGGTAAGGTCCAAAAAGAAAGGGCTCAGTGCATCGTGTGACTGGCATTGCAGGACTACTGAAACTCAAGACCAGCACATGCCTCTTACTCCATCCACAATGCAAACTGGCAGAGGTATGGGGCCATGTCACGGCCTGAGGAGTGTACTTACCCACCCCACTCAGGCATGCTGGTCTATTTGCCCTGTGGTCACATTCAGACATGGGCTTCGATGTGGAAAATTGGGGTTATGGCACAACCCCACACATGAATACATGGCCAGTTGCTCATGTAACTATAGCCATAATGAGCTGGACTCCTCTGACCAATAGGGATGGGTTGTGTAATCCTGATTTAGGAACTCTAGAGGCACCACTCTTGAGGAAGCAGCATAATATCTAGTCCACACTACTTTATCATTCATTTGCTTACAAAGTCAAACCCTCGTACAGATGTGAGCTTTTACCTTGTGGGCTGTGTTTTAGGGCAGATAAGAAAAATCTAAAACAGACACTAATTTTAGAAGTGCTAGAAATCTGAATCTGAACCCAAATACACATTCATATTTTGTAAATGGTCCGAGATAAATCAGATCGCCAAATCCAAACTGCCCCCAAAACAAAACTTTTGGGGGTTGAGCTGATCTCTAATTAAAATGTTCTTGTTGTTATGAAAACTAAATGAGCATGTCCGATGACATGTGAGCACCAGTGAGTTTCAGTAATGCTTGTGCATTTGCTTTCAAAAGAGAAAGTTTTCTTTCTTTCACTAGCTCATTTATTAATGCTAGTGGAAACTTATAACTGATTATGTGGATTAATTTTTCACTTTATCTTTGGAACTTTTGAAAGACTCTGGGTACGTACAATTTAAAAATGAATCTCAAATTTAAAGATTTTAAACCCTGCCTGGAATCCCTGGGCTAGCTCATGGTACCTTCATGCTATTTTTAGCGAGACAGACTTCTGCTTACCCAAATTAGGAAGCATGCTTCCAGCTGCAGTGAAGATGTACTTTAAGAAATGTGTGTCCTGTTTTTGTGTATTTCCTTTTGTATTAAACAAAGTGTGCTGGGCAATTAGTGTAAGTACTACTTTCTTCCGTTATGTCTACATTGCAGCGGGGAGTGTGCTTCCCATCTCGGGTAGACAGGCACACGTTAACTCTGTTCAAGCTAGTGCGCTAGGTACCTAGGGGTAGCCCCAGTAGTGGCTCAGTTAGCCACACAAGAATATACACTCGGTAGCCCTGTGGATTTTGTACTCAAATGGTTAGCCCAACTTGCCATGCCACTTCTGGCTACACTGCTATTTTTAGCATGATAGCTTTAGCAGAGCTTGCATGTCTGTCTACCTGAGCTGGGAAGCACACTCCCAGCTGCAGGCCAGATGTTCCCTCTAAGGTTCTATTGCCACTGGCAGATGGATGTGATCCTGGAGGATGAATTGCTTCAGATACGAAGTTCTCCTGATCCTCCATGGCTTTCCTGGCAGCTGCTGTTACTATTCTGAGTAAGCAGAAAGTAGCCCAAGTCTCCTGTGCCCCTGAGTAGTGTTCCTGTGAGCTATATTCCACAGACACATACTTTTTCTCAGGCTGAGATTTACAGGGGTCTTCAAAATAACAACCAGAATATTTACCAAATCCAATCTCTAAATTCATTCCACCTTTCAGAGAGAAAGATACAAAAAAAATAGTGAGCTGGCATAGTGTATGTTATTTTAAAATCATTATTACTTAGTTTACAATGTCCTTTTAAGCTAAATAACAATGGAGATTAAAAGATGTGGGAGAAGACCTATATTAAATCAGCTTCTACCCTAAATATAGCTCTCTAATCCTTTGCTAAAAAAGCTGGAATGAAAACATTAAAAGGCTGTAGAAATCTTTCCTGATTCCTTCCACCCCCTCTCTCCTCAGCAGCTCATCATGATTACAAACTATAAAACTAGGAGCACTCATTAGAAATAGAAAATGTCTAAAATATTTTAAATTGCTGGCTAATCACCTTACAACTACAAATAACTGGCTCATCACTCATGTTACTACAAATAACATTATTCCTAGGAATGCAAATCAAGTAAAGAATTCACCAGCTGTCATCCCTGAATTTTTTCACCAGATGGCAGCAGGAAGACAATGCAGTTAAATGGGAAATGAGAGTTGAATGATGAACCAACAAGAGGCCTAACTGCTGGGTTTAATTTTTTGTTTAAAGTGTCTTGAGTGATTTCAAGACAGACCAAAAGTAAGAGGTGGAAGTCACTAATTAAATCAATGGGGAATGTGTCTCTTTATTCTTCTGTTTTCATTGCTGTGAATTACTTTTTTCCCTTCTCCCTCTGTATTCTCCACTTCTCCGATTTTGTGCTCTCTTGTTTCTTATCCTATCTTGTTGATCACTCCTTTAGTATCTACTACAGTGATTTCTCATCTTCCTTCCCCAGCTGTTGGAATGTCTCATGGTTGAGTCATCAAACCTCTCCTCTTTCTAGATGACCCCATCCACTCCAGTTATTTCCAACAGCTCCTTTGCATGGATGATACCCTATTCTACCTCCTTATCTTTAACATCTTCTCTCAGTCCATTCTCACATCTCCCAATGCACCTTCTAGATTGCACCTTGGATCATCTCAAGTCTTTCAAAAACTTATGTTTCTTCTTTATTCCTC
Source organism: Pelusios castaneus (assembly GCA_007922175.1). Classification (NCBI taxonomy): domain Eukaryota; kingdom Metazoa; phylum Chordata; order Testudines; family Pelomedusidae; genus Pelusios; species Pelusios castaneus. The sequence goes on along the minus strand of ML685755.1, from coordinate 25,025,402 downwards.
TTCCTTTTCTATCTCCAGGAAAAACTACACTCTGTTTCACATCTCCTGGGCTAATTACTAGGATCGTCTTTGGCTTTTCACCTGCTCTCCCTAATTTCCAAACTAATTTCTCCACACTGACTCTTATTACATGCTATCATTTCTTCCTCTTTAATATGATCAAAAAAATAATCACGCTTTCCTCACTCTCTCGACTGCAAAAATCACTTTTCATGCACTGCTGATGTCTCACAATTCACTGTGGCAACCTTTTCCACGCCGGCTTCCCTCCTCCTCATCCACCAAAAATGCCACTCTACAGTCCTCTTCCTCTTCCACCACTCTACTTGCAGCATATAGTCCACCACACTTACATGGCTTCTTTAAGTCAGACAACCTCCTTATCCCACCTAATCTTCACTCAACTACATTGCTGATCTCATTCCCCCTACAATATCTGACACTCTCCACTCTCCTCCCACTTTTTGCTTCACGTGAAGGATCATGCTGCATCCTATGAATGGAACAGTCCTCTTTTTGTCCAGTAAGAACCTTTTCTCTTATTCAGATCCTTCCATTAAAGCTTATTCCTCCACAAATGCTTTCCAGCCTTGTTATCTCACCAGTAAATCCCCACATCCATCATACACGTGCCTGAATTATTATCTTGCCTTGATTTGTATCTTCTTAGGTTGTAAACTCCTCAGGACACCTATCATGCCTTAATTTACAGTTTGTTCATAAAGCACCATGTCTGCCTAGGTTGCTATATAAATCAAGTTTAATAAACGCAGATCCAAATATTTTGATGGGCTCAATGTACTACGGCAAAATATCTCCATTAGCTCACAGAGCTGCCATGGAGGTCTGCCTTTGTTATGAGCTACGTACAAACACGACAAACAAATCCTAAATGGAACATCTGCAGTTAAGCAGCAAAGGATCATTCTTAGATTATAATCTATCTACATTTTTATTTTATGGTTCCACCCAATATTGTGTGAATTTTGACCAAGCTGAACCACAAATAGAACACCTTCCATCAAATTCAACTGCTATTTTTGAAACTCTAAAATCATGTGGAGTCTGTTAAAATAACAGGATATATGCACTGTGCATCACAGCTCCCTTCAATTAAATATCATTTTGACCTTTTCCTGGAATTCTGAGTCCCACCAAAACTGGCTCTTTTTATGCTGAGTTTCCACTTGAAGTCTATTTATGTCATTCTGGTTACAGTATTGGTCAGGATCATAAAGAAAAGCAGTAAGCTTGAAAACACATGGATACCACATGAGTTCAAGCAGCTTTTCAAAATGAACATAGAAGTCTCCTCTCTTCTTCCCATTAGTCCCGTTCCTTTAAAAAAAAAAAAAAAAAAAAAAAAAAAAAAAAAAAAGAACCATACACTAATATAAACAGCCAGTAGAAAGTGAACAAAATATTTTGCAAAAATATGTAATTGAAGTAAATGCAACACAACTTTTTAAAAAAAGATTTATGCTCGAGAATCACATTGAAAAAATAAGATATTAAATGAATCCATTTAACACCTGGAATGTTTTGTACAGTTTCATCCAATGAAGAATGGAGGGAAGTAGAGAAATTATAGCAGACAATAGAGTTTATTTTTGGCTAAATAATAGCTTCATTTTAAGACAAATGAAAATTAAGTCTTGAATCAGTGTGTAAAAAACTCACTGAGAGCTAGCCTGAGAATGAGCACAGAGAAGAAGAGGCAATATGACTTTTTGTGATAGTTGAAAAGAAGGCAAGAATTTTTTTTGTGTGTGTGTGTTTAGTGTTGGCCTCTTAAAATATTTCTGAACATTCTGTGGGGATTAAAGGGTTACCCAAGTCCTGTTTTGGCGAGGTTAGCTGCCACTGGCACTCAAAGTTTTCCTGGAAAATTACACAATAAAATAAGGTAAAGTCCTATATCTCCAGGTATTACATCTTCAATTACATCTACATCCTTACTGTCTCCACTAACATCCTATTTTCAACACCATCATTGTAAATTTGAGCTTTTGGGAGTGGGGATAATTTGCTAATTTTACAATTATATCTATCTATCTATCTATCTATCTATCTATCTATCTATCTATCTATAAAACCCTCCTCTCAAATTTTGCTTCACTGTAGTTATCAGTTTTAATTCAAACCTGTTGAATAGATACATAAATGTGATTACTATGGTTATGATTTTACTAAAACTAATAGGGTTAGAATTACGATTTTTCATTGTTGCAGTAACAGTTGACAAAGACCTGGTCTATACCACGGCACAATTTTGGCAGAAGTCAAAGGGAGATGTGCAAAATACTTATAATACCTTGCGTATCTCTCTCCAATTGCCTATCATCTCCTTATCGCGGCATCTTCAGTGCCCTGAGTTGGAGGGAAATGACTTCCCTCCAACTCAGCACTACTCCTTCTGCGGGGGGTCATCTTACAAGATCAGCTTCCTGATCGGCTGAGTGGGACTTCACAGACCCGATCAGTCTATTTGGAAGATCAATCTGACAGTGGCAAATTTGCTGCAGTCAGTAAAGACCTGCCCAGACAAAAGGACAATAACCTGTGCATTATGTTCAAGTATTGTGTGTCAGATTTCAAAATAAATGGAAACAAAACAGTAGGGTAAAAAGAGAAAAATATACTCAAAAGTCTGTGGTAAGCTTTTCTACATAGTTGTATTAACTTCTGAAGAATCTGAGCTTTCATTTGAAAATAACTAGGTCTCTAGCCCTTACGTTTGCAAAGATAACTTTTCAAATGTAAACCAACTTTAAAATCAATCCAGTACTTTTGCTGCTCACAGCTTTCCCAAACTGCAACTTAGGAGAAACTGAACAGTCATGTCATTTTCTACTGCTGCTATCATACCCTGCAGGCATGGTAAGAAACACGTCAGTTTTACTTTTCTACTGCTTGCAGACAGAAACAACTGTAGAACCAGATTCTGATGCTATTCTCAAGAGGACACCACTTAAAAACAGAGATTGGAAAAGGAAAAGAAACATCACTTCTCAGCAGCCAACAGGTTGGTGAAGAGAACAGAGTAAAAGATGGTATCTTAACTGTAACCGGTGTTCGAGAGTGTTGCTCAAGCCCCTTCCCAATCGGGTGTGCACACACCGGATGTGCGATGGTCGAAAGATTCTTTTTCCCCCCAGCAGTACCTGTTGGGTTGATGCAGGCGTCCCCTGGAGTAGCACCGTCAGGGCACCGTATAAAGTGCCCTGCTAACTCTGCAGTTCCTTCTTGTCATATGCTCTGAAAAGAGGGGTAAATGGGCATGAGCAACACCTCTCGAAGAACACCAGTCTCAGGTAAGAAACCGTCTTTTCTTCTTTGAGTGTTTGCTCATGCCGATTCCAAATCAGGCGACTCCCAAGCCAGACCTATGGACAAAGAGAGTCAGAGCCCTCTAAGGTACTGCCTTCCCAAATGCTGCCTCGTCCCTGGCCTGTTGCACTATAATACCGAGGGTTGTAACAAAAGAGTCTGCCGAAGGCAAGTACTGCAGCTGCAATTACCCTCACGGGCAGTAAGAAGGAACTGGAGGGTCTGCGGGTCAGCAGGGCACTTCATATAGCACCATGGTGGTGCCACACCAGAGGGTGCCTGCATCGACACGACAGATACCACTAGGGGAAAAAAAATCTTCTGACAATAATGCACGCACACATTCTACACCTGTGGAATCGGTATAAGCAAACACTCGAAGAACAACAGTACACCTCCCCACCCTCACACTAGTCAGGGGACTCGAGGGTGAAAACAAGAAAAGGCTAAAATACAAGGATTTTTAAAAAAGCAGCAACAGTAAAATACTGCAATTCATAAAACAATTAGGAATCTTCTTTACTATTGTGAACAGCAACTCCATCCTAGCGTCTACATCTGAATATTCACAAAGCCCATAAAGGAATGAAGAGTCTGCCTAAAGACATTCAAAGTACAAATCGCTCATTAGCAATAGAAAATTACATTTTCTATGACAAGTTTTATACCACTGACTTCAATTACTATGTATATAGTACTTCCATGTGAGGCTTCCATTTTTCAGGGTTTGTTAATTTCATTTTGGGGGAGGGGAGCTACTTTTAGCATTTTTTAAGGTTGGGTTTTTTTTCCAGGTCTCTCTAAATATATGCACTGAAGTAAGTAATCCCTTTTTATGTTTCCACAGAGTGCTTTAACATACTACTGGTTCAAACAGAGACATATTGAAGCATGCTAGGGAACCTTTAAAGAGCAGCACCGGGGCCAATGAATGTAGAATAGATTCATACTAGAAATCACCCCCACATAGTCCACATTACTGTTCCATTTAGCAGGTCCATGGATACAACTAACCTTTCCCTGTGTTTATCCAATAAACACTAGAAAAAGAGCTAGTTCTTTCTTTCTTTCAAAATCGAAAAATCTGAAGCCCTACTTACAATTAATGAGGGACATTCAGAAACAGCCACTGTAAGGAATCTATCAATCACAAAGGCAATTAGCTCTTTGGAAAAGTCTTTGAAACACATACAGAGAGACATGAATTTGCCACAGAACATTTATGCATGGAAGTCCATAAGTATGAAAGACAAAAACTGTCTCAGGGAAAAAATGAGTACTGGTTCAGCATTAGAGCAAAGAGTAAACCCCTTTATAATTCAGAACTTCTACATTATGCTATCTATTCCTGCAAAGATAATTGTTGATAAATTTAATTCATTGTTCCCATCAGCCTTCCTGTCCTGGTTTTTTTTTAAATGTAGCTCATGATTTTGTAAAGGCATGCTATTTATTAATAATCTAATTCAGCAAATTGTTTAAGACCATGCTATGCCTTTCCCTTGATGCCAATTAAATTTTAAAATGTACCTATAATTAAGCATAGGCTTAAATGTCTTTACAGGATTGAATGGACTACTGAATGAATGATGAAGAAATTAATTTTCTGAGGGCTATGCTAATGTCAGAATCTTTTTAGGCTTGTAACCATCTTATGTAAATTTATAGCGTAGCACTTCTCATGGCAGGTTGTTATTTGCAGCATTAATTAAACTCCACAACACTTCTCTGTGATCCACTCTATAAATTTGTAAAATGAGGACTACACAGAAGTGCCACTTCTAGGAAAGTGTGGATATAAGTGCCATGAATGAAACTAAACCAAACTAAGTCCTGACCTGCAGTCATCTGATCAATTGACTAGACACAAACATCTTAATTCCAATTAGGATGTAGATTTGATGCTACTGATTTCCAACCAGCTGGCCAAAAAACCCACACAAACAGTGAGTATTCAAAACCAAAAACAAGTGTAAATAAACAGAGTATTACCAAGCCAGGATTCTTAGCAACATGCATTTAGTGCTATAACATATCTTGGAAAAATCACTATAATTAAATTGCTTACATCTCTCCCCTAAGTTTAGGATCTGAAACTGAATTCCCTCCTATGCTATACTATAGGATTTACAAAGCCAGCATTTTCTAATAGAATATCAAATCACAGTTATTTATAACTTATGCTTACCAAAAAGTTAAAAAACCTAAACATCTGCAATGTATGAGTTCAACTATTTATTTACATTTTCAATTAGCCAAAGACATTCTCATGCCCTTTTCTCTTTCACTGATGACTGTATTGACAAAAAGTAAAACTGTTAATTACCGAGTACAAAACTTTTAGTAATGAACATAAGTGCATATGGCTTTTCAACAAAGATTTGGAAACGTAAATATTCAGCTGTCAGAATCCATTGTCACACTGTCTTGCATAACCCATATGTTATGTGCACTGTTGTAAGTCTAAAACGAAGACTAGTGACATGAATATTGTCAAGACACAAACATTAGTAAAGAAAAATAAATAAAACAATCCGTTCCCAGTCATGTTAGTAGTAATCATGTTCCCTTTCTTAACATGAACTTTATTAATATTCAGGGCTTTTTTTCCTGCCGGTACACACTGGTACTGCGTACCGGCTCCTTTTTTCGGCACCACATGCAGGGAAAGGAGCGCGCCGCTCCCATCCCTGGCCAGTCCCGCTGCCCACCTGGGAGCTGGGGTCAGCAGGGAAAGGAGTGAGTCTCCTTTCCCCTACTGAACCCACCCCTCCAGGACCACACTGCTCTTCCCTGCCGTGAGTACCAGCACCATTTTTTAGAAAAAAAGCACTATTAATATTTGTGTGAAAAATCACTCAACACAAAACACGAGTATCTTTTCTGAGCATGTTCCTCTCTTAGTCATCCAATGTTGTCCAATCAAAACAGGTCTAAGAAGCCGTAGGCTTCTTACATCTCTGATGACAATCAACTTTTATTTTTATTCTTATACCAACTTAAAGAGAAGATCATCTCCTGAAGATAGCAGTGATTTTGCCTTACTAGAAATAATTATTGCACTTTAGGTCACACAAATGTGAATCGACATGAAAAATTTTTCTGAATGGAATTATACAACATTTCTTACTTATGGCACTGTATTTTTCCCTGTCAAATATATAGAAAGGTTTGTGGGTTTTTTAAATTCTTTAAAGTCTGTATTTTCTGTGTTAGGGCCCACTGTGTATCACACTATTTTATGCCTAGTCGTTTAACAAACTGATAAATAAAAATAGATTTTTAAATAATAGGCTTTGAAAATGCACATAGCTAATAATTATTTACAGTTGTCTGTGTACACATATACAGAGGTGCAACATCCACAGTAATGGATACACATGCTCACTCTCTCTCCACATGTCCTCCTCCTTCCCTTGAGGATTTTTTTTATACAAAATAATAAAAGCAGAAGAACTTAGTGATTTTCATCTTTGTCCACAATCTAACTCTGCAAGGACTTCTAGCCAAATGTAATTCAAGTACAATAATTGCCAATTTCCTACAATTCTACTTACCAGACTTATGAATTGGATCCAAAAATCTCATGAATCTTAACTTTCATCCTTACCCTAGTGAATTCCTAATATGTTTCCAATTTAACTTACATTTTATTCAAATCATACTGACAAATTTAAAGATCTTGGCTTGCCTGAATAACCAATGTATTACAAGTATTAGAAACAACTGTTTAATCCATTACCTTGTATTACTAATACCATACACACTAATAATTAGCAAGGAGCAAGAATAAATGATGATCTCTTATGCACGAATTTGAATCCATTAAGATCCTGCAAATTCTTTATTGTAGTTTTTAACTATTTTGTTTTTCAGTTTTGGAAGGTTAAGGGATACACTGTATTTCTCAATATCAAGTCAAGTAAATAAAATTGATCTACTCTCTTTTGATAAGACAGTAGATAATAAATACAAAGCTCTGAAAAATCTTTTAAAAATATCTTTGGTATTTATGATCTGTCCATAAAATTTCGTTATAGGATGGCTATGAGAATATGTAGTCTTAAACCAAAAGTAACTTCTTTAAAAGCATACATGACCCCCAAATTTCGACTTTGGGATATAGTTTGATAGATTAAATTTAACAGTCTACAACATGCTAATTTCTGATGAGATCAAGAAAGGTGAAGCACTTAATGCCTATTTTTTCCTTCAGTCTTCACTCAAAAGGTTAATGATGGCCAGGTAGTCAACACAATTGACAATCAGAGGAAGGAATGTAAGCCAAAATATTGAAAGAACAGGTTAAATAATATTTAGGTAAGTTGCATGTATTCAAGTCAGCAGGGCCTGATGAAATTCATCCTAAGATACTCAACAAAGTAGCTGAAGCAATTTTGGAACCCATTACAATTATCTTTGAGAACTCCTGGAGGATGGAAGAAGTCCCAGAAGACTGGAGAAGGGTAAACATAGTACCTATCTTTTAAAAGGGGAACATGACAGATCTGTGGAATTATAGACCAGTCAGACTAACTTCAATACCTTGAAAGATACTGGAGCAAATTATTAAACAATAAATTTGTGGAAACTTGGTGGATAATAAGGAATAGTCAGCATGGCTTTTTCAAGAACAAATTGTGCCAAAGCTACTTAATTTCCTTCACTCATAGGATGACAGACTTTGTACATTGTGGGAAAGCAGTAGACATGATGTACCTTCATTTTAGTAAGGCTCATGACATAGTTCTCATAAGCATACTAAGAAACCGTGGTCAAGATTGAATTTACTACAAGGTGGCTGTACAACTTGTTGAAAAACAGTACTCAAAGAGTAGCTAACAATAGTTCACTGTCAAACTGGAAGGGTGTATCTAGTGAGGTCCTACAGTGGTCACTATGGGATCTGGTACTATACAATATTTTATTAATAATTCAGATAATGAGTAGAGAGTATGCTTAATCTGTAGATGACACCAGGCTGGGAGGGATAGTAAGCACTTTGAAGAACAGGTTTAAAATTTAAAATGACCTTGGAAACTTGGAGAATTGGCCTGAATTCAACAAGATGACAAGAAAGATAAGTGCAAAGTACTTCACTCAGGAAAGAAAAATCCAGTACATAACTATAAAGTAGGGAATAACTGTCTAGGTGATAGTACTGCTGAAGAGAGTCTGGCGGTTATAGTGGACGACACACTGAATACGAGTCATCAATGTGATGTAGCTGCAAAAAGTGGCTAATATGATTCTGGGGCATATTAACAGGAGTGCTGGATGTAAGATACAGGAGGTAATAGTTCCCTTGTATTCAGCACACCTGAGGCTCCAGCTGTGCTAGTCACAGCACCCCAATTTAATAAGGATGTGGACAAATTCTCAAGAGTCCAGAGAAGAGCAACAAAAATGGTGAAAGGTTTAGAAAACCTGATCTATGAGAAAAGGATGAAAATACGGGGCATGTTCAGTCTTGAAAAAAGAAGACTGAGCTGTCACCTGATAACAGTCTGCTAGTATGTTAAGACCTGTGATAAAGAGGAGGATGATTTTTTTTTTCCTCTCTTGTCCACTGAAGGTAGAATAAGAAGTAATGGGCTTAATTTAGAGCAAGAGAGATTTAGATTAGATACTAGGAAAAAACACTTTCTAACTTTAAGGGTAGTTAAATTCTGGAATAAGCTTCCATGAGAGGTCATTTAGTCCCCATCACTGGAAAGGTTTTAAAAACAAGTTGTCTTTCAGAGCAGAGATTAGAGTATACTTGCATTTTTCCCCAATCAAATAAATATCATGAAGACTTAAGCACAAGTTGCTATATACATCAGAGCAACCTCTTATTGATTACTTAAGGCCAAGTTCCGCTTTAAGTTATACACAAGTAATTTGTTATGTATGTGGACTTGTCTCTGTACAGAACTACATTGATTTCACTGTGAATCTGCACAGGTGTAAGAGTTCTCGTGCAAGAGATCCGTATAGAAGAATCAGGAATTTTATTGTCTACAACAGAGTAGTATAAGCATAACTGAAAGCAGACCCTCATTACTGACTTCTTCAATCTGGTAAGAAAATTATTCTCAAAATACTCTACTTTGAAAGGGTGTCAAAGAAAAAAAAAATCACACTTGCTATTCCAGAAATAAGCTCTCTCTAAATTGGTTTTTAGTGACCCCAAAGCTTTTAAACCTAAAATGTCACCTATTTAATTCACATTTTCATGTGTAATCTACAGATAAGAATCCCTGTGACCTACAAAACTACTTACATTAATACCAACTAGCATTCTGAAACTTGAAGTGCAGAATTAACAGCAAAATAGAGGCAGCATTGTTCATCAAATCTTGGTAAAATAATCCATTAAGACCTGTATAACGTTCTGTTGTATGAGAAAAACAAGTCCTCTTCTGGTATTGATGGTAAAAAAAAAAATCATCAAATTCACTTAAATGGGTGTATACAAGACCAATGACACTATTTCCGTAGTGAGACTGAAATACATTTTTGTCAGTGTTCAGATTAAGGTAGTATGTTCATTTATGGAGGAAATGAAAATGAATGCATAGCTTGCATAATTACTATTCTTTTTTGTATGTGAGTAGCACTCACAATGTGCTAGGTGCTGTTATATGCCTAATAAGAAGACATAGTCATGTCCCAAAACACAATCAGTACCTACAATCTTGTGAATGTTTATTCATGTGCTTAACTTTCAGTCATGGTGATTACTCATATGCATAAATTAAGCACATAGGCCTCAATCCTCCAATACCGGCTAAGACGACATGAATCACATGAAGGATGTAGGAGAAGGATACAATCAAAAACACACAAAATGTTTACATGAATTTTATTAAATACATACAATTTTGTAACTATATATTATTTACTAAACACATCAACTGTGCCTGGTCTCTTCAACCCATCCATTATTTTAGCTAATTAATGCATCATATAAATCACAGAAATAGAAAATGTGGAAGAGAGATTTGTGGGAAAAAGTGGACCCTAAATTTCAGGTAAACACCTTATGGAACAACAATTAAGGAAGTAAAAGGACAAGTCACATCTTCATTCACTAGAAATGCTTTGCAGAAAACCAGTTTTCCATACAGCATACTGTGAAAAGTGGGATAGATGCATCTTTTTTGGAGGGAATTAAAAAGGTTTGCTCTTCTCTGCTTGCAGAGTGACATTGTCACACATCTTTCAAGTCCTGGGTTGTACCCAAAATACAGCTGTTCAACTACAGCCAAATGGAATTGGTGGAGCTCACAAAATCTAGATGTCACCTCTTGACATTTCATAGCCACATCACAAATCAGAACACTCAGCACAACCACTAAACTGGGGCAATGAGGTCTGTGTTCTACTATAACATCTTCATGTGTTTTAGCTATGGTGCCAGAAGCTTCAATCACTGTTAAAACTTGCTGACAAAAATGCAAGACCGGGAAAGTGCAAGAAGAATTACCAATGTTAAAAAAAGCATGAGAACAGCCAGCAACTTTCTACCATGATTGAAACCGTATTTATTTAAAATTTTCCATTTCTTGCAAATAATTTGCAATAAGCATTAGAACTTCACCACACCTAGAAAACAGAGTTATAGTTCTAGACTTTAAAATATTCCAAATCTTTGCGGGAAATCCCATTGAACAAATGCTATGCACTTAAAGCTCCAAAACATCAAGATGATTACACTTGTATACACTGGAGAATTTTTGTCTCCCTCAGACTAAGAACTACAACCAAGTAAACATGGGCTACACAACGTTACATTTGAAACCCAGCAATTAAAATAAAGCATTTTGGACTGACTTTATTAGTATGAAACATTTCAATTAAATTTCATTTCACAGAAAGTCTTCATTGAGTAACCTATGGAGAGGGAAATTCCAAAGGGGTAGCCGTGTTAGTCTATTGTAGAAAGACAACAGAGTCTTGTGGCACTTTTAAAGACTAACAGATTTATTAATCGCATGAGCTTTCGTGGGAGAAAATCCCACTTCGTCAGACGCTTTGAAGATAGGAAAGTTACAGAGGGAGAGGGAGTTGGACCAGAAGATAGTCTGCGAGGGGGAGCAAATCAGACTAAGGATTTTACATTTAATGTTTCAAAAGCCATAAAAATCTTAAATTACATTAAGTCAAAAAAGAAAAAAGCAAGCTAAAAATTAATAAGACATTTAAGATCAAGATGTTTGCAGTTCTAAGGGCAGCAGGGAAGGGTATCTGTGTGTTTAAATGGTATTTGAGCATTTCAAATGTCATTACATGTGTTATATTAAGACTGTCTGCTCTAGTCAACATAGATAATAAATCAGATTGTGTTGATAAGGTTTTTCACTAGAACACATTTCCATATATAGATGACTTTGTAAATAAAGTATCTACAAATCACTGTCAGCTTTATTAATCCACATAAAAATCATTTTGGAAAAATAAAATACTAAAACAAAGTATTCTGCTCAATTTAATGACCAATAAATCCCTCAGGAAATTTATACTTAAAGTGAAGAAGAGTAATAATGTAATTGGGGAAAAAACAATCTAGCTATTTTTCTGTTTACTTTCCATAGACAGCTTTCAGGTGCACTCAATTTGGCCAAGTTTATAAGAAACCTGCATAGAAAGAGAGATACTAGCGTCTTTTGCTCAAATACTACTTCTAAACCTGAAGTCATCCAGAGGCAAATCCAAGGCTTTTAAAGTCAGCGTGATTCATCCCAAATGTCTCTTTTCTTTGTTTGAAATACCTAAACACTGTATTTTGTTTTGTTTTAGAATATAAATACTATCTGATCCAGCATGGACTTTTAATCTATAGCCTGCAAAATAAAATCAGGAATATTATGAACCTTAAAATTGTTATTACAACATTTTAAATTCCCAAATCTCTATTTACATATGCAAATCCTACAGACTTCAGTGGCATTCTGCATGTTAGTATGAGTCATCTGGGTCCCTTTGGAGCAGGGGTCGGCAACGTTTGCTGACCCCTGTGCCAGCCCTTCCTCCCCCACCCTCAGCCAGTGCTGGCAGCCCCCTCCCCCCAAAAAATGCAGCAGTCACCTGAAAATTCAGTGGCAGCCATTGCTGGAGTGGGATGGTGCTTCCCAGACACACCACAGAAAGGACCTGTTTGCAGAAAAAAAGCCACCCAGAGTGGCCCCCTTCTGGCGGAAACACACTACAGAGAGGAGCTGCTCCAGGCAACTTCTTTCCATGGCATGCCTGGGGCATGGGCCTGGCGAGGACCCACCTCATTCCAGCCGCTCTAGAAAGAAGCTGCCCGGAGTGGCTTTCGTTGGCAGGAGTAACAATTTCTGTGGTGCGGCAGAGGGTGTCGCGTGCCACTCGGAATGGGCTTGCATGCCACTGTCAGCATACATGCCGGGGGTTGCCTACTCCTGCTTTGGAGGGTCAGAGCCTCAGACTTCTAGCTACTAGCATCACATGTATATTCATGTATTGATTCAAAGCTTTAAATCATGTACTAGGGAAAAAGATCTTTAAAATAGTGAATTTATACAAGCACAGGGGTTTAGATTTTTAAAAGAGAAAAAATGTGTTATAAAATAAAGTTTGGGTGGATCTGGGGTTGGAGAGATAGCACATCTCATTGATTTATTGCTTAACAGCTCTGGTTTGCATAAACTTTTACTTAATTTGATAGGCAAATTCCAAAGGGGTAGCTGTGTTAGTCTATTGTAGAAAGACAACAGAGTCCTGTGGCACTTTTAAAGACTAACAGATTTATTTATCGCATGAGCTTTCGTGGGAGAAAATCCCACTTCGTCTGTAACTTTCCCATCTTCAAAGCGTCTGACGAAGTGGGATTTTCTCCCACAAAAGCTCATGCGATAAATAAATCTATTAGTCTTTAAAAGTGCCACAGGACTCTGTTGTCTTAATTTGATAGGGTTATTATTATTATAGGGAGTATGAGGAGGCACTATTTGTATAGTATATGTATATATATTTGTATATATTCTGAAATGTTGTAAATGTAAACAAATTCATTAACTGCAATGAGCATGAACTGCAGTATAGTTAATGATAAGGAGTCCTGTGGCACTTTTAAAGACTAACAAATTTATTTATTGCATGAGTTTTCGTGGGCACAATCCCACTTTGTCAAATGAATGAAATGGAAATAGTTAATGATGAATTCGATACATAAACAATTTGATAATCATGTAATCACATAATGACATTCCTTTTTTACTTCCAACAGAAAAAGCAGCTGATATCATAAGATCCCTCTACTTTCAAAGAAGATTCAAACTTTCCATTGCAATATTTAGGTTTAATATCCTATATAGAATTTAATCCTAGACAAGAATTTAAAAAATATGAAGCAGTTTAAATAATTGGATATTTATGGACAACCTTTCATTCACCTAAATCTTTCTAGTTTATCTTAGTGAAACAAATGCGTACAAATTTCTTAATGTGACAAAAATGAAGCTGGTTTTTTTTTCCTTCTCCATTTTGCTCATTTGAGATGTCACAGAAGCTAGAAATCAGGTGGAAAGACCCTATCAATTTAAATTATATGATGTTTATTGACTCTCCCCATTTCCTGTTTTTGAAGATTGCTAACTAAATAAGCTTTTATTGCAGCTGATTTATGTAATTCTGTAACCTGTTGCAGATAAAAGCCTGAACAATCAGCAGAGTTGGTCTATTTATAGCAGTCACCACAGTCTTGGAGCAGTTGGTTCACCTGATCATTGGTGAGGACTGTAAACACAGCCACCAGAACAAGGTAGTATTCATATAACGAGACTGACTGGAACATTTTGACCAAAAATACAACTCTTACTAAGGGTCATATAGTATGTTCCCAGCCTGACCAAAAAACAAGTGGAAGAGAAAAAACTAAACCAAAAACTCTGCACCGCTTATAGAGAGTCACTTATTCTCCCAACTGATTCAAGCAGCTGCTGGGGGTACCAAGAAACCAGAAATGCTAAGACCACCAGCAAAAGCAATAAATGGCAAGGAAGCTGTAGCTACCTGGAAGTCCCGCCTCTGAAAATTCCTAGTCAGATACGCAAACAGACTCTACATCAAAGCATTAGGCCAATACCAAATACTTAAAAATAGCACCCTAAAGGATTACCACATAAGGCTTTTGTCTCTGCAAATACTTAGTACCATGTACTTTTTGGTCTTGCTTGTTTAAGAATGTTTATGCTTCCAGTGTTTATAAGAACTGTAACAAAACAAATACTCTTTACAGTTTGGGAATCTTCAAGTACACCAAAACGAAGAGTAATCCCATGTATTCTTAGTGTCTCATTTCCATCCTAATTCAACTTTAAACCAAAAGCTCAAGAGAGACCATTTTAAAAATATTCCCTCTTTTAAGCATTTCCCCAAATTAGACAACTGTTGCAAGAACAGGCAGCAGTGAACGTGTTGCTGTTGGACCACCACCCCACTTGAAAACGGAGGAGAAAGAGAGCAGAATTCAATACATTTACCTGCATCCCAAATCTATGTGCTATCCAGGAGGCATTAAATTTAACAGTTTAAAGAACAAAACAACAGTTCTTCTAAATGAAGAATGCACGCAGGAGAGCAGCTCCTGCACGCTGGACAATGTGGTGCAGACGTGCACCTTCCTGCAGGGCTAAAGAAGGAACAAGACTTCAGGGAAGAGGCAGCAGTTGTACCAATTCCCTCAGTTAACAAGTTCAGGTGGACATTACAGTTGCAGTTCCCCACGCAGCAAAGAGAGCACTCAACAGAACAGCCTGCCAGGCCCTACACAGAGCAGAGGGACACTTACAAGACTCCCAAATAAACACCCATAGAACTACAGTTAGTTCTGGTCAGTTCACTACTCCCAAGCTTCACACCCAGAACATTACTGAGAGAGAATGCTCTTTGGGGGCCTTTCCACTATTTTGGCACTCAAGAGAGAGCCACAGTATCTGTTGTGGAAGATCTTCCCTGAAGCACATGCAGTGCCCTAATGTTATCTATATACTCAGAAGTGCCACAGGACTCTCGTTGTTTATACTCAGAAGTGTATAGGTTGCAAAAAAGTTTCTTTGGAGTAAAGCATGCAGCTCCCTTGGGGTATAGAGAGAAACCTCATCCTGAGAAAGTCCTGGTTGTTCATGACAGGAGTGTGTGTCTATAGCTCCAGACAAGAGGACTTACAGCAAGAAGGCCCTCACGTAGTGAAGCAGCTAAGAATCAGTCTAAAGGACAGTGTGCCTGAGTGGGGACATCCCAAACAGGAGTCATGAGGAGTATCATGCCAAGAAGGAATCACTCGAGAAGGAAAAAGTGGATCTGGACCCAGTATCGTAATTTCCCAGAAGTGCACAGGATTGAATTGGGAATTGGGAAGAAAGAGGGAAGCTGGAGCTGGTTAAGCAGGAAGGGTGCCACTCTGTGTGGGTTGGCAGAGAGCAGCAGAAGAAGGCATTGGAGGAGTCTGTTAGGGAAAGTTTACTGGCACCAAAGATGACCAGGAACACCCAAGACTACCTGCCAGACTAGAAGTCTGCTCAGAATTCCTGAACTCTCTGTGGATATGCATTGTTCAGTTTTATCCAGGTTGTGTCACTACTGAGCCTGTAGAGCCCCATGTTGGATGAAACCTGTTTTATCACTCCTCTCAACTTCCCCCTTTTGTTTCTCTCCATCTTTCACTCGGTAAATAAGTATTTCCCTTTCCTAAATTTGTTGTACTACTCCAACGTGTGTGTCAGTGTGTACATCTATCTTTACTCCAGGGATTTGGAACAGTGCCACTGAGGTGAACGGGTCTTTCCTTGCTGTGTTCTTATGAATGCCTTTTCTTGGCCAAAGCTGCTGAGAGTGAACTCCATCCTGGCCACAAGGGTGCTCTAGTTAAACACAAGTGTACGCAGGCCATGCAATGAACTCCAGGAGAAGTCAGTTATTCTCAGAACTTTTTGGAAAATAAACAGCAATACATTTTTATTTGACATTTCAGCTGTGCTAAAAAGCACCATCCATGTGACAGCTGTGGCCTCATTTGATTCCAGAGAACCACCGTATTTCAGTTTCTCGTTGCCTCGTTGTAAAATAAGGATAGTTCCAAATTTTAATCTCCTAATTCAATGTCTCTGATACCTCAAAATGTAAAATAATTTGAATCCAATTGTGAATTTGCCACCTACTTTTGGAGCAGTTAGTTTTCTCTAAGATATTCTGAAATATAATTGCATTCTAGCAAAAATACTGCTCATTAGGTATTTTACTAGGATCATGGTACACTGCTTCCACTAAAAGAGGGGGAGGAGGGAAACAGACCAGTTTCTTTTGTTACTTTCTGCCTTGGTCTTTATATAAAGTAACAAAAGTCATTCCACTGAGCATTTCAGACTCCTTTCAAGCTCAGCCTTCATCCTCTCATTACACTACTGGTGCTTTCTGCCTGTCTTTTGGAAGTGTGTGTTTTCACACAAAGTGTAAAATAAAGGCAGTAACTGTGAAAATGGATAGGAAAAAACAACAATATTTGCTTTTTCCTTAGAACCACTAGTTGATCATTAGTAACAATTAGCAGTTATATACAAAGTGAAGCAGCAAATACCCACAATGTTTTAGATCACACAAGGCTGAGAGGGGCACATAAACTGGCTACAACAGTGGCCTTACAGCCAGTAGCAAGTACGCCTGCTTAACATGCAAGCCAATATAAAACGGTGGTTCAGGGGAGGAAGAATAATCACAGCCTGATACCAAGGGTTTCAGAACCAATTATCTGGCTCTCTGGGTACATCATTGCAATAAAAGACCCATGCCATGGCTGCGAGTGGCCCAGATGAGCTGATTTAGGCTTGCAAAGCTCAGGTTGTGGGAGATAAAAATTGCAATGTAGCCGTTCATGCTTGGTTTGGAAGCAAACTCTGAGACCCCGCAAGGGCGGCGGGCCTCAGGGCCTGAATGTCTACACTGCAATTTTTATCCCTTGCAGCCTCAGCCCAAGTCAGTTGATTCAGGCGAGACACGCGTTTATTTTAGTGTAGAAATACCCTTTGCCTCCTTTAACTTCCTTTTATCCCTTCCCAAGCAACACAATATCCCCCCAGTCTGCAGCATCTCCCCCTGTATTTTGTTTGGTGGTGATGCACAAGTCAAGTCTTTGCACCTAGTGCAAGAAACCTCTCCTGTCCCTAGTCCCACTAATAAAGAAGAGGCAGTTCTGCCTGTTATAGTTTGAAACAATGAAAGGTACTTTCGCTGTAAGAAGGATTCCTTCAGCCCCCCCCCCCCCCCACACCCTCCCTAACAAATACAGAAAGAAATCTTTGGCCCACTGGGTTCCTCACATCTTCACATTTTTACTTCATTTCAGAACAGCCAGCCATGGGGACTTCCCTCTTTAGACCTCATTGCACTGACTAGTACATTTTGTTCCCTGGAAGCATCTCACTCCTGTGTCTATTCCAGTCATCCCCACAAGCCTGATGCCATATGGCAAAAAGGATGCATCAGACAGAACCCTGAGGGAAGAAGGTGGGGTTAGTTACAGGAAGAATGAAAATATATATGCAAACTTTCCTGAGCTCCTGTACCTTAAACACACAGACTGGCTGATTTAAGAGACATTTCCTAATCAAAACTGTGATAGAGTATGCACAAAGCTTTATATTCTTGGTTAGCTACACAACAGAAATGACAATTTCTCTTTCCTACTCAGAGTTGTATCTTCTTATTGCAATGTCTTGCTTTTCCTTTTTAAAATCTACCCACAAAATATATTTTGAAATTTGTTTTTGGTTTTTTTCTTTTTGACCAAAAGAAATCTGTTTTTATAGCTTTTGAGAAGGGAGGCAAAGTACTTAGTGTGTGTTAAATAAGCAGTATTGCTATATAACAATTTCTTTTTCAGAGATCTGTTTCTTTCAACACTTGTCCTAATTGTTACTGGCTTTAAGTTTTAAAAGATACTTTAAAAAAAAAAAAAAAAGTCCCAAACATTTCCCCACCTTTTTTAAATTAAAGGCAGCTAGAAGATCCCATTAAACAGGTGATCTATTTTGGCCCCATATTCTAGGATGAAGATTTACTCTTATTATTAGTTCTTCCAGATCTTGTAATACACACAGGTCAGTTAGGGCAAAAGGCAGTCTAGGTCAGAGTTCACACAGCAGGTCAAATAGGTAGGAGATCCAATCCAAGGAACATGTACAACAAGGTAGAGTCAGATACGGCAGCAAGGCAGGCTCAGACTGGATCTGACTAACACCTGGAAGGCAATGGCTTGTTGCTCAATCAAGGTCAGAAAGAAATCAGGAAATTTATATATGGTCAGTAACCAATCAGGGTCAAGATCCTGGGACCAATTAGGAGGCAAGTCACAGAACCTTGAAGGCTGACCCACTGAAGTCTGTGAATTCCCTGGTTATTGGATGAGTTGGCAATGTGTGACGGTCATGGCTGCTTCCCAGTGTGCCTCCATTCAAAACCAGGATTTGAGACCAGATGCTGAGAGATCTTCTCAATCTCTCATTTAACTGAACCCCCAGCATTTTGCTGATATTTAGGTAAGCCTTTACATACACCAGACACTATCACAGTGTACTTTAATTTAGAGTGAAAATATAATTGTTCAATATATAATACTGCTCATTTTAAAAATACACCCACACACCACCTGCCCTGGCCATTTCCCTTTTATTGATTTTATTTAGTGCTGAAAAGGTTGGGACTGTGTTACCTTTTTTCACTGAAGTACCCTGGTCCTATTACGGGATTTAAAACATTAATGTAGTATTAATATGACCCTGAAAGATATTTGATACATTAAAAATATTTGCTGTTCGCAAAGTATGACATTTTCTTATTTATCCTTCTCCCTTCTTTTGCCACCCCAGCCAGTTATTGAGGCAAAATACTAATTAGCTTTAAATACCAATCTGAAAACACAGAAATTTCGGGACTATAAATATTTTAAACTACAGCTATTCCTTGGGGCTAATAGTACTGTATAACCAGCCATCATTCACTCAACAGGTTAGCAATATGGAATGTTTGGACTAAAATAATCCAAGGTGTCAGTTTTGTAAAGCTGTAGTTACAAGCATAGTGTAAAGCTGTCATTATTTCATCCTTTCCAGAACTATGTCATATTAGCCATATTAAACCAGCAAAATGCTATAAATATAAGGGGGTTGTTTTAGGGGAGAAAAATCTGTCCTTCATAGATTTCATACAAACTGTCCATATTTTTGGTTTAATAATGTTCCTTGCCACTATGTTCAAAGTAACATTCTACTTTCATGCACGAGTTTCCACAGGAAATCCTGCCCTTCGTTCACTCTTATCCCTACAGAAAGCTATTTCCTTTCATTAGAAAGGAAACTGTGTTTAGTCCTAAACAGCAGTGAATATATTGAAAACACTAAATATAGATTCTCAAGAAAGGAAACATTAAGCAGAATGCAAAAGCTAGAAAAATTAGTATGCGCTATATCAGATGGTGCATTGTATGTGGAAAATTGCAGTAAATATCAGAACACAGATGCTATGTGAACAGAACAGAAACTGCAGATTAATTAACTCTCGTGGAGATGATACAGATTTTCCTCACTACTGAGTGCTTGATGAAATTAGTGTCTCACTACAACTGTCCACTTAAAAAAAAGCTTTGCATCCCCTGCACATAATACTTTTCAGTTTGTTTGTTTGTTTGTTTTCTTTCCACAATCATGAAAACGCAGCTTAGCTAATGCACGAGTTTGCATTTAAAAAAAAAAAAAAAAATACACAGTGGGCCTATTTCTGTCATCCAAAATGCACACCCAACTATTAACGTCTATGAGAGTTACATGGATGTATAGCCCAATAAGCACAGAACTGTCATTATGTATTTGTCTCATGCATCTATATGTGTGGTTCAAAATTATTTTATTCCGACTTCAGCTGTAGTTAACAGTGTATGTTTTATACAATGGCATGAAAAAATAATCTTCTCTCCCAGCCAAATAAAATTATCTGCCAACCACAGAACACTAAGTAATTACCTAATATAGCTTCTTTTAAACAGCTTTTGCATGGCCCATTTGTGCCTGTTACTTTTTTGAGGTTTGGAACTCCCACATACTATGTAAAAACAAATCCTTGATACAGGATCACTGGTGCCCATTCCCTTCTCTCTAATTCATTTAACATGATCTCTTTGCTATGCCATTTGGGACCGATACAGAAATTTCCTGCAATATCATTGTGAGATCTTATTGAATTAGGTTTAAATATCTTTGGAGTCTGTTTTATTAAATAAATGGCTAACGTATTATTGTTGTCCAGTCTTGTACATAAACTTCTCAGTGAGGGAGGATGTGACAGATGTGAGATGTGCATGTTGAAAGAGCTATACTGGACAGGGTGCCATACAAGAATGGACTCTTGGAATAAAAAGTGCTAAGTGGCTTTCCTGAGTAATACCTAGAGGGAAGTGAATACGAACTCCACATTTCCACTTATGCAAAAACCCAGATTTTTGAGGCTATGCCTTGAGGAGGGACACGTGGTTTGCTGATCACTACTTATGTAAACCTAAGATCACAGGCACAAGTTGTGTAAAACAGAGACTGAACTTCATGGTTCTTCTGGTTCTGAACCTAAGAGTTCTGAATTTGTACCCAGAGGGAAAAGCCAGTTGTGGGTTGATGAAGGACTGACACATTCCAGAGCCTGAGATTAGTGTTAGGGTAACCTCTGAAAAGGGATGGGGGGTTTCTTGTTTTATAGTTTGTTTGGTGTTTTTACCATGAGTGTAGCTTCTTTTATTCTTTTTGACATGTTTTCTCTGCAATGCTTTTGCTTTAAGAATACATGTGATTGCTTACAGTTAGCTGTAAAGTAACATAGCTATGGGCCATTGTGCTGTTTATAGCCTCTAGAGAGAAAGCTAAGTGCAGATGCTGGCTTGTTTAAATATTCTGGCTTCCTGGGAATATCACAATGGAGGCAAGGAACTGCACAGCCTGCAAAAACCCCACTCAGAAAGAGATATAGCTCTTTACCCCACAGAGACATTAAGAGTGAGTGCCCAGAGTGGACTATGAGGGGCAAATACTGGTGTAGTTGCACCAAACTATGACACTATAGTAGACCAAAAGCTGTAAGTTAGCAGTGACACACCTATGTAAAACCAGGAAAAATGAGAATATGAGGTTATACATGTAACAAACATTAAATAAGTCTGAAATTTAATGTAAGCAGTTTTCCCTAACCAAATCAGCAAAAGGAATTCTGCAAAGTAATATAAGCCTATTATTCAGACATTTTCCACAATTAGTCCATGGAAACTCAACGCCCATTCCCCTTATAAAACTATGAACATCTATTTTAAATTCTATTTTAAATTAACACAATTGGAAGTAAGGTGGTGCATTACAGAAAAATTAAAGCATTTTATCACATACATTCCTATCACTTTAAATCTAAAATTCCTATGATTGGATTATACCTATTGCCACCAGGGGAGGTATATCAAAGCTTTCATTGCCCAGAGTAGCAACCTGTAACATCAATACCATCTGAATAACAATTTTGTTTTAATGTTCTGTTGATTGCTATGCATTTTCCTTAGAATTTTCCCTTCTTTGGTCTCTCATCTTATCTTTTGAAGCAGCATCTATTCTTTTAAATCAAAGAAAAATCTAGTAGGAAACTATTAATCAAATGACAATTTCAGTGACAGTGATCAAATCATTAATCCAGCAACATAAATCCTTAAAGTTGTGTTATTTACAATACAAGATTCCAACCCAGCAACAAAAACCAAAACATATATATACAAGTTCAGTGGGACTGCTCATTTGCTTCAAGTTAAGCTTGTGCTATTGTCTGTGCAGAACGAGGGCCTAAATTATTTAATTCCTCAGATTTATATACCTAATAAAGATGCAGAATCACATTAGTTAGTAATCAGAACACCTGGAAATATAATGGTTAGCTTGAACTGAATGCCTTCAAATGTAATTATTTATCTGAAAAACTAAAACTAGTACCATTTAACATACACAAAACAGCCTAACCATTCTAGTTTTTTTTCTAGATATTATGAAAGAGGTGAGTTTTAGGGAGGATTTTTAAGTAGGACAATGAAGGAGAATGGCAACATGGGAGACAGCACAAAGATGCTCATTTCAAAACTTAACACATGAGTGCTGGAAGCTGGCATCAGAGGACAATCAGAAGCAGGAGTCAACATCTCTCTAGTGAAAGAGATGGTAGGTAAGGTGGTAATAGGCTGTGAAGGTTTTTGAAAGTGAAGACAAGCAGCTTAAGTTTGATACGATAGAGAGAGGAAACAGGTGGAGAGACACAAAGATGTGACACAAACGAAGTGATGGTCTAGGAAAATGATCTTTCAGCAGCATTCTGAATGGATATGAGTGAGGGGAGGTTGCATTTATCAAGGCCAAAAGAAAAGGGTCTTGCAGTAACTGAGATGAAAACCTGGATGAGAATTTTAGCTCGGTGGATGGCTAGGAAAGGTCATATTGTTACGCAGAAAGAATCAGCAAGATTTAGACCTCGCTAACAGAGAGGTCTGAGTCAAAGATGATTCGCAGATTACATTAGCAACAGGCAAAATGGTTGTGTTGTACACAGAGATCAAGAAGGACAATAATAAGGAAGGATTGTGGGGGAAGATTAAGAGCTCTGTTTACAGCTATACACTTAATCTGGTCTTCATGTCTCTCTCTATTCTAAAGAAGATCTGCTCTGCTAACCCCAGACTTAACTGATCCCCTCTATCATCTTCCTCTGGGCTTGCTTTTGGGAAGCAAAGTGCTTCTGGTGGAAGACTTGTGACCAGGTAGATTACCGGCACTGCAAAGTCATTCTTTCCCCTTCAGTTATTTCATCTCCCAAACCAAGCAACAGATCTTCTACCCTCTAACTGAGATCCAGGCTCACAAACCCTGTCTGCATTTTTCTGCCTTCATCTTTCTTCTTAATTCCATTCCTCCTTTCCTGTACCTTCGGCTCAGTCAGCTCAGTACTTCTTCAAAGGAAAAATTGCCAAAATCTGATGCAAGCTCCCAACGCATCTCCACTCTTCATTTTCTTCTTCCATGGCTGAAACTGAAATTTTTCATCTGTTCTCCTCCTCTAACCCCCCACCTACCTGAAGTCCCCATCACATCCCATTTCCTGATCTCCATTGCTTCCACCCTCACCCCCACATCTTTATCCTCAACTTCTCCTCTCCTCTGGGTCATGCCCCTCTCAAAACAAGTATGCATTAGTCTCTGCCATCTTGCTTCTCCAACTAGCACCTTCCTTTGTCCTTTCATCTCTCAACTCACAGAACATGGCCTGTAACTGCTGCCTCAAGTCCCCTTCCTCTAATTCCATGTTAGACTCGCTCTAGACTGGGTATCATCTTCTGCACTGGCTCTCATAGTTGTTAAAGACCTCTTCCTGGCCAAATCTCAGAGCCTCTACTCCATCTCACTCCTCCTCCCCCACTTCTTGGCTGTCTTAGAGCCCAAAACCACTCCATTCTACTTAAAATTTTGTCCTCCTTCAGCTTTCATGACTCCATCCTCCCCTGGTTCTCCCACTTCTTTATTTGCTTGTTCATTTCATTCAGAGGGTCTTTATCAACCCCAATAAACCAGCTTTCAGTGGGCATTCCAAAGTGCTCTCTTCTTGAGCCACCTTTTCTTCCCCAAATTCCCATTCAAAATATAGCCTCAACTATCATCTCTGTGCTAAATACCCAGGGAGCTACTTCTCAGTACAGACTAATCTCTTTCAGCACAAGCTAGTCTGACCTTTCTTACACCATCTTTTCCAGCTGTCAACTGTAAGCTCTGTATCTTGCCCCTCCAAACATAACTCCCTTTCTTATTCATTCTAAACAACCTTACCATCCTCATCATTCTCTCTCGAGACCACACATCCAGACTGTGTTTAAATATGGCTGCTTCTTGCTGCAAAATATCTCACTCATCAGCACATGCTAGCTACAGCAACCTTCCCCTTTCTGCACCTGACAAAACACCATTACACCCTCTTATCGATTCAAAATGCTTCTTCTAAAATCGCCTTGACTTTTGATAGTTTAATCCCACCACTACCTGTCTCTTATACATTATCAAGCTCACAGTCTTTGCTTCTGTTGTGTCTATTAGTGAAATTTTCCCACAAGCACCTCCATACTTTCTCCCATGATACTTCTTAGGTGTGGGAGGAACTCCCTGTACAAATCCTCAAAGACAGCCACCTTATCCTGCTTCAAATCTCTCTTTAATGATGATCTCTGTTGCAATGTCTATGACACTTGAGAGTGATTAGGTAGCTGTTATGTTATAATCACTGTTTATTACTCTAATCATAGCTGTGTTACTCTTCCCTTGTTCTATTCCTCTTTGTTGTAGCCACCTGCTTTCTCTTGCACTTCAAGCATAAGCTCTTTATGGCAAGGAATGAATGTATATAGATACAAGTGAGTGCGTACACACACCTCACTGTAGCCAAGACTGTAGAGCTATCTATTGTAGCAGTTTTCAAGAAATCATTCTCTACTGCCCTATGACCACCTCTACTCATCAGTGGTAGCAACTAGTGTAGACAAGATACAGGCATTTCTACCACCATCTCATGTACACTTTATCCTATATGAGTGAGAAGTGTTTTTTGTTAATAAATGTAACTACACAAGGCTTAAATACTACCGAATACTCATTTTGCAAAGAGGGAAAATTAAACAAGCTAATGAAATGACACAACTAAAGTCACACAGTGAGTCGAATTTATGAGTTAAGTGCAGCACTCAACTCCTAGTTCCATGCTATATAGATTAGGCAGTGGTCCTGCATATATAAAAATAAACCACTATGCTCAGATTAACATCTGAAACAGAGAAGGAACTAAGAGAAATAACACGCTGGTACTAACAACGCTGAAGTCGTAACATGAGTAATTTCCAGCATAGCAACATTTCTTTTCACTAATGCAAAAAGAAAAATTGCACACCAATTACCTGTCAAAACATTGCCTGCATCTTTCTATAACCCCTCATCTCAAATCACAGGGGAAAAGCGCATCAGCAGCTATTATCGGACAAGACTAAAAACATGCCAGTCTGATAAAAATTTACATCTGGTGTGATCACGCTGATTCAAGACAGTATTCCTGATGTCATTCTTCACATATGTTCATCAGTTGCCACTTTGTTGTTTTTCTGCAATAGACTAACACGGCTACCCCTTTGGAACTTGAAATGCATATATTCCAATGGACCAATTTCTGGTAATCTCATAGGAAAAGAGCCATTTCTGTCTTTCATTTCCACAATAAAAAACAAAATAAACCCAAACCACAAAACGTAAGGGACAAATTCCTCTCTTACGTCCCACTGTATTAACTTAACTGGGAATGCATGGAGGTAAGCAAGGGCAGAACGTGGCACTGAGGGTGTCATTCTTTTTACTTTCTAAGAGCAGATGTTCAAGTCTCAGGTTTCCCAGGACCAGTGCCTCAATTCAACACTTCTCACCTTTGAAACGTTATTCTCTCGTGCCTGAGCATTAAAATAAGAATATGACCAAAACACTCTGACATACCTGCTTGGCTTAATTTATAAAGACAAAATCTTTTTAATCAGAAAGGGTCAGTCTGTATTTCACTTAGTGTGAGTGTCTGATTCTTTGTTTGATCCTTAAGTCTTGCAAACAAAATGAAGCTTTTCCCACACTAAAACTAACTGGTCAGTTTAAGTTACACTGTCACATTTGTATAATACAGAGGTGATGCATACAGTGCAGTTTGTGTCGATTACAATGTAATTTTTCTGCAAAGTGGCCATTTTCATACTGTATTTCTAGCATCTTTGCAGACCTGAATAGCTCTGGGAAAATAGATCGAAAATACCCCTTGTCTGCTGTATTTTGGTGAGAGATGGGCAGGAGAGAGATGGCAGGGTGGTGAGGAGACAACAAAAAGAAAAATAAAGAGTCTTCATCCTGGGAGGGGAGAATCAATTACCAGAACAACAACAAAATTGTAACCAAGTTTGTCTATGAGGATAAGGTACCCAAGTGAGCATACACAAAATCCAGGCAGTTAGTGGAAAAGGTCACAGCAGAGAAGACAAACATAAAAAATATCTGTGATACCCAACAGCTGTGTAGATGGAAGGAGATGTACACAGATTACTATTTTAAGTGCAGTTGTCTTATAGCACTACAGATACCAATCATTAATACAAATGTTCCTGCAATATATGCTCTCTGGGGACAGTCTAGCAGCAACTCAGAAAAGACGGAGAGCCTTATTTGTCAGCCATATGCAGCCCAAGGATCTGTGCGCACCCTGACCCTAACACCACAAATTCCTGGCCAACCCTGCAGAGACATCTAACTTAAATACTCGTCCTCCTCGTCATATCCATATATTCTAAAGGGGACTAGAACCCAAATAACACAGTCACAAGGGCTATGTCTACACTTACTAAAGTTAGTTTGAATTGGTTAATTCGAACCAACTAATTTGAAGTAATTTTAGTTAGTTCGAATTAACTTAATTTGAACTAGCATGGCCCCACTAGAATGCTAGTTCGAACTAAGCAAGTGCCATGCATGGCACTTGCTTAGTTCGAATTAGTCAGTTGCATTAAGGTCAATGCGCCGGTTAGTTCGAATTAAGTGTTTAGTTCGAACTAACATGACCACATTGGGTTAATTCGAACTAACTAGTTCGAATTAGCCGTTCGAAAAGTAAAATCGAATTTATCAGTTCGAATTAAGGAAGCCCTTAATTCGAACTAATGAAAGCCTAGTGTGGCCAAGGCTTAAGTTAGTTCAAATTAAGCTTTCTTAATTCGAACTAGCTTGCCAGTGTAGACATAGCCAAGGACAGCTGCACTTTAGAATCCCACGTACATCCTTCAAACTGGCAGGTCTCACTTCCTGCATCTCCGCACCATGAGCCATGCAATTTGCCTATTCTTGGACTGCAACTCTTGATGGCAGCCCCTAGCATGACAGTACCAGCAGTATTTGGCACTAAAATCTTTTTTTTGGAGACCTGTGACCTGCAAGCTGATTCAAATGGCTCAAAAAGAGCTTCTTCAAAACAAAGCATTATGTATTCACCCAAATGGTACATATTGTGTTGTAAAATCCAAAAGCAATAAAGGTCTCTATGCATATTTCCCCTTATTTAATCATTCTTTGCAAACTCTGGTAAATTTCATTCAGGTGAGTTATCTTTATCTGTGTTAACATGTCCTAAGTATCTAGCGACTGACTTCTAGACACTGCTAACAACCCATTCAACCTCCCTTTCTGCCTATCCTAGCATCTACTTTTATCCTAGGTTCAGTCTGGAAAAATTAACTGTGCCAGCCTATTTGAAACCCTATTCCCCAATAAACAGTTTTTGCACTGATCCATCCCCAGAGACTCTTGGCAAAGATAAAACATTACCTTAGAGGATGTCACTATAATGTTCTGTTAGCTTCTCCCTTCCAGCCTCCTTTCATTTAACTCTATGCAGACAGGCAGGATCATATTACAGAGGTAAACTGAGGTGCACAGTATATTTTTAAGAAATAATGCAGATAATTCCCTCATTTTCCATACCAAGTAATAAAGGTCTGAGTAATATAAATTCCACCAATCTTTTCGTTTCTTTCAGAAGAACACTGTGAATTTTCAAGCCACTAGATGCCTAAAAATGGTGCTTCATCTTCTTTGGCTAATCGATTTCCTTCAAATTTCAAAAGGCCCCCAAACTGCACAAGAGATATGCGTTGGGCAGGAATGTAACACATAGCTGCTACTTCCATATAAATGTACTTCCTGCTCCCTTCTCATCTGATTCACATACTTTTTTTTTATCATCTCAAAACACTGAAATGTGAGCTATTATGATACATTTTGACATTAAGCAATACTGTCAATGCAAATGGTTCTACTCTGCACATTTTTTAAACTGTCAAAAGTATAAAAACACAAAATAAATGAAAGTTAGGTTACTGTGTTTCCTAGACAAGGAATGTTTCTAGAAAACAAAGGCAGGCAGCATTAAGTATGTGGAACTGTATTTCCTGTATATAAATAGCAGATTTTCTAATGTACAAGAACCAGTGGCCAAGGGACATTGTAGTATTATCAGAATCACTAGAGAACTTTGCTCTCAATGACATCATGAATGGAATATTTTTTTCGGCTGAAGTTTGGCTCAAAGTCAGGAAGATATTTCACAATGTGGGGAAGTTTACTTAATATATGTACCAAAACAAAAAAATTAAAAAAACCAAACAAACAAATAAAAAACCCCACCAACAGCCAAATACACCAAGGCTTAACCAGTAAGATGTGATAAAAGAAAAAAGTCATCTGTCAGTATGACCAACCAATAAAGGAAGAAGTTCTGTTTTCAAAACATACTGCTCAATTACTTTTGTAACACAATTAAAGGGGGTTTTCCAAAGGGTACTCCTGAAGCAAACTAAGCAGATTTTAACAAGCCACTGAAGGAGAGCAGACAGAATCACTGTTTTGGGATTCAGGGTGTAATCCAAACAAGTAAGGGGTTGTGTCACTTCTTACCCTGTATTCCGGAGTGCCTCCCAATGCTTTGTTACTGTAGCTTCCCTCATGGAATGTGCACAATCAGCAGCAGGATGCAGGTCACACCCTAAGCAACTGTGTGTTGGGCAATTGGCCCTTATTCAGCAACTCGAACCCCAGAAGCCTGTCCACAGCTCCACACCAACTTCCATCAGCCTTGGTTACAACCAGCAAGGTGACCCCAGTACGTACCCTGTCCCAAATTGTCCTCAAACCCTATTCTCTGGAATGCCCAGCCCTCTTCCGGGCAGTTCAGAGAAATAATAAGGTTTGTTTCTTTCTTTAAAGAGGAAAAAGTTCATCACAGCTTATTATCTTAACTGAGGTAAACATGCAAAACACAGAACTGATATGGTTTATATAGAAAAATTAAAACAAATTTATTAACGTGACAAAGGTTAAGTCCAGGGGTGGCATGTGCAATGATTTTGAGTGGCATGCAGGGCCGCGTGGCAACCGCCACCTCCTTCCAGCTCTGCTCCCCTCCCAAGTGGGCCAGAGCCCAGTGATGCCCTGCTGACCAGAATCATGCCATGCCACTCCTGGCCCCAACCTGGGCCGCACAAGGGGCTACACTGTCTGGCCTCACGCCTTTCCCATGTGGGCCCAGCACTGTTGGCTGGAGCCAGCGGAAGCAGGCAGGGAAGGATGCCTGGCCCCTGGGCACCTGGAGTCCCCACGGCTCCCTCTATGTGCTCAGCAAGGAGGCAGAGGAGGGACTGGGAGGCTGAGGGACCAGATCAGCATGCCACTGGCCCTGGCTGCTGCTCCCTTCTCCCGCCCACCCCCAAACACTCCCTTGTCTGCTTTGTAGCAGCTCTGACCAGGGCCCACGTGGGCGAGGGGTAGGCACTGGGGATGTCACTGGAGGGGCAGCACCTCAGAGGAGGGCCCAACCAGCATGCCCCCAGGTATGCCACTGTAGCAGTGGGGAGAGCAGGAAACGGGCCTGCAGATCCTCTCCTCTTCCCCCAAAGTGAACACCCTGGCCAGGGTACCAGGCCCATGTGGCATGTGGGAGAGGGGCAAAGGGGAAGACGTGGCATCTCTACCCAAAAGATTACCATCCCCTAGATTAAGTGATCCTAAGTAAAAGGAATAAAGTTAGAAAGGATTACACACAAATAAAAGTGAAAACACATTTAAAAGGCTATAACTTAAATCTGTGCATATGTCCCACACTGCCGGGACTGCACGGATCGATGCAACGAGATTGACTGAGCATGACGTGGAGACCCACTCAATCGACCCCAGAAGTGCTCTCCAGTTGATGCTTTTAATCCACCTCCCCCACCATCCTCTGAAAAGGTGTATGGCTGCATCAACCAGAGGGCATCTCCCACTGATGCAGCACAATGAAGACACCATGCTATGGTAACATAACTAAGTCAACGGGAGATACACAAGCTAAAGGCTACAGGATGTAGCTTGTGTGTCTTCTGTTGACCATTGGTTTAGCAAGGTACAAGCTTTATTCAAGGCGGTTCACCAGTCTTTCTTCTTCCTAGCCCTGGCTCACTTCCCCTCAGTCAGAACCTTCTTTAGGGCAAGTATTCATTGACAGTGGCAAACTTGCTTAGTGCCACAACCAACAACCATGCCTTACTGCACAGATTGTCAATTGAGTGGGTCAATGTGTCTATTCTTGGCTCTGGGTAATCACCAGATGTCTCAACAGGAATTAGGAGTATAGAAGCATAAGGGATATGGTCAAATTCCTGGACCTTAGCAACACTGATTCATGGTGGTTTTGAGCTAGTGAGTAATCCAGAGAATCAGTAAATTGTACGATGACATTCCTGGACTTTCATCATATGTTATTTCACCTCGTTAAAAAGGAACACCCGGCTAGCTAAAAGTTTTATTTTATATACTACTTCCTCTTTCTCCAGTCAGCAATAATGTTTTCTAGATGCATGAAGATAGGGTGATACTTACATTCATTCATCTATGATTCTTACACTGAAGATCTTAAAATGAGTATTGAGGAAGAGTATTACTTATTTTGCAGATGCATGGAATTTCCCCCCCTCCCCAAAGACAATATAGTTGATTTAAGAGGGGAAAAATAGGCTATTTTATTCAATTCAAATTTATTATGCTATATTTTCTATAGAGTCCTAAATCTATTTACACTTGTTCGATTAGTAAAACAGAGTTTTCAGAGAATTTTCATTTTAAAGGGAGATGATTAGCAAAACCTTTATTTTATTTTATTTTTTGGTGGTGGGGGGGATACAGTTCTGTCTCTGAAGTAAGAGACTACAGCCAGTACAAACAGTGCTAATTTTAGAAGCCAATCTAATAACTTGTTAGTAATATTGCACTCCCCAGGACCCATGGTAAAAACAATAGTTTGGCATACAATACTAAAATAAGTACATGCTGGACATTTTAAGATGAGCATTTGCAGTATTTAAAGGGAAATGATATTTTTTGAGGGGGAGCATTTAAAAAGATTTCTTTGGTCGCTTAACACTTCTTGACCTGCCTTCTGAAGTAAAAAAGTAGACAAATCTCCACAGACAAACCCCTATTAGTTTAAAGGAGTACCATCAGCTCAGAAGTTATAACGTTTTCAGGCAGAAATATATCTACGATCGTTACAAATAACCCCTAAGATTACAAGGAATCAAAGAAGTTTGCAAAGACATTTATTTTGCTGTCTGCTCCAACTTTGTGCATTTGCCCTAATTTTTTACACAGTTTTGTTGATGGGCATGTGCGCTTCCTGTGTCAGATTCCAGCATGGTGATATTAGTCAGGCTGAGTGACTTCACATCCATGATCTTTCCCCCAGCATTGACACTTAGAGGCTATTTACCAGTAACACGGTTTCAAGGCTTTGGAAGTAGGATGATGTCTCCATTCACCAGGAGTCCTACATGTAGCTGGTGAAAAATAAGAACCAAAAATAGCCAAAGAAATTCTCTCTTTCCTTGCTGTCAGACTCTAGTATAATTCAGAGCAGAGAACCTGGGTATCCCCTCCCTCCCTCAGCTCCTCAGAGCCCTGCTGCACAAGGAAAGGAAGGAGCAATTCTTCACACCCTAGGGCTCCTTTTGCAGATCATCAGGAGTTGGGAGGTCCCGTAGTAGGCAGGCAATGGTGCGCATGGGGGAAAGAAAGGCATGCCCAAATCAGCTGGTTGAGAAGACACTTATAAATCACAATGCAGAAGCAGAAAAAAAATTAATTTTTAAAGGACTTCTTTTTTTAAGCAAAAAGCAATTCAAGACTTCCTATTGAAAGTGTCCTCTATCAAAAACTTGTATTTTTGAAAGTGACTTATTTTTAAAAAATTCAAGTTGAAAATGGCCCTTTAAGTGATCTAGTGTTTCCTAATAAGCTGATTATTTAGAAGTAATTAAGGATAGGGAGAGGGAGAGAGAGAGAGTCTAAAGATTGTCCTATATTATTTCAAAGGACTGTAGTTAGCCAAGTCAGACTACTGGAAAGCAAAAGGGTTTACAGTGCCAGGGCCAGTTTCCTCTCACTTCCACCGGTTCTATTTCAATGGGTTTTCTTCTGATACACACTGTGCAAGAAGAGAACTCTATCTCAGCATGTGCTATTGTAAAACATGCAGTACAAAGGCATTTGGTAGCAGACTGATGAGAATACAAAATATGAAGTGATGGAACCAACTTTTTTCCCCTCTCTGCCTTTTTTTTACTCCAAAAGATGGAAACCCCAAAGCACTTTAACATTCAACTACATAAACACTCCCTTTCCTTAAAAGACACAAGTAATTCCAGCAACACAGACACATGGTTTTATTTTGCTTTCTTAATTTCTCCCCACATTCAAGGGCACATTGAAAAAGTTTGCTAGTTTACCTCCAATCCTTCCCTAAAATCTGGGCTGGGGAGGGGAATCTTCTTTTACCACAGGATATACAGAAAAAAATAATTTTAGATCAGCAATATTAAAGGGCTTGATTTACCCTTGGATATCTATTGGTTTGTAGCAGCAGTAGCAGGAAGATTCTAAGCAGCCAGAGAAAGTAGTTTTAGAGTCTTAAACTGGTACAAATATAATGAATTTTAAACTAGGTAAAACAAATATAACAAAAAAGTGCTCACAAAAAATCATAGAAACTGGAAGAGATCATGACAGGTCATTGAGTCAATCAATATATTTACACAACACAAAATAATTATGGACAAAATTTGTTGAATGATGTATTCTTTTTATTACTAAAAACCAAACCAGCAATATCACTCAAATCCCAGTGCAGATCTTATCAGCTAGTCAATAATAATGCAACTCAGTCTAAATTTACTCTTCTGTGTTTGTTGCTCTATTAATTCAAAACCATGGAAAATCCAACATATTTAAACCTAACTATTAAGAGATATCCTGTTTACAAAGAGGTAACACCTATTTTTTTCTCCCTTGAGGAAGTGCACTTCACATTGTATCAACATTTCTAAACTGTCCTGGAATTCTTCTTTTCCTGTTTAGGAAAACAGGTTCCCAAACCAAAGTTAAACTCTTCTTCTGACAACACCTACTTCCAAATTATTTTCCCCCACCTTAAAATGGCTTTTAAGCATGTAACTGATTTCCAAATCTGGCAATGGAAGAACACTGAGTTTAATAGCATGTCAGTCTTGTTCAGAAAATTCAGGAGGGATTCGATAGAGATAGGTCAATTGAAAGCCAATTAAAACAAGAAACTCTTTCTTGTTTTATTAGGAACACATCTCAGGTGTTATGTATTATCAGCGGAGGGTGGTTCTCAGCTAGCTAATCTATCTGTACTCTTTCTCTTCGGAAGCAGCAAACTTAAGTTCTGCGCATATTCAGTGAAATGCACTGGACACTGCAGGGAAATATCCTGGGGAACTGAGGTTGACTGACTTGTATCTTGAAACGTCTGCTGGCAAGACAGACAAGCCGAGGTGGCAGGGAAGTGACACACAGCTTAGCAGCAGCAAAGCTTACTCCTCCTGACGCAAACAAGGAGTCCTGGGGCACTTTTAAAGACAAACAAATGTATTTACCGCACGAGCTTTTGTGGGAGAAAATCCCACTTCGTCAGATGCTTTGAAGACACTGTGGCTGACAACTGACAGTATCTGGAGCAAGTTATCACATTAGTACTCTATGGAGTTTAATTACAAGACAGATATAAATGGTTCTCTCTGTCCCAGTGACTTGATTAATGCATAAGCTGAGTGGAAACAGAAAGACCTGCAAGTAAATGTTCAGAAGGAAATTTTTAGGAGACCCAGATTGAGTGGAGATTGGAGTATCTTGCTTCCCCTGCCTCTCATTTGTACCCGCTACCACCAGCGACCCTAGTTGGGGATGAGTGATCAGGCAATTCTTGCCCCTGTGAGGGTGGAAAGTATTTTCTGTCTCTCCCCTTAGCGGTAAGGGGTCAGAGGCGGGCATCTGCCACAGAGTTTTGGTAGTGGCCTGGATGGTCTTTATGGCTATGTCCACACTGGCAAGTTAGTTCGAATTAAGGAGGCTTAATTCGAACTAACTAAAGCCATGGCTACACTAGGCTTTAGTTAGTTCGAATTAAGGGCTTCCTTAATTCGAACTAATAAGTTTGAATAGGGTATTCGAACTAAAGAGTTAATTCGAACTAACTAGTTCGAATTAACCAATGTGGCCATGTAAATTCGAACTAATTTCTTAGTTCAAACTAACCGGCCATTGAAATGAATGGGGATCACTAATTCAAACTAAGTTTTCCTAGTTTGAATTAAGCTAATTTGAACTAATTTTAGCAAGTGTAGACATAACCTATGAGAGGCAATGCAACTTTTGAGGGGCCTTCCAGTGCTAAAATACAAATAATGGCACAGCCTGTTTTAGAAACACTGGATTTTGTACGGATAACGTTATGGATCAGCCATTATGTTTAGGCAAGCTTTTTGTTTTGCTTTAATTTTGTTTTGGGTTGTGTGTTAAGGGATTTAACACTGTGGCTGTGTATACATCCTACTGAGATTAACTGGCAAATGACAAATATGTAAAGAAAGCTCCTTTATCAGTAGTTACTCCACACATAGAAGGCAAGGCAAATGTTAGCAGATCTTCAAGAAGCAGCAAACAAGAGCAAGCCAGATTCGTATTACTTGCACTGAATTATTCATGCTTATTTAGCTGAAGACTCATAGAAGCTGCCTTCAAGGGAATGAAAAGCAGCTGGATTTGACTTCAGCCCAGTCTAGGTTCTGGTTATAGGACATAAAATCAGTTAGATATACAAAAGGACACGTAAGTGGCTTCTCAACATACGTTCTCGATGAAGAAAAAAAGTTCCTAGATGCAGTGTCAGCTCTGGCACAACTTGGGTTGTCACTTATCGCTATGCAGATTTTCTCTGAGGCATTGCCACACTGGTGATGCCAGTTTAATTACAACAAGGATTGGAAACGATAGTAATTACACATGCTACACTATCATGGTTTCTCTTACGTGTGCAACTAATTCATGGCTGCACTGTAGTCAATCTTGCAGTAATAATATAGAGTACCTTTTTCATCTGCTTGAAATGAGCATTAGTAGTAATAGTAAAATAAACCTAGTATTTTATAGCACCTTCAAATGCAAGAATCTCAAAGGACTCTGCAAGTGCTAACTGTAACTCAATACCCCCAACCACATAAAAATGCTGTACCTTTTATTATAATTGGGTAAACTGAGGCCCAAACACATTAAAAAACAGACCAAAAAATCATAGAATATAATTTATTTATATATCAGTAGGCTGGCAATACAACACTATCCATAGAAGACATTATATGCAGGAATGTTCAGATCTCTGAAGGGCTAAAATAAAATCAGTATCTCATGCTCTGTATATAAAAATATTCCAATAGGGTCTGTCCCATTTTCATTGCAAGAAGTGAATTTTTACATAGACATGATAAAAAGAAGGGGACAAGAGATATTAATCTAAATTTATATTAGAAAGGATTTGCTGGACATTGATTTCAAAGTTTTCATGCTCCTTAATAAATTTTAAAGTACCTGGGGTTTTTCTTTATTTGAATTACAGGTTACTTCATTCATAAATCAAACAGGGAGAATGATATAACACCTCAGTTTTGTCATACTGAAGCTCAGTGTGAGAATTACTCATGAAACATCCTCTGATTCCACACAGCCTATGATAGCTGCCATAAGGATGCAGTTTAATTAAAAATTTTGCTATTTAAAATTATTTAGTGGAAACTTTAAGCTGAATAGATATTAATGCAATGGACTGGTTAAAAAGAAAACAATCATGGTTCACTTATTGACACAAATCTTATATGTAGGCATAAATTGTCAACAATGTATGCAACACAAGAGTTAAAGAATAGAGAATAAAAACTGTGTTTCTGAAATTAAGGAAACACGTGGATTATATTTATTAGCACATGTGCAGAGGGCTGTCTTATTCAAGAATGTACTCCCTTCCAAATAATCTGCAGAGAGTTAAATAAACGTCTTAAGGGAATCTACCTAGTAAGCAGAGAAAGGTGCCAACATACACTTTTTTCCGAAAGTGTTCCAAAATACGTGTAGTTTGTAAACTTTCTCAGTTTTACTTTTATGATGTATACATTAGCTACCTAAAACAATACTTCTAACAACAAACAGAAAAAAGATAAGCAAATGTTTCTTTAAAACTCATTCTCAGAATATGGAAAATATCCATGCCTTGACATTTAAGCTTTCAGCACAGCATTAGATACTCTCCAGTGCAAACAAAAAAAAAGAAAAGAAAAGAAAAAAAACCCACGTCTCACATTTACACAGTAAATACTTATGAATGCTAGATATACTATTTCAAGATATCTCTAAAATGTAATACATATGTGGCTCTCAGCCTTTCCAAGCTACTGTACCCCTTTTCAAGAGTCTAATTTGTCTTGCATACCCCAAGTTTCCCCTCATTTAAAAACTACTTGCTTATAAAATCAGAAATAAAAATACAAGTGTTACAGCACACTATTACAGAAAAATTGCTTACTTTTTTCATTTTTATCATATTTGAAATATAAATATTGTACTTACATTTCAATGTATCGTATATAAAGCAGCACAAACAAATCACTGAATATATGAAAAAACAACACGAGTCCTGTGGCATCTTAAAGACTAACAAATTTCTTCGGCATAAGCTTTCGTGGGCTCCAACCCACTTCATGAAAGCCCACAACAGCTTATGCCCGAAGAAATGTGTTAGTCTTTAAGGTACCACAGGACTCTTTTTTGTTTTTGCTGTACACAGACTAACACATCTACCTCTCTGGATACTGTCTGTGTGAAATTATAGTTTGTACTGACTTCATTAGAGCTTTTAATGTAGCCGGTTGTCAAATTAGGCAAATATGTGGATGAATTGATCTATGCCCTGGAAGACCCCCAAATACCTCGAGGGATATGCATACCCTTGGTTGAGAACCACTGTGTTAGAGAACAACTTCCACTCAGAGAAATAAGGAAAATACAAACAAGGAGTCCTGTGATGCTTTAAAGACTAATAAATGTATTTATCAAATGAGATTTTGCGAGCAGAAAATACAGTTGATCTAGTCAGGTTAATTGAAGAAATGCAAGATTTTAGTATTTAGCATATTTTATCTGAGGATCTCAGAGCACGTGCAAACATTCATTAATCCTCATGATATTTCTGAGGTAGGAAATAAGGCACATTCAGAGAGACTGAGGGTAAAGTTTTCAAAATTTACAAGCCTAAATTCCCCACACGCAATGGAACATAGGCTTGTCAGTTAGTTAGGGGAGTCTGAAAATTTTACTGTACATTATAAATTGGGCAATTACTTACAAGTAACAGCAAAGCACAATGCAAAGTAATGAATAATTTAATAGCATATAGTATTACGAGTCATTGGGAAGTTAATTGATTTTAAGACAGATTTGTTTTTACGTGGGGCATTGAAGATTTCAGATGAGCGGTTGAAATGTTTCTGTGAATGTCTTTGGTGGGTGGAGAATTGGGGGGATGGGGAGATGCAGGGAGGGACAGGTAATATGACAGTAGGAGGCAGAAAAGAATTAAATCAGACTGTTTAAGACCACCAAGATTTTGCCATCTCGTCCTCTGTAAGAATGGCTACTCTCAAACCTCTCTTCTCACCTCAGTTGAGTCTGATCCTATGAAATATTGTTTAAGCTAAGTTTTCTAAAATCTGAAACAGCCCCCTTCGCTCTCCTTCCTCCATTCCTCATCTCTGTTACTCCTTCCCTGTCTTTCCCATCTTGAGCCAGTGGACTACAGATACAAATATGCAAATGTGCATAAGTGCTTAATTTTCAGTATTTTTAAATTCTACACTCCATCTACATTTGGACAAATTTGTGCACCACCATCCTTCTTCAGAGTGTGTTTCTCTTGATGGTTTCTATTCCACTGTATTAATTTTGTTGTTTAAATTTTTATTAAATTCACTTCAGTTTTCAAATAAACTATATGATATTCAGCAGAAAATAAAGTATTCAGATTGTGAAGAGAGGTGTCTACCATTTCTTTCTAACAGTAACAAATACTACCTCTTGAGTAAGAACCACAGTAGGGCTACTCAGAAAAAGATTCTTAACTTTATGAAGTCAAGCACATTTTCTAAAATCCAGTCAGTACAGATTAATGCATCTTCCCTTCTCCTCAAGTACGTTCAAATAAGTTATACTGCCCATTTTTGTTCTTTTACCTTTGCTTTGAGTCTATTTTGTGGAACAAAACTGAAAGCTAGAGTTTACACACTAGTACACTTTCCACACAAGGTGTTACAACATTGTTTCCTGAAACATCTTTCCTTTCCACAGCATATCATTTTCTAATCTATGTCATGAAAGCACACCAATCATTATATGTGGTAGCCAAGATCTACTCATTACATGCTTATACTATCAACTTTGGGGGAAGGTAGAGTTATTGTTCACACTCAGAAATTGGAACTGGCAATACAAGCTGAAGTCTTTCAAGTTTTGGTATTTGGTTCATCTTGTTGTAGGAGATGGCTGTCCAGCAGCCTAGATTATATAAACTGGTGGCATCAGGCACTATCTACACACCAAATTACAATAGTTTACCTAAAATCAGTTTTAAAACAATTAAATTTAACTGGTTTAAACACAAAATCCCTTCACACCCTTATAGAAATATTTGCATCAATAATACTGATTTATGTCAGATTCCTTAATGAGTTTAGCTAAAGTGAGAACACATTTTTAAATTGACACAAGAATGTCCCCACAGAGATTTGCACTTATTCAACTACATTAGTTTAACCATATGGCTTAGTTAAAACAGTGTAAGTTCAGATGTTGCCAAAGCCTCAATCTTTTTTCCATTTTACCTCAAATACCACTATCATTGAAATCCTCTGGTTGCAAATGGCCAAGTTATGAAAAGAAATAAAGAATGAACTGGAATTTCCCCTTTAAAAATGACCTGTTTGGTTCATGCTGAATGAGCAATATGCTTCATGCCAGAAAATCCTGCACGTCCAATGCCCTTGCTTTACCTAGTTTTTGGAACAAGAATTTTAGATTTCAATAGAAGTTGGGTACCTAAATACCTTTGTGGATTTAGATATTAGTATCTTAAGTCTTTTTTTCAAAAGAATGAAACAGAAAAAGAATGCCAGTACTGAAAGATTACCATTTTATTTATGAAGAAAACAAATGAAGAGAGATAACAGTAATCAAACAAAACAAACAAGTCCTGTGGCACTTTTAAAAACTAACAATAAATTTTTAGTCTTTAAAAGTGCCACAGGACTCCTTGTTTGTTTTGCTGAAATACACTAAAACGGCTACCCCTCTACAGTTTCTACACCACAAATGTAGTCGAATTCCAAAGGGGTAGCTGTGTTAGTCTATTGTAGAAAAACAGCATAGTCCTGTGGCACTTTTAAAGAATAACAGATTTATTTATCGCATGAACTTTCGTGGGAGAAAATCCCACTTCGTCAGACGCTTTGAAGATGGGAAACTTACAGAATGGGAATTTCCTCCCATTCTGTAAATTTCCCATCTTCAAAGCAACTGATGAAGTGGGATTTTCTCCCACGAAAGCTCATGCGATAAATAAGTCCATCACAAATGTAACAAAAGTTTGCATACCAAGAAAGCGACAACGTAATCCTTAAAAGAATTTGTCTCGCTAATACAAAAAAGTCTTATTAGTACAACCAAAATACTACAAAGCTTGAAAGCAAGGCAAATTGTAACTGATTTCCCCTTGTAGGGAAACTTCTCCTGTAGTGGTACTTGAAAGCAAAACATAGACACTCAACAGGATATTAATCAAATGTTTGTTTCCAGAACTGGTAATGAGCCAAACGCAACAGAAGACTTTCTCGAATAAAACTGAATAAATCACAATTTTATTTATTGGCTACAGATATATATCCTAAAGGAGATTTAGAGAGAATCTCAACAGAGGCTAATTTCTCAACCCTTATGTCCTAATTTCAGACTCAGAGAAAGTCTTTGAAACTCAAAATGTGCCAGCTTTTCGCTTTCTCTATCCCACAAAAATTTTAGACTGATCCCATAAAACATTGTTTAAGCCAAGTTTTCTAAAATGAAAATTCACAAAGGAACAAAGCCCATCTCCAAACCACTCCAATCAATCCCTTGTCTTATCCCCTCCCACCAAAAAATCTGAAAATGTATATATTCTAAGGTGTCAGGTTCTGCAATAAGAACTCTGTGAGGCACTGCACCCCCATGGATCTCTTACAGAATGGTGGAATAAGTAGGAAAGTGCAAGCTGTTCACTGTCCATTCAAAGGCATTTTTTTAAAAGTCTGACATTAGCTTTGAAATACTTGTGAGATATAGAAAATATTCCATTTTTAAAAAATGATGTTCTCTCACCGATGCAGCTCATTCTTTTGGAGACATTAATCATTCCAGCGTTATTTCATATACTTCTATGGGTAATGTATTGGAACCCATAACATCTCTAAAATACAGAATATTTTCAAATGGGCCTATTGTAAATTTTCTATATTGATGGAATTTCCTTTATTTATAAAGGAAACAAGAAAGAACAAATATGCCATACTCTCTTTGCCCAGATATCAGCAGGATTAACTATGTCATGTACCTGTGAACCTTATGAGCTGAGTAGATTTCCATGTTTAGTGACTGAGAGTAGGGTTTCTGTGGAGCTGATTAATTCACTGAGTATTTTACTGTGTAGATAAATTAGGCAGGTGGCCACACACACTGACTTTCCTGAGCTGTACATTCTAAGAGTTTAGGAAGATGACACCATGCAAAATGGACTAACACTGCGGAATGCAGTTTTCAATAGGCATTTATTCAGTCAAATGAATACTGAATTTTCATTAGACTATTCAAAGACATTTTGTGGTGAAGGATATTTCCATGCCAAAGTTCAACTTTCTATCCAAACTTTCTATCCAAATCATTTTAGTGCTAGTGTTCACCAAAGCAGATCTTAACAATGTTTTCATAATGGGATAGTGTACTGTTTAAAAAACTTTTTATATTCCAAAACAGCTGAAATATAGTCATTTATCTTTTCAAAAACAGTGTCACATTTATGTGGATGCCAAACCTGGGAAATTTCATACCAAAAAAACCAAAAATTTCTGAATATTGTGAGACAAATGGATAGAACGGTAACACTTCTGCCACCTTAAATGCAATGTAGTGTTTACAGGCACCACTATTATAATACTTTATAAAAACGGACACACAACTATTCCTTGCATAAAAATCACCATGACCTAGAATAAATATCCAACTGTTCCTGCCTTTTTAGCTAGAATGATTCCAGGGATAGAAAATTTAAATATGGATTTAAAATGGAAAGGAGAGGAAATGAATTTATGTTTAGTTTGTCACTAGTACTACATCCTTCCCAACTTCTCTTTCCTACTTCACTGAGTGGTAGTTCTAGCTCAGGGGACAGCAACCCAAAAGATAAGAAGAGCCATTTTTTAAAATTCCTTCAGTAATCACGTGTTTTGAGAGCCGCACTGGGTGTAGCCTCCTGGTGGGGGGGGGGGAAGGAGACGGGAGCTGGGCCAAGGCATCTGCTGCAGGGTCCCCTGGTGGTGGGGGGCAGAGGGAGCCCAGAACCAGGATCGGGCCCCCCCACAAGGTCCTCTGGTGGTGGTGAGGAACCCAGATCCTGGCACAGGCTGCCCGCAGGGTCCCCTGGTGGTGGAGGGAGGGGGGCCCTAGAGCCAGGAGCAGGTCACCTGCAGGGTCCCCCAGTTGTGGGGGGTGGGTGCCTTTAGTCACAAGGTGGCAGCCGAAAAGCCTCATGCAGCTCCAGAGCAGCAGGTTGCAGACTCCTGTTCTAACTTCAGGTACTTGATCTTACCTCATGGCCTGATCCTGAGAACTGCTGAGCACCTCAAATCAAATGAGTGCTGTGGGCCTGAGTCAGCCTTTCTAATTTTTTTATCCCAAACCAGCAATTAGTTTTCCCCACTAGTATCAACAGCGATTTCAGTTCCAGCTAGTACAGCAGGTAAACTTGTAAATGGGATTGACTAAATACCTCATAATCATTGTTAAGTTCTAATAGCGTATAGACAGATATACCACAAAAAGACAGCAGGTCAGTATGAGTGTTTTTAAACAAGTACTCAGACTTTTGTCTTTTCTGTCCCTTTTGAAACGTAAAATCCTTCTGTAGTGGAGTGCTGGGGATTATTTGGCACAAGAGAAAGAAAGAAAGAAAAGGACAAATTCCTTCAGACACAATCCACACCGTATTATAAACAAAATGGTGAAGTACAGTAGCAAAATAATACTTTTAACAGACATTATCAGCCCTGTCTTACAATTCTTGCTGTCAATGCTACCAAAAAATTTTCTGTCAAGTAGAGTTTTGGGAAGTGGGGGTTTCCACAGTTGGTCTTGGGACTTTATTGGAACACATCATGGATTTATGGTTTTATTTGCTTTTTAGTACATAAAACTGTAGCTCACTCACAGAGCTTCAACAAGAGCAAAAGGTAAACATGAAACTTCAGGGGCAATATAATTTGATAGTTACCATATTTAGAATTCTAGCTCAAGATTTAAAATATATTCTCTTCTACTGTACTTTGTTCAGAGGAGTATGTCAACACTGAGAATACTAACTTACGTGTAAGTGTTTTCTGCTACTCCTATGTATAAACCTAAGTATTACAGAAGCTAAAAAAAGCAAGCACTTTGACACCCTAAGAACTTGTACACTTGAGAAGTACTCTCCAAATGGAGCACCAGGCACTCCATGTCAAAATATAAAAGACAATTAAATCACAATAGTGCTTCATCATCATCATTTGATCTACTAGTTCCACATAAAACTGGGGGTTGGATTTAATTTGTGGTTGCTGTCTATAATGTTAGCTATGGTGTTTGAGTTCTTTACAATAATTTCACTATAACAATATAAAAGTAAAAACAAAAACCACCAGAACAGAGTAAATCTATTTTCCATTTAAGAAAATTGTGATTGACAGTTTTATCATCTTAAAATACTGAACACAAAACTATGCACCAATTGGAAATGTCAATCAAACTATGATTTGTTAAAAAAAGATAAAGTCTATCACAATAGCTGGAACAACTTGCACTTGTTCGGAGGGTCCTTTTGACTCTTTAAAACCACCATACAATTCAATATTTATGCACCATAATATTAGAGCCAGGCCACTAACAAAAGCAAAACCATTAAGCTACCGCTGACATTCTATCCTTACTTGTTCTGTAATGCCTAGTACCCAGGAGTCGCCTATCAGTTTTATGGTACTTACCGGCACCACATGTAAAGGAACAGCCTTCCTGGTAAGCAGATCTGTGGGCTGCCAGAAATGTGTGTGTGCATTCCAGCCTTAATTGATTTCCTTCTTAGAAAAAAGGCAAGGGAAAATATCTAAAATTCACCAGATTTTAATAAAACTCCTTAGCCCCTAGACCTCAGAATATTTTAAATATAGTCTTGTAGGGAAGAGGGGGGAAAAGCTGTTGCCTGGCCCCCTTTCTCCTTGAAGGTTCTTTCTTCTTTCCCTTTACCTATTAAGACACAAGTAATCAGTGTACTGTCTTTCTTATGCGATAAATAAATCTGTTAGTCTTTAAAAGTGCCACAGGACTCTGTTGTCTTTCTACAATAGACTAACACGGCTACCCCTTTGGAATCTGTCTTTCTTATATAGTAGTTGATGAC
Source organism: Pelusios castaneus (assembly GCA_007922175.1). Taxonomy (NCBI): domain Eukaryota; kingdom Metazoa; phylum Chordata; order Testudines; family Pelomedusidae; genus Pelusios; species Pelusios castaneus. The sequence continues at coordinate 24,981,287 of ML685755.1, read as the reverse complement.
ATCACTAACACATAGTGCAGGGACTACTCTCCTTAAACTGTATTTGTTATCTAAGGTGGGTGAGGCAATACTACTGGACTATCTTCTGTTGGTGAGAGAGACAAGTTTAGAATGATTGGAAAGAAGTAGGAACTTTGAGTTTAGGATTTAGGGAGAGGTTTTGAGCAGTGCAGAGTGCGACCTCAGTGCAACTAAGGAACAGCAAAAGGAAAGATGGTCGTAAGCCACTTTTCTGCTTTTTTAATTCTAGACCAGCTGGGAACCCAGCCTTACGGACTGGGATGTAGTGGTCTGAGCAGCGGTATAGGTGGAGGAACTAGGGTCAGCACAGCCAAGAGCCAACTGCTAGTTACTAGAGCCAGGTGTCAAGCTAGAGCCAGAACCAGGAATCAAAGCTGCGGTCAGAACTGAGGTCAGATGCTAAATGCCAGATCCCAGGATTAAGCTGGAAAGAGAGTGAGAGGCCAGGGTCAGAGCCAGGACTGGTCACTGAGGACTGGAGGCAAGGTGTAGGGGCAGGAAGAGAGGCAAGGATCAAACATGGTGGGAACAGGAGCAAAGACAGGGTAAAGGCAGGCATCAGGAGCAGAGCAGGAACAGGGTTGTGTGCAGGATGCAAACACAAGCAGGGTCCAATGTAACCACGACAGGAAACCACCTTGTTGCTTGGACAAACTTCCTCTTCCTGTTCCTCCTCCTGCAAAGAGTGTAGTTGGATGAAATCAGTGGAGCCAGGCAATCCTCCAGTCAGACCTCCCATGGGTGGCTCTTTGACTAGAGCTATAGGCCTAGATGCTCCTCAGCCCACGCAGCTTCAGTAGTTATTAGGGTGGAAGCCAGGATGTGGCAGCTGTTTGGGGGTGCCCAGACTGGGTTCAAGATCTGGGACATCACACTCAGGTGATCCCAAGCATTATTTAGAATCTCTTAAGGCATAGTTTAGACTAGAGTATTCGAGTTGCAGCAAACCCACAGGGACCACTGTACCAGCTTGGAATAAGTACCATGCCCCACATAAGACAAACCAGCTTTGCAGAGGGGGACTAGATCTTACTATGTCAGCCTTCTAGTTAGTGCTTATCTACACTCTATTGCTTTGGGAACCGCCCACTGTCATATAAAAAATGCTACATCTCTGCTGCTAGTGGGTGCTGTAACTGGACAGAGTTACAGCTAACAGGAACCCAAGAGAGGAAGTAGCTCAACAGACCAGTCTGAGATCCAATGCAGTGACACCCAAAGGCATAAAATATATTTTAATAGTAAAAGGAAGGGGGAAATAAAGGCAGGAGTATAGAAATTCTCAAGCTGGCACAGCCAACACCTTTTGGGAGTTCATGGAAAGATTTCTAGTCAGTCACAAAGTGCTGGGCTCCTCTACCTCTCCAGCCACCACAGCACATTAAGGAAAGCTAAAAATACATTACTTTCTTAAAATTAGTTTTCCATATAAGGGACTGCTGTAGTTCAACTCTAAGAAATGTATACCTTCAAGAGGATTAATTCTTGTGGCTGGGGAGCAGGGGATATCACTACCTACAACAAAAGACATGTTCTTTTCCCAAGTATAATTCCTCTTATATATTCATCATAGTGGTCTCAAATGAATCCTCCTTTAACTCATCCTCTTCTCCCTTCAAAACAACATATCATGGCTATTCTCCCTACTCTGAAAACTAGTGCTAAAATATATTCTAAACTTGAAATTGCCTATTTTACTGAGTGGAGAAAAAAAGGGGGAGGGGAGCGGAAGGAGAGTGCGCTACAAAAGCATTCTATAAAAGCAGCAAGAATTTTTTTTTTTAAAACCACTACCTGTAACCCTTTCCTCTCCTTTTAGCAAATACCAAAATATTCACAGAAGAGATTTCATACAAGTAAAAAGAGTTTGAAACTATTCAGTGGCCAAGTTAACTTCCACATGAACAAGCAAAAAAAAAAAAAAGTAGCATAAAGTTTCCAGTTTGCCTAGATCACAGAAAACAGCATTTATAGTGACTCTGCCTTTAATCAGGCATTTTTTTTAATTAAGTAAGATCATTTATGGAAGGAGTGGTACAAGCTCGTCTGTAAATCACACATCCTGTAAGTACAGCTGTATCCTCAGGGAGAAATTTACATAAACCTGATGTAAAGTTGCAGATAATTATTTGACAGCCACTGCTTGGCTATACATAATAGAATATACTTCTTCCCACAACTATTTAATAGGATTATGGTCTAGGCTAAAAGGTCTAAGATGAAGATCAAAGTATAGGCAAACTAAAAAATTATGGCTTTCCTGAGGAAGGAAAGATGCTGCCTTAGTTAATTTATGGGAATAGCAAATTTTAATAAAAAGAGAAGGCTAAGTTCCACTAGATATGACTAGATGAAGCAAATTTATTTTCAAGTAATACAGCAATTAGCAACACAGTTAGGAAAAATTTCTATTTCTTTACAGAGGTCTTACTCTCAATGGCTATGTCTACACTTGTTAATTTAGGTCGACTTAGCTAAATCAACTTTGTTAAGTTGACTTAGCATGTCCACACCGAAATTTTAAGTCAACTTAGGGGAGACCCTACAAAGACAACCCAGAGCGTCCACACTGGACCCCTAGGTCGACTTGCAGGGGCTAGGTGGAGCTGGGAAAGGTCCATGGTGGCAGGGGGGGCACCCCTTGCCAAGTGCCAGGGGGCTTAGCCTTTGCCCCATTGTACCTGGCTACAATAGGGCAAAGTGGGACAGGGAACCTGGCAGGGAATAGGGGCAGGGTGGGCAGGGCTCTGCCCTGCCCTGTGGGGGGGCATGCCAGGCTCTCCCTGTGCCAGCCACCCTGGCAGGGAGGACAGTGGGGAAGTCCTGGAGAGCCCTAAGTCGACTTAGAGTCGACTTAGGGCTACTCCATGTTCACACTGGCTTAAGTTGACTTAAGCCAAAAGTCGACTTAAAAGGAGGTTTTACAAAGTCGACTTAATTTTTCCTTAAGTCGACTTAAGCAGCTGATGGACTTCCAAGAGTTATATTGAATAATGAAAAAATATTTTTAATATTTCCCTGAAGAATTCTGGTCTTGCAAGCTCTTTAAGGATTTGCTAAGCATAAGCATTAATACAAGCATGTCTGCTTTTGATTACGTTCAGCATAGTTTCCATACAGAAACTTACACGAAATTTCACCGGGGATTTACTTTGTTTAACCAACCACCTATCTAATGTGATAAACATATGTAGATATTTTCCTACATCACCTTTATAGGTCATATTATACATAAGAGAAAGAACTGATGTAATTTCTTTTCATGCATCAGCTGCCTCCCTCCCTCCACCACTGATCATCACTCCTCTCTTCCTCTGTCCCCACTCCTTGGGGTCTCACTTTGAACCATGATTGTATGTCAGAATAATAATGAAAGTAAGTAAAGGAAGATTTATATCAAGAAGGTGGGGAGTGGGAAAAAAGAACAGCTTTGAATGGTGAGTGTTATTAGACTGTGGAAAACTCTCCCCTGGAAAACTGTAGAAGTTTCATAACTGCCAAACTTTAAAAATACATCATTGTAAACTCTATAGAATATCAGAATAATTTTGCAGTAGCCTCTAAAGTAGTAATTAAACAACCTAGTATCTTCTCTGCCTCTAACCTCCACAGTATCCAGCCACAGTGCACAAAGCACACTTCAATCTTTCTGCTCACATTACCTGCAGTAACAAAATTGTGAAGTGTTGACTTTTAAAATATCATCATTAGGCTTCAGAACCAAAACATCACTAAGGTGAATGGAGCAATTTGCATCTCAGAGTCATTTTTCAGATCTGTTCGCATATTATAAGAAACAATAATGTACCAATTCATATTCAATAGGTTTTATTCACAATCATAATATCCAGAAATGTAATGTTTTAAAAATAAAATCCTAGAGGAATGGATAAAAACAGAAGTACTAAGATGACATTCAGTCCTACTCCAATATATTTTGAGCTGCTTTACAAAACTGTATGATAGAACCATTAAGAATTTCAGCTGTAACTTCTTAAAACTTTTTTATACAAGAGTAAATTCAAATCCATGTATGACTAAATTAAATTACAATTAAATTTAGTCATACTTGTTCTTCATTTATAGCTTCCCCATTTCAAACAAAGGCAATTCATTCTTTCTCCAGTCTAAGTACTCATTCTTGAAAGCTGCAACCTGAACAGATACTTAGAATAATTTCACTGTTTGCATATGAGGCAAATCATATTCACATTACTCACGTGAAAAACCATAATGGCTTTACTGAGGCTACTCACATAAAGTATGTATTCTTCAGAGCCATTCACTTAGGAAAACTGGCCAAAGCATGGGGGGAGGGGGGAAAGGGCGGGTCATAAAAATTCAGTATGGCAAATCATAACATTTAGGGGCCAAACTCTCTCAAATAACAGTGTGCTAAGTGACATCTTATATCAGTCAAATTAAAAATAAACAAAAACAAGTTTCTTCATAAGTCTGAGGTAAAATGTAGCCTCCATTGTATTGCTCTCATTTTACCTTCTGCAAAATGTTAACAGGTTTTCTTTAGAAAGAAAAAGAAGTTTTTACTTTACACCATCTATTGCTCCAGTAGCGAAATTACCAACCACTCAGCATTTCAGAAGTGATCATGTTAACTAGAGAAAGAAAGTCTATTGCCAAAACAAGTCAGCTGAAAAGAGTATCTAGAAAATTTTAGTGTCACATAGATGTGTGTGTGTGTGTGTGTGTGTGTGTGTGTCCAAATCACACACACCCCCTACACACAGTCTGCATGCATGCAAATGTATGCTTTAATCAAAGAATATTTTATGTACTTGACGAATATTTCCATATGCCACTAGCTTCTCTTTTCTTTCTCTCTCTTATTCTTTAACCACAAATGGCAAAAATTCTCCTTCCTATCAGACAGTAACACACTGGGGAACAAGAGGCAAGGAGTGCTGTTCAGATGGCAGCACCTGCAGACATCAAAGACATATTTTTGGAAGGTGCCATGCCTCAGCTGCTGCTGATGCTTGTGTGTATTTATCACATTGTTTTTAATTGCAGAAATGCCCGAAATCCCCAGTCTAAGTATAGGAACTCATTGTGCTAGGTACCAGACAAACACCAAGATGACATGGGCAGTCTCTGCCTCAAAAAGCTCACAATGTAAAACAAGTAACATATGGGGAGGTAGAAGAGAGATGAAGAAGACAGCCAAAATATAAAATTAGCTATATTTGCATATTTTACAGTGTTTATTGTTACCCCTATTCAACCTAAGTAACTAATCAAAGTTCAGCATCCTGGGGATGTTCCTGTTGATGATAGACCTGATATTTCCTTTGATGCAATCTTATTTATTTACAAGTATCGTACAAGGCCCTGTCTCTCCAAACACAGGAGGAACCAGAAACGAAAGAGGAGTTTCTTAGCTTTCAGACTCAAGCCTCTTTAGCCAACAGCAGACCCCAAAAAAACTCTCACACTAGCTTTTTCCGAAGCCATAAACCATGTTCACAAGGTGCTACTGCCTTTTTGCTTTTCTCTCATCACACCCTCGCTTGTCTTTTTCACACAGACACACACCTGCACCTGGGCAGCAGAATATCCAGTCAAAGGTGCACAAGTTTCCAGGCTAGGCTTTGTTTCAGGTGTGGTCGCTTAATGGTCTCACATCTTAAGTGAAGGACACAATGCATTCACATATCAGTTTTAAGCAGATTTTAACTCAACCCATAACATTATTCTTAGAACTGCAGCAACACACATTATTTATAGAAATCACTGCTACAAGGAAAAAGTGACCTTCCATGAAAGAAATTTAGGCTCTCAAGAAACAAGTGGTTCAAAAGTAGCTTTCATCAGCTTTGTCATATGGTCACTGTCAGAAACAAAGTCATATCTCAAAGTAGCTTGACTGAAACATTTTTAAAAGAAACTAGACAGCAATTTAGCTTGCATGCTCACGCCTCTAAAACATAATTCATAATTTAAAAGTATCATTAAAAATTTGCAGGTGGCAAGATACATTTCTCATCACATAAAACTTCAATGATGTTTTGCCATGTAAAACAGGCATCACTCTCTTTCACAAGGCAAACAATTAAGTGAAGACTAAGAATAGAGAGATTACAAATCTTCATGTTTTACAGCTCCAAGCTGCTGCTACTGCTGTTATTTGATCAAGACATGCAGGTGGATGAATGACAGACACAGGGATGCATTTAAATTAATAAAGTTGTGGTCTGCCACTTAACAGCGGTGAGGGGCACTATTCACCCATGCTCCACTCTCACATTTCAGGCATTGAACTGGGTTCTCACCATATAACCAACTTGGCATACATCCTCCTCAGCCTGCACCTAGGACTCAACTAACTTCTGAATTCTTTTGCCCACCCCTCTCAGGGGAGGGGATGGCTATCAACGAGGGACTTCCTTCTTCCAAGGGCAGGTCAACACGACCATTTTAAAATTGACCTAACTTACACTACTCAGGGGGTATGAAAAAGACGCCCCCTGAGCAACACAAGTTACAACGACCTAAACGCTGTACACATTGGCACTCTGTTGGCCGGAGACGCTCTACCATCAGCATATAGCATCTTCATCAGATGCGCTACAGCTATGCAATTCTGCCAATGTAGCACTTCTAGTGCAGACTTATCCTAAGACTTCAGGTCTCCCGTAAGGTCTAACAGCAAAACCCTGGGTATCTTTCACCTCTGGGAACCAACCCTTTCAGTCTTTACCTACACTGAATACCAATCACGAGCTGTGATGAATTCAACAGTTTTACCTTTCTAATATTAAACTTTCAAGTCCTGTGCCTTTCAACCTAATTGTGCTTCCATATTGCTTCAACGATGGCAGGAAAAAAGAACAAAAACAAATGGCCTCGCCAACTTGGCCTGACAGGAATTATTCCTTCTGGATACAAAACAAATGATCAATCGGACTTGCGACATCCCAAAACCCCACAATGGAACGGTTCTTATACCACAAACAAAGGGAGTATGGCTGGGGCAGTAAAAGAACAACAAAACTTTAAAAAGCCTAGGACAAGTTTAAATGGACCAGGAGCTGGAGGGGTGGGGAGAGGGATGATGTGTGAAAGCCCAATCAACCCCAACCACTCCTTATAGCCTGGCGAATGAAAGGTGAAAGGACCCCTGGAGGAGGACAGTCCCAGCTTCTACTTCACTATGCATGTGCTCCTTCTGCTCTTCTGTTTTCCAGGCATTTTCTCTCATCACTGCTGGTGCAGGCAACAGTTACTGCCTTGGAGCTGTGGGGATGCATTTTGGAGTTCTGTACATCAGCTGCCAGTTCACCGATAGATCTGTCACGACACTGAATTACTTCATATCTTACTGACTAGTTAATAAAACGTGCCTGTGATGAAGGACTTACTGAGACCGCTGTAAAGGATTGGGTGATATGCTTCTATAAAGGCTCTGAAAACTGGCTTCTTGTAATTAGCCCTCACATCCAAAGTCAACTGTTCACTGAATTTCTGTTACATATTATTGTTATCACTGAATAACATTCCTAAGTTACTAGTAAATAATGGACATTTATAGTACCGTACCAAAAGCAATCCACCAAATAATGGAACACGCTGATAACCAATATTTTGTTTTTGTGTTATTTATATAGGGCCAGATTGTGAACCTTCTACGTACTGAGCAGTTACTCACGCTGAGTAGTCTCTCTGACATCACAGCAAGTTCTTACTTATTTAGACGTTATGTAATGGAGAACAAAAATGTTCACGGTCTCCATGAGCTTGTGCAGCTAGACACTCCCAAGCATGAGTCACCTACAGCTCTACTGCCATGAATATTCAGTAAATATTGGTTTGTCAGTAGTACTCAGAATTAGATTGGGCTCATTAACATTTAGGCTGGTAAATAAGGAGTCTTGTGGCACTTTTAAAGACTAACAAATTTATTTATCTCATGAGCTTTCTTTCTTAGGCTGATGGCATTTTTTCCCCTTCTCACAAAGTAAATAACTTGCTGTACACCATCTCCTACATCAGATACAGAATTAAAAGGAGTGTTTGCATGCACTGTTTCCCCATATGTAGATTGGTAAGCTCTTCAGAGCAGAGACTGTCGCTTCTAAACATTTGTACAGCACTTAGAGCAGGAATGCCTTAATCTTTATTGGGGCGCTCCTGCAATAAATAACTAGTAATATTACATTTATACTCATTCTGTCTATAATCTCATTTTACACACTGGAAGTGCTGTGAAATCTGTGACATGCACCAGAAGCAATAAATAATAGACAAAAATTATTCATGTTATATCCAGCTCAAAAGTGAAGATAAGACAGGTAGAAAAAGTATAATTTAAAAAGACGTATGTAAGTCACTGTTTCAAATCAAGTTCAGAGTAGCAATGGCTGAAAATCTTTACCAAATTACTTTTTCAATCCTCGGAGAACTCCAGTGTGGTCAAAGGTGTTTTTCCCAACACTTCAAAATAAAAAAAAACTGCCTTGTCTGGAGTGAGTATAAGCAAAGAAAGTTCCAGCTCAGAGCCAATTATTTTTTTAAAAAGCTATGAGCATATAAATATAGAGTTGCAACGGAAGTTAATTTAACTTCTAAGCTTTTAAATCACCAAAGCTATAAAGAATGGAAAGCAGACAGCAAAAAGTTCCCAGAGGACTTTCAAAAGATACCCCCAACGACTTACAATTTCCTTAAGTGTTAGTGAACAGCTAACTACACAAAAGAAACTCATCTTAACATTAAATGTGATTATTTAAAACGAGACTGAGAATATTCTTCATGCTCTTTCCACTCCATTAGTATCTGTGGAGATGTTAAACAGAAGCTACTAAAGAAAGACTTTTTTAAAATCAGCAGGTCCAGATAACTTGAATCCAACAATTTCAAAATCGATGACAGAGTTCACTGGACCATTAATGTTGATTTTCAGTAAGTCTTGGAGCACTGGGAAATTCCAGATGACTGAAAGAACACTAATCTTGCTCCAATTTTTTTTTTTTTAAAAAAAGGGGAAATGGGATGACCTCGGTAATTACAGGCAGTCAACCTGACATGGATCTTGGGCAAGAAAAAAGGAGCAGCTCATCAAAGAGTCAATTAATAAAGGAGGGTAATATAAGGAAAGCAAATCAGCATGAGTTTATAAAACACAGATCCTGTCAAACAAACCTGATACGTTTTTTGATTAGATGACAAGTTTAGTTAAGAAAGCTGCTAGTGTTGACATAAGGCATTTGACTTGGTATCACATGACATTTTGGTTAAAAACTAGAATATAAAAATTAGGATGCACCACAGGGGCTGGGACAGGGATGCTGAAGATGCTGCTGCACTCCCTAGAAGTGACTTCCATTAAATGCAGGGTTTACAGTTTGGTTCAATGGCTCTCAAAACCCCCACTATAGAAACTGTCCCAGTACATCCACCTGGCACACACTAATGGATAGGTCTCAAAATGTGAATGTAAGCAGGGAATCAAGCAGGTTTCTTGACAGTGTGGTCCTGCAGAGATTGGTTCTTGGCTCTATGCTGCTTGACATTATTTTAATGACCTCGAAATAACGAAGAGAACAGATTACTGATTCAGTGATTTAGACAGCTTGGTACACTGGGCACAAGCAACAATCAGGAATGTCCCAAGGAAGGGGCGGGGCCAAGGCCAATCAGCCTCTCAGGGCCCACGTCCCCCCACCTTCCCCATTGGGAGGGAGGGGCGAGAGATGGGGCTCTGCGCTTGCACTCCGCCCCAGGGGTGGGGTCGGTGGGCCCGGAATCCGTATTTCTACCTCACCCCTTGCCTTTGGCTTGCTGCTGAAGGGGGGGGGGGGCTGTAGTGAGGCGGGGGAAGGGGGCAGCGGCACAGGCTCCATTCTGCCCCACCCATGGAACCATAGGGCTCGTGATAGTTGCTCCGCTTGCCCTGCCCCAAGGACGGCCCTGGCAACAATATGCATCATAGCAGTGGTTTTCAAACCACGGGTCGGGACCCAGTACTGGGTCACAGACCCTCAAGTACCAGGGGGGGGGGGGGTCGCAGCACTTCCTGCTGCTGCCACCAGAACACTGGAATGCATTGCTCAAAGATGAAATTGTTGCGTCAAGGGCATAAATGATTTTTTTCAACTGGGTCCCGAAACGAAAAGTTTGAAAACCTCTGCATTACAGTATGGCTAAATCTAAATGATATATCTAGGAACAAAGAATGCAGGCCAGACTTACAGAATGGGGGACACTATGGAAAAAATTGTGATTCTGAAAAAAATTGGGGGGCTATGGCAGATAATCAACTGAACATGAGCTCCCATTATGATGCCGTGACCAGAAGTGCTAATGCACAGGCAACCAATATTTAATAATAGGCTCTTTCTAGCAGAGATAGGTATAATACGATTCACAACTGGAAGGTGAAGCCAGACAAATTGAGATGAAGCCAGACAAATTGGCATACATTTTTGACAGCAAGGGTAATGAACCACTGGAGCAATTTACCAGGGGTTACAGTAGATTCGCCATCACCGACACATTTTAAATCAACACTGTCCATTTCTCTAATCAATATGATCTATGATTATTTTGGGGAAGGTTCTATGGCCCACATTTGTAAAGGAAGTCAGCGCAGATGATCACAGTAGTTCCTTCTAGGCTTGGAAGCTAAAGAGACAGATATTGAGATATTAACTTCAAAATCAAAAAGCCTCTTGTGTTCCATATGACTAAACCTCAAACCCAGACTGAGGAATGGGGGCTATGCTGAAGGACACCTGCACCCATAGAGAGCCCAGTGAAGTCACTGAGGTTCTGCACAAGCATTGATGTTCATTTCCTTTCTTCTGCTCTCTGCACTATTCACCCTTTTGAACCCAACTGCAATAACCAGACCTTACATTATAAATCATATGGCTGACAGCCAGAGCCCTTCAGAGCTGGGCAGCCAGTGAACAGAGGCTGCTTTGAAGGCAGTACCACCCCATAAGCAGCAGTGCAGAAGTCAGGGTGACATGACATTGGGGGGGAGATCACCATTTTTTGGGGTGGGGTCAGGAAGGGTCATCACAACCTGAAATTTTTTCAAAGGGGTCCCAGCAAAACAAGGTTGAGAACCCCTGTTATAAATGTTTCAGGTTAAAAATTGTGTCTTTTAAAAAATGTATTCAATATTCAGAACAATTGGTCTGCAGTGGGTGCTTTGGGCTCTACCATAATATATACTTTAACACCATATGTAGTTTTGGAAAGTATTTTAAAGGGGGGGGGGGGGAAAAATATTTTTTTTTTATGAAGGGGTTGGGAAATTCCCTTTCCCCCCCCCCCCCAACAATCCCAAATCTTTGAATGTCCATTTCCACATCTATCTTGGATGATTCATTTCTCTCTGAGGTGAGCTGGATTTATGGATTTTATTATTTGAAGAAAAATGTTTAGAGAAGCACAAATAAGTTTTCCTATCCTTTTTATACTAAGGTCCACAGATCTGCACAATGGGATTTTCACAGCCATGTAACTCCAATATGGGAAGAAGGATCATTACTTGAAATATAGATACTCAAAAATAGATATACTGCGTCTCCCTCATCTTCCTTTGGGCACAGAGAAGACTTCTACCAAAAAAAGCATCAGGTAAAGAATGAATGACCATTATGTAGAATTTCAGTGAATTTACATACAAATGGCCACGTGACCTCCCAGCAGATCTCAATGCAGAAGACATGACCTCTCTGCCCCAAAACTGCCAGTGTTCCAGAAGACTAGACGTTGATACTTAACAGAAAGAAGAGTATTTATTGAATTTACTTTGGGAATCAATGCTATGATATGAATCAGTTGTTAGAGCTAATTTAAATTAAAATGTACAATATTAGGTGTCATCTAAGAAAGTTCCAAAGTTAAAAAATTATCTGATTGGAGACTGTAGCTATTGGGAGTTCTACCTTAATGAAAAGAAAAGAAAGAAAATTTCATCTCCTGTAGAAGTTCAATCTACATGGGGCTATGAACAGCTTAATTAGGTGTTCTATAACCTTATTGTGCAGGAAATAAGGGATGTTGCCCTAAGGAAGCATTTAATCTGGATTTGTGTAAGACTTCCTTTTTTGATATACTAACATACTAAGGAAACTTGATCTATTTACTTGGACACTCATATTAAGGCCCTGTTCCATGAACACAAGGCTATGTTTCATTTGTCTGACACAGTAATTAAACTATTGACTTTGTACCAGCAACAGAATAAATTGCATCAGCTGACTTCTTTTTACGGTCCATAAAAGAGATAACTACTTCCATCAACATATTAATTTGGAACAGCCTGGATCTGCGTAGGCTGGTTTTCGCAATAGCACACCCCTCAGTGAGGGAGAGACACTGGAAGGTTCAATGCTAGGTTAATCAGGCTTGAGAGCCATACCTTCTTCTCCCAGAAAGTCACACAGTATGACTACAGTGCTTTTTCTTATCTTGTGTATATTCCTCAGGATCATTAGAAAAGTGTGAATACACATAGCAGAGATATTGCATAGCTTTGCAAGAATTCACCAGTTCACATCTAGAGGCCTCAGGGCACTTTACTGCTCCTTCCAAATGCAAAGAGGTTAATCACCAGCCTGTCAAACTGACGAAGTGGGGCTCTGTCCCTTGACAAGCGGTGCATGCTGACTTCGGTAATTTTGCTCCATTCAGAAGATAAAATTGGTTTTCTCTCTGGGGCTTTACTGATCAGGTTCTTCACACTTTATTTATGATAACTCCATCAGATAGGTTGACTCTCATGACCTCAATGAATCATTGTATTCTAGCTGGTGGATGTCATGCTCTCTGGCTTCCTGATACCTATTCCCCGAATTGAATGGAGACTTAAATGAGCCCTTGTCCCCAGCTGCCATCTAACATAAGAACTGCACCGCCTGGTTTACTAATTGGAGAATCCCATCATAAAGTCTATTCCTCTGCACTCAGGTAAGGGAGTGGGGAATATACAAGGGGACCTTGATCTCTACCAATGGATATGATGGGATGAGAGGCAGAGGGTATGACACGAATTTGTGGATTCATCTCATACAAACTCTGGTTCATTTAAGAATTTCTGGGCATGAGATCTGTTTTCCCAACAGGCTCCAATAAAAATTGGATTTTTGTTTCTGTGAAGCCACTTGTTTTCCTTTTATGGCCATCTTCATTTTCTGTTAATGTTCTTCTGAGATTAAACCTTGTACCTGAGAGTATTCATTCTCCAGCCCAGTTTACGACAGACCTCCCTGGCACCATATCTGTGTTTATTGTAAATACGTTTATTACAGTAGTCCCCAGAGAACACAAACACTGGGCAACATTACCCTAAGTTTGTACAAACACAGTAATAGACAGTACCTACACTAAAGAGGTTACAATCTAATAAACAAAACAGATAATGGGTAGGGGAAAGTGATACACAAAAAAGAGTAAACCATGTAAGGGTGGCAAACACTATCAGTTCCAGACTTCGGGGGGGGGGGGTATTATTAGGTGGGGATAAGATAAATGGAAAGACAAGAGAAGAGAGAAGAGAAGCAAAAGGGGGAGAGTAAAAGGGACAGGTGTGGAGTGAGGTACAGATAAAAAGAGACTGTGAACAAGGAGGCTGAAGAGCAGTTAAGCCAGCATCTACCAAGACTGAGGAGAGAGTTCCTAATTAAAACTGTATAAAATCTTCTGATGCCATCATCAGTGTCAAAAGGCATGCCTAAGTTCTTTTGCAGCTGTGCTGTCAGCTTCAGTCTCTTGAAGGCTCTTCCCTGCAGTGTCATTCCAGGAAGCCACAAGACCTTGCCTGGGATGTTGCATGGGATCTAAGTGCCCCCAGAGAAGGATTCTCCTCTGCACAGTTCTGGATCCCAGAGGTGCTAAGGGAGAAGGCTGGTTCTATTTAGCCTCATTTTATCCCTTCCCCTTCAGTGCAGCAGTTCCCACTTATGTTGGCTTCAGTTATGAATACAAGACACTCCAGAAGTCATATCACAATGTGGTCCTTATTTTGGACTTCTCTGTAGAAAACCTTGCTCAGAAAGTTTGGTCCAGGAAGAGATAAAGTAAAATTTCCTGAAAGCCATTCATAATATTTTCATGATCATAGAAACCAACGTTTGATTGGATAAGTGTTCCCACACGGCAATAACGGAAGCAGAATTAAAATAGCTGCCATGCATGGGCAAAATGGAAGAATTGTCTATGGGATGGTAAAACAGGAATGTGAAGATAACACTTCTGCAGGAACTTACTCATTTATTTTAGGTGGAACCCTGCTCCATTTGTTCCCATTTGTTTGAAGCTAGAAATAAGATGGAAACAGGTTGCATTGTTCCAGTTTGAAGTAGGTGTTTTCATTCCCATCCTGTATTTCCACGGGAATGGAACAAAGCTGTTTCTGTACTTCTTGCTCAACTCTGTAGATTATCCCTCCAGACAACATCCAGTGCCTTCATTTTGACCTAAGATATAGATAGCCATCTGCTCTCAAACAAAAAAAGAGTTTAGCAACAACTGGAGTTCTAACTCCAAACAGGGCAAGTCTGCCATCATACAGATACCCAGGAGACAACAAAGACAGCTATTGCCATTGCCTTAGCACCCTACGCTTGCTCTGTCCATCATTTGCAGACTCATCATTTTCTCCTGCTGTACTTCAGGGACTGCTTCAGTTTGCCATATATCCAGTATTGCCAAGATTCTAGATGATTTTTCCCATGACCATGAATCGTCTCAGATTTCCATAGCATTTCCCACTGTATCACAAAGATCTAGGAACTGATTTGACTGAGCATCTGTTCTCAAAGTCCCTAACAGATTTCAAGTCCATTATCTTTTTCAGGCAGAAGGCCATAGGATTTTTAGGTTAAGAGAGCATAGACTAGCAATACCAGCCACCCAGAGTAGCATTGCTTGTGAAAGCATTCAGACACATTTAAGATGTCAGATGAGAGTTATAATTTAAACCAAAAAACTGAGAGGACTGATCTAATGACACTTGACAGTTTTAATGCCCAAAAGTAAGGATCTAACGTTAACTGATGTCTTACTGGATATGGCTGCCTGTGAAGGGCCTCTATGGAGGCCACTCTTTCAGCAAAATCTCTTGCCGAGGCAGCACTTAGTTTGCTGAAACTTGCATCATTCAGTGGGGTGTCTTTTTCATACCCTTGAGTAATGTAAGTTAGATCAACTTAAGCAGTAGTGTAAAGCTGTCCTACAACAGGCTGTTAGCCTGAAATTTCCACTATGACAATTTTTCAGCTTTCTCCCCACAATAAAATGCAGAAACCTGGATATATATCCTGCAGTGAAAGATTCCAGTTAAATAAAAATGTCCTTTTAAGAAACAAGCTAGACTTGAAATCTTCCATATGGCGATCAGCATAAGGAAACACGACAGCACCACCAAGCCATCAGAAAAAACCCAAAGCCTATTCTGTCTAAGCTAAGAGAAATTTGTCTGGTGAACCGGGGTCAAGGAATTGTTTCCTTCCTGGTAGGAGAGGAAAAAGAGTTGTTCAAGTGCTGGTGCTCCTTTAGCTGGTGGGAAGAGAGAGAAATACCTGCTTGTGAAGTGAGGCAACAAAGCAACCAGATGGGAAAGAGAGGAGTCAGGAGCAGAGAGCTTCCCGCCACTCCTTTATAGAAAATGGAAGTGGGAGTTAGGAACAGGGGGCCCAGGTAAAGAAGAGGAACTGGGATGTTGCAAGTCTCTTACAGGCGTTGAAGAACAATGGGGAATAACATCAGAAATTGAGGAATAAATGGTGGGGACAGCTCTCATTCATTTGATTGGAAGGACAGCCTTCACTGGAGACAGAAATACTAATGGGGTGGAGGAAGAATCATACTTGACTTATTTGGTGGAATGAAGGCATGCCATTGCTAATTAAATACCATAGCTCTGAGGAGCAGCAAGAATGTTTCACAATGGCCTATAAGCTTTGTCCTTGGAGAACAGACCCTGGGAAAAAATTTTCAAGTCCTGAGCTATGGATACTCGAGGACCTTCTGCAACAAGAAGTTTACTTCAAACACTTTTGTCTATATTATTTACTCAAATGTGCTCCACTCTTACACTTATTCCCACAGAAACCAAACGTCAATACTAATCAGGTTTCCCTTCTCTACTAATTAAGAACTTCTCCTTGGATAAATAATAATGTTTAGACTCTGAACTTCAGAGGTAGCATTAGTACTGTTAATAGACTTAAAATAGCCTTCTAATAGTTACCTATTTCTATCACAACAAACCTTCAGCTAATGGATATTTTTAAAGAAGTAGTCAAATTTTAGTGACTATTTCACACTCTGCTTACTCTGTTTATCTGTTTCCTTTGTCTTTGCTCATGCTTTTAGAGCAAACCCTGAAGGCGGGAAGAACCTCCTATTTGATTGACACTGACTTTCCACTGTATAACACTTTGCATGCTTATGGACGCATACAAATGAATAAATTAATATGCAGCTACAGTAACTTGGCACAATTTCATTTCTCTTGGGAACAAGCTGTCAACTGTAAGCAAACATCATACTACAGTCCATCAAGATATATAGGCACTTACATGGCCCCTTTATCTTCTATTCCTGATGTACAGTGTCAACATTTTTCCATATAATTTAAGCACTCATTGAAGGGCTAGCCTATTCCTACATTTCCATTCCACAGGGACCCATGGGGTTTGCATAATAATAGGTTCAATAGCCTCATTTCAATTCTTCCCCTAAGCATGGCAGATAAAGGAAGTATCACCCCCTTGGCTGGCCATGGGTACAGGCCTCATCCAGGCTTATCAAATCATGGGCCACATCAGTTCCAGTGTTAGCGGGGGGGAGAGGAGGCCTCCAACTGAAGAGGAAGGGGAAAGGATTTATTTTTTAGTAAAAACACATTTAATTTCCATTTCCTAAATATATTTGAATCTCTAACAGGAATAGTTAAACTTCTAGTCAATCCAAACAGGCTTCCTTCCAGAAGCTCAAATTGTAATATTGAATCAGATGCAGAGCACCTCAGAGAACTCAGAATTTCAGTCTTTTAAAAATTCAGACACAAGAATATTGCAAAGTCTCTTTACCATATGGTCTGTCTTGTGTCTAATCTACATACCACTGAACTCCTTCCCTCTCTCCCCACCTAAGAAAAGAATCACTCTAGAAAATCAACCCAAACTAAAAACACATATACTCTTATAACCCAAATCTATATCAAAACTCAAATACAATACAGTCTCAACTCAGAATAAGGACCAGAAGAGAATTGTCAATTACAGAATTTTGCAAGTAAAAAAAAAACAAACCACAATGTATTGAGTCACCAACTGTGTTTTGCTTATTCACATGGTAAATATAGTTTAGTTTACCATGACTAGTTAACAGTATACAAAATATACTACGCAGCATCTGTTAGTAAAGGAAATGCACTCCTAATAATTTTAAGATTTCACAGCATTCTTCCATTAAATTTTGCTACATATGGGACAACACTACCAGTTCGTGCGTGCAAATTTTGGGGGAAGCAGAATAGCAATGTTTGAATTACGAGAAGTCAAAACAAAAATGAGACATACCCAATTATTGTGAGCCCTGAAATGCAACAGATGAGCTCTTTAAAAGTCAAACAATTTTATAGGAAATTTTTGAGATAATCTTAAGTAACAACTGTAAAGTAAGGGATGCACAATCCATCCAGTGGACACAACACTACCCTAGAAGTCAGAAAACCGAAGTTTTATTCC
Organism: Pelusios castaneus; assembly: GCA_007922175.1. Classification (NCBI taxonomy): domain Eukaryota; kingdom Metazoa; phylum Chordata; order Testudines; family Pelomedusidae; genus Pelusios; species Pelusios castaneus. Next base: position 24,963,537 of record ML685755.1, on the reverse strand, counting down.
TGGCTCTTAGAGTGACCTGATGTGGGCCTTTGGCAAAATTCTTTTCATGTTTGTGACTCAGTTTTTTCACCTAGGATATGTCTACATACAGAGCAGCCAGGAACATGCTAACCAGCGTGGAATGAACAGACATATGCTAGCTCTTCAAATGGCCCAGGGGCTGCAAATGGCTGGAGTGGCAACTCCAGAGCCGCTTGAGTACATGCTCAGGAGGATGGGCCGGTTTGTGCTCAGGTGCCTAGCCCAAGTTGCAGCCAGTGGAACTGTGGCCACAGCTTTCATTTGCTCTCTCAGTCAGAGCTAGGACATCTGGCTACTCAAGCCAAGAAGGATACTTCCAGGTTCTGTATAGCCATAAAAGAGATGTAATGCTCACAAGAGCTGGGGGAAATAATTGATACTTCGATTCATCTAGCAAACTGAAAAATCAAAACATTGGGAGGGGGATAGATGTGCCCCCTTATCACCTTTAGTCCAGAGATCAGGCCTCTTGCTCGGGATGTGGGAGACCCAGGTTTGTATCCCCATTCTGGAGCAGGGACTTGAAGTCGGATCTCCTATCTCCCAAGGCGAGTCTCCTAGGCTATTCTGGGGTGGGTTGTTCACAATCTCTCCTGCTAAAACTGTTCCAGTTTGTATACTCATTGGATCAAAGAGTTAGAATGACTCTATAGCCCGGTCATTAAAGCACTTACCTGGGAAGTAAATGCGGATTCAAACCCCCTCTCTGCCTGATTCACATGAGGGACACCCTCTCTCTCCACTCCCACCCCCAGAAGCTGGCTCTGAGGGAAAAAAATCCCAACAGAAATTAATTGGGCCAAATTTACAAATAGTTTCTTTATTCGAGCTGATTTTTCATCAGCTGAAATATTTCGCCCAGTTCTAATGCTTATCTTCCTTTCTACAGAGCTTTGAGGTCAAGAGATGAAAAGTGCTGCAGTAAGAATAAGAATTACTACCGCTAAAGGCTTCACTGTAAACATTTCCATTATAAAAGATTGATTGGATCAGTTGACTATAGTTCTCTCACAACGGAGAAAAAAATAAAATGCCATTAACAGTTTCCAGATTTACTATGGGAACATGTACATAATGATCAAAGTACCCAAGAGACAGAAAAACCATCTTGCTTCCTACATAGTGCTAAAATAAAGAATATTTCCTCCAATAATGACACAAAAAACACAAGTGCTATAGCCTTTAAAAACAGATACATTCAACTGAGCATGGGCATTGCTGATGGAGCTTTCAGACAGACAGAAAAAACAGACAGCTCTAATTATGATTTGTGTTTGGGATCTTTGTTGACATCGTCACATGAAAAGATACAGAACAATCATTATTATTAAACACCAGATAGGGATATTTTAAGCAGACTAAGCAGTTTGTGCCTCTAATCTAAAAACTGCTTTCAACTAACAATCCAAAATCAGCTTCATGATTTTGAAATCGGTAAAGCTTGGATAAGAACTTTCTTTTGCACACTAGCCAGAAAAACAATATGCTGTCAATTTATTTTAAAAACCCAGAAGCATATCCCACATATATATATCCAACTAAAAGTTTGCATCACAGCCAATCCTCAGAAGTCAGTGTTTTTTAAATTAGGTTGGCCAAATATTTTCTTACACAACGTTGATATTATTTGTGTTGAAGACCACACTAACATCCCTTTCAGGATTTTGGCCATATTAGTTTCTCTATTTCTCTCTTCACCTAAAGGAGGCCCCAGTTATTCTAGGCACGCACTTTTGTTTTGAATAACTGGTCTTTAAAAACTACAGTTTCATCTCAGCTGATCATTTCTGATATTTGCATATTCATAATCCCATATTTCATATAAGTACTTCACACTAGACAATTTGAAATAAAGAACAAAAATAAGGTCAGTTGAGTTTCCCTTACAACATTGTCCGGATTTATTCAGTGCTAACTTAATGCTATTAGAAGTATTTAGGACACAGTATGATTCAGTTACTGTTGATGATACCAAGTGAACACAGAATTCTTTCATTGAATTTTGAATGCTTTAAATACCAAGAAAACACAGACTAAATGAATAGTTATATCCAAAATCCCTGCTGGCAAAAGAGTTAAGCTTACATTAGTCAGATGTTCCTATGGGAAAATTAGTTTTGCTGTTCCTGCGGGGATTGATAACATCTCTAAAATTAGACACTTTGCCACAACTGAGATCCAACAAACCTTACAAACAAGTTCTCACAGGGTCACTTAACAAAAAGAGAAAAAAGTTATGAATCCAGAAATTATCTTTTGCTTGCAACCTCACTTACTTTCCACAATCTATCTAGTATCACATTTTAAAATACCAACAATATGTATATGTAGCCATCACTAAGTCTAGAAATATCTGATATGCTCAAATAAACCCGAGACTTCCAAAATTCACAGGAAACAAATATAAAGTTTGTAGTGAACTCTGAACTTAAGGTTTCAAAGGAACATTGGAAGTCAGGGAGGAAAAAGTACTATTAACTTGCCACAAGTTCTGGGTTTGTTTTATTTTATTATGAAGACACTAGATCCAAGTAGATATTTCAATTACATGCTGAAAATCACATTGCTCATACAGATTTTCCCCTGTTAATCCCTTCAGTTACCTTTACATTAGGTATCCATTTCTCAAAGCATGCCAACAAATGCAGAAATGCAATGTTAACAACAAAACCCTGCCTACATCAAAGAATACAGAAAAAATTACTGGCGTAAACAATTCCAAAAGGAGGGGGAAATAAACCTTACAAGGTAATGAATAAAATTAGAAGGCCTAGAAAACAGAAGTAGAGGTGGTATAGTATATTGGACTGTAAACTAGGGACTGTCAGATAGATACAGCCTCCAATAATACCAAATACTTGTAATCAACCTTTCTTTTCAGGATCCTTGATTGATACATGTGGTTTATTTTTCAACTTGCATTTCAAAAGGGAAACAGGAAGGAGTAATGATTTCAAGTTATTTTTCAGTCTTCAATACTAACAGAGTACAATTCGATATTTTGAAATATTTGATACCTTGTATAGTCATATTCATACCACAAAAAGCAAGTGCACAGTTCATTCACTATCTCCACATCAGTCAGAGACTAAGGGCAGAAGGGAACATCATGATCATACAGTCAGACCTTCTGTACATTGCAGGCCATAGAACCTCAACCACATACTCCTGTCATAAAGTCCAAACCTCTGGCTGAGTTAGAGACTCCACCATTTACCCTCATTTAAATCTGCAACTGACCCATGCCCCATATTGGAGAGGAAGGTAAAAACCCCCAGGGCCTCTGCAAATCTGAGCTAGGGGAAAAATTCCTTCCTGACCCCAAATATGGCTCTCAATCAGACCCAGAGCACATGGGCGTGTGTTGTGAGACAAAAACAGAAACTCACAATCTACCTTTTCAATACAATTCATTATTTATTTGTTATGTCACAAAAGCTATGTCCACACTAGAAAAGTTAAGTCGACTTTGTTAAGTCAACTTTAATAAAGTCGACTTTAAGTCAACCATATTAAAGTCGACTTAACCACCCTTAAGATGACTTAATAAATTCGACTTAAAATAAAGTCAACTTAAGGGTTACTCCATGTCCACATCGTCCTTAAGTCGACTTACGGAGTCGACTTAAGGATTAAGTCGACTTAATGAGTGGTAGTAACAAAGTCGACAAGCTTTCATTAAGTCAACTTAAGGAATTTCTTAAGTCGACTTAATGAAAGCCTAGTGTGGACATGGCTTAATTTAAGTCGACTTAAGCCTCCTTAAGTTGACTTAAATTGCCAGTGTAGACATAGCTCAAGAGACTTGACTTGGGGAGAAGGAGTGCCAGACATCTTTCCTGGCAATAAAAAAGTTAAAGCAGGACAGAGTACTACACGTGCAGAAAGAAGAAGTTCCGAACTTAGGCAAGTACTGGATTATTATTTTTGAGGCTGGAGGTAAAGAAATGAGGAAAAATACAGAGGATGAGATTTAAAAAATACCAGTTTGGGACCTGGTCTACACTTGAGAGTTTTGTCAAACAAACAAACAAAGAGTCCTGTGGCACTTTTAAAGACTAAGAATTATTTATTGCATGAGCTTTCGTTGTTTCTCTGCAATAGACTAACACGGCTACCCCTTTGGAACTTGTCAAACGAAGTCAACTTTGGTTGACAAAACAGAGGTAGTGCACATACTACAATCAATCCCCCAACAACAAAACTGCCCAGTTTTTTCGACAAAATAAAACCACCTTGATGAGAGGTGTAGGGTTTTTGTCAGTGTAATTAGGACAACCCAGTGCATTGATGGTTACATTGGTGGAAGCAGTCCTGGTAAGGATGTACTCCACCAACCCAAGCAAGGCAGTGTGGACATCAGCCAGAGCTCAGCAGTGGCTGTATGTTGACCTACGTTACATCAATTTATTTTTTACGTGTAGACAAGACCTAGAGAAGGTAAGCATGAGAGGAAAAGAGGTAATGGACAAAGAAAAAAGCTCACAAAGAGACACTTCATGATTACATTAAGAAAAAAAAAAGAACGAACGAACCTGGGAAGGGAAAGAGGTAGAACAAAACAACAGAGATACAGTGAGAAAATGTATTAGAGCTTGTCTACACTAGCACTTATTCAAACAAAGCTTTTGTTGCTCAGAGTTACGTAAAAACATCCCTGTAAGTGCCATAAATTTTGCCAGCTTAAGTGTTTGTGTAGACAGTGCTACGTCAGCGGGACATGTGGCTACAAAGATGATCTCACAGTGGCACAGCTGTACTGATAGAGCTGTGGAGCTGTACGTGTTAAATGTAGACCAGCCCTTAGATAACAACTGTTTTATTTCTTGAAATGGAGGTAGCATGGCCCTTAGGAGAAGCTTCATGTGTTTTCATCCTGGCTAGAATGCCAAAGCCTCAAGCTACTGAAGTGTCAGGTCAACTTCTCAAGCCGTTTCTTTGCCATGCTTTATGTTGATAAAAGTCAGTCACTGTCTCCCACTTATGTAACAGCATGGCTATTTTAAATGAAGGTAAGAGAAAGAGATGCTACTTAATAAAAACTAAACTTTCAAAAACGTACTGGATACCTTGTAGCACCACAAATGAATTAGCTGCCCAGTTGTGGTCTAGTGCCAAAAACAATGTATGGTGCAAACATTTACAGCTAATATCACAACTATCAGCATCCATACAAATGATCAAGACTGGAATAATACTGACTGGGATTAAAACATTTGTTACTTTAGGTTGTTTGCTTTAAGATAATACTTTCACCCCAAAAGCAGATTAGGGGCTGCAATGTGCTATACGTTGAAAAACAGAGTAAAGTGGCCCCAGCTCTAAAGAATTTACTTGCAATTTTAAAAGGTCTTTTCAAACAAACAAGCAAGCCACACTTCTTCTAAGTAGTAAGCTGGCCATTTTTCTGTCATCCATGTGTAACTGCACATAATTTTGTTAAAGAACACATAACTTGGTGTCACTGTTTCCTTGTACTTCCCATTCTATCTATATTCACCTCTTGTCTTATATTCAAATTATAAACTCTTTGGGGCAGGGACTGTCTTTTTGTTCTGCAATTGCATGACACCATCAAGAGCAAAGGGCATTTGGTCCATGAAAAAGTCTCCTAGGCACTATAGATAAAAAAACAACATTGAGCTAATAAGACTATACCACATTTTTTAAGTTTCCTCTCATTCTACCAGACACCATCATCCTAGTTTCATTCAAATAACTGATGAGACTGTTAAAAAGGCTTTTCTGTTACACTGCATTATCACACTGCTGCTCTTTCTTATGATGCTTTTGTCAGCATGAGAAAAAGCATTTCGGGATTGTTTTGCCCTTCTATCCTTGCAACTATTTCACATCACAGGAAATCTTTTCCTCTTAAAGAGTTTGAGATCTCAAATTCTATTAGATGGAGAGCTGAAATGAAACCAAGAGGGCGTGCGGAAGGAGACCATAAAAATAGTGTTTAAAAAATGGAAGTACTTGGCAATAGATAGAACATATAAGGTAACTTTTCGGCATTTGACAGATTATGGCAATTTACTGCAATATCCTTAGACAACATTATTGTATTGAGTTTCTTTATTGCTGTGAGCAGAGATTGGATGTAACCTCTCTGGGGAGGGAGGATGTAAAACCTGGGAGTAACAGATATAAGAACTCATTGTTCAAAAGACTATATTGACAATGTGCTAGAGGAGTGTGGACTTTTGGGACAATAATTGTTCAGTGGGTTTCCTGGGGAATTCCTAGGAGAGCTTAATGCAAATTCCCTAGGTCCACTTGTGTAAAAACTCAGCATTTTGAATCTATACCCTGAGAAGGGATTGTTGTCTGATGATTACCAGTTACAGAAGAACAAGATCAAAGACCTGAGCTGTACAAATGCTCAGCGGGTCTGCCCAGTCTCTAGTCTACCTCTGATTCTAAGACAGATAAACACGTAACCATGGGGAAAATCCAGCTGTGGGTTTGGAAGGACTAAACCTCTAGTAAGCTGTCAAGCATGAATGTATGTTGGTTTTAATATGTTTTCTCTGTAATCCTTTTGCCTTAAGAATAAACGTGGTTGTGCAGGAGGAATTGTATGGTAAGTTAAAACTATGGACAATACATCAGTCATAGCTCTCCGAGGGAAAAGTGGAGCACAGGCACTGTCCTGTTTAAGCAGTCTGGCTCGCTGGAGATATCACAATTTAAAGCAGTGAACTTGTGCAGTCTTGAAATTCCCAGTCAGGTGGGAATGAGACAGATTTCTTCCCAAGACAGTTGATGACCAGGAGCCAGAAACATAAAGTGGGTGCCCTTGGGGGGCCATAGTGCGGGAATGCAGATCCAGTTGCCCAGAAACCATGACACAGTGAATACAGGATTTGTGGAAAGCTAAAGATTTTAACTATCTTTGAGATATATATTGATATGTACAGCATTGCCCTCATGAAATATGATCCAGTAAATCCAATTGTGTGAGGTAAGATCTAGAAGATCTTAACTTCTATTTTATTAAAATGAGACTCGTACCTTTCTTCTACTCTAATACTAAATGTATATAAATTCCAATAACTTATCCTATAAAATGCTGTAAACTAATAGATACCATATCTAAGAAGATACTAGTTTAACATTAACAGAAAATGTAATGAAATAATCCAAGTGCTGTTAAGAATGCCTAGAACAATGAATTGTATATTAGTTTTAGAAGAGGAATTGAAAATCCAAGAGGATGAATACTGCAAAAAATAATAGTTCTAATTCAGCTTGATGCCCATTGAACTTCATCTAATGTCCTTATTTCAGTGAATAACTCACTTCCATATAAATTGCACAAGTACTACACAACACTATAGTTAATCTGGAAAAATTATTCTGTATTTTAATATTACTGATACACTCATAAAAGTATATTAAATCAGGATCATCTAAATGCAGTGTTCATAATGGAAGAAAATCTCAGATTCTATTGTACTTCCCTCTTCTCTTGGGGGCAAGTCAAAACATCTGCCAGGTAAAGTATTAAATTACACCATATAATATTTCCCTAATACATTTCTCCCAAAGCAATGGAATGTTTAAAAATTAACTACAATTTGATTTTTTTTTTAAATGTTCATGTTATGCTAGATTAAGGTGTAGAAGGGGTTTCAGGGTACAGAAGGAATGGTAAAACAATAACCGGATGCTGTGAAAACACCCTGCTTTCACATTTTTAAGCCATTCCATCTTTCAGGATCTCTGTAATTCCTCCATTAGCATGTATCCACACAAATACAACCACGCTCTGGTTCCAAAGCTTGTGAAAATCTGCTCTTCCACAGATGTTAGGGCACTCCTAAATGGTCAATGAGATTTAATGTTATTTACAAGCCAAGAATACAGTGCTGCTTGAAAAATAGGAGTTTACATCGTCCGTACTATGTTGCTCTGGCTCTAACTTTTATATTCTGGTTAATATCAGAAGTGTGTGGGGGAATGGGGGGGAACCTGCATCAATAAATTAGGTCACCTTCTCCATGTGCATTCTATCAATGCTGGGACTGTAGAATTCATTACTTAAGAAGGCAATAAAAATGTGTTCAGTAGAGCTCAGGACAACCAGCATTAGAGTGCTGTTGGTCTCACGGTGATGTATGGGCTTGACTTTCCCCATACCTGAACACACACAATTTACTCCTCTAAAACATCACTTTAACTCAGACTAACAGTAATTATTACAATAGCGCAGAAAGCAGCAAGGATGCATAGACTTTCCTACCTACTACTTGAACCCCTCCAGCAACGTTTGCTTTCTAATATTATCAGTCTTAGATCATCAGAAACTAATTTGCATGGTAGATTTCCAAGTGATAGTGTTAAAACCATAAATGAAAAAGGCTATGAAGCCTTTTCGAGTTTATCCTCACTTTTCTTTTTAAGTGAGAGTAGAATTACCAATGGGAGATAAGATAAAGGAATAAAATGTTTGCAGGTATGTCTACACGACAAAAAATGTGTCAACATACGTTATGTTGACTTTCAGCCACAGCTACAATTATGTAAGGGGCAGTGTTGCTCCCTGCAGGCCCACGGGCTTCTGGCTCCCCCCACCCAGATCCAAGGTTGGCTGCAGGGACTTCCCTGCTCACAAGCAGAAGCCATCTGCAGCTCCCAAGCTTCCTGGTTCCAGCTCCCAGCTGGGAGCCAGCCACCCAAACCCCAGCTACCACTGCAGCTGCAGCCATCCATGCCCAGACTGCCAGCAGGGCCAGACTAACAAGGGGGCTTTAGGTGTTGCAGCAATTAGAAATAAATTGGGTGCCAGCCAGTGGGTCTGGAGCACCTATGGCCGCCAGCCAGTGCTGCATCACATATGGGGCAAGCCAGTCTGCAGGCCACCCCGCAGCACCGAGTACCAGTTCACTTGCCTCCAATGCTGGCCAGTCTGCAGATGCTGGGCCTCCCCAGAGCCAGCTGGGCCTCGCCCCGGCCGAGCACCAAGAACCAGCCCACCCCACCTCCAAGGCTGGTTGGTCTGCCAGGCCTCAGCGTCTGTACCTGAACACCACCCTGCCCACAGACTGGGCACCGCCATGGGACAGGGGCACAAAAGTGGACGGCCACATACCCCCTACCCCCCAACAAGAATGATAGTTCTTCCACCACCCGAATGACACAAAGGGCTTGACTTTCCTGACAGCAAATTCGCCGCTTTCAGATCGATCTCATCTTCACAGACCCATTCAGTCGATCAGGAAGCTGATCCAGTGAAAACATCCCTGCAGAAGGGGGTTTCCCTCCGCTTCAGGCTACAGAAAACACCATGGCAAGCAATCAGCAGGAGATATGCAAGGTGTGTCCTTTTCGATTGCCACCAAAATCGCACTCCTGTGTAGACCAGGGCACAGTGTCTATACTGACACTGTGTCGCTCCACCTCTGCCCACAAAACCACTACCCCTTTTGTAGGGATGGTTTTGTTTTGTCAACAAAAGGGTGGTAGCAGTGTATACCCCAGGATTGTTTTGTTGACACATGTCAACAAAACTTCCTAGTGTAGACCAGATCTGAGAGATGAAAAGGAGATGCTTTTTTAGAACTCTGAAGGGAGACAGGAGTAATCGAATGAAGAAGAGAACAGAAACAAGACGACACAATGAAGAAATCGATATCACAGGAACACTTTAAATTAAAGGCCTTTTAGAGACACATCATATAATTACTAAGAGCCCGATTAACTGTGTGTATGAGAAACTTCCACTGAAGTCAATTTATGTAAAAGGAAAGATTATATTGAGATCCTGGAAACTCAAAGAATCTCTCTGAAATTTGAGATCATTCTTCCTATTGCTATAAAAGCCAAGGTTTAAATCCTCTTAAATACAGATTTAATCCACAGGGAAAAATCTCATATCAACTGTTTCCAAATTTCACATTACAACATATAGTAATTCACTTATCATTCTAAGTACAAGCAGCAAAGTAAACTAGCCGAGACTGGTATTAACACTTTCTCTTAAGTGTTCTACTACTTGCTTAACAGTTTAAAATTCAAAAATACCTTGAAAATATTAGCTTCTTAAGTCATGAATTGTGAGCCACTTTTGATCCTCCTTGTTTTACCTGCTTAAAAAAAAATGACATCAAAGATAGCTGTTACATTATATAGTTGTCCCATATTATTTTTCCATGTAAGCAGCTACTGCAGGTGCCAGACATCATAATTATTAAGAGGTGAAAAGATGGCCCGCAAGATAATCATTTCAGTCTCCTGCTAGAGAGGACTAAACAATGTACAATCTTGATTAAAATCCTGCTGCTGAATGTATTGTAAAAACCTCTGTAAATATTTTTTTAAATTGTACAGCTGATTTTAACACAGAGAAATCCAGTTTCAACAATATAAACTTTGCACTGATTTCTGAATAAATGATTTTCTGAAACCTATGTCCACAGGGGGTGGCCAGCACCAATTTTTCATCCATTTTCTTCGTCAATAGAAAAATAATCTATTTCAGTCTCCAAGTGGGTATATTTAAAATGTTTTGCTGCTTTATTATTTTGTAGTCTTAATTTAGTCTCACATTTATAAAGACAATCAACTGCTTTATTCTTAAATTTTCTCTCAGCAGTCCTGGTCCACCACATCCTTAGGGAATTGAAAATAAAGGCTGAATTCTGACCATAGTTAAGCATCTCCATGCATCTCGAAAGAGGAGGAAGTGATGTACACAGTGTCACACAGCTATGCAGGACAGAACTACAGGGATTCTATATGTCTGAAAGAGGTATACAACCATGATACAGAAGCCTTCTATTTTGTAACTTTCATCACAGAAAGGGGTTTCTATCTTATATAAGGGGCTGGATGCCTGAGTTACTTATATGCTGCCATCTGGAAAGCTATAACATCAGCAACAAACAGTTGCTTTAATCTCACTTCAGTCTTGTATAAATACCATGTAAAGGGCTTATGAAAGTTATTGTCAAAACTGCATGTGCGAGAACAGGCTTGCTGTGCATATGTACGTTGTGCTGTTTATCATGATCATTTACCTAAGCCATAAGCAAACAAGGGACTAAAAAGCTGATGCAGACTCACAAACCTACTCAACTATCGTCTCAGTTTGTTAAGCAAGAACACAAGCAGTTTCATGCTGTTCCTTCTGTGCGCAAAGAAACAGTCCTATGATAATGTAGCTGCCCCTCTCGGTCATTGTTACGACCTGTCCTATTCTCAAGGTATGACGAACTTCATGACAGCAAAAGTGTTCAAATGCTGCAAAGCAAAATGAGGGTCTCTGATCCCCTTCCTCACTGTTTTTCATATCATCAAGTGGGGAAAATTTAGTGAGGGCCCAAATGTGACCATTTCTAAGTTTCACTACTATTTTATTAGTTTTTAAAGCACTTGTCAAATTAGATGAATAATAGAAAAGGTGAAAGAGAAAAAACAACTGAAATTATTTGGGTAAGGGTGGGGATAGGATGGAGGAGTGTAGTATGGGAAAAGGATTTAAGAAAAAAAAAAAGTAGGATTCTGCCATAAGATAATGCACTTGGTGACTGTAGGTAGCGTTTTCCAGTATACTTTTAATTTTTCAAAGAAATGAAACAGGGAAAGGGAAATACTGCAACAAAAAACAGCAAACAGTGTTCAATGTTATACATCTTTTCATGCAGTAGCAGCACCCCCCTCCAAATGGGAAAACTGAAAAGAAGACACCGACATCAGATGACCGGGGGAGGAGGGGCAAAGGGTTACAGTGACTGAAAACAAGAAAGAAATTTTCAAGGTTTTGATATTAAAAAAATAAAACCCCAAAATCCACAATTACTGAAAAATGCTTCTTCCTTGGTTCTCTAAGCCAGCATTTCACCTGTATTTATTGGTTAGATCTAGAATAGGAATCCCCACCTAGAACAGGGTTGTTTTTCCAATGCCACTTAACCCTGGATTCAGACATAGGGTAGACAAGGGAATGAACTCAGATCTGATGCTGAAATTCTCTGATGGTAACAAGGCTGCAGAAGACCAAGCACATTGGAATCAGTATGAAGGGAAATCATACCAAGGATTTATAATGCTGTGTGACATGAAACTATTTTGCAAAGGATCTTTCTGAACTACCAGATGGGTGTTTAGGATGGGACAGAAGTGGAATGGTTTATCACCAGTACATAAATTCATTGGCCAAACCCGTGTTGGGCATCCCCCTTTCTTCCCCCCACACTCCGCAGCAGCCAAACCTCTACGCTCCTAACTACATATTGGAGCTAAATTCTAGAAAGAGGATTTGATCCTAAATAAGGCCCTGACTCAGGCAGATATTTAAGCATGTGAGTAGTCCCACTGAAGTCAACAGAGCTATTCACATACTTAAGATTTGGTTGTACTTAAAATTTGGTTGTGCTTAGATACCTTGCTGAATCAAGGCCTTCAGACTTGACACAGTGTGTTTTACTTCCTTGTTGTGCCACTATCTGAGATAATGACGAAAGAGTTCAAGGAGTAAGAACATGCCAGCTAAAGCATTTTTGTGCACAAGTGTTCTTAGCAATTAAGTATGGAATTTAAATAATTTTGTTTAAAAAAAAAAAAGCGTAATAGTTCAGATCTGAACAAAGAACAGTAAAAGAGGCTTTATCAAACCTTTTCTTAGGTACTATATAGGTTTTTCTTAATATCAACTTGAAAAAATAAATTCACCTAGTTCCATCCTACAGAATTAAAAGCGTTCAACAAAATTCAAATAATCTTTCCTAAATAAAGTGTTTATCACCTTTATCAGCTAATGCCAGTTAAGCTCATCAACATCCATTGTTGTAAGCAAATTATATAGACCATTTCAAGCATGGAAAACTTAGATGTCACTTAATAAAGATTGAATACATTAAATGATCCTCTGTCCATTAAAGGACAAGCTAGCTTTTAAAATGAAATGTCTAAATGAAAAGTGCCTGTGCTTCAGATTTAATATTTTACCTTTCTCTTCTCCACTTTTGTTGTGACCTTATTTTAGTACCCACTACCTTCAGACCTGTTCAAAGGAGAACGATCGCTATGTACCAGAAAGCTTGTAATTATCTAGATCCAATCATACAAAGCATTACAGAACACATTTCCAGAGCACCTAAGTGACTTAGGATCCTCCATCTTACTGACTTTCTTTGAAAATGGGCCTTGAGACTTTTGAAAATTTAATCCTAAATATCCAAGTCACAAGTCAGTATATTGGCTGGTAAAATGGGCCTTGAGACTTTTGAAAATTTAATCCTAAATATCCAAGTCACAAGTCAGTATATTGGCTGGTAAAATGAAGCAAGGAAAAAACCAGATGGCAACTAGCATGAGCTGATATTAAAGAACAGGAACACTCTCACTTATATCATGTTTCTAGATTGTAACTGAACTTGGGCCAGGCTGCTAGAAACACTTTCACAACTAGTAACATTTCTAAACACTAGTTCTAGTCCTATGACCAAAAATAAAGCCCCAAAGAGCATCACCCATCACTATTCACTTACACCTAAAGACAAAGCATCCTAGTGATCACACCCGGGACCAAGAACAAGAATTTTAATTGAAATAATATATTCTCTGTCATGGTGATGACATTTTAGTTAGACCCAAACTGCAAACTACCTTAGTTTCATCTTTCTGCTCCCCTCCCCCCCCCCCAGGTCCATTTCATTTGTCCACCTGAAAGAGGAGGAAGACAAGTGAGAGCAGGTGATGTTATCTGCCTAAACATGAGAAAGGTACGACTTGAGCCTTATGTTTGTGCACCTGCGAGACAGACAGTCTGCTGCATTAATTGACAATACTATGTTATGAAATTGACACTGCAAGCAAGAACATCCTGCATGAAATTCAAACTCTACTGCCTGTATGCATAGTAATAATTGAAACCAAGATCCCAACCCTGCAAGGAGATTCTGCTGAGCAGAGGGCCACTGAAGAGTCCTACTTACTTTGTGATTATAACCATCTGCTTGGTGGTTCCCTTTGCAGCTCTGCCCGAAGCATTTATCATACATTTCACTAGATCTTTCCTTCCTTGGTGCCGGTTACTCTCTCACACACTTTTGGGGAAGATCAATATATCAAATGTTTCCTAAATAATTCACCCATTTCACCAACCACCCATCATCTCATCACACGCAACTGATGGGCTCCTATCTCTTTTCGTAAACAAAATGAAAATCACCAGCAGTAAGCCATTTATTAGTTCTTTAGTTAACTGAACAGATTGCACAAACCTCTGGTGGAAGGAGGAAAGTAGGTCAGTTCTGGATCTTACTGAAATGCAGACCTTGAAGTCCTAAACTGTTTCGTTACTGGAAGTTGATGGTATGTATGTTCTGTGAAAACACTTCATAAACAGAACACAGCTACTCAGTACACCAACTACAGATTTTTTGTTTGTTTGTTTTAATAATGTGCTAAAATAACCTACACACACAGAGACACACACAGAAAGCAAGCAAGCAAGAAAAAAAACCACACACCTAACTCTGATGCAAACGTATTGACTAGAAGTTAACAAGTGTGCCAGTCAAATTAATTTATTTGTTATGACAAACACTGTGTATCCATTGCCAGGTAGATGTGAAGTTGTAAAAGTGCAGCTAGAAAAAGCAAAGGGGTTGGGGGGGAGCAGTAGCCCACAGGTAACCTGAACTCCATCTTCTGTTGTCAGCAACTGTATACTGTGATAAAAACAGGAAATGTTTATACAGTGAGACCTGTGTTAAAATTATTAAGAACATAAAGCAAGTTGTATGCATCCACATATCTGTAAAATATAGATTTGCAAATCTCAGAAATATTGCATTAACTCCACTAAGAAAATAGTCCTAATGACTTGGGGGGAGGGGGGAGGGGAAGGACAGGGAGGAGTGGTAAAGAAACCTGATGTAGCCATACTAGCTAACAAATTTATGAATAATCCGTTATAAATGGGATGGATGCCTGAAGGGAGAAAAAAAATGAATAAATTACAAGAATAAATTACTTTTCCCAATACAAAGGCACAAGACACCAATTCTCACTCACTGCTAAAATGATAACCAAAATAGCAATATTACTAATCTGAGTAAGAAAGGTCATGCCACTCACCTGAAACTATCTACCATGCAAAAACATTGTAATCTGCTCCACTCCGACAAGTTAGTTTCAAATAAGGAATATTTACAGGTCCAGTAGTAAATAAGTGTATAGCAGCCAAATAAGCAGTGCTAATCTTAATAACCTTATTTGGAGCGCAAGTCATTTTGTTGCGGCACAGGAAGACCAATGATACTTTAGAACAAACTGGAGAAAGTTATTCACCATAACTATAATCAACTGTGTAATCAGTCCGAGTGATGCAGAGGGAAAGGAAAGGCTGGAAGAGCAGTCACAGCACCTTGATGCAACCTGGATCAGCAGATCCATATCTAACTGCAGATCTCCTGGACTTTTTCCCCTGTCTGCACCCCACACTGCCCTTATATGTGTGGCTAGTTTCAAAACTGCACTACACGGGCCTGTTGAGGCCTCTGCGTGCACCTTCCCTTGGGCCACCTTAACACAGGGTTTAAGGTGTGTAAAGCCTTTCACAAGACTTCTGCACAAGTATGAATTACACCCCAATGAGCCAAAACACACAACACACTGCTGAAGAGAATACCCAGATTAAAATCCCTTGCCCACCTCCAATTTCCCTGTTGTATCATTAAAATTAAATCACACTATATTTTGAGGCCCAGCAATGTCTCAATAAAATTTAGAGTGGTGAATTAGATTGGATGTAAAATCAAAAACTGTGAATAAAAAAAAAAAAACACAGCTACTGGAAAGAATTTTTCAAGCAAAAATCTTAAATTCACAAACCAATCTAATTTAAACTTCTTCATACTTTAATGAAACAGACAATTCCAGACACCTGACCGGTCAATTGCCAGTCACAAATCACAACTACAACAGCAACAAATTAGAAACGTAATCAAGAAACCTCAAGCTAGTCTTTTTATTGCCTGCCTTAAAGTTGACATATCCAAATAAACCTTTCTCCTTGTTGTTGTAGAAACCTTTCCCCACCCCCCTTCTTCCCATTTTAAGAGAACAACAAACAACATGTTCTTTTTTGGGATCATGCACATTTCAATGGAAGATAAAAATTCTTCAGTTCCTCCAAGAATTTGAACATCTCTACAAAACACATTAAGAGCTTCCGAGCAGTCACTAAATCTCAAGACATGGATTACCTAAATGACAGTCCTCAAAAGTCAGAGATAAAATCCTTACCAGCCATAAGAGAATTTACACAAAAAAATTCTGAGCATACCAGGATGTATTTTGCTGAAGAGAGAAAGCATGCAAAGACTGATTACTTTGTCACTTCAGGCTTTGGTCTGCAAATATTTATAACTTTATTGCAGACAGATATTTATAACTTTATTGCACTCAGTGGGGCTACTCATGTACATAAAATTACTCACGAGTAAACATATGCAGATCAAGGTGATAATTTGTATATACTCCTTTTATAATACAAAGTTGAATACCTGTAAGTTTTCAAATAAATTTAGGTTGAATTCATTTGAACAGTATTTTAATAAAATTGGTTAAAAGACTAAATTTTATTGCAGAGTATCCAATGAATGGTGAAATCCCACTTGCTTTCATTACGACAACTACAAAAAGCTTGAACTTGCTCTCTGTGGTATACCTAGATAATGATTTGCATAGAACACTTGAACTTGAGACGAATCTAATGTTAGTTCACTTGGCTACAGTCTTCATCAGAATCTTGGGCCCCAATCCATCAACAACTGACATCTGAGCTCAGTTTTATAAACTGTGAGACAATGGGACTACTCAAATTCACCATGGGTGAATGCCTGGTTTCATTGAAGTCAATGGGAGCTCTGCCATTGACTTCAGAGAGATCAGAAATTCGCCCCATGCACCTAAGTCCTTGCAGAATCAGAACCCCGGCTGTCATCCCAGCTACCATTCTGATGGCTGTGCAGTTTAAAGAATCTGTACAAACTAACACTTGCCCATTTACAAACAAAACTTCTCCTCTTTGCTTTAATCCTAGACATGTCAAGTGTTACAATAATATTATCTTTTTCCTCTGGAAAAATATTTAAAATATTTCTGTGAATAATATATTGCACTAAACAAAACATCAAAGCATCATATTTTCATGTCACTACGTGAAAAAATATTTTTTGAAAAAAGAAAACAAGTACGAATGTGTTGCAGCATTTTTGAGATTACTAGAAGGAATGTTCTACAGTAGAATTTATGTTTTTCCTGTGAGAATGAAAGCAATGTAAGGTTTTATTTCTGAGGCTTCAAAATTGCAGCTAAAGGATTTGTATCATCTGAATGAACCCCTTACACACTGCTTAATATGTTAAGGAAAAGTGAAAACTTAATGAAGCATTTTCCTCAGACTAAATTACTTCAGCTATCTTGACATTTTAACGAAGGCTTCCAAAGAAAACAAAAGTCCACCTTCAGTAAATATTCAACTTACAAATTTACTTGTAGGAGAACAAAACAGCTGACAAACTACACCAATGCCCCGAGAAACGGCATTTAAAAAATAAATAAGGAGTTAAGTTTTACAGAAAAGTTCAACAACTGATTTTTGTATTTTAGTAAAGACACAGATTATCTAAATAAAAACTGATTTATCACATGCAGTCCATCACCATAAGTGACATCCTGTAAAGTCTAGATTTCAATGTAATGATTGTAGGACACGGAAAACTAGGGTAACCAGATGTCCCAATTGTTTTGGGGCAGTCCTGACATTTGGAGCTTTTTCTTATGTAGACGCCTATTACCACCCACTCTGTCCCAATTTTTTGCACTTGGTTACCCTACAGAAAGCCTTACAATCCAACCGATATCACTCTAAGCCTGTCTCACTAAAATATATATGTACAATTAGAAAAATTCTAATACAGAAAGGAAAGGTACTTTTGCTTGACAGCAGTTTCGCCCAGCTGCACAGAGCTCCCTGATGGCTTAAGTACAGAGGAGGTACACATGCGAACATGGCTAATCCTTTAAACAAGAGTCAATCTCCGATTAGTGGTTTCTAGTTAAAAAGCGCTGATGCTCTCATGCCGATAGTCCCTTCCTACTGGAACAGCTTGGCCAACACCAAGGCCTTATTGACAGCTACCACCTCTCCCCTAGCATCTCGGATTATTCTGAAGACTCTTCTGTTTAGAGAGTCTTCGGGGACCGTGTGAAAACAAGCAGAAACACAACGAAGTCCCCAGGGCCTGGAGCGAGCATGACACACTGTTGCTAACCGGCTGATAAACAAACTTTCCCTAGCAAGCCTTGGGGCAGTGGATTTGCCCAGGGGGCTCCAAACGCAGCCTGAGCCGTTTCTCGCTGGGAATGGAGGGGACAGAGAATCCTTCCCCAGCCCTGGCAAGGAAGAGCTCTGCTTCGGGCAGCGGGGGCGCTGGTGCCCCAGGCCAGGTGGCCCCTCATTCCCAGCCTGGAGCTGCACCGACTTTGCTGCATGCCGGGAATGGGGAGGGGGAAAGAGCGGAGGCTGCCCAGCCCACCCCAGCCTCGAGGCGAGGTGGGGAAGAGTCAGCTGCAGCAACACGGGGGCGGCGGGCGCTTCCCACGCCCGCCAGGCAGGCCCCCGAAGGTAGGGGCGATGCCCTCCGGCGAGACAGGCAGCTGGAGCCCGAGCCGAGCCCTTTCCCCAGGCCCCTCCCGCAGCCGGGGGCGGCCCCTGCAACTGGCCGCGGCTTCCCCTGGCAGTGCCCTAGCGCCGGTACTGCCGGGCAGAGCCTCCCCCCCGGGCACGGGCACTCCCAGTCCCGACCTCTTCCCCTGCATGAAGCGGGGCGCTAGGACCGGACAAAACCCACCCAGGAAGGAAGCTGCGCCCCGGCTCCTTACCCCGAGCCGCTCGGGGGAGATCACCACCTGGGAGACCCAGCGCACATCCTCCCCCAAGCCCGGCCAGGGAACAGCCGGCAGCGACCCCCGGGCTCCCCCGCCGGGACAGCGCCACTTACATCGTCGAAGAGGGATCCAACGTTGGCTGTCACCAACAACATCCCGGTGCCCGCCGCAGCCCCCTTCACCGCCATGGCGCCGGCTGAGCAAGTCTTCGCCCCCGACCCGGAGTGGAACCGGGCTGCCGTGTAAACGCCGGGCGGGGAAGGAAGCTGCGCGCCGCCGGCGGGCCGGGGAGCCCTGGCCCCGGGGAACTTTCCAAGTCAGTTTCAAAGCGCTCCGGGGGGAGCCGCTGCCGCCCCTGCCTCGCTCGGCTGCGCCCCCGCGGAGGAGCAGGAAGGTGAGCGCGGCGCCCTCAGTCCGCCCGCCGGGGGCAGGCACGGAGACACCAGCGCCCAGCGGCCCCTGGGCTCATCGCTGCCGGACTGGCTGCTCGGGTTGGGGGCGAGGACTTGGCTCTTAGATCTCCCCCTTCGCAGCCATTAGGCTCCCGCCAGGAAAGTTCCTGCTGGCGATGGAGGCGGCGGCGGCGGCGGGATCCCTGGGCATGGCAAGGCTCCGCGGCACGGGCCCGGGAACGGGGAACTGCACGGAGCCAACGCTCGCGCCCGGCCAGAGCTGCCCGTGTCCCAGCCTCTGGCTGCAATAACAGCCTAGGCACGGCAGGCAGCGGGGACTGGGGCTCTGCGCTTCCTGACGTCACAGGCCCGACACGACAGGGCTGCTCTTAAAAGGGCAACGTCAGTTTAAGCCCTGCTGCTCTCCAAGGGAGGGGAAGAGGTTGCTGGGTGGTCCCCACCTCCAGGACTGGGCCAGGGAGGGGATGAAGGATCCTGGGGCTGAGACCCGCCCACTGCGGAGGGGCTGTAGGGCTGTCTCTCTCCCACCCTCTGCCCTGCTGGAAGGAAGGAGTGAGAGACCCCACTGCTGCTGCGCCTCTTGGAGCCTGCTACCACCACCAGGAAGGCGAGGACAGACAGTGCTGGTGCTGTTGGTGCTGGGAGAGTGCTCAGAGGGCTCACACCGGGAGCTGGGAAGGGGTGGTTTGTGTTTTGGATAGAGTGATTGTCTCACCTTTGCTCCTCAGGTGAAGTGGCGTGGAGCCCTCCCCCCAATCCCAGCTACTTCCCACCCATCACCACTACTATTGTTGCCGCACCTCCACTGCCCCCATAGCCAGCACCTGCTTCAACTCCTCACCCTCAAGCCTGCCCTGCACTTGGCCTTTGCTAGACCCATCCTCCCTCTCCCTTTCCAGCTGTTCGCCCCCATCCCACCCCGCCCTGCCTGTCAAGTGTGGCCACGCTCTGCCGGTCACTGTGAGCCCCCACAACCCCCTGATTTTTGTTGTACCCCCACTCACTGCACCCCCTGATGTACTGTGATTTCCTCCCCCCACACCCAGTGCAGCCAGGGCTGGATTAACTGTCCCAGGGGGGCTGGATTGTCCCTCTCTGCAGCACCCTCCCATGTGGTCTCCCACCACAGACGCCCAGCCTTGGGGCCCATCAGAGGGGCCAGGCCCCCACCTCCCATCACTGGGGGGCGGTTGGGGTGCCAGAGCACTCCCGCTCCGGCCAGTCTGCCAGAGGGGGCACAGCACGGCGCCAGGTCCCTGCAACATCCGAGGACCACAGTCTTGGAGAACGGCACGCTGGGCCGGAGCATCACAGTCGCAGGCCACACCAGCTGGCCCTGCCCCAGGGTGGAGCGAGCGGGCTCTGCCCACCCCCACCCCCAGGGTGGACCAGCTGGCCCAGGGGTGAAGTGCTGAGCCCTCCTCCCCCGCCCCTCCCCAGCCCATCCCTCTATGCACAGCCCTGGCTGGGCAGTAGTGCTCTCTGAGCTCCTGCCAGTGCTAAGTGGGGTCATCTCCGGATTATCTGAAGGGTTTTAGGGGCTTGAGCCAGGGGATCCCATTTTGCCGGGGCCTGGAGCTTAAGCCCCTAAATCCCCTTTGATAATGCAGCCAGAGGAGCAAGCACCCCTCCCATCCCATACAAAGTCCTTTTACCTTGGCGGGCACAGGAGGACCCTCTACTACTGCTAGCCAAGGTGGTCCCCGCCCCAGCATCCGGCGAGGAAACCTCTGTTGTGGCAGGAGGGGATCTAGGCTCCATCTTTGCAGAGATCAAAGCCCTGGGTCTGACCATTGTTGCCTCAAGGGACGACGACCCTCTGCCAGCGGCTCACTGTTTGAGTGGCAACCTCCTCTGCTGCCCCTTTCTCTTCCTCCTCTCCCCCACCCCAGCCTGCTGTTGCTACCCTTAGCTCAGGGACATCCCCGTGTGTTTCCACCTGCCCAGCTACACTCGGTATTCCATCTACAGCCACTGAACCTCTCAAGGTGATGGTCAACACCCAGCAGCCGAATCCCAGGGTTTCATCTCTGGAGGGACAGCTGCACCTTTCCCCTTCCACACATCCCAATTCATGACACCCCCCACCCACCTAATGCTGACGCTATGGACATTGAGCCGTGTATGACACCCGCACCCAGCATCGGTGGGGATTGCCCTCTTGATCCCGTGTCCTCAATCCCCAGGCCCGGTCAAAGGGAGCCACACGCTGGTGGCTTAGCCACTGGGGCCCCTACCCCCAGCCCCGCTCCTGCCTCTGCCTCTGTCACCACCCCTCCTCGTCTCCCTGATGCTGCCCCCACCCCTTCCACTGTGACTGTCGTGTCATTCTCCATTTCACCTGCCGACCCCTGAGGGGCAGTATTTATGACTTCTTTCCTATCCAGAGCTGCAGTCTTCTCTTCCCCGCCGACCCGGGCAGCGCGGCACCTGTAATATCAGTGCCATGTCGGGGCTCTGTGCCCTGTCTGGTAGCAGCGCTATTACAGGGACCTGACCAAAGGACGGCCAAGAGCCTTGTGCCTCAGACTTTCTGGCGCTGTGGCATGAGCTATGTGCATTCCTGGCCAACACTTGTAGGGCCAAGAATAGGGTGCAGCTTGCCCTGCAGTGTTAAAATCAGTTGCTTCCCAAGAGGTGGTGTTTCAGTATGATAGAGATGCTTATGTAAAGATAATTTCTAGGAACATAGAGAACTCTACTTTCCAAAGTCATTTGATAAGAGAGGTCTGTCTATATGGAGGAAAGAATCACACCTGAATGTTGGCTTTCTCTCTGTTCAGCTTGAACACTGAACATAGTGTCAGAAATGAGTCAGTAGCTACAAGCACAGGAAATCAGAAACAAAAAACCCAAACACCGTCCTTTCCCGCCCCCGCCCCCCCAAAGAACACACACAGATGAAACAATAATCAGGACCACATACCAGGTTCCTGTGCCTGAGTAGATGGACATAAAGAGGATGTGTTTGACAAGTGGACATTCTTTAGACCACAATGGGAAAACTACAGAATAGCACAGAGAAACAAAGAGAAGAACAGTCAGCAGGCATACGATACATTGTGATGGACAAAAGCAGACTTACACTCCAACATCATTTAGATCAGTGTTTCCTAACCAATGTGCCATCAGGTTGGAGCAGGTGTGCCACGGAATTTTTTAGAAAACTGCTTGAGTTCTGGATTGGCTCGTGAATATGAGTTCATTTGGGGACTATATGTTGGTGTGCCTCAAAATAATTAAAGATATCAAGGTTTGCCACACAGAGAAAAGGTTGGGAACCACTGATTTAGTTACATCAGTAGCAAACCAGGAGGACTTATGTAAAATCCTAGAAGTGCCTCAAAAGAATTTTCAATCCACAAAAAATGTCATATATGAAAAGCATTAATCAATAATTCTGATCAAGAATCTGGAGAAACAACAGATCTGTGTATGGCCAGGCTGTAGACAATGGTTGACTCATGATTATCAAATCTTAAAAGATAAATACATTTGGAATAGATTAACAGTAGGGATGAAAGATGCCAAAGCTTGAATGAGAATGCGTAGAGAGCCCATACTAACTCTACCAAGAAATATAAATATGTGCAAAGCTAGAGAACAAGCTTATATCAAAATGCAGAGAATGTGTGAAGCAGACACACAGATAATTCACCAAGTAGCACAGGGAAAGTAGTAAAACAGGAAAAAAAAATACATCTAACATTCATGCAAAAGCAAATGTGCAAATAACAAAGAAGAGGAGACAGACAAAACACGAAGGAAGACCGGAGGTGTGATAATTGTGAAGATGGATAATTGTAGAGAAAAACATGAATATGGAAAATGCCCTGCATAAGGGGGCCATATACAATAGCTGTGGTAAGAAATCATTATGCCAAAGCTTGCAGATAAGAAAAGCAAAGAAAAAAAAAAGCACCATATTGAGGAATCAGTGATGCAGAGCATGAGATTTTTCATGTATGACATTATTGCAGTGTAAAACAGATAAAATAAATGGTTTATAATGCCCAGACTAGCACCACATGCAAAGACAAGGCAGCAGCACACAAACAGATACTAACAAAGAATCCTCCTTGTGTTTTTGCTGAACTGGACTAATACGGCTACCCCTTTGGAAATTGTAAACGGGATACTGAATGTCAAATACACAATGGACCATTAGTGAATATGCTAGGTTATAAAGAATTCCTCAGCTTTATGCAAGAGAAGAATGCAAAATTACAACCAAGCAAACTCGTATTAAAATTATATGATGGCATAATCATAATGCCCCCAAGAATGTAAAATACAAAAAGAATATCAAGGAAAAGTTTACAGACTGAAATTTCAGGTAGTAGAGACAATACAGTTAAAGCTAATTCATGGACTTACCGACACTCATTCTGGGACAGGCATTTCACAAAAAAGACATACAAGCAAAACAAATAACATAACCAGAGCAGACAATGTAGTGTAGAATCCTTGTAGCAAAGCTATTAAAAGATAATCAACATGCATTTGAAGGACTGGCATGTCCACCATGCATATTACACTTACAAACAGATAAAACAATTCAGCTAGTACAGTATTTGCACTTCAGAAAACCCACTATATTAAAAGAACACATAAAGCAAATGGAAAAATAAGGTATCATTGCTAAATTCACAGAACTCTGAAGTTGGATAGCCAGTATCATAGCTATTGAGAAGCCAGGCAAACTATTTATTTGCATAGATCCAACTAATTTAAACAAAAAACTAAGAACAGCTCACTACCAAATGTCTACAACTGATGAAATATTACCTGACTTGCAAAAGCAAAAATATTCCTAGTACTTGATGCGAAAGACACATATTGAATAGTGGTGCTGGGTAAAGAAAGCTGCTACTTCTCCATATTTTGGATACTAGTAGGTATATACAAATGGATGAGAATGCATCTTGGGACCCAACCTCCACTAGGGAAATAATCAATGTTGCTAGCAATGCATACCAACAGGACCCTCAGGGATGAGTGTCATAGCTGATGATATTCTAAAATACCAACACAGAAACAGCAAGGCAAAACCTGTAGTAATCATGATCAGAACCTCATCAATCTACTAGAAAGTTCCAGGAAAGTAAATCTGAAACTGAATAAAAACAAGATGAAATTGTTATTCACTATAGTACTGTTATTGGGACATTTGCTGACCTCCTTAGGGTTACAGCCTGATCCACAATAGGAAAGAGCAATGCATTAGATACCAACACCTAAAGATATTGAATCAGTTCAGAGACTTCAGATTTGTGAATTTTCTGACAAAATTTCTTCCATACCCCTCAGATGTGTGGGAACCCCTGAGGCAACTACTGGACAGAGATGCAGAACACACGTTCAACATGATCCTCTCATCACAGTTTCAGGCATATTTAGATAAGCTAAATAAGTCAGCAGGACCTGGTGAATCTCACCCTAGGCTACTAAGGAACTAGCCAAGACAATTTCTGAACCATTAGTGATTATCTTCATGGAAGACTGGGAGGGCCCCAGACCACTTGGGAAGAGAATATATAGTCCCTATCTTCAAAATTGGGAAAGAGGAGGACCTGGAGACTTTTAGACCAATCAGCCTAGCTTTGATATCCAAAAAGATATTGAAACAGATTGTTTAACCTGCTCAAACCTAGAGGATAATAAGGTGATAGACAACATAGATCAAATCCTGTCAAATCAATCTAGTTTCCTTCTTTGACAGAGTTTCCGGCCTAATGTGTAGGGAGGAAGCAGTAGAAGTGATATATCTGGACTTCAGAGGGCTTTTGCACACAGTCCCACATGACATTCTCATAAGCAAAGTAGGGAAATATAGTCTAGATGAAGTTACTATTAGGTGGATGCATAACTGATTGGAAGATTGTTCACAAAGAGTAGTTATCCATGCTTCACTGTGAAACTCAGAGATGGACAAAGTGGGGTCTGGCAGGGGTCTGTCCTAGGTTTGATACTATTCAATATTTTCATTAACAAATTAGATGATAGAAATGATAGTATGCTTACAAAATTTGCAGAGGACACCAAGCTAGGAGAGGTTGGAATCATTTTGGTGGAGAGGATTTGAATTCAAAATTATCTTTATAAATTGAAAGAATGAGTGTGAAATCAATAAGGAGAATGCATAGGAGAAAACCAAATGAAAAATGATAGAGGATGACATTAGCAATCAGAAAAGGGTCGTGGAGCAATACAAGAAAAGATACAAGAGAAGATATATATGGAGGAAGTATGATGTGAAGGGCTTTCACAAACAAGCAAAAGTACTTTGCATCTAATGCAATGAAAAGAGAGAGCCATAGGAACCTCCCAGTGCTACTGTACAGTAATTCAAATGATAATAATTAATAATTCAAAGAGGCTCTCAAAGGGGGTTGTACAGAGGTGGGCCACCCTAACCACCTCCTTCTAGCCAGATATGGCACTGTAGGTAAGCTCCACCTTACTAGGTGTCAACCAATCTACTTCCACAGATCAAGACAATAAGAAGCCAAGCCAAACCAAACTAATGAAAAAAGTATCTCCTTTACTGAAGCCCCAGGAAGGAATACATGTAATAACAAATTAAAGGCCCTTAGGATCAAGATTCAAATCTCCAAAACTAAGGGTATGTCTACACTGGAGGCTCTGTTAAGTTGACTTAACAAGGTCGACTTTAAGTCAACTTAAAGTCGACTTTGTTAAGTCAACTTAGAGAGTCCACACTGAAAACTCCAATCGACTGCTTGTGTCCACACTGGCAGGTGCAAGGTTGATGGAGGAGTGGTACATTGTGAGTAGCTGTCCCAGATTGCACTGGGGCCTGGAGGCCAATTAGGTTGATTTAAGGGCATTCCCCATCCACACTGAATTAAGTCGACTTAATATGGTCAACGTAAGTGATAAGTCAACCTTCAGAGGTGGTATTATTAAGTTGACTTAAGAAAGCGCTTAAGTTGACCTAAGGCTGCAGTGTGGACGTACCCTAAAAGTCCAAAACATAGTCACTGTGTCTGGACAGACTAATCTCCTGCAGCTGAAGAGAGATTACTCCCTTTTGCAAGCTATTCAGCCTCTAGGCTCCTCCTTCTCTCCCCTGCCCTCACTAACTCTGCTTCATCTTTCTGTTTAAACAAGTCACTGGGGCAGAGCAGGGAGTCTCCTAAATTTCACTCTGGCTAATCTGTTTGTGAGTTCCAGACTGATCCTTAGAGGGTCAGTGTACTCTATCCCATGAGGTTATATAGCCAGAATAATGTAAAGTTGATGATTACTTTGAATGATCTGAGGAAAGCAAGGTATGCATCAGGAAGAGCCAAAGAGAAGGAGAGGCAGATCAGTGATGTCAAAAGCAGCCAAGGTAGAGGAGGCTAAAAACAAAGAGAGGGCCTGAGATTTAGCCAGGACAATATCATTAGATACCCGGGTAAGTAAATAAATAAATTTGTTAATCTTTAAAAATGCCACAAGACTCCTTGTTTGTCTTGATGAAACCACTTGCAATGGCACAAGAGGGCAGAAACAAGACTGGAGAGGATCAGGGATGGAGTATGTGAACACAGCTTCACATTACCTAATGTTTTTTCCTAAATGTATTACAGTGGGCAAATGCTGAAAGCTATGATTGAAAATAGAAATGCAGAAAAGAAGCCATTCAAAAAACTGACATTTCACTCTGATTCCATGAACAACCTGATATCTTGTGATGCCTTCTTTACCCACTATTGGCGAAGTATCACTCAAGATCCCCAAGAGGTCCACTCAGTTGATTGATTATGCTTACCGCTTAGTCGCATAGGTAAAGGGTTATTCTGAGTTTGGGAAATGGGTTAGCAATCATATTCAGTCTGAAAAAAAGTCCACCAGTAATTTTTGTAATTTAGTAACTAATTAAATATGGTCAATCTTTTACTATATTAACAGAATCAAGCTCAGAGTTCTCACATGAGCAAAACTCCCACTGACTTCAATGGGGTTTCACCTGCGTAAAGACTATAAGTTTGTGACCATTTTGTTTTGCCTAATGGGAGAAGCAAGGTGGTGAAGAAAATGTTCTCAGTCCTTGTGACATTCCCCAGGTACAATCTGGATTGTTGAACAATGGAATCCCATGAACTCTCTAATCTGGGGTATTTTTTACATTGCTTTCTGATGAACAACCACCTCCAGGGTCTGTTCAGACACAGCCACTAGCATGTAAAATCACTCCCAGCTGAGAACATGAATACTCTCCCAGCCATGCATGAATTATGTACTGGGCAACACCTCAGGGAGACTCCCTGCAGCTGTGCATCTTACACTGATCAGTATTCTCCTGAACAGTGCAAACATATAATAAATCCATCATTCCACACTGGGAATGATATATGAACCAGTCTTGTTATCCCAAATGGTGTTTTCCACACACTTTAATCCAAACATAGACTGCTTAAGATAAAACAAGTTGATTTACTAGAGCAAGATAGATTTTAAGTGATTACACATATAGATGCATGTAAGTCAGGACTGGTTACAAAAGAAATGCAAGCTAATTCTTAAACTTTACCAAGGCTAATATGTTTTAAAAGCACAACAAAAAAAGGTTTTTTTCCTCACCAAAAGCCACAGTAGTTGGTGCTGGCTGGAAAACCTCCAGGCCAAGACCACACCTTCAGTTCAATGATGTTTCTTCTGCCCTTCAAGTGATCTTGCTGCTGGGAGTAGTGATGGAGAAGGCGAGGTGAGGTGACAGTCACTGTCTCCTATTCTTATCTCCCACTCCACTCTTTGAAATTTACCCCCAACAGAGTACAGACAGCCTCCCATGTACAGAAGAATCAAAGTGTTTTTGGAAGGAAATGTCCATTCTTTGTTTATATCATTTCCCTCCTGTCCACACAACATCATGAGAGATTTAAAGAATGTTTCAATGGTTTTTGAACTCTTACTGCCATTCCCAGTGTGCATATGTGAAATTGATGTCCATTTATAGTAAGAAAGAAGATTTGCACTCTTACATCAGTTCATTTAGTGCCTTCCAACCTTTACATCAACTTCACATCAACTGTTGCATGGCTGGTTGGCCAGCTCTGCACACACACCCCCAACCTCCATGTCCCACATCTGCCCCTCACTCTCCAGCTCACCTCTGCTCCTCCATGAGCTGTGAAGGATCTTGAGCCTGGGAAGCAGGCAGGCAACTCCAGGGGATCCTCGCAACCCTTCTCACTCCTAGTGTGGCAAGCACAGAGTGGGAGAGGGAAGAGAAAAATTACACAGCAGTTAATCCATTGTTCATAAACCATCCTGAGGTGGGCTCTTTCCCTTCTGGGTTCCTTTCCATTCCCCTTTTGTAATCCCATCTCCTTCCCCAAAACTTCTCTGGCTTTTGAGGAGAGCAGGCAAGAGCCTTGCTTGTCTTCTGCATGCAGCAGTGATTAACTCTTCTTTAACAGGAGGAGCGGGATGCAGCCAATGAGAAGAGAGAGAGAAAACAAGTTACCAAAGCCTTGAGCTTCTTGTGTTATCACTAGGCTGATTCCAGCATGGGCCAGAATTGCTCTACTCGTTTAAAATTCACGAGCTCCCAACACGGGATTAAGTTGGAGCCCCAGTTGATGGGCACCAGGCCAGAATTTGCAGTGTTACCAACCCCCAAATTTAAAAGTCTAAGGGCAACCACCCCCCAAGCTGGAGTAAGTTACAGGGTTCTTGCCAACCTTCCTATCAGCATGGTGTGTGCTGCCCCCGGGTGGGGTGGCGGGAGCATAGTTCTGCCAACTTCCTGCAGCAGCTGTGATTGGCCTCTCCTCCCCAGGAGATGGACAAGTGGGGAAAACAGCCTTGCAATGAAATCGAGAGAGAGGAGGCAACGCTGGGCCATGATTGGGGCTGATGGGGCTCTCTGGTCCAGTGCTAGTGTTAGACAAGGTAGGGCTCCCTGGGTCAGGTTGGAGGCACTGCATGTTATATACTGCTGGAGCTGGGGAGTTACTGACCAGAGAAACCTCTGGCATGTGAGATGGGGCCAATACTGACTGCAGGCTAACATTATCCAGCATCCTTCCCTGCCTCCTCCTCATTGCTGCTCATATCTGGGAAGCAATATGGAGCAGCAAGGTAGGATGTAGAAAGATCACTGGCTCAGCTGACTCACAACAATTTAGGGTATGTCTATACTGGAGCTGGAGATTTACTTTTCAGTGCCGGTATCTCTCTTCAAGCTGTGAGTTAGTGTCCTACAAAGAGCATTGGGACCATGGTGGTGCAAGCAGTGGGAAGGCCAAGCTGTCCCAAGTCGGATCCTGTCAGAGATGCTATATATGTGCTTGGGGCAGCTAGGCGTGCCCCCCACTGCTTCTATCACCACAACCACACTTCTGTTAGCACATAGCTCAATCAGAGCTAGTGCAGTGAGGGCTCCTCGAGCTGAAAAATCACCCTTTCCCACTACGCTGTAGACATAGACAGCTTTGGAGTGCAACTGCAGGCAATACCAATTGTCAGTTCAGGGAAACTGCACCTGTAAATCCCCTTGTAGTTAAGGAAGGGCACCTACTTTTAGACTCCCAGCTATCACCTCTCTTGGGCAGAAACCTGCATCTCTCTTCCTCCTGCCTGGGGTTTTTCCAGGCTGCACAGTTCCCTGCCTACACTGTGAATTCACCAGCAAAGTCAAACTACTTAAGGAGGCCTTCTCCTCAGAGGCTATAAACAGTGCAGTTGCCAGAATTATGAGGTAACACATTTATTCTTTAGATGAAAGAATTACAAAAGAAAAATTAAAGAGAATTATCATTACCTGTATGATAAAATGCTTAGCAGGAATCACCCCCCACCCCTCATTACACACAAGGGCTCTGGTCAATTTCAGTCCTTCTCAGTGCTTTTTTTGTTTGTTTGTTTTTGTTAAAAAAGAAAAAAAGGTGCTTGTACTTTGCCAGGGAACTGGGGCCACTGGCAGTGGCTGCAGCAGGAGCTGGGGCTGCATCATTGTGAAAAAAAGGTGCCAATACTCAGTACCCCTGAGCACCATCACAAAAAAAGCCCTGGTCCTTCTAACCCTTACCCAAGGATTGGAGTCCTCCCATAGGACAGAATGTCCTGTTTTCTGGGTGAAGGGTGAAGGCCATGGTCAGTTTAAACTCAGGTTGTTTAGGCAAAAGTCTTTTCTTTGTCTGTTGGCCTCTGGAGAATCTCGTCTACACTAGTATATGCACACCTTCCCGGGAGATGGTGCCTCACTGAAGGTGTTACAACCTGTGTAAATTTGCTTAGTCACCACACCCTATTCTTAGTGCCGAGACGTACTGCGGTCACCGTCCCCCAATCAATTACATAAAATCGCTGGCCCGGTGATACATAAACTGAATACACTGTGATTTCCACAAAACACCACAGGCAATTGCCATATCTGTCCCACCCACATCTCAGCTGATGTGAGAGAATCCAGCTGAAACGTGGGCAGATGTGACAGAGCTGGCAAATGTATGAGCGTCCTGTGAGATGCAAGGTACTTTGGAGCCAATTCATGGTTAGGTAATGAGACAAATTCGTGGGGGCAAACTATTTTTAGTGATGGGGGTGATTCATGGGCCTGGGTTAAGTTTTGGGGAGACTAGACTAAGTTTAAGGTTGGGCCAGGAGGTAAGGGCACATTAGGTTTATTACAGGGGACAGGTTTTGACAAGACTTGGGCTGGAGCTAGGCTGGCAGGCCCAGGTTGAGTTATGAATTAGTGCTAGAGGGGTTGGGACCCTCTGCTAGGCCTGCAAATTTAGAGCTGGAGCTGGTGGACAGGTGTCAGGCCTTAGAGCAGCTTGGTGCTGGTTATTAGGATTGGGGATGCTGCAATCAATAATTCATTTGATTAACAATTATATATACCTTATGCCTTGAGAGAGTTGTGGCACTTTTAAAAAACATCTCTAAGAAGTCAATTGGAAAATATTAACTACGCTCTGTGTGGGGAAATGAGAATGACAGATTTGTAGAATGGTTTTGTAGTTCATCCCTTTCCGGGGTCCTATGCATGACACAATAATATGTATCTGACTTCAGTGGTACACAGTATTCTTCAAATGATAAAACTGCAAACATTAAACAAACCATGCTACTTTTCTTTATCTCTTCAAAGTAGCAAATCTTGTTTCCTGCATATTTTCACAGGAACATGCTGAGCTGTTGATGTTAAAATGTTGCAGTGCAGCTGGCCTCTGTTGCAGAGGAAAGCCGCTGGAACACGATAACTCCCATTCCGCTGGAAAGAGCGTACTGTCCATTTTAAAGGGATATAAAGTAAGCACTCCTTCTGGTTATGCAATTCCAGTATAATCATATTTGACTTTTACTTTCATCACTATCTTTATAGCTTTACTGACTGGCTTATACTTTTGTTAGAGATATCTTTACATAGATCATTTCATACTGGCTACATATCAGATGAAAATCTTAAATCCAATGTAATGTTTTGCTGCACGAAAGCCCTTTTATGGGCCTGAGGGATGGACCCTTTGTTGTTTTCAGAGACTGATTGATTTTAGCAAGCTTTCTGAATCCATCTCAGCACTTGATTAAATGGGCACATTTTGTCCTTTGCAGACTGCACAAAACATGGCTTGAAGCAAAATATTTCAGTTTTTATCCTTTTATTCCCCCCACCACCACATGTTTTCTCACCCTTCTAAGAAGGGATATGGAGCTGTTGTGGATATTTTTTATTCACATAGATCCCTAGAAATAGGTCACGTACTCCTCCTCTCAGCCAGTAAGGAATTGCCCCTTTTGTATACTTAGTCCATTTAAAAGTTGAGTGGAAAAAAAACCCACTAAGCAATGGTGGGTGGGGGAGAAGGGAAGAAATGATGCAGTCTAAGACATGAGGACATTTTTCTCCTTTCATCTCATTATTTCAAATTATAACCCCTTTCCCATGCTAAAGAACTTCCTTCTCCCATGAGATTTACTCATTTCAGAGTGACAAAAACAACCTGCAAATAATTGAAGTGACACAAGACTGTGAGTGGCTACCTCGGGGTAGACTATTTAAAATAGGGCAGATACCCCAAACTGGTGGTATGTTCTATAATTAGATTTCACCAACCCAGTAACAAATGTGAGTGCCTGGCTCACTATTGCAGTCCTACTGTAGTCTCACAGATAGTCTTAGACACTCCAGTCTATTTTGCCACTGAAGCAAGCTGGGCTTAGTGCTAATTGGTCACCTATATCAAAGATCACAAAGCATTCAGATTATTTCTAGTCCTGGGACCAATCCCATACCTCAGATCAATTTGTATCTCAGATCACACACCCAAGATTACACTTGTAGCCCATTTTTTTTAAGTGCCGGTACTTAACCTGATCCCGGCCCCAGCTGGGAACCTCGGGCCGCCGGATCTGGCCCTGGCCAGGGACCTGAGGCTGCCACCGATGGTGGCAGGAGCCAGGGCTGCATCTCTGTGAAAAAAAGGTGCTGGTACTCTGTACCAGTGCGTACCGTCAAAAAAAAAAAGCACTGCCTGTAGCCAATCCTGTAATAAACCAACTAAAGGTTTATTAACTAGGAAAAAGAAATAGGGGTTATTTACATGTTAAAACTAGCAAGCATATATACATACACAAGTGAGTTTCAGTCTATGATTCAGAAGGTGAGAGAATTACAACAATCTGTCATTTTAAAGTATCTAATCTATGGCAAGTACCATGAGGGATCTCTTTGCTTAGGAATCTTTGTCTCTCAAAGTCCAGACAACATAAAAGATTCAGTTTCTCCTTGTTAAGGGCTTTTAGTCTCCTCACTCCAGATCCAAAACTGATGGGAATGAGTCTGTGCATTCCTGGACGGATACACGAATGTAATCAACATAGTCTCTGTCCTTCAGTGCTACACAATACTTCATTTCCCTTCAATGGGCCAAGGACCAAGGACAAGCAATTTATCTTAATCAATGCTTCTTTTCTTATTTGGTGAGTTACACAATTAACAGAGGTTTCCAATGCAATAGCACTCAATATAATTTTACACAATAGACCATAGCGATTATAAGTGAGATCAATACATGCAGCACCCTACAAGCATTTTATAAAGTCTAAACACCAACTCATTCTTATCCACTGAACATCTAAGATCTATTTTAATATTACACACTGGTAAGCAAGACTAGTTTCCAGCAGCTATGTATTTGTAAGTGTTCACTGAGGCTAAGGGCCTTGACATGAGCTGGAACCTGGTCTACTACGTTCACAAGTACATCCTGTACCACCTTCGTCATTTAGGATATGTTGACTGCAACATACACTCACGCTCAAGCTTAACTGTCTGCACACAGGTCATACTAACCCAAGGACCCAGAGTCAAGCCGCAACCCAGCCTTCAAGCCCTATTGCTTTGCAGTGTACATGCAGCCCACCATAGACTTGGGTCCTGAGAGTCTACCATAAGTATCCCACAATCCCATGTGCCAGCTTCCAGCTTCCTTTGTCTTCTCTAACTCCATGGCTGGCTGATCCATGCAATCAGGCCCAATGAACAGCTGGGCAAGGCAACTTATCCCCATGAAGTCCTCCGTCTAAACCCCCTCCCTCAGGAATGCCTCCACCCCTCCCCCTGGCACCAAATGTGCACAAAATGGGGAAACAAGGAAAATGCAAATGAGGAGCCAAAGAACATGCAGTGGGAGGGAGTTTCTGTCTTGTAAATAGTTTCACTGTTTGCATTAATTTTATTGTTGTTTTGTAAAGATTCTCTTGTTACTACTGTGTTGGTGTGGTAATGGTAGTTGGCCTGTCTGGCAATGGGTGAATGTTGTATAATGTTGTTTTATAATGCCTGTTATAAGTAAAGCTTTCTATGTCATCAAGAAAGTTCATTGCTATCCCTCCTCCTGTTCTGCTTCATCATAAACTCTGTCAGGTGCCTTTGGTGGGTCAGAAAATGTCACCGAAATGTCCCTAGTGCCTTATATAAACTCTGCTGAATTCCTGATATAGGGTCAAAGTGCAAGCAAAAGAAGTTCTTGAAAAGGCACCTCTTCCTCTTTACTTGGTTGGATATGTTGGTGGGCTGTTCAAATTCCTGTAACATGCAGGATGGACAATAAAGTTTTCCCACAGCACACATGATCAAAGGGTTATAGAGGCCATATGCTGTATTGTCTTTCAACTTGAGCTTTCTGGAGAACAACAAATTCATTTCACAGCAACTGAAGGTTATGAAAATTTGGTTTTGTTCAGCATTGAAACAACAACAAAACAATTTCAAGTGTTTTCACACCAAAAAATTGCGTTAAAGTGTCTGTTTCTGGATCATAACTGGAGCTTTTCATTTCAGGCAAGTGTTCTGGATCCTCTGGTCAGGTATATAACTTGGTGGTTAGGGCAGTGGCCTGGGGGATTTAGATTCATCCCAGCCTTATTCAAAAGAAATATTCACAATTTTTTCCCCCATTTTTTTACTAGCTAGGAACTCTGCTCTTGTTACTGAAACTGTATTAGTGGGTCTCCATCCACATAGAAGAAAGGAGGGATTGAGGGACTTGGTAGAGAGAAGATTGGTGCAAGATCTCCAAAATCCTAAAGCAAGTCACAGAACAAACTTAAGAAAATCATTAAAATAGACCCAATTCTATAACTTTTAGGTCCAATGTCATGGGAGACCAAGTCTTGGTGTTGTAAATTTATATAAAATTAAATGCAAGAATCTAAGATTTTTTTTCTCTCCAAAATTCACCCAGCTCTATTTTTATATGAATATGATCTTGCCTCTGGTAACGTGGACATGCCAGGTGCATTTTTTGAAACAAGCCACTTCACTTGCATATACATAAACAGGAACCAGATATACAAGAGGCTTGGCACTGGAGTGAGTCTAAGCCCTGTGACCAGGCATGTTAATGCTGTTTATAAAGTTTTCTCTTCAAAGTGTAATTCATTTTGAAATTTGTAATAAAATAGAGGACAAGATTCGGATTCACTTAACATTTCATTTTTGATCTTGTTTAGTTAGTACAACTAAGGAAATGTTCCTCACACGTCACTTGATAATATTAGGGCAGTAAAGCACTCACATTGCCATTACTGGTTCATGCTAGTTCGGTGGGTAAAGTAACCTTTGATATAGAATGACCATTTTAATGGTAAGCTTTTAATTGCAATGTCTACTTTAGGTTCAACGTCCTTTCAAAATACTTTCTATGTATCTAAGAAGGCAGCACCTTTGTAATCCTTCAAACTAGTTGTGCCTGTGATGGTTCTTGGGGTACCTAGGACTGAGTCAACTTCTTTTCCCTCACTTCCACCACAAAGAAATCTTGCTAGTCTCTGATTGAGTGTCAGCTCCATATCCCAGACAGCCTTTCAGCCAATCAAGCACTCTCATCTGGGCTACACCAGCCCTTTCTTTGCCAGGCAGGTTAAGTGCTGTAATGTTTCTTTTTCACCTTCAAGAAATTCCAGGTTTTTGCAGTTAGAGAATGGTTTTCCACTGAAAGTCTTGGAATTGAGGAAGACTAACCAATTGAGCCTTGCATTGCATCACTGGTTAAACAGGGTGGCGTGACAACTTTATATTGTCTGAACGAACCATCACCAAAACCGGTTGCCCCCAGTGATTAAATTTTTACTCCATGACTATAAAGCATACTTTTAATATAAATGCATCATTTCTTAAATATTACCCATACATACATCTTATAATGATTGCTATGAACCTTAATAAGTTATGAGCTTTCTGTAGATACTTTACATGTTAACCTTTATGGATATATATCCTGTAAGACATATTTAGCATAGTGAATTTTTCAGGCTTGAGGTGCAAGTTGTTTGAAAAGAATAAGGTACAGTTTGTCAAAAAGCCTCTGTATCACAGTGCCTTTTTACCATACTGGGCCCCTATGATGTGTGCAACATCCAGTACCTATGAGACCTTACTATGTACTATATTTCGAAGGACTGGCTGTCACCTGAACAGAGCTTCAGATTCACACAAAATCTATATTCCTCCAGGATTTTCTCACCTGCAATAAAAGTTGATGAAAAACACTTTGCTGCAGCTCTGTGTATTTTTTGTAGCTGCATGTCCTCAGTTTTTAAATCATGACATTACAGCTGATACATATTCATGCCTATAATATACAGACAAATATGTGTAGTGGGTTCTGCCTCTAGAGAGATACCACAAAAAAGTAATGCATCATCTGGGGTGGCAGAGTTGTCAGGGAGGCCAACACTGATCACCAGGGACTCTCTGGATATTATCAGTGTTCCTTTAGAAACTAGAACAAACATTAAGTATCCCCTTCAGGATTTGTTGCTCTCTACAAACTCACTAGTGCAGTAAAACAAGTTAAAGAACTCTACATATAAATTCTACATTTAAAGAACATTAAGGTTGCAAAGTCAAGCACTCCAAAGTTAGGAAATGTTAGAATTAAGGTTGCCTGTGCATAGAATCGTAGAAGATTAGGGTTGGAAGTGACCTCAGGAAGTCATGTGGTCCAACCCCCTGCTCAAATCAGGACCAACCTCAACTACACCATCCCCGCCAGGGCTTCATAAACCCAGGCCTTAAAAGTCTTTAAAGATGGAGATTCCGCCACCTCCCTAGGTCAGCGGTTCTCAAGGATTTTTGTGTTGCAACATGGTTGGCAGCATGAACAACCATGCATGACACAGTGCCCACACTGCTGCCATCATAAAGTCTCTCTACCGCCCAAACCCCACTCCCCTGCCGGGAAGCTGCAGTTGAGGAAATCCAGCTTCTCACAGGAGCCACAATCCAGCTTCTCACAGGAGCCGGCTCAGAGCAACACACTTAGCCATGTATTGCAACACATTACTGTGTTGAGAACCATGACCCTTATCTATTATGATACAATTCCTAGTTGTATAATCACTCAGTAGGAATGTCTGGTGGGCTGCACACTACAGCCACACCCACTTTTGCCTCTTGGAATCTCCTACATTGCCAGACATCATATATGAGTGTGGGATCCCCATTGCCAGAGAAATCCTCAGCGACGTGTGTCTGAATGCTACCTAAATGGTGCAAATGGACATTTATGTGGGCTAGAACCTGGTTCTAAGTACTCTATTCCAATAGATTTGGAAATGGGGTGGAAAGGTATGACTGGGTCACATAACTTACCTGTCATATGCCTTTCTTTGTGTTCCTTACCTGGGAAGAAAGTTGGCAGTGTCATAGGAGGGCTGAGACACATCTCCCCTTAAAGGACCAGCCACTCTGAGTCAATGCATCCTATAGGTTTGTCATGGTCTATTTATAAATAAATGATTTTTTACTAAATATTTTGAAGTCCTCTGATGAAGGCTAATAAACAAACACAAAGTGCTTTATCAACATAAACTAAACTTCACAAGAATCCTGTTAGGACTTGTCCAGATGACAAGTTACTTTGTGGCAAGCCCAGGTGTGGATCTACAGTACAACAGCTTGCCATCTAATAACATCACAGGCAGATCCTGCAACAGCACAGAGAAAGTCCTAGGGGATAGTTTAGCGTAGCACTACACAACAGTATAATATGCTAAGCTGCACCCTGGACTTACCCTGCACTGTAACAGTATTGCATAACAAGCTGGGGTATTAAACATTCACCCCTTGGCTTGCCATGCAGTAATTCTCCATCTAGACAAGCTCTTAGGTAGACAAATATCATTACTCATATTTTCTAGATGGACAAATAGAACTAAAGAGAGGATAAATGATTTGATTAAGGACACTGAGAGTTTCTGGAAGAACTTGGAATAGAACTCTGAAGTTCCAATTCCCAGCACTCTAATGGAATTACCATACAACACTCCCTCCCTAAATAAGGAGTTTTGGCTAACCTGAAGTAGAGGGTAAGTTCCAGTTTGTGATATATGTATTCTTACAATCAGCAGGCCCTGTCAGGTTCCAGATATTGCAAATATTGGTTCCATACTTATGAACAGTGATCCTTTCGGTTTGGTATTAAGTCTCTAATCCTTGATACAAATGATGAGATTACTTTGCTTATTGCTGAAAGCATAATCTTCAGTCTAATAGACACTAAAATGCAGATGTCCATTTAAAAACCAAAACGAATTTGTATGTTGTCCATTATGTTGAAACAACGAATTTCCAGATATGCTATATTGTTTACCTATTTGATTGTTGCTTGCTCACCTCATATTTTTGTACTGGATATGGGACACACCACACAGAGCAGAAGAGAACAGTTTCCTCATTTATAGAATTAAATCATTATCTCTACAGTGTCACATTTCTTCTTCATCTTCTTCATCTCTTCTTCAGTGCTTAGCTGGGCAGTTGGCCATAGTGATCCTTTGCCATTTGGTCCATTTCTGTGTGGCCACAAGGGCTTGATGGGTCATCAGTCCAATATAGGAACAAACTTGATAAACCTCCCAATGTAATAGGGGATCTGCCTCTATGCTGTCTCCAACCCTTGAATGGTGGAATTTTATCCCTGATATTACAAGACAACCAGAGAACAGCGTTTGCTTGTAGTATTCCAGTGATACACACAAAAAATGTAAGATGTCATCTGTGGACAATGGCCCCGATAATCTGTAGACTAGAGCAATCATAAGCATCAGCATTACTAATGAAATTGTTCCACTTTATGCCCAATACATGACGTTGGCATTCTTTGTGGAAAGCCTCCAGCTTTATCCAATCTGAGTGGTATAGTGTTCATATTTCACAACCATAGAGAGGATACAGCTCTAATAAACAGAGAGGATACAGCTCTAATAAATCATGATCTTGGTTGTTGTGCTGAGATTATGTTGATTCCATATTTATTATAAATGCCCCATGGAAGATGCTGCAATGCCAGTCTGGTGAAGACCCTCTCTATGGCTGCGTCTACACTGGTAAAATTAAGTCGACTTAAGCTTTCTTAAGTCGACTTAATTTACCCTGCGTCTACACTACAGTTTCCTTATGTCGACTTAAGCAGCTTGCTTAAGTCGCCTTAAGGAAAATAAAGACGACTTAATTAAAATTAAGTCAACTTTATAACACCACCTTTCTATTAGACCTAAGGCTTAAGTCGACTCCCTAGAGTCGACTTAAGCCAGTGTAGACATGGGGTAGCCCTAAGTCGATTTAGGGCTACCCCAGGGCTACACCAATGCCCTCCCTGCCGGGGGGGGGGGCACAGGGGGAGCCTGGCATGCCCCCCCACAGGCAGAACAGAGCCCTGCCCACCCTGCCCCTATGCCCTGCCAGGGTCCCTGTCCCCCTTTGCCCCATTGTACCTAGGTACAATGGGGCAAAGGCTGAGCCCCTGGCATTGGGCAAGGCGTGCGCCCCTGCCCCTGTCGACCTCCCCTAGGTCCCCCTAAGCCCCTAGAAGTTGACCTGGGTGTCCAGTGTGGATGTTCTAGGTCGACTTTTTAAGTTCCCTTTTAAGTCGACTTTAATTTTAAGTGTAGACACATTAAGTTGACTTAGTTAAAGTCGACTTAAATTAACAAGTGTAGACAGAACTGGCAAGTACAAACTCAAATAGCAATAGCTGGAGACCGCTTCAACAGTTTCATCATTCAAAGAGATTGGAGTCATGGGCAGACCTGCTCCTGGGTTTTGCAGCTTTGTCTTTGACCATGAAACATAGAGGTCAGTCTTGGCTGTCTCCTCATGACACCTGTCAGGGCTCTGTACTAGAAGAGCAATGTCATCAGCATAGTCAAGGTCTGAGAATGAGAGATCACACATCTTAATGCCTATGGACCTGATGGAATGCTGCATTATGAAATCCATTGCCTGATAAAAGCATGCAAGGGCCCAGGCACAGCCCTGCCAGACACCCGGTACTGATTTAAAAGGTGCCAGCATCCAATTCACAGGCAATGGTTCCATTATGCAGCTCACTAATCAAATCCAGCAGTGTGGTTGGGACACCTTTGCCCTGTAAGGCTTTCCATAGCATGACTCATTCAACTGAATGAAATGCAGCCTTATGGTCAATGTACTTAGGGGTTTCTTGATCTCGTGGTGCTGTGGTAATGTTTCACTCAGCGTGAAAGGATATTGTCATCCAGCATACATGAATGGCCTCAGCTGTCATTCAGGATGCTGTCCATAGTGGCTATTTCGTGACCGCGGAGATTGCAGATCACACAGAAGGCCAGCTTCAAATGTCTCCTGGCTAAGCTGAGTTCCACTTCATCTACCAATTGGTTACAATATGTCTCTCGATTGTGAAGTGCCAGGATGTTGAACCTTTACTTCAGCTGTCACATTGGTGGACTGTGGCCTTCAATTTAATTGTTTGGAAGGCCCCCTCCAGTAGCTATGGTAAATGAGCTGGGTTCCTATAATCGATTGTCAGCTTGGCAGATAGGCAGAGAATGGAGTTGAACAGAGACCAGGAGATATCAACATCATCTGGCAGGTTGTCTAAAGCTGAGAAGCTATTGCTGATGTTGATACAAAGCCTGCTAGGTTAACCCAGCATGCAGAGAAATCCATTGATGTCAAACTTCTTCATCATCGCAAAGGGCTTATTTGCTAATCGAAGTGTCAACACCATGAGAGCAACCATGGTCAGTGTTCATGGAATATTCCATACCATGATATATTCTGCAACAGGTGAGGAGACACCTGTCAGGTGTGATAATGTAGTTCATTTCCTTCTGAATGATGCCATCATGAGAGGTCCAGGACATCTGGTATATGTGTCATCACTTGAATCATGACCCAAAAATGGACATCTTCTAACAAGCGCAGAATATCAGAAAGTGTCAGGAGTGTCATAGATATTATGAGAATAAATATAGCAATAAGCCACAATAGGGAGTGTATTACTTGGCTATTAATGCATACTGCTGTTGCTTAGGCCCTCAGGCTTTCATCTATGTGGGAAGCACGGGGAAGTATGCAAATAGCTTAACAATACATGCCCTAATATTGTTAACTGCCATTAGAGTATCACTCCTTTAAGATATATAGTTTGATTTGTATTAAAACAACAGAGTGCCCATTAGACTCTGTACCCTCTTGGAGCTCATTTAGACTGTCAACAGAATCAAAAAGGGTTTCCGGTCATTCCGAATACAACATTCCACTGTATCTAAAGTGTGGACAAAAATCCCCTAGGAGTCCTCTCCCCTGATTCTCACAAATTTCCATCCTCACAAATACTTATCTCTTGCTTTTGAAATCAGCCTCTTCAAAAAGACTAAACCATATGGAAGACCTCACCAAATGTAGTATTTTAGGCATTATTCTACTCTACTGAAACATCTGGGATTTACAGTTTTTAAAACATTTGTCTGTGCTCTGATGTCAGAGAGAGCAGACTTGAGAAGGCAATGGCAGACATTACCAATTTAAATGCTGCAAGCATAATGGAGCTGGGGGAAACATACTGTGCTAGCCAATTTTACATCAAGACATGATGGCTCACATTATATTAGAGCTTATCACCTCATTACTGCTCCATATCAGCAGTAAAGACAGCAATATTCCCTAAAGACAAAAATCAAACGAGCAGTCAAAAGCATATGTAACACAACCAACCACTCCTAGTGAACATCATTCTAAATTAAAGGCCTCAAGTCGTGAGGAAACATCCTCATCTTGGTTGTTTCAACAATGGAGGCAAAGGATTTCCCCACCTCTATTCACTGGGGAAGCCCTGAATCCTTTTTGGATTTCCTCTCTACTGAGTACTAAGAAGTACAAGAGAGTAAATGCGGTGAGTGCAGGACAACTTTTACTTTGGCAATTAATTACTGGAATCAAGTCACATCAGTTTTATCCACGTTCTCACCAACCAGTTTAGTTTTAGATCATACAAACTTCAGATTTGGATATTGGACCAGTGATGTCTACTGTACTCGGGCAGTTCTAGTTTACTGTGTCTAACTACACCTTGCATGACCTTACTGGTTCCAATGAAGGGATTTGGTAAATCATACATACTTGATAAACAGACCAAAATATGTAAGTAACCAATAACCAGAGGCCCAAAGGTACACTGTTGTGATAGCTATGATACACTTCAAAACCTTTTTGTTGTTAATTATTTAAAAAGATTATGTGGGGAAAATATCATGAAAGAGAAAAAAAGTATCTTGAATTCATCGTGATCTATCTAGATAATTTTTTGCATGATATAATCACATACTGATCTAGGACCATTATAAGACATTTTACAAGAGGGAAAGGCAAGTTGCAGTGCTGGGCCTTGAATCTCAGCAACCTTGTGTCAAAAAGACAATGGAAAGGTATCATCTAATGTGATTTTTTGAATCAAGGAAGCAGCACGGCATTCTCTCCTCTCCTCAGGACAAAGCATGAGGAGCCCCCATTCTCACTCTCCGATCTTTGTACCGCATCACCTTATCCAACTAGCCCCTAGCAACTTAACTTCTGCATTGTTATTTAAAAAGGAAAAATATGTTGTCCATTAATTTAGAATAGACCAGAACCCCTTCTGACAGTTCACATGCCCACAGGAACAGCTGCCAGACTCCAGAATCTGCTGCATCCACATATCTCCACTTCACATTGGTGTGGTGCAGCAGGCAGTCTTCAGAGACGCGCAGTACACCTGCTATATACTCCTGCTCTTCTCCCTCCACGGTCACTCTTTCCTTCCCTCAGAACATTTACTAGATAACAGTCTGTGTGTCTTCTTCCTTTTAGGTTTATTTTATGTACTTAGTG
The DNA here is from genome assembly GCA_007922175.1 of Pelusios castaneus. NCBI lineage: Eukaryota > Metazoa > Chordata > Testudines > Pelomedusidae > Pelusios > Pelusios castaneus. Next base: position 24,920,532 of record ML685755.1, on the reverse strand, counting down.
GTTTACTATATTTACCTGATACCTCACCGTATGCATTAGTTGTTGCATCTAGTCAATTCTAGCAAAGTTCAGTAGAAGACATTTCTGTTCCATATTGATAACTGTATTAATGCCTCACTCTGTCATGCCATTTATAACTCAATACAAAAACTGGGAGGGGGCGTTGTTGTGGAACACAACTGCATTCATGGAAGGAGCTTACTGTAGACATGGGCTGGACATTTGTTTATTTTGTTTTGCACTTTTTCAACTATGAGATTTATTTACAGACCACGCCTATTGTACAGCGCCTAGCACAAGATCTTTTAGTCTGCTTGAAGCCTCTGGATGCTACCCTAGTACAAGTAATAAATGTGGCTCTATAGTGGCCAACAGTATTTTCCATTTATTGTTGCTCTATTGTATATTAATATTACATTAAAATGTACGCTCAATGATCACCTAAGACATTCCCTCTCTCTGTTCTGTGGAGTGCTTTCTTCTCAAATTATACTCTAGTTGCCCCAGGGTCTGTAACATACACTTCTCTACATAGGACATCATTGAATCACTTGAATTATTTGCTCTTATATTTGCTACCCACTAAATCAATGTTAGCAATGACTCTTACCTCTTTCAAATTTCTGCCAAGCTGGAGATAATTAATATAGGAGTTAAAAATACAATCTCTGACTTTTCCCCCCTTCTTTCAACCTCTTTGCACAATGTATATGCCTTATTGTTGGTGCCTTCCATTTTTTGCCTCTAAGACAACGAATGTATGTATTCGCTTTCAATAGTTCTGCTTTTTAGCAGGTTTAAACCCTGGGAAGATCTGTTTGAATAGCTTTAATACTTGTACAATACACCAATATTTACTTATCAGTAAGTATTCATATCTTGCATGCATACAGAATCACTCCTTTTCTCTTAAATAACTCAAACAGTGTATGAACGTTACAAAAGGAATCATTTCACTTATCACTGAAATGCAGCTAATTCTGGGAAGGTACTCAGCAATTGTTCAACACACTCCCAGCCTATCAAAATTCCTATTGTGTCTTGAAGAAAGAGAATGCCCTAAGAGGAAATGATGAAAGTCAGTCTCAATATTGTTCAAGGAAATCCTACTTGTAAGGCAGGAAATTTCCTTTGTGACAAGAGGAATTGAAGAGGGTCAGAAATTGCAGCATAGGAATGCTGTGCCACAGTTTTGGACCGAATACTACTGTATTCAGTTGAAACCATATGGGGAATTAATGTAAACAGAATGTAATTACCTCGGCAGCAATTTGACCAGTTGTAATACACCTAATAGTAGAATAAATGCCATGGCATTTTTAATGATCACAAGGGGTCAGGGTCTCGGCTCTGTCTGATTAAAAAAATATGGTGCTTGATTCTTTTCTCACCTTACTCCAAAGTTAAACATGTGTTACTGGAGAAGAATCAGGCCCATGACATTACACTAAGTGGGGAACTGACTCAGAAGGATGAGCAACAGTTATTAAACCAAACCCACCACCCCCACCAGCTCCTGTAGCACCTGGTATTTCCTTAGACGTTTCCTATTCAAATTTTGATCAGGTCCAAACAAGCTTAAACCTATGAGAACTATCATGATTGTTGCCAGGTGTTAGTGGGTAAAAATTACATCATATTTCTCACAAAAAGAATCCTGCCTTACAGGTGTGTAATATTTTTTGAATCCTATTGAGCCTCTCGTAAATATGTGAGGTCATTTGGTCACCCTCCTTAGACCTGATTTCTTTCTGATTTACAAAAATAATCAAGAAAAGTTGACAAAAATTTTCTTATAACATCTTAAGGAGTTCTGCAATTTACGGAATATGAACTTGGTACTTAATTACGAGCTAATCATTCTATCAAATGGTCTGCTGTGGTGCCGGGGAAAGCAGTTAATGTTGCTTCCCCTTTCCCTTTAAATCCATCCATCTCTGGAATTTTACGGCAATATGCAAGTGAAGAAGTTTTCCATGAGAAGACTGTTTTCATGGAAAAAGCAAATATATTTTTACGAAAATACCCCAAGCCCTAAACAGTTTACTTTGCAGTAATTTAAAAACGATTATGTGTCTGGAAAATAAATACAGGGTTTATGAAAGATGACAGTTTTCAAGAGCTGGCATGTGAATCCTTTAGCAACCTACAGGACAGCATGGACAGTGGCCATGGAGCTGCTTCACAGCATTCCAACAATATGTCTCACTCCTGAAGAGCAGGGAGGGCTGCTCAATTTTCCATATCCACTGAAATCTCTGCTGAAAATACTTATGATTAAAATTCAAACTATTGGTGTAAGTCAACTGTAGTTAGCTGGAATCCATACCCTGCTAGGAGATTTTCCATCTTTACTACAGCCTAGAATTTAATGCCTATTGGCACCTGGCATTAAAGACAGATGAAAGTGTGCTACCTGTGCTGATATAGGAACCAAAGCGGCTAGAAGAAGGCAAGATATGTATATCTAAGAGCTGGATGAACAATAGGAGAGCTGGGAACTAAACCTACTCCCACCATCCTTCAGGGAAAAATCCTGTCCACTTCAGTGAGAGTTTTGCCAAACTAAAAAGATTGCAGAATCTGGAGTGTTTTACATACAAACCAACAGGGAACACAGAATTTCAACTGTTGCAACAGCAAGAAATTAGAGTTCCATTTTGGTGTTTCTTGTGCAGTGCTGGTTAACTCTCACCCAAGGGACTAATGAGTAAAGTTGTTCATGAAGACAAGTTCCAGAGGGGTAGCCATGTTAGTCTAGCTCAGCAAAAACAAACAAGGAGTCCTGGAGCACTTTTAAAGCCTAACCCATTTATTTATCAAATGAGCTTTCATGGGAGAAATCCCACTTTGTCAGAGGTTGATGAAGTGGGATTTCTCCCATGAAAGTTCATGTGATAAATAAGTGTTAGTCTTTATAAGTGCCACACGACTCTGTGTTTATTGTGTATGAAATTTCCATTATCCCTCTCCACTGGAAGTAGAATTGAGCCATCGGGATCTTGAAATATATTTCTTATAGTTGTGTGAAGAACAACGGGGTCACTCAAAGCTTCTGTCATTTTCCCACTAGTCTTAGGGTGAACTACCAGAGTTCTTTTTTTTTAATAAGTCATGAAAGAAAAATTGTAGGATATTTCCTGTTGGTGCCATTTGAGAAAGGGTGCTCCTGAGATTAGTTTCAATTTAGAGTTTATCACTTGTTTATATTGATCCCCAATCCTGCAATCTGATCTACACAGGCAGAACTCAGTGCCTGCCCTGCACGTTGCCGACTGTGGTAGAACTCAGCATCAGCAGCCCCTGTCAATTAGTGAAACTCACCGATGTATGGGGTCCGTCTGCACAGATCAGATTGCAGGGTCCTTAGCTATTATCTGTAAAGTCATTTGAACTCCAGAGAAGTCATTTATCTTCAAAATAGTGGCAATAACACAGTAGATGGGATGTTACTTCCTACAGCAGAATGAGCAATAATACAGGTTGAGAAAATTAGAGTATGGAATTGCTCCATCATCTTGCTTTGAGGTCTGTGATATGACTTAGCCATGGTAGTAACATACTGAGTTTTGTGTATGCTGCTTCCTTCCATTGGATGGGATACGTGTTAGACCTGCTTATGTGCATATGGCCTCCTTCTACTAGGAAAGGTAGAGCAGCTACTGTGTAAGCTATGAGGGCAAAGGACTGTGCTTTTGATGTTGAAAGCCCCAGGTTCTGTTTCTGAAGCATCATATAAGCATTTAGCAGAGCATTTGTGGGGAAGGGGGGCTTGTTCAGTTTGTTCCTCCTGAACATGTGAGCAAGAACCAAAATACACTGGGAAGAAAACATCCCTTCTTGGACTTTGCTGTGGGCCAGCTGCAACCCTGAAGCATGAACCTTTAGGAACAAATGACGGAACTGAAAGTGAGACCAAGAGCTATTAAACCTTGTCCCCTACCATCATAAGTACCCCTGTCATTGCATTCACAAAGCACTCCTTTAAATTTGTCCCATTCCCTTAAACCTAAGTAAGCTGTTTGCCCCCACAAATCCTAGTGAGAGGGTGTTCTAGAACCTCACCTCAGATGAGAAACCTTTTTTTAAATTTCCAGTCTCGGTTCATTCATGGCCAGTTTATTTCCATGATGCTCTGATAGGCTATCGTCACCTTACCTCTGTCTTTAGACTCTTCTACAGCGCTTTAAAGAATCTCAACTGTCCTTAATATACTTTTCCCTCCTCCTATCCCAGGACCCAAAGACAAACACTGACACATTCCTTCCTATAACCTTAATAGTCTTGTGGACAATCATCATAGTAGATGTGTTGTTAAGCAGGGCTTATTTTAGATGATGTTACTTAACATGAGATCTCATATATCTCTAAAGATTAGGATGGAGAACATCAATCAAGTTGCTGCCAACAGCCGAAACACTATATCTTTGCTGGCACATAGATACCAAACCCAGCAGATCTGGCCAGTTGCTCCAGGTTGCTCCTCCTCACATCTTATCTGATAGCCACACCTCAACCTCTGGCATACCCTGAGCTACTGGTTCCCCTGCAGATATGGCCTGAGTGATCAGCGTCTCTGCTAGCACATCCCAAGCAGTTGATGCCCCCTGACATTGATGCAAGAAAACAGATACACCAAAACCAATGACAAGCTGATCTGTAACAATGCCTGGTGACATTTGTCTCACCACATCACCATGTTACAAAGAAGCCATGTCCCAAATTCTGTCACCAGAACCTATGTAGAAGAGCTTAGCAGAAAGAGGCTGCAATCTGCCACTCTGCTGCAGTGATGAGTTTCCAGACTGCTGTCTCTTTCTTCACTGGATTGATATCCTTCATTCATCTATGCTCCGGCAATAGGCTCCCAGAACACAGGTTTTTTAGCATTGATGTCTTTAAAATAAGTGTCACATGTCATGACACAGTTCAGGTCTGAATTCATATCCACTAAATGTCATTGTTAGAATCCAAATATATTTAGGTTTGTTCTCTCCTTTCTTGACCAGTGTTGTTGTGGGCATCTGTGATGTGGGATCTTCTAAAGTTAAGATTTTGTCATGGTTATTTTTAATAAAAGTCAGTGACAGGTCATGGACTTCTATGAATGTTTGTTTATTGCCTACAACCTGTCCATGACTCTTACTATAAATAATGGAGTGGGGAGTGGGTGGGACTGCGAGGAGGGCTGATGGGAGACAACTGAAGCCTGAGCTGGTGTGGGAGAGTGAATGCCTGAGCACTATGGCTGACAGCTCCGGGGCCCCCACTGCAGCCTTGGTGACTCTAGGTCCCCTGGCTGCCTGTGGCAGCTTGGAGCTGTGTAGTCTCCAGTGTGGCGCCTCTCTTTGCCTGTGGCGGTGGAAGCTGCAAGGCTGGCCATGGTGGCTGGGAGTTCCAGGTCCACCCGCCACAACCAAGAATTGTGGGACCCCTGCTCCTGTGGCTTGGAGTTCCAAGGCCTCTGCTGACTGACTGCTCTGGTTCTGCCACCCGGAAAGGGAAAATGTCACAGAAACCATACCTCTGTCCTTAAATGTGCAAAGAGTAATAGTGTCAAACAGCTGTTTTGTAAAACGTCTCGTACCTAATCACCTAACTCTGAAATAATAGATTAACGTGATGTCTATTCTCTCAGGCCCATGGATATATTTATGGAATATGACATTATAATATAATTCCCTAGACTTTAGCTTAATCTGAAAGCTCATTAAAGAGAGAGATTCTATACACTCTGGAGTTTTATATAGATATTTTAAATGTTAAATGTTTGCCATAGTTCTGTGACTTTTTTCCTGATCACTTACTTTGTAAGACATTTTATTTTACATGGTTTGTACTGGAAGGGGGAAAAAAAAGATGGTTTAGTGTTCATTTGGGCTGGGAAGGCCATTGGCTTCTCTGTCTCTGATACAGGAGGGGGTAGAAGGAAGGGATCATGCAAGCTTCACATGAAAAAAATTAGGACTAGATTTTCAAAAAAGTGTTCATTATTGTCCTAATTAGGGTGACCAGATGTCCCAATTTTATAGGGACAGCCCTGGTATTAGGGGATAATGTAAGCATATCAGATTTGCCCTCTGCTCTCTTCACTGGCTTCCTCTAGAATATTGAGCCAAGCTTAGGATCTCAGGGTTTATCCTCAAGGCTCTCCGTGTCTAGGACAAGCCCAGGATATCTAAAAGATCATCTAAAACTCCAGGATGAATACTGTGGTCAACAACTTCACTCTTCTGGTGCAATGGCACTTTCTACAATAATAAACCTCTTCTTCATGAGAGAGAGGGCTTTCTCAGAGGCCAGTCCCAGACTGTGTAATGAAATGCCTCCAGAACCAAGGACCATCACAACCCTCACTGCCTTCTACTGTAAGTGCAAGATGGTTTTCTTTGACCTTGTCTGTTCTAATACTAATACATAGCCACCTCTCTCTATCCTCCATTCACCCCCCCCCCCCAAATAATTCACCAAAGCACTTCACTGCATGCACAACTCTCCCCTGGGGGGTGGGAGAAGAAAGAAAAAAAACACATATGATAGATGTTAATCATGTCACTGAAAAACACAACCCACCCCAAAACAAAAACGAGAGTCCTGTGGCACCTTAAACACAAATTTCTTCAGGCATAAACTTTCATGGGCTGCAACCTACTTTAGTAGAAACTAAGTTAGGAGGTACATATACACATGCGAGGTTGAGTGAGAAACATTACAATGGGGAGGGCAACTGCTAACACAGTCAATTAAGTTAGGGGAGATGAGGCCCATTCATAACAGTGGATTAGAAGGTAGAATGTGAGAAGAGGGATGATGACTTTTTGTAATGAGCTAGCCATTCCAAGTCCCTATTTAGACCCAATCTGATTGTGTCAACTTTGCATTCAAGTTCCAGCTCTTCAGTTTAATGCTGAAGTCTGTTTTTGAAGGTTTTTTTGTTGAAGTATGGCAATTTTCAAGTCTCCTACTGAGCGTCCAGGGAGACTGAAGTGACTCATAGACACTAAGGTCAGAAGGGACCAATATGATCATCTAGTCTGACCTCCTGCACAATTCAGGCCACAAAACCTCACCCACCCACTCCTGTAATGAACCTCTAACCTATGACTGAGTTATTAAAGTCCTCAAATCATGATTTAAAGACTTTAAAATACAGAGAATCAACCAGCAAGTGAGCCATGCCCAGTGCTAAAGAGGAAGGCAAAAAACCCCCAGCGCCCAAGCCAATCTGCCCTGGGAGAAAATTCCTTCCTGATCCCAAATATGGCGATCAGTTAAACCCTGAGCATGTGGGCAAGTCACAACAGCCAGTCAAGAAAGAATTCTCTGTAATAACTCAGAACCCACCCCATCTAATGCCCCTTCCCAGGTCACTGGCATATCTATCACCAGTAGTAAAAAATAGACAATTGCCAAACTAAGCTATCCCATCATATCATCCCCTCCATAAATTTATCAAGCTCAGTTTGGAAGGCAACTATGATTTTTGCCCCTACAGCTCTCCTTGGTAGACTATTCCAGAACTTTACTCCTCTGATGGTTAGAAACCTACGTCTAATTTCAAGCCTAAATTTCCTGATGGACAGTGCTCTCCTACTGGTTTATGGTTTTGATGTCTGATTTGTGTTCGTTTATTCTTTTGCATAAGGACAGTCCGGTTTGGCCAATGTACGTGGCAGAGGGGCATGGCTGGCACATGATGGCATATATCACATTAGTAGATGTGCAGGTGAATAAACTCCTGAAGGTTTGGCTGATGTGGTTTGAACCTATGATTGTGTCACTAGAGTCGATGTGTGGGCAGAGTTGGCAACGGGGTTTGTTGCAGGTATAGATTCCTGGGTTAGCGTTCTTGTTGTATGGTATACAGTTGCTGGTGAGTATTTGCTTCAGGGTGGGAGGCTCTCTGTAAGCAAGGATTGGCCTGTCTCCCAAGGCTTGAGAGAGTGAGGGATCATCTTCCAGGATAGGTTGTAGATCCTTGATGATATACTGGAGAGATTTTAGCTGAGGGCTGTAGCTGATTGCCAGTGGTGTTCTGTTGTTTTCTTTGTTGTGTCTATCCTGTAGTTGACTTCTGGGTACCCATCTGCCTCTGTCAATCTGTTTGTTCATTTCCCCAGGTGGGTACTGTAGTACCCAACTGACTGCAATATATGCCTCCAACTTTCATCCTGGACACAATCCATTGTCTACAGTCAAGCCCTAAGATACAACCGCATTTGCCCTGATCCCTCAGATAGAGACAAGCATCTACAGGATCTCTATCAAACATTCTTAAAACTACAGTGCCCACCTGGGGAAGTGAAAAAAACAAGTGGTCAGAGCCAGGCTACTCCTTTGGAACTTGTCATTCATGTCACTAAATGCACTATTAGGAAGGTGCTTAAACAGTTTGTTGCTGAGGGCAAAATAAGAACCTGTGTAGAACAGAATTATTCTGAAGCAGATATTAGAGGCAATAGAGTGGTAATGCTTAAAAACTTGTCAAAACTGTTATTCTAATATTTTTGGAATTACATCCAGGTAACAGAGTTAAATTTGGCACTTCTGTGTCTTAATAGTTGTGAATATTTTTGTTTTTGTTTTACAGCATTTGCACTTAAACAACTGCCTTACCTAACTGAATAACACTACTTCAGTATCTGAATTAGTCTACATTTTTTCCCTATAGTAATTGGAATACTGAAGTAAGGAAGGCTTCTTCCCCCACCTCCACCCACAGGTCAGCACTGTCTTTGATTTTTATGGGGTTGCACCCAGGCAGAATTTGGCCCAAAGGAAATTAAATAGTCTTAGCATTAAAAGAACGATGTTACTGTCTATCTGTACTCTTAACAACCATGTCAAAATCTGCAGCATATTCTTAGGGAACATTTAAAAATAGCAAATAACATTGCTCTCTATTAAGTAGTTGCAAAACAAATTCTGAGCTGCTTTCACTTCTGTCCAGCCACCAACTGTGTTTAAAAATAAAATATTTGGTTAGCATGCTGTGTCATCTAGGACAGTGAATAGCATTCTTGTTTCATGACCTTTAAAACATTTAATTGTGACTGTGAAGAGATTCTAGAGGAAAGAGAATCTGGGTACCCTAGAGAAGTTTGTTCCTCACTATCTGAAGAGCAAAGCAGCCAGGCTGAGACTCCTCCTCCTGAACCGAGTAATGGAAAAACGATGTAAGAATTCCAGTGTCTGAATAAATATGTGCCCTCTGACCTTATTCCCCTAGGAACCGAAAACATCCAAAGTCAGATAAAAATAGTAAAACCTTTACATTGCTGAGGGATAATTGTACTGCTAGCAGATAATTAGCTGAATCCTGTTAATATCAGGGGATTGGACAGTAATTAGGATATGAAACTTAAAAAAAAATTTAACTGTAGGCATACCATTGAAAGTACATGTTGGATGTAGTATCTTCAGCAGCTTAGATATATTAAACAGTGTGAAAGGCAAATGGCAATGCTATTTTAAACTAAGTTTGTGAGAAGGGATTAGGAAATTTTATTTTGTAGGGGAATCGAATCCATCTGTTACACTTTCTGACACACTATGAAGAGAACTCATCAGGATGGTTCATGGCTTGTAATAGCAGTGGTTTTAGCCTGAAAATCTCCCCACAGTGAGAATTCACTTCTTACCCACTGATCACCTTTTGCTTAAGATATGAAATCTCACTTGGCAGGATGATGAATTTAAACAACAAAAACCTCAGAGCAAACAATGAGTCGCTGAACTTCAGTCTGAGAGCCATCATATTCAGTTACTTTGGTTTGTACAGCATGCATTCAAAGAACCCCAAAATGCTAGATGTTTATCCACAGTACATGCATTGAGCTCGACAGATTCCTTCAAAACACTCTTCACAAACGTTTGTTTCCATTCTCAAGAGCTGTTTTATTCACTGACATTCATATTCCTTGTTATTCATTCATCGATTTTTGCTTGGATGAAAGTCATTCATTAGATACCTGTAGCCCCATGTGACCAAAGGGTTTTCTGCATGAACACAAGTGGTCATTATTGATTATTCCTTAATCATTAGTAATTATTTGAAACTTTTTGAACAGAAGAATAACAGTCTTCTATCAAGGAGCTGAAAGAATACTATGTAACTTAAGTGGCCAAATCATATACCATAAATTACAAATCATGAATAGTTCAAAAAAGTAGTCAGGAAAGTATCCATAATTTCAATATAGATCTAAGGCATTTACAGGGCAGAACAAAAAGTTCTCAAATTACCAAAATTGAATAAATCAGAGACATTTTAGAGAGGGCTACCACCTATTAACATTATGGCTCTGCTTCTGGATTATATGCTTCCCATAAAAAAATTGTTCTTCCACTGCATGGAGGGTGTGAAACCAGCATAAACAGCCACCTGGGGAACATCTCTTACACAAGGGGATTTCGCTTCCAGTAAAGGGCAGAGAGACAACATGCTAGATTTATTTTAATGGTTTGTTTATTAAATAAACTACTATAAACTAAATAGTTTGCTATGTTCCATCTTTACATCAGAATGTTGCATAATAGTTAATGTGCAAAACAGCATGGGTTTTATCCATACCACTTAGTCTGACCTTGGAGAAATCATTTACTTTCTCTGTGCCTCCATTTCTTCATCTGTAAACAAGTATGATAATTGTCTTCTTCACAAGGGTATGATTAGATAGCATTTGCATATCATTCTGAGATCCTTGTGGGAAAACCGATAGAGAGAATGGTGAATGGTTTATGGTGAATTTAGTAGTCTCTATTTTCAATATATTGTGAGTCATGGCTCTTCTTTATTTTCTGCAATATACATCTCCTATTGGGATCAGAGTGGCTCAGTGGTCCTGCAGAATCCTTCTGATTGAGGACTTAGATTTGAATCGCATATTTCCATCTGAATGTTAGAGGGCAGGGAATTAAATTGCAGTATGGATATAACTTTGGGGCATTTGGATGCATTTCAGTTAGATTCATTGTTGAAACTATCCAATAATTTAATAAAACAACACTTTATTAATAAAGTTAGAAGTCAGGATTTAAAAGCACTGACATTCCATTCATGTTATAAGCCACATGGGTACTTATTTGCTGTGAAATCCTGTTTAGTTTCAATTTGAGCTCCTAATTATATCAGAATCACCTTACTCTGTAGATTGCAGGAATAAAAAACAAAGGCGCTTCAGCTTTGTAACACTAATACCTTCCAGTTTATACTAATAATATCTTGTGCTTTATATAGCGCTTTTCAGCCAGAAAAATTGTGTGCTCTATACACTGTACATAAAAGGATTACTTCACCAATCATTGAAATGCTGCAGCTTGAGGTGAAACTCTACAGCCCTTTGCGTCATTCTGTGCTGCAGCCAACAGTTTTTGGGAGAGACATAAAAAACAACCGCAGGAGAAATTTATGAGGTCAGAATGTAACCAATGGAAGTGGAATCTGGCCTGATTGTTTTTGGGACATGAGTTCTGAAGGAGATACAGTAACCTTTTTATCTTTTTTCTCCTACAATATATTTAAAGTCCCAACTTTATTGGGCGAGTCCTTGGAGCCACAGAGATTAACTAAAATGTTTCTTCCCAACTTTTGTAGTCTCACAACGTTGTAACTTTCCCACTGGTTGAGACAGTTTCAACATAGCTGGCTCCAAAGTTTATTAATGCTGCTCCCCAAGTCATTTGTGGTTATTGCTGAATATCCTGAGCCATCCTCCTTTCTTCCATGAGAGCTGAGTGCACTTCTGCAGCATTCCAGCGCTTGTTGGCTAGGAAGCAATAAATCATATTGATTCTCAAACTCTTATCTTCCAGGATGTTATGGTATCCTGAACCTTAGACTCTTAGTGTAGCATCGAAAAGAAGGAATTGTGATCCACAGAGGTGAGGATTTCATGCTTGGTCTTTAAACCCAAACTAATTTGCATTAATCCCAACATTTTAGATGAAAATGTTTACGAATGGATGAATTCTTTGATGTATACTATTCAGAGAGCATTGTACAAAAGTTTTCAGAAAATGTAGTCATTATTTTTCCTTGTCAAATAAAGGTCAAGAGCTCTGTTCTCCAGTTATCTCCAGCCAGAAAAACAGCTCCTCGGGGACATCACAAGCTCATTACAATGCACTGTAAATTAGAATAGCCTGAATATATTCTAAAATGTTCGGGGGATTTTATTGCACTACTGGTTTGTTTAAGGATGGAAGGGGATGGGGAAAAAAGATGTTTTGCATTGAGCTCAACATACCTGAGGACTGAGACCACACAGTATGAGTGGCCAGTTCTGGACCAGTGAAGCACAAGACCAGAACTGGGCCTGACAAAGTCTCAGGAATCTGGAATTTGAAGACTGTAAATGGACTGAACAGGCTTTCAGATATCTTAAACTATGCATCCAAATACAGAGACCTGGTTCTACAAACGGCATCTCAAATTATTTTCACAAAGATTTAAACATGTTGTCAGGTCTTCTGCTAATGCTATCAAGAATAGGACGAACCACTGAATTCTGTATCCTGAAAAAGATTCTTACCTAAGATACTTCTGAAAAGCTTTTGCCAGTCTTGTGACATACATGTTTCCAGGTTCATTGGGAAAGGGAGAAGAGCAGAAAATTAGTATAAATATTTGTTCAGGACAACTGGTACTTTGTTCAGGACACATGGGAATTGCTCTCAAGTACTTTGTTCAGGACAGCAAGAAAATAGGGACTGGGTATCCCAAACTTCATCAAATATCAGGTGAACCAATTCAAACATGTAATAGGAAGAATATAAAGGATCATATGGAGATGATATATGTTAGAAAATTAAAATACTTTACAATTTCTGTGTACATCACCAAAATCAATACTCATAGAAGACACCATAAATATCACAATGCAATTCCAGACAAACACATCTTAAATATTAGGAAGCCAATAAAATAGAAACTAAGCATCAAAAAGCTTTCCCATTCTTTATCAATACTCACAACATTGCAGGCTTCACTCTTGGCTTTTCCAGTTACACTATTCAGCATATAAAAGCAGAAGAATTGACCTAACTAGATCAACTCTCAGATTTCAGGCTTGAAATTATTTGATCCTGTCACCAAGAATACAATTATCAAGTTTTTAATAAAAAATTTCACCAGATCAAGCAGGTAAAACTCAGGTCAGGCTTTGAAAATGATTTGCAAAAACACAGGAAAAGTGATAAAGGACAAATTACCATTTGTTAGGCAGCACTGAGTAAGTGGTGAAATATGGAAACTGTGGCCTAAATAGAAAAAAAAAAACCAAAAAGCAGAATTTCAGGGAACCATAAAGACTACCTTTTGCTTTGGAAGAGGCTAATCATAGGCTTTCATTCTACAATCTGGTAATCAGAGTGCAAATGAAGTTAATATGTCATAATATTTGCTGGAGAAGATGTGGGCAAGTAAGTAATCAGAATTATATATTGGGACTGTCCATACCTAATTCAGCCTAGTACTGTATATTCTAGCAGAATCCAATGAAATTAACTAAACAATGACATAGAATCAGAATATTGACTAGATCAGCAGCCAGGAAATGAATCATTATGCTATGACCATGAGATTAACACCCAACATTTGTGATGCAGCTAAACAAAACAAAAGAAATACAAAATACGGAGTCCATCACAGCTCAGATTAGACAGCCCTCAAATCCTGAGGAGTTTAGGGTGTTGGCCATTGAGTTATTTGTAATTAGTTGCAAACAAAAAAGGCAAAACCAAGAATGGCCTTTTGGTAAAGTTATATCATGATATACAAAACATAGCCTATGACCTGCACTTCCATGGTTGCATCATGACAAAGAATTGTGCTATGAGCTTTGTTTTCCCTTGTGTCCTATGCAGAAACTAAGCGCAAAAGACACCATAGTACCTGATTTCTTACCTTATATAATACTGCATCAAACTTCTATTTACCTATTATCTTTATTACCTACTTGCTACCTATTACAAAGAAACAATTTTAAGGCATATAGTTTTTATACAGGGAGGACATAATACAAGCTAATAACTCCTTTTGACTTGAAGACAATTTCATCATTTTTAAAACAAAGTTCTCACATTACTGTATATCTGTTGTCACTAAGATGCAAGTAATTCTACTCCACTGTACAAAAAAAGCTTTCAAAGAGCATATTTATTTTCATGCCATTTTAAACTTTAAATGTGTAGACAACGGTGATCAGATGTCCTGATTTTATAGAGATAGTTCCAATATGCAGGGCTTTTTATTATACAGGTGCCTATTTTCCCCCACTCCCTATCCCAATTTTTACACTTGTTGTCTGGTCACCCTACTAGACACTCATTCTTCAGCTAAAATACAAATCAAAGCTGTTATCAGTAGACTTGTACAATAAAAAAAGATAGCACAGTTTAAATGTATGTTGTGCTAGGAAGTCTTTGTGTCTGGATCTAAGTAGCTGACAACAGGGCCGCTCCAATGGTTTTTGGTGCCCTAGGGCTAGGCAAACTATGATTTTGGTGCCCCCTTCCCCACATATTATAAGAGATAACATATGTAGAAAAATCTCTTCCATCTAATTTGGTGCCCCTTAAAGCCTGATGCCCGAGGTGACCGCCTAGTTCACCTGTATGGTTGGGCCAGCCCTGGCTGACAAGCTGTGTTTTAATATAACAGTCACAAACCTAACAATATGTGGGATCCCTTGAAAAGATCATGGTAACATCAGTGTGAACATAATACAAGACAATTCTAGATCTTGTTACACAGTTTGGTAAGCTAAAATGTATACCTGAGCAATTAGATCTTGGAAAATAGCTTCCTCCCACATGGTGGTAAGAGGAAATTAAGGTAACTGAGCTAAATATTTTCCAAAACCAGAGCAATAAAGGTAGGGGCCAGTAGTAAGCTGTGTATACCCTTGTCTTTCAGCAATTGAACTGAAACCCAGAGACAGAAGTTATATATTCATTTTAATAACAGAACCTAAGGGTTGAGAGCTACCACCTAAAACTGACTCTTTCTTTTCCCCTAAAAGGCTGTCTGATGCCATTTAAAACATAGGAAGAAAGGTGTTTTCTCTTTCAGACATTGCACATAAACACAGAGAGAGAAGGAATAAGGAGAGTATTAAAATGAAGATTTGTTTAAGATAGAGTTTTCAATATTCTAACAAGTTGATTTCCCCCTTCTGTGGGCCAAGTTCTGCCACCCTCACTCACATGTGGTAGTACAGTTCTAGGAAGCACTATCTTATTGATTGTGGCAATATCTCAAATAAGTACAATTTATCTGTAAAATGGAAATATCCATCTCCTTTTAAAGCGCTTTCACAGCGATGGATGAAAAGCACTATACAAGAGTTAGGTATTATTATTGTCAATCAGGTTGTTAGAATCTGGACTAGACTGTTTAATAAGTATTATAACGAATTTCTTTGGTGGTGAGTTACCATCTCCCTGGTAACAATACACCCAAGCTACTCCAAACACTGCAGCTATAATAAAAGGAGCAAATATAGTACCTTACAAATTTTACTAAGAAGTTTATCTAACCCTTGCAACAGAAGGAGAAACAGCACAGTATTTCTTTACAAAGCACCCACAGAAGAACTCAGTAGTTTACAGAACTTTAATTGTGCTCAGAACCTAAACACAGAAATTATAGTGAAAGTACTTTAAACTGAAACAGCAACATCCAAACAATGCTTCTTCCTTCAGTTTATCCTATAGTAGTGCTGCAGGTATCTGAATACTGAGAACAAAGTGAGAGTATTTTTAAATTAGAAAGTTGACACTAAAGCCGAAACAGAAATTCCAGCTTTTTGTCAGTGTAGATGCCTCAGGAATCCCAGACCTTTAGGAAACACCTGGCAGTGGTTGATATACTCATGAAATTCCAGTAGTAGGAGTGATTTTTTGGTGAAATGACTTAGATCATATTTTTACACGAACAAAAAATATCTTGTGTCTGTAATTCATTCAGTCATTTTGGGAAAACACCCTCATGAGCCCACTCTTTGTTTTTTGGGAAGCCTAGCAAACAAGCTCCAAAGGGGTAGCCACGTTAGTCTAGGTCAGATGCTTCTGTTTCAGCTTTCGTGTCAACGAATCTGCATTCTAATTTTAAAATACTCTCACTTTGTTCTCAGTATTCAGACACCAGCAGTCCTGCTATAGGATAAACTGAAGGAAGAAGCATTGTTTGCATCATCTGACGAAGTAGGATTTTCTCCCATGAAAGCTCATGTGATAAATACATTTGTTAGTCTTTAAAAGTTTCCCAGGGGACTTGTTTGTATGGCTAACAAACGAGTTATCTTTTAACATCATCAAACAATTCTGGCTTCAGAAAGTGAAATGTCTGTAGGACTGTATTTATAATGTAAGTGACTTCCTAAAGCCCATTTATATTTTTTTAACGTGCTACTTCCATCCAGTGTGATGGATACCAAAGACAAAATTGTATCAAAACTAGATAAACTTTTAATTACAAACATAGACTTCATGCTTCATAGACTTGTAAGGGAACTGTTGCTGTTATGTTAAATACAGATAATTATTGAAGTACCCTTTCAATTCACTTGTTAAATACTCTAATTTATAACCCCAAATGATTTGTGTGACCACACCCCTATATAGGATATATACATACAAAATACTTCTCCTAGTAACTTAGTAACTGTTCTGACTTTGGCCTGAACCTGCAATGAGTGTTGCAGAGGTGACCTTAGAGACCCTTTGAATTTCGCAGGACTCAGTACCTCTCTGTCTGCATAGGTCTCACTGCAAGATCAGGAATCAGCAACAGCATACACTATTGCAGGGGTGTCAATGGATGCAGCCTGCGAACCTCTTCCATCCGGCCCATGGCTGTGCTCTGTGGGACCATGCTCTCTCCCGAACAGAAAGAGCACGTGGGCTCGTATCCCCTGAGTTCCATGATGCCGCAAGAGTGTCTGGCCTTGTGACATGACAGAGCGCTGGGCATACAAGACGGCACTTGACAAGGCCACGCTCTCTCCCTAACAGAGAGAGATGGGAAGCGTGGTCTCGTGGAACACAGTCTTGCATATCCAGCGCTCTGCAATGCCCTGAGAGCGCAGGCCCCAGTATTTCAATGTATGGTATGTACGGCTCACTTGAAGTATATTTAAGTCAAATCTGGCCTGCCATAGCAAATAAGTGACATCCCTGCACTATCGCCACTCTCATACCAAACACTGTGGCTTCAAAGCTTCTTTGTAGTGAATTTGTTCCTCTTCCTTCAGGAGCTTGTTTGCATATCTAGGAGATACAAGATCCAAATGTACTGGGCCTGGCTTTCCTCACACACAAACACATGTAAATCAGGAGTAATTCCACTGAAATTTAATACCAGTGTAAAATTAGCGTGAGTGTAACCTTCGGGTGGGCTAAAATTCATTTACTTGCCCTTCTCCAGTGCCTCACAGAAGTCAATCCCAATCCCTATGGAGAAAGCAGCTGGAGACCCAGGATCCAGTCTGTACAGGACTCACAGCAAAGATTGCTCAGAGTTACCACCCCACATTAAAATACTACTAAAAACAAACATAACAATGAACTTCATTAACTACTAACTAAATGAACCTTATCATAAGAAAACAAAATACAATTAACCATGAACAATCTCTACAGAAACCCCCGCATGAAAGATCCCAAGAGTCCCAAAGTCCAGGTGGAGTTCACCCAACTCTCAGCTACAGTCTTTGTTCCAGTGGAGAGGCTTGAGAGGCAAGAAATAGCTGTCCTCTTCTTTCATTGCAGGAATCTTCTGTAGCATTCCATGCAGGCTTTTCCTTCTCCTTTGCAACCAGCCCTCAGTCCCATATGCATGTCTGCAAAATCTGTTGCAGATGACTCCATGGGAGGGAGAAAACATCTTGTTCACTCCTGGCTCAGCTTCTCTCCTGAAAACTGAGCACATGGGCTCATCTCAAAGCAGCTTTAGCCTGCTGTCTGAACAGACTGCTGCTCTCATGTCATCTGACTGACCACACCACATCACATCAGCAGGGCACCCTGAGGAGGGTGCTCAAAAATGCTACCACGCCCTGCTTCTAGAAGTTTCTGGTTGTGGGTAGCTAATCTGCCCAGCAACTGTAACCCACCCTCAGTAGGTCTCTTAAAGAGAGAGCCTTTTTTAGGCATATGGGTTACATGAGCAGGAAATAAATCAGGCCCAGTATGCATAAAGGCATGACAGCAGTCTTATGTGATAGGTCAGTCTATCTTTAAAAATCGAGTCAGTCAATCTATAAAAAACAGATAAAGTGGTTTCAAGTTCTGCACATCTCTTCATGTCTCTCTACCAATTTCAGATTTTACAGTCTCATTTTAATGCTGAAAGTGCTTTTCCATGTTTTTCTCTCCCTGTGGCTATGTGAAAGACCCACACAAACAGGGGGAAACTGACTGAGTCATTCTATAAGGGAAAAACCAAAACTGATGGTACATAAGGTTATAGCAAATGAATAAAATAAAATTGAAAACAGATTTCTTGAATCTTACTTTCAACCCCATGGACATTTTTCACACTGAATTGTGATTTTTAAATGGCTGGTGTCCCTTTAAACACTGAATAACCTCAGGAGTGAACGAAGCAGCTGGACAAGTTTAGTTTATACTTTACTACCCAAAGAGCAGCAAGAAAAGATATATAAAGGAAATCTAATTTATCAAAGCCATTACAAAGGCATTCAGGCCCTAACCATGTAACATTTTTCCCTGGGAAGAGGAATGGTAAAAGGAAACACATGACAGATATTGGTCACATGCTTAAACACATCACTGTACTGTGCTCTGACACCCTAGTGATGGGGCAGTATAACTACCTGAAATTAATAGAATAGCACTGGCTAAAGTCTACATTTATCTATGAAGACATACTGGCCTTTCTTTTCCTCTCCCCTGAAGAGCCTGTATAGTGGTATTTAAGAAATCTCCCTCCATATTCTCCCAAAGCAATACATTTCCCCTGTGCTACAAAAAGCTACATTTTGATGTTTGAGATAGAAGATTTAACTTGAGTTTGTTTCATCTACTGAACTCTCTGGTTTCTCACTGATACACATTAGTGCTCAGAGATAGACCAGTAACCAAGATGTAGCTCACATTTTATGTTACACTAGCCATATTAACTAGGGTCCAATGCATTCAATACATTAAGAGAAAACTGAGAACTGAAAACACAATTTTCACTATGAAGGTGCTATATCAGCTAGTGCCTCCTTCGTTTACAGGAAAGAAACATTGCACAATATGCTTAGAAATATTTTCCTGTAACACTGAGTCACTTCTGACACATGTGCAGCCTTATCAAAATGGTCACTCATTCTCTCTCCTTGGAGAGGGTGTCTGCCTGCAGAGGGCCTCTGACAACTATAAGCAAAGCTCCCCTTTGAAGATTTATGAATGCAGAAAGAGGATGTCTCTTTTCCTCATACAATATTCCCATTGACATTTCATTAAAATCAGTCATCCTGACCTCGTGTTGTTTCCTTCAGACACATCAAGGACAGTGGACTCCAAGAAATAAAAAAGTGAACCACCAAATGCAGTCAATAAGCCTTTTCCCTCCATCAGAAACAATCCTAAAGAAAAAACACACAAAGCCCTGAAGTCAACAAAATACACAACTGACAATAACACATGATAGGGATCAAGTGACTGGATGGAATTATTTTGTACAATATATTTTGTGTTGTGCTCTAAAAAGCACATAGAAAGAAAGGCCTGTGCTGCAAGGAGTTTACAATCTAACAGTAACTGAGACAATTACACAACAGTTTCGAAATTTAATTGGTGAGATTGGCTCAAGCTCATGGCAGCATGGAGAGAAATCTGTCAACAACAACTAATACATAACAATTTATTTTACTTTCATGTCTAGTAAACAAAAAGTGTAACTAGGAGTTTGAGTGAAGGAGATTAATTTTTCGCCTATTGATCCCTATACATAACAATCATGATATAGTTTTATAATACCACAGTGTAGAAGAGGTTGGAGAATTGAGCTAATTAGTTATAGATTAAATTAAATTTCCATTGACAATCTATGCTGTTAGTTAATTTTATATGTACTAATTATTGCCCTTGATCAGAGAGTGGACCACTCATGACAACACTGTTGAGTCTTGTGATACATTTAGTTCTCTTTGCTGTCTCAAAGGGAACACCCTTGCATTCAGATTTGTTACTATATTTAATCAAAAGGGAATTAACCAGTCACAAACAAAGATCTTCATTAACAAACATTTAAATTTTAAAATGTTCTAGTGAAAATACAGAAAATGTTCCCCTACTAATAAAAAATGTGTAAATTTGAAAAAAATATATACAAAGGTCTAACTAGTACTTTAGATGACTAAAGCTGACCTAATTTAATCATCGGCATTGCTTGGAATAACTGCGGTTAAACTGAAGAGAGATTCAGAAAAGTGGTAAGGATGGTCTTGGGTATCACATATTACATATGATGGTATTTTAATTCCTGAATTCCCCATTAGTTTCTGCCCTTCTCTTTTCTCCAAATGAGGACACTACACATCAATGTACCTAGGTAAATCCAAAATGAACATAAATGTGGAATTTCTTGGCTGAGCCATATTGGAAGCTTAACAAAACAAAACAAAAAAAGTTCAGCTCTGACATACATTTCTAAACCCCCAAAATTTTACAAATCCTTTTCTGATTTTTTGCCAGACTCCCAGAAACATTCTACTTTGGGATTAGATGCAACCTGGCACATACCAGAAGACTGATTTCTTTTTGAGAGAGTTAGTATAATTACTTAACTATGAAGCACTTTTGGTCACTCCAAAATGTCTTACAAACTTGTATTAAGGAAGAAGACACTTTTAGCAACAATCGATAGCAGTTTCACCATCTATATAGGATTCCAAAAGGAATAAAACTCAATTATTAAAATATAGTTCCTAATAGACTTCCATCCTGTATTACTTGAAAAGGCTTAGAGATGGGTTATCAGAGTCCTTACACCCTTATGTCACTGCGTAAGACTTCTTTCTACTCCTGTACTTAGATTGTGACTGGCCGTATTGGGCAAGGGGGGTCAATCAGGAAACCAGGCTCTGGTCACTCAATACCCACCTTATTAAGAAAGTGAGCTGGCAAAGCAGCTATCTGAGCACACAGTGGGGAGGGGGGACTAAACTGCCACAACAAAAGGGGTAAAATAACTTACTCCACATCTAAAGCAAACAAAAGAAAGGAGCTTTAGAGCACAGTATATAATTAAAATCCAGCCCTTAGCTAGCTGAACTAATGGACATAAATCTCATCTTGAAGGCGGGGGGGGGGGAGGAATCCTGTTATGGAAAGGATTCAGACACTGTCTTCTTTTCATTCCTAAAGAAATAACATTCCATAGAAAAGGTAAAAGTAATATGCAATGCATGCAAAATGGCTTGTGTCAGGAAAATATACTGCTGCCAATAAGGAATTAACCCCTTCCTCCTAAATACATGTTCTCCCATGGTAGGAAGAGTAGCAGTTCAGTAATTTAGACAACAGTTAATTGATATCAGAAATGTCATTGCTCTTTAATATCGCAAATTTCTCGTGTCAATTATTTTTAACTTCAGAAAAAGGTATTTTTAGTGAAACCATAATTTATTGACTCATCCCCTAATTGAGGTGAATTAAGTGTAATTGGAAGCATCTCCTTATATTTCGGGGCCGGTACAGTGAGTTTTCTGCCTCTTTTTGAAGATGATGCTCACTGAATTCAACTGAGACTCTGAGTTATAGTTTAACTCTCTGATTTAGAGTGCTCAAGAACTCTCACTATTGATTTTTTATGTAGCAGCTAGACAAAAGCTATCGTAATCACTATCATTTTAAGATAAGGGTCGGGTTATTTCTTCAAACTGCTCTTTCTCTGCTGCCTTACCCAAATGGCACAGAGACATACGATTCTCTCAAAGCAATGGCCCTCAGGACTGAGAAAGAATGGCCAGAGTCATTAGTTGGTTTATCAAGCATACTCTAAACTTTTCTTGGAAAGTCGTTAAAATCACTCATTAAACTTGTCATGATTGCAACAGACAAACATATGACCTTTATGTAAAGGCATGGCATTTGTCTGGAAAAGTAATAGTAAAGCCGTTTAAAATTCCTTCCTCATTCCAAATTTACTGAAGTGAATCTTTCTTAATCCAGCAGCCTCTTCAATCTTGCTCCCAGTACTGTCGAAAGGAGTTTTGTTATTGATGTTAAGGGACGCTGGCTCAGACCTTTGTGGTTAAATCAACTAATAGACTTAGGTATTACAATGTTCAGCTGCCTCCACTCCTCCATCCAGCCCCTGGCTGGTTTGTGCAGGTTTAGGTGTGATCTGACAATGTCTACTGGATCGGGCCCTGGATTAGGCCCTCTCACTGGCAGAAACATAGATACCTAGGATCTTGGAAACTCAGGTTCCTAGGGAGCTACGGTGTCTTCAGAGTTAGGTAGCAGTTGAGGGTCGGAGGTGGGTTGAGGATCTCAGAGATAGCTAAATGTTGGACTTGGATGCCTAAAATGCTAGGTAACCACCTAAATCCTTTTGTGGATCTGTAACTTAGTTCTTACCCAGCCTTATACAGTCTTGCTGGTATATTCAAAAGCCACCAGGAAATTTCCCACTGAAGACATGAACACCCTGTGTCTATGTAAGTTCAATGCAAGACACAGCATTATTCAAAAATGGATACTAAACAGAAAGGGTCAGATTTTGATACTAGCAGTTCTACTGATGTTAACAAGAGCAATTGTGGAGTAAAGAATTACTCATCACTAAGGACATCAGTATCTGGCTCAAAAAGACTATATAGTAGAGAGGGAAAACAGGAAGTCTATTCTCGATGCTTATAATGAAATATTTATTCAGTGATTACTCCATCTTTTACCATGAGACAAATACTCCAGCATTTAGTTCACTTTTCATGTTGAGCTAAAATAAGCCAGACAAGCCTGGAAAAAATCTGAAATATGAGAAATGTTCAGAAGCTTTGTGTATTTGGGTCAATCACTTCTTTAGCGGAAAAGTTGAGAATGTGACTGGTTGCCTTTGTAAGTGAATAGCATCTGCCATAAGAGTGCTATATTTGCTGATCACTTTTTGATATGGAGATTTCACCTTCTGCTGCTGTTGGCTTTTTCTTTATGCATAAATTAGTTTTCTGTGTAGAGGATCCAACAATCTCACACACTTATCTTTTGCTATAAGGTCTTTTCTCAGAATGCTGCTTGTTTCTTTGTTGTGTATTGATGAATTATAAACTAAGGTACATCATTTCCTTTAATAAATGCTGAAAGGATGTAATCCAACTCCCACTGAGGTCAGTGGAAAGACTCTCAGTGAAGTCAGTGGGATTTGAAATTTGGCCCAAACTTTAGTTCCTTCTACAATTACTCCTATAAGTAAATCATTCCTCATACAAGTAGTCTCTTTGTCTGAGATACTTACTTAGGTATGCAGTCCCATTTGTTTGTATACAAATAAAGGTTTCTGGACTGGAGCCTCAGGTCTTTAATTAACTAACTCTTTAGTTCCTTAATTTTAACACTAGGCAAAGTTACATAATTCAAAGATACAAAAAAACTTATGCCACTCATTTTTTAAAAAATTACCATAACAAGAATTACCACCCTAATTTTTAACATGAAAAATAAATTAGTCATGTGCTGAAAACATTTTGCTTACAAAGTGGAAAGGACCTATGAGCATAGTGATTAATGATAGAAACACAGTTAAAACTACATCAAAGAATCATTGAAACGCAGGACTGAAAAAGACTTTGATAGGTCATCTAAATCAGTCTTGTGCAGGATTAAGAGTTTATTTAGACCATTCCTAACAGGTGTTCATCTAATCTATTCTTAAAACCCTCCAGTTATATCTCTAGACAAAAAAAAGTCACTGAAATGGAATTAATATAGGTAGTACATAGCAGTGACATTTTGGCAAATAAGTTTACAAAAACATTATAGTTACCAAAAAACCAAACAAACCAACCCTCAGCCATTAGAAACTAAACAAATTCAGGAGTTAAGATTAATCTTAAAAGAAACCCCAAAAATATTTAAAAGTATAAAAATCTCCTAGAGCAGGGGTGTCAAACTCATTTGCTATGGTGGTCCAGATTTGACTTAAAAGTACTCAAGTGGGCCGTACATACCATAAATCAAAATATTAGTGCACTCTCGTGGCATCACCGAGTGCTTGGTATACAAAACTGCGCTCCGCAATGCCACTCTCTCTGTTAGGGAAAGAGCGTGGTCTCGTGGAGCAGCAGTCTCACATACCCAGAGATTTGTGGTCTCGTGGAGCGGCAGTCTCACATACCCAGAGATTTGTGATGTAACAACACCTGACACTCTTGCGGCATTGCAGAGTGCTGGGTATGCAAGACCTCTCTCTCTCTCTGTTAGGAAGAGAGTGTGGTACCACTTACAAGATGTGGCTGTAAAATGGTTTAAACAGCTAATCTCTGCCTATCCCTAGGCAGGGCCCAATCCTTTTTGCAGATGGAAACATTCCAAGACGGAGTTTCTCTGGCCAAAAGCCTCTCACCATTCAAAGTGCCTATATTTGGTTCCATACCCCCCTTTCCTACTCCTTCCTCTTCCAGGTGGAAGAGTGGGAGACCTCCCCCACTCCTTTGCTGCTGTGTGATTCTCTTCGTCTGACCTAACCCAGGGAGCTCAATTTGCATTGTCTTTATCATGCACCTCTTCAGCCTCCATACTGAGAGACAGCCCTGAGAGACTGCCTTCTGCCTGAACCATGTGAAATACCTGGGAATATGCTGTACATATACATGATGCTGCAGGAAACATGATACCGTAACAATAATGCAGAACATGTTAAGAGCATTCCTAAAGGAACCTTGCATAGCATATTTTGCATCAAACCACACAATTATATGGCAGGAGTGAACAGAAAAGTCACACAGATCATAGCCCAGCATGCATCACATGACAGGGACTGATCAATTTATCTTGTCCTACCTCCAGTCGAGATGGAGAAATAGTGGTCTTCATCTGCAGCATGGGAGATTTAGGTTAGATATTAGGAAGATTCTTCTAAACTATGAAGAGTAGTTGAACTCTGGAATGGGCTTACAAGGGATGTTGTGGCATCTCTATCACTGAGGGTTTTTAAGAACAGCTTGGACAAAACACCTAACGGGGATGGTCAGATATATTTGTTCCATAGTGGACTGGACTTGTTAATTTCAAGGTCCTTTCCAGCCTTATATTTCTATGGGAATTAGTTTTGTTTAATACATAAATGATGTACTGCATTATTAAGGAATACAGTTCAGCTGTCTCTTTTCTTTGATAGTCAGCCAACATACACTCTGAATAACATTGTAAAGCCACTAAAAATATGAAAGTGGAATTATAGGATAAAAATAACATCCCCCCCAAATAAAAACGTATTACCCTTCCCTTAAATCAGTTCCAGCCATTTATTTGAACAAGACATCCACAGATTCTTTTCCCATGATGAAAAATGACTTGTAACGCATCAGAAATTAACAGTGGAAAATATATTTGCATAACTCCAGTAAATGAATAATAGTCTTTTGACACTACTTTCTGTAACAATTTCACTAGCTTTCAATTATTCCTTCTAAGTTTGGCAATACTGTTGAATAACTGGGCATAACTGGTGCCAAGTAAATGAGTACAGCACCTGAAAAATGAGTATAACAATAGCAAACCTCTGCTGATGGATTTCACTGTAGATCCTCAAGGATAAAGATGAGCAAATCTAAGCACTAGTTGGAATTCATATTCTTTAAACGATCAGAATAGCAGACTAACGGAAAAAGTACTAGCCAACTGCTGGTCAGAAAAGGAAGATTCCCTCTCCCCCTTCCCCCCCTCACTCCTGCCCATCCAGAGCAAGTTTCTGCAGTCATAACTCATTTCAGGTTATTTTGATTTTTTGTTTTTAATTAGTTTGAGATATAGAATCATAAAAGATTAGGGATGGAAGGCACCTCAGGATCTTATCTAGTCCAACCCCCTGTTCAAAGCAGGACCAACCCCAACTAAATCACTCAGTCAGAGCTTTGTCACAGAGAACCTTAAAAACCTTTAAGGATGGAGATTTCACCACCACCCAAGTAACCCAATCGAGTGCTTCCCCACCCTCCTAGTGAAAAACTTTTCCTAATATCCAACCTAGACCTCCCCCACTGCAACTTGAGGACATTGCTCCTTGTTCTGTCATCTGCCACCATTAAGAACAGCCTAGCTTCATCTTCTTTGGAACCCCTCTTCAGGTAGTTGAAGGCTGCTTTCAAATACCACCCCTCACACACACTCTTTCTTCTGCAAACTAAATAAGCCCAGTTCCCTCAGTCTCTCCTCATAAAATGAGTCCCAGTCCCTTAGTCCAGCAGAGGGCAATGAAAATGATTATCTCCAATTTGTCCACCCTCTTTCTGTAGTATGTGGGGATCCAAAACTGGACACAATACTCCAAATGTGGCCTCATGAGTGGTGAACAAAGGGGAATAATCACTTCCCTCAATCTGCTGGCAGTGCTCTTACCAATTCAGCCCAATATTCCATTAGCCTTCTTGGCAATAAGGGCACACTATTGACTCATATCCAGCTTCTTGACCACTATTACCGCCAAGTCCTTTTCTGCAGAACCGCTGCCTAGCCAGTCAGTCCCCAGTCTGTAGCAGTGTATTGGAGTCTTTCGTGTTAAGTGCAAGACTTCACACTTGTCCTTTCTGAACCTCATCAGGTTTCTTTTGGCCTAATCCTCCAATTTGTCTAGGTCACTCTGTATCCTATCCCTACCTTCCAGAGTATCTACCTTTCCCCCTAGCTTAATGTCATCTGCAAACTTGCTGAAGCTGCAATCCACTCCCTCATCCGCTCATTAATGAAGATGCTGAACAAAATTGACCCCTAGAGCAATGCCTTGGATACTCTGCTTGTTACCAGCTGTCTACTAGACTTCAAGCAGTTGGTTAAAACCCATTGAGCCCAATGATCTAACCAGCTTTCTATCCACCTGTCACAGGCTGCTCTCGCGCACCAGGCGGTGGCTCAGCTGTGCGCCTGCAACAGAGAGAGGCCAGCGCGTTCAGCCTTGTGAGTTCCTGCAGCTATATCTTCTCTGGACGATGGGGGTATAGGCAAGGCTGCCAGGTCCGAGGGACTCACCCCCTCCACAGCAATAGTGTACCCTAGGGTGCAGCACCCCCTTTACTCCCAGGGCAGTAAGGCCTAGTGGCCCGAGTCCTCGTGGGAGTTCCCCTATTCAGGGGTAGTAAGGCTCACTGGCCAGAGTCCTTGTGACAGTTCCCCGGCTCAGAGGTGGTATGGCCTATCAGCCAGAGTCTTCGTTGGATTCCCCCGACTCAGGGGTAGTAAGGCCTATTGGCCAGAGCTTTCATTGGATTCCCCCTGCTCAGGGGTGGTATGGCCTATCAGCCAGAGTCTTCATCGGATTCCCCCTGCTCAGGGGTAGTAAGGCCTATTGGCTGGAGTCTTCGTAGGATTTCTCCTGTTCAGGGGTAGTAAGGCCTACTGGCCAGAGTCCTTGGAGCAGCTCCCCTGTTCAGGGGTAGTAAGGCCTCACAGCCAGGGCCTTGCTGGGTGGGTAAGTGCCAGCCTGAAGCGCACCAGTGATGTGCTTCCTCTCAGGTTGGCCATCCACCCCTGACTGAGCTGGGTGGCTGGCTTTTATATTTTGAGCATGCCCAGCAGAGGCGGTGGGGCAGGGCCTCTTCAGCCTGTAAGTTTTCTTTAACCCTCGCCTCACTATTGCGGGGCCGATGCACCCCGTCACACCACCATATAATCCTTTTATCCAACCCATACTTTTGTAACTTGCTGGCAATAATATTGTGAGAGATCATATCAAAAGCTTTGCTAGAGTCAAGCTATATCACGTCTACCGCTTTCCGAAGAGCCAGTCACCTTACTAGAATTCAATCATATTGCTTAGTCATGACTTGCCCTTGGTGAATCTGTTCACAATTACCTTCCTCTACTCCAATTGTTTCAAAATCGATTTCTTCAGGACTTGCTCCATGATTTTTCCAGTGAATGTGGTGCAGGCATGCAGCTGGTTGGTCTGTAGTTCCCTGTCTCCTCCTTCCCTTTTTAAAAGATGGGTACTATATTTGCCTCATTGAATTGTCTGAGTCATATATTGATGCTTTTTGTAAGTTATCTAGTGCAAGTAGGGAGGCATATGAGAAATACAAAGTACAGAGGGAATGTTAACGTTTCAACCTTGTCTTGAGATACTTCAATTTTGATCAGTTACCCTAGTCTTATAAGCCTGAATGACTATTTAGCTAGAATTGTACTGCTCAAGAAATTACAGAAAAATGCATTGAGCAAGTTTAGTGTTACTAGAATCAAAATCCCTTAACTGTGAAAGGAACAAAATGTATCTATTTGAATTTTTATTAATGAAGGGGCCTAATTTCTGTGTTCTGTATAAAACCATCTATTATACCAATATTTTGGGTTGTGAAGTTTACCCAATTTTACTAATGTGTGCTGGCAAAGTCTTGCCTTTTAGATGACTCAACTTGCATGGAAAAGTTGCACCATCTACCTAAATCAGCTTTACTGCTTCTTAATCAAAGCCACAATCCAGCCCTAGATACATCCTTGTTGGTCTGACCCACATCAGTGACCAACTCATCTCTGTCAGAGCCAGATTAAGGAAAGCCAAGGCAATAGACAGAGCATGACATGGGCCCTACCCTATGACTCCTTACAGTCCTGCCCTGGCAATCCCCTCCTTGAAGAAAATATGGCAGAAAGCCCCTTCCTTCCCACCTAAAGAGGCAGCAGCAAGGAGTGCCCTTCCTCACAGAAGTAGCAGCTAAGGACCTCTTTCCTCTTGGGTATAGTTGGGACACCATATCATTCACAGAGAGGCAGAAGTGGTACCTGGAACAGGGCCAGATTAATAAAGGGCCATTAGGGGCTGTAGCCTGGGCTTGAGGGGGCCCCATCTCCACAAGCCCAGAAAAAAAATATATCAGGCACCTGTTGGCCTGAGCACCAATCACACATAGGGTGCTGGCTGGTCTGCAAGCCCCAGCCCCCCATCGCCAAGCATCAGCCCGCAACAGCACCATGGCTAATTGGCCTATGGGCCTCAGACCTCCTCCTTTCCCCCCATCCAGCGCTAGCCTGCCCCAACACTACAGCTGGCCAGTCTGCAGGCATACCTTCCCCCCCCTGCAGTTTGCTAGGGGATCGGGTGGCAGCAGGCCTGCAGACCAGCCATGAACACAGGTCTACCAGTGCGCCCATGCACCATCCTGCCTCCAGGCTGGGCGGTGCTGGGGGGGGGGGCAGCTCACGAGTGGGCAGCCCTGGACCCCACGAGCCTTGATCTAGCCCTGATCAGGAGCTAAACTGTATTTGCTTGGGTTGATGGGCTCGGTCTGCTATACTTTTGTCTTCCTCCCATATACCTAGGAATGATGATGATGGAACACCTGTGAGCAGTGAGTCTAAAAGACAAGAGGGTTTTTTCGGTTTTTTTTTTTTTTTTTTTTTTTTTTTTTTTAAGAAAGCTGAGATTCTGATGTAATCACATGACATATGAAGACAATATAAGCCTCTAGCCTCTATGGCTTAATCCAGTCCTGTCACCAACAGTGAAAGACATTTAGCTTTGCACATCAATCTGTCCAACAGCGCACACACAGCAGTTCAAGTGGTATTTTTATTATGCAACTTTGTACATAGTATTAAAACACGTTTCAACAGCAATAAAATTGTGTTACTCAACTGCTACAGTTCTCACATCTCCTTTGAGCTTTGGTACAAAAGTAGCCAGGCACTGGAAAACAAACAAAATAAACAACCCACCGCCCAACCTCTCACCACTGGGTCAGAGGCTTGTGGTGCCTAAGTGTCCTTAATCGATACAAATTAGTGACATCTGACAAGTCTTTCAAGTGAAATTGAAGGTTTGTAGTGTTCTCCTTTACTCTGGATTCAACAATTCCCATGAGAATTTTCAATTTACTTGGGATACCATCTGGGCACAGGCACAAAGCAGATAGTTATTGCAAAAAATAATAAAATTTATGCTGAATCACAAAACAGCTAAGATATCTTATTGAGGAAAATGCTTAATATCCAGTGCTGCAAGATGATTTCTAGCCCTCATCAGTTTGGATAAAAAATGACAGCTCTGGCTCTTAAAAAGGTGGTAAAGTATGCACATTTTTAGTCCTTAGATGCTATAGCAGAATCTCACTTATTGTTCCCCCCATTCTCCAAAATGGAGTTGTGCCCCAACTCACATCAGTCCTTTGTTTGTATGAAATCCTTTATAACCAGATACCGTTTGTATTTCCAGTCTCCTCCAATAAAGATTTTGCCAAAAGTGATATAGAGAATATTTAGTGTACATGTATTCCAAATACTATTTTAATGCTTTGGATTCAAGCTTCAAGAGTAGTTACAGAAAGAGCTAGTCAACAACTAATCATTATGATGAGGAAAACGCTGCTGTAGACTTCAACTTCAATGGCTCTTTAAATGCCTGGTCATAAAGTGCAAGACTGGGCTTTTGGTGCGGCCCTTTAAAGAAATGGCCTCCTTAATAAGGCAAGCTTTCTTAGCTCTTACACTGTTGTGCTTTTAGAATGCTGAAAACTCTCCCAGGAATTCTTTTAATATCCTCATCAAATTGAAATGTGAACTACATAATTATAATTAGAGCACCATTCTCTTGATAAAACTCACTTGATTTAAGTGCTGTTTATTTCCTAACTTGTGCTCAGGTTAAACCTTTAAAAATAAGCAGGCTTTTAAAAAAGTTGTTTTAAAATGGTCGTTAATGTCCAACTCATGATTTTTTGGAATGCCTGGGGTTGTCAGTTTGACCAGGATGTTGTTTAAATATGATAAATCATTGTTGGGTGCCTACATCAATGCATAGTGCCTTAAATCATATGTTCAAATAGTCAATGGCTGAAAGTGCAAGATTTCAGTGCTGGTGTGGTTTGAGGGGGATGTGTAATGTGGAGTCTCTCTCATATCACAGTGAGGAATGTTTAATAGGTGCCAGATAGATTAAAAGATTTGGAGTTTTTCCCTAAAAATCTGGAGGCACAAAGATAAGGTTTCTATCCCAGGTACCATCATTTATAAAAACCCACTCATTGCTCCAGCAAGTAAATTGACATACTTCACTTAGATTTTAGTGTGTTATGCATTCCAATTTGTGCTGCCTCCTTTGATTAAACAGGAATGGTTTATGGTCTAAGCTTCAGAATTTGAAATACCTAGATTCCCAGGAAGAAACTTGTTAAATTCCAAAGGGGTAGCCGTGTTACTCTATTGTAGAAAGACAACAGAGTCCTGTAAATCTGTTAGTCTTTAAAAGTGCCACAGGACTCTGTTGTCTTGTTAAATCCTGTTAGGGATGACTTAGCTTTTCATCCTTCCAAAGCAGACACACGGAATTCCATGTAGTTTCTGGTATATAAGGCTTTTGAATGAGACCTTAAAAATCCACATCCTGGATGTTCATTAAAGTTTTGTGGCATTTGTGGCTAAACGTCTTTCTTCTTTCCTCTGCTGTACATTTTATCACTGTGTGCTGGCTGATTGTCATATTCCATGAAGTGGCTGCATTTCAGTAGTGTTGAATGTATACACTTTGTAGAAGTTCAGGATGCAAGGTGTGCTATATAAATGTAAAGTATCACACACCTTTGAGCTTCTGTTACCGTGTTACTCTGATGTTACTTTCAGCATCATATCATGAAGCTTGAACCTTAAGTGAAACACTGGTACAAGAAAGAATCTCACGTATTTTGCCAAGAAACTTAGGTGAAAAGTTAGTGCAACTGTTAATCTGTAGCCATAATGCATTAAGCAGCAAATTGTACCTGTTCTTCAACAAGTTCCTTTTCCTAATCTTTGCCCCCATCCCCCTTTCTTCTTCTTGTTCTGTGTGTGGTTGAGATTCACTCTTCTCTGACTGCATATATCACAGCTTTTGGCAATGACCACTTGAATAATGGTGAGCAAGGAGTCATACTTTCCCCACAATGTACATATATGGAAAGCTGTTTGTATTGGTAGTATTATGACTTGATAGGGTGTATGTCAACTTGAACTGAGCAGGGAATCTCAAAGACAGGTTGAAAACAGCTGTTTTACCCAATGCCCTTAAAAGAAAACCCCTTTATGGATTTGTATCATCTGCATTATTCAAACCAGCATGTCCAGATTTGGGAGTAAGATGCTTACAACCAGTTGTTTTCATCTGCTTTGATACAGAAGGAAGAGTCAAGAGTTTCATTTTGGCACAGTCAGTAAAATACAGAAGTAACGTATTGCAAGCTCTTTTGTATTTGCTCCATGCGATAAGACAGGTAACAATAAGATGTATAATAATTAAAATTAGCCATTTGTTCTTTTTGCTTAGAGGTCAAGTGCTCAGCAGGTGTTTGGCACTAAAATACCTTGCGCTGTTTGAGCTTGCCACCTGGTGTCAAATTTACCTTTGTTTTAACTGCCATATCTTCTTACAGAAGAGCTGAGCTTAAACTCTGATATTACATCTGTAAGTGCTTAGTACTGTGCAGCAGTTGGATCATGATTCTGGTATTAAAACATTCATCTCAGTCAATGGCTTCCTTTGAGGTTTTCCAAGTAAAGTTTATACTCCACGCGTCGGTACACATTTTATTTTTCCCATGCTCTGGAGACATGTGTATCTTTGAAAATAACTAATTCTCTAAAATATTAATGACCTATGATACGGTAAGCTAAATTTAAATGGAATTGAAGAGACCACTGTAAACCAGCAAAATTATGAAAACCGTGTAACCACATTAAAGCCAACTAGCACTGGCCCCCTCAATCTCCTGACCTTTTCAAAGCAGCCAGGAACAGCATGATAAGTATTTTTAACCTTTATAAAGGAAGCAAGAGCACAGAGAGATGCATTTGCATTCCAGAATTGGAACTAATACAATCTACAGAAAAATGATAAAACAGAAGAAAAGAAGATGACTTGGCACATATATAGTCTCTTATTATTATGGTTAACAGTTTACTTACATAGCTCTTTTCAACCACAGTCCTTAAAGTGCTGTTCAAAGGTGTTTGTGTGGGCTATTATTTTCTCCATTCTTTAGAAGGGAAAGCTGAGGAACAGAAGAGATAAAGGACTTTGTCAGGGTCACACAGTGAGTGATTGGCAGAGGCAGGACTAGAACCTGGTCTCATAATGAGCAGTCCAATACATTAAGGACTAGGATCCCTCAAAATGCCTGAATACCCAAAAAATCTGCTTTTAAGAAAGGTTTTCCTAGTCATCCCTGAAACTTGTCAAGCTGAACATAGTTGAGCAGATTTTGAAGTCAATATTACTCAGGCATTACCAGATCAGTGCAGATGTCTGCAGGTTTCCATTGCTTTAGATGCTCCTTCAATGTCTTTGGAAGTTTGAAATGCAGAAGCCAGAAGACAGGACGCAGACTGCTTCAGTTATAGTGCTAGTTATTTGGCCCTACGAAGGCTCCTTTAAGCTTCAAAGTACTCCAGGACCCTGAATACCTGAGGTAGATGCAACAAAGGGCATACCAAGGGCACACACAATTAACCCCTAAGGCATTTTCACTTACAGAGGGACTGGGCCAACCCCTGGCAGCCCCAGGAACTGTGTGAGCACAAAGGTGGTGTGAAGTCCCCTGTATGCTCCCTCTCGGGCCACATGCTGCACATAGCGTAGCCGGATTTAAGGGTCAGGGCCATAGTCTATAGCAGTGATTCTCAACCTTTTGCAAGTCATGACACACTTGGTGGTGTATCGCAACCCTACAGGAGACACCAGCCCCCCTACCCTCCCCCCCCAGGCCAAATCCAGCCATCTCCCCGGCTCTCCGCGACACACTTACCGCTGTGTGACAGCATGATAATGTTTCCTGACACAGTGGTTGAGAACTGCTGGTCTATAGAGTTGCTTGTCATTTTCCTTAGTGCTGTAGCATTATTGTTTTAAGGAGAAGTTGGGGAGAGGATGACTTGTTTGACTAGATGGGATTCCCTTCATTATGAAATATCTCACCTTGGGTCAAATCTATTGCCATTGAAGTAGTCAGTCACTTTTCTCCAATGGAGACACAGCAGGAGGAATTTACTGAAGTTCAGAACTGGCAAAAACCGTTCACTTGAAGTTGGCTGTTCCCATATACACACCTAGCAAAATTGCCAGGCAAGAGACATGTAAGAGAAAGTAAAGGGTTAAATTAAAAAGACAAGTAAATATGATCAGGAATAAGGCTTAAGGACTAGTGAAGCAGATCAAACCAGCAGGCCTGAGCTGGATAAGTGGTCATGTTGACAGGAGTAGTCTGACATCACAGAAATTGGCAAGAAGTCAGCTGCAGCTACAGTAAGAGTGGAAAGGCACCCGAAAGGGAGGAGACATTGGGTCAGCCTAGCACCAAGGAGATAAAGGTGATGTTTCGGTCAGACCTGAACGTAATGTTTCAGTCAAACCTGAAGGGAATGTTCTGGCCAAATCTAAAGATAATGTTTTGGTCAAATCTGACACCTTGATGGATGGAAATGTGCAGTGATCCATGCACCTATCAAATCTATGGGTGACAGAGAATGGGTATATAAACCAATCAAGATACACTTGTACCCCAACAAATCTGTTGAGATAGCTTGTTTGCCATTGTGCTATGTTGCAATAAAGCTTAGCCTGGCACCTTCATTTCTACAAAGATCTGTGGTCGTGTTAGTTTCTTTGATTGTAAGTGTTGCCTCAGTTTACTTCTTGCACGCAGGGTATGCCTAGGCTTAAGGTCACTGAGCTAACTGAGTCCTCACAAAAGACCTGAGCTGAAGGTATAACCAAAGGAGCACCTTGGCCTAGGTCCTAGGATCTCCAGGCTAACTCAGTCCCTGCTTAAGATCCAAGCCAGCCTCTAGATCACTGGGCTAACAGATCCCCACTTAAGGATCTGAGCCAGGGGTAATCCTGAGGGAGCACGCATAGAGATTCACATACGCAGCCAAGCAGACATCTGTGTCGGATGCATAACAACATCAATAAAAACACCTGCCGCCCAGCGCAACCACAAGACCTACTCTTGATAGGTTATAATATAATCCACTAGCATCCGTGATCTCAGATTCTTATGGAAATACCTGTTCCGCTCTTAAGTTAATGTCTTGTTCTTCAAGGGCCCTCATTTCACTCTTAAAAAGCCAGCATTTTAGGCTGAGGAAGATATTTCAAGCTGTGTGCAAAGCACACATAGGATGATTTCTTCTGTTTGGAACAAAGTCAGAGACTTGGTTTTTAGTTTTCCCTATCCTTCATGGAAGAACTGAAACACCTGACTGGTTTTTAATCAAATAACCTAGCCATTTAGATGGAACTTCACTGAACTCAGATGATATTAGATTTTTATCCTCTGGAGATCCATGTAACTGTCACAATAAAATTGTTGTACAAAAGTAAGAAACTAGCTATCCACTAAGCAACCTATCTGTTACCAACCTACACCCACAGTCCCTGGACCTCACTGTTCTTTGAGCACTCTGGTGTGCCAGCAATTCCCAGCTGCAAAAACATCCCCATAAAGGGGCCCTGCTGCAGCAGCAGGGTGCACTTGAGCTTTCCAAGTTCCTTCTCAGACCACATTGGTACCCAGTGATGAAGATCAGGCAGATATAAAAGAGGTTTATGTGAGCTTTTGTGAGCTTCCCCACCACAGCCACTCCTGAGAAATTGGCCCAATATAATACAGAGTGGCTTTTCCACCAGTATTTTTGACTGAACCTATGGAAAGAAAGACTCTTGACTAAGTTTCCTCTGTGTTTATAAAGTATTTAATTTCTTTAAAAGTTATCACAACTGCCTCATAACGTGTTACCAAAGGTTAGAGGATAAACTGAAAGAATAACTAAACTTATACTTCATTGTCAAAATATTAGTATCAGAGTAATATGGGAACAAATTGTTTAACAAGTATCCATTTCTGACTGTTATGAGATAAAACTTTTACAAATGGTTTCATCTGGACTTGACCTAAATAAAGAAGAAAATTACCATGACTACACTTTTCTGAAATCATAAAGTGTGATCTGATTAAAGCAGGATATCAATTGATTCAAAGATAAAGAAAGGGCTGCAAAAATGAAGTGAGATTAACAGGAGAAACAAATATTAAAGAAGAAAGAAGGACAAGATATAACCCATCTCCAATGCTGCATTATAAAAAACGCTCCAACAACAGAAAAAGCTGAATCTAGAATAGTTCTGTCGAAACAATTATGCATATGAAGTATTAGACTAAATTGAAATAGCTGTGATTCAAAATTACTACATAGATAGCTGGCTTGGTATACCAGATAATTGACAAGAAGAGCTGTGCCACACTGCCAATTTATCTTTCACAAGAATTTGATCCAAGACAAAGTTTCTAACGGGGAATACAGCTCTTAAATTGAGTGGTGGTGTTTTATACTTACATTTCCTTATATTTGTGCCCAACAGAAATTCTGCCTGTCATAGAAACAACTTTCCTGCCTTGTTTTTCTACGCTTCATTTTCATAGAAACTAACCAAAATGTGGAGACCTGGCCAATTTTTCTAGTTTTGCTACTGGTGAAAATACATTTTGTAAAGCCTTTATAAACAACATTCAGGTCAGTATGATATTCAAATTGGGTAACCATTCTTCTTTGAGGATGGGGGCAGGGGGAGAGAACCAAACAACATGAGGAGGAGAAAAGATAGATTGATGAGAAGAAATAAAAGTATTCTAGTTTTTATTGTAGACACAGACACCAGAATCATTTGAAAAAGTACTCTAGGGACAAATCCTGCACTAGCCAGGGATGGGTTAAGTGACAATAGTTCATCTTCATCTCAGATTCTCCACAGAAGATGAATTTTCTAAAGGACTCCTGTCGCAAGCTCCTTTTAAAAGTGGCACACATTGGCAGATGGTGTGTTGCTGCACACCCACAGCTGTGTATTTCTTGCAAACAGGTGTCTAATGTTGTTTTTCCAATTAGCCAGTCAAGAAAATTTTTTGCTGAGTCTGGAAATTCCCTGCTTGTTATAGAGGCAGAGGAGTTTACCATATTTCTTCTATTCGCAGCCTCTGAAGTGGAAATCAATGGCTAGCTTTTTCACCATAGATTTAATGTACTGGGAAGAGCTCCTGCAGTGT
This sequence comes from Pelusios castaneus, assembly GCA_007922175.1. Taxonomy (NCBI): domain Eukaryota; kingdom Metazoa; phylum Chordata; order Testudines; family Pelomedusidae; genus Pelusios; species Pelusios castaneus. Next base: position 24,883,294 of record ML685755.1, on the reverse strand, counting down.
GGACTGGTAACTAGAGAGAACTCTACTATCCAGATGCTCATTTGGCATCACAGAAACAATATATTTGTTGCTAATGCGGGCAGTGCCATAGTCTCATTTCTACTTGGGACTTGCACTAGGATGTATTATAAAAATCAGTAGCCTGGGTCAAATCTAGCCTCGCCCCCCCTTCTCTTCCACCCCATAAATGAAAATTCCTGTTTCATCTCCATCCCGCCCCCCAAGTTCCTCAAACAAATGAATTAACTCTTTTCCACTGTCTTCACACATCATTATACACTAATGTCATTCCACGGCACAATCTTAGTTGTAAATAATAGATTTTGAAATTGCTTGCAGGGCCTGTCTATGTGAGTTTTACAGGAGAAAAAAAAAAAAGCAGTACCTTTTCCAGTATTTTTAAAACAATACCACAGCACCCTGGAGTTGATATTGGCCAGTTGAGCTGGGGAAAGGGACAGCAGGTTGAGCACACACAACACTCAAGTCTGCCATACAATAATGTTGCCAGCCCACCTTTCAGGAGTCATTTCAATGAGAACCAGACCCCCTCCCTCTACATGTGGATCTGCATGGTATTTAAGGCTCTTGTTACCCCATCTTCTTTGAGGTGGGTACTGCAGCTCTTTTGGATCATCTGTATTCAGCTGGCTACTGATACAGACACAGACTAGGAGTGGTGCTCCTACTATTTCCTCATGTATTCTGCACCACAGCTGGATGGTGCCAACATATCATTTGTGGTAGCAGAAGAATAAAAGGGAGCAAGAAGAAGAGATAAAAGGCTGAGGGTGAATGCGAGAGGTAGAATACAAGAACAGCCATACTGTCATGGCTGACTTGTGAGCAACCAAACTTAGCAGTCAGAGACAAAGTCTGCAGTCATGAGCCAGGAGTCAAGAGTCAACTGAATCGGGCACCAGGAAGTCAGAAGCAAGAGACAAACTGGACATCAGAACCACGAGTCAGGAACCAGAGTCAGGCCAGGCCAGGCCAGAACACCAGAGGCAGCAGACACACTGGTGATCAGAACCAAGTCATACTAAGAGTCAAGCTGTGTCAAAGATTCCAGGAACTCCATTTCCCTGAAACAGAACCTGGGCTGGGAGAACCCACCTGACCTTGGAACTCTACCACCTGAAGGTTTTCTACAAGGAGCACACACTCTGTTTGCCAGGCACCACTGAAGTGCAGGTCTTACTCTTTCCTCTAGCTAAAGATACTTTGCCAGGGAGGAAAGTGCTAAAGGGCCAGTCATCCTATAAAAGGAGTTGAACTCAGATTTACCTGCGACAACTCAGCTATCTCACAGAGAGACCAATCAAGTGATGATTAAAGCTAGTGAGTGGCTCGTTTGGAGGAGGAATGGCAGGAAGCAGCACTGATTATATGCAGCCCTTGGAGCACAGGGAGAATGCAAAGAGAGTGGTCTCTGGACCCCAATTCAGTAGACAAGACCAGGTTGAAATGCAGAATTTACCTTGAATTATTTTATTGTGTTGGAAGAATAAACTACACCCTGAAGAAAAGGCTTGAACACATAGTGTTATACCTTCCCGGGGAAACAGGCCCACAATCTTGCAGGAAGTCTAGCAAGGAGTTGCTATAGCAACCCCACATCACACAATAATTTGTCTTTGCAGGGGAAAAATCATCAAGAGTCTGGGTTCACTGACTTTGTGACTTCCAGATCAGCACCAATTTGAAACTCTATCAAGAAAGACACCCTTAAATCCATCACACACTGCTGTCAATCTATTCTGGATATTATTCTCAACTGAAAACTAGTACCTTATTTACTCCCTCATGATATTTGCAAAATTTAAAGTGTACAGAGTATTGCAGCTAATCTAAAATATCTGGTAAAATGGCTTCTAAAGCACATTATTAGAAAGTGGCATCCTGAGTCACTGGAAAAAGTAAGTACCAAGACTAGCCATCCCTTGATAAAATGTATTGCAGCTAGAGCGATTTCAAGAGCAGCTGGAATGGGATTACTTTCCTCATACCCTCTAGTGGATTGCATATACAAGTGCAGCTGCAACCCAAATTATAATAAATATAGCTAGTTAACATGCTGATCCATCATCACATTTTTACTCAGGATCTTTGAGGCATCAAAGGGTATTAAATAGACTGCATCTGGCTCACTGGAGGCCAAAGGAAACAGCAACAGTGTCTGAGGGGCAGAGAGATGCTGGAGTACGAAGCCTGTCTAATAGAAGATGGCTTATCACTACAGCTTTTTCCAACGTCACATTAATAGTAGCCCTAAGATGGGGTAACAAAGACCGCCCCAGTTTAGCTTTTTGGGAACTCATTTTCTATTTCAAATTGCCAGAGACACCATAGTTAAGTGATAGCATGAGCTAGCTTTATGATATCTAACTTTGTTGGTTACAATAGTATGGAACACAGAAAGATGAGAGAGCTGGTAAAAAGTGATGGCAAAGCAGTTGTAAGTCCCCTTTTCTACTAGTGTATGTGGGGGGTACTGTTTTCCCCCTTCCAGAAGCCCACAGTGCAAACAACATTCTGGTGATGGGGCGATTCTCATCAGACAATCTCTTTCTCCTTACTATTGCCCTACTGTTGAGAGAAGTCTATTGAGTCTTTGGTAGCTGGGGAGAAATTTTGGGTGGCCAGACTGTGATCCTGTAGCTCCAGGGAAGGGAGACATATTGCCTTCCTTCCTGGGTCACTTTGATGGGCTCAGCACTGGTAGAGCGATGAATCTGGAGTGCCCCCAGAAGCTTCAGCCAGTACTAAGTCCAGCATCTGCCTCTTAGTGGCATGTTCCTGTATGAACACATCATGCTAGTGCTCAAGTACCTGCAGTGATTTCCTGCCTCCTTCTGGTGAAATTCAAGGTGCTGGCAATGAACTTTAAACCCCTAAATCTGGCTGTTTCTCTTTGTTGAGGGCTCCCAACTCTGGAATTCACTCCTGTACAGAGCTGCCAAGACCCATGACTTGCAACTTTCAGAGTAAAATATAAAGCCAATTTATTTTAGTTCTCAAGGTGTGTGGGAGTTTTGGGGTGTGTGCACGCATGCTAATTCCTGTTTTAACCCGTGTGATTCCAGTGTTACTGCCATGGGGAGTGGTTCTAGAGACATTATATCCATATTCCACACAAAACTTCCAGCCACAACTCAGGCAGAAGAGGACAATATCTTCAGATTCTACCCTTTCCAGTTTCCCATTGACTCAATCATGTTAAGTTAAAAATTCAGAGGCAAAGTTTTCTTCTGTGCTTTACAGCTATCAAGATGTTGACAAATAGAACTGAGGTTTTTTTGTGAATCATATGTAGAGTCAGCATTATGTGAACCATGTTAGTTATCACAACAATATAACTCCAATTACTTTGCCTGGCAAAACAATCTGTTCCTAACAGATCTAATGTTTTGGTTTTTCCTTGGCTGTATCTCCACCCCCATGTTTTATCCTTTTTACTCTTTGATCCTAGTGTTTTGTTGTCAAACTTGTATATTTTCCATGACAGTTTGATAAAAGCCAGCACATAATAGAATCTCATCTAGTCTAAAAATATCTAGAAGGGATGTACATGTGGGGCTAGTCAAGCTGTTATGAATAACAATCAAATTCAGTCTTCACTTTATTAATAAACTATTTGTGGTCAGAAGAGGATTTAAAAAATACAAATGACAGTGATTGAAAGTGTTTACTGAATAGTTTGGACAACATTTCAGATTGGGGGCAAACTTTTTACTTCAACAATTTGCTCTAAAAATTGTGTGGTTGATCACCTGCAGTAATTTCAACCTTGTGGCTGGCATCTTTTCTGTTCTGTAACTGGAAACCCAAAACTTTTTATAAAGGATATACAAGGAATATAATTCCACAAATCAGAGGGGGGAAAAAAAATCAAACTCAATGCATCATATATACAAAGTTGTCACAAACCAATGTTTTCATTAACCAACCACCTAAAAGTAAGTCTTGCTATTTTATTGGGCTAAGCCTGAACAGATCACATTATGGACAATCTTAAATCCTGCATCACCCTCATTATAATTTAAAAATCAGAATTCTCTCTAGTAAATATCGATCTTGCCTATGGCAGACTTCAGCATATATTCCCTGCTATGTGCTAGAGCATGGGTCTGTGAGGAAGCCAGTCTGATTTTCTGCTCCAGTCCTACCACAGGTTACAGTAGCCTAAGGGATGTTCTAACAGATTATGGTCTCCTAAAAATAAATAATAATCCATCTGAAATTAGCTGGAGCAGACGGCACTCCATCCACTCTCTCTTCACCACCTGAACCTCGGTACTGTGAAGACATAGGAGATAGTTTCCACTAGAGCCATGCCTATTGGCTCTCTGTCCCTGGGAAAAGCCAGGGGGGCTTATCTTGTTTTTACTTCCTTTGTGGCAAAGGGAGCTAATTAGTGCAGAGAATCTGCCTTTTTGATTAATGATCCACATTTAGGATCTATTAACGTGCAAACCTTTTGCATATTTTTTTAAAAACTTGGATGTTTACAATAAATGGTTGGAAAAAGATTCATGATTCAAGAGAATTCAGAGTTTATTAGAGTACTATTCTGGAAAGTCCAAAGCAGACGATGAGACATTGCATTTACAAGATATGCATGTTAGTCCTTCTGCATTTTATCACCGTGCGTTAAACGATTTTCCAGTGCAATGAAATAAACATCAGAAAATCCACGTCCATAATCCAAACACCTGTCATCAGTGTCCATGTCCTGTCCTTGGATTCTCTCTTGAGGACAAATTCTCCTCTGAACTTCTCTTTTGGTCCCTTTTTAAGGAAACACATTACATGGATGCTACAGGAATCATTATACTACTAGTTATTTGTTTTAACGCTGTCTCTCAAATGGAAATTTCAGTCTCCATCAGTTCAGTACCTTTTTGAGGTATGTCTCTGATACCTCCACCCCGTCGAACATATTTTGAGAATTCTTGTCTCACTTGTGTCCAGCTTACCCTAGCCTCTTCTCATGTGCTCTGATTTTTTATTCTGTTAACCATTCAGATTTTTTATGTTCTCTTCTACAATTGCTTTACCATTGATCCATGCTACCTCTCGTTTCCTCCTGTTTATGTACACATTTTCCTTTACCCTAAATTCTGTTTATTTCGTTTTCTTAATAGAAGTTCAATGGACAAGCACAAGTAGAGGAGGATCTGACTGCAACTAAACATCAGCAGATTTACGATCTCAAAACATCAAATCAGATAGACGTAAAACGAAATTTACATTGCATTAAAAGTTGACTGCTTGGCAAGGTTTGAGTTCAGAGAAAGACTAAACAGTGGAATGTTACCCTGAGCTTTCCCACCATACTAGTTCGTTTGTTTTGGCACTAACATTTTGTAAGAGATTGGTTTGCGGTGTCTCTAGATCAAGCAGTTGCTGATCTACTACTACAGCATTGAGATTAGAAAAGTTACTGGGAATGCATCCTAAAAAAACTCTTCGGAAATTATTTTGTTAGTTCTGCTGAATAGATATTTCAAAAAGTTGTATGGTGACTATTACTGTGTGTCCAATAATAAGGAATATACCTATCATGACTGCCATAAGTTAAACTAAAAATCTGATGGCTATAGCTTTGGAGTAATTAATATTTTAAATATAATTTCTTTTCTTTTTTTTTTTTAAAGCAAAACCAAACAATTATTGGATATGCTGAGAGTCATCAAATTTTCAGGACTTTCATCATCGGTGGCCCCAAAACCCAATGGAAACAAAAGATCGAGACCAAGTGCTTCCTGAAGATAATTCTGTATGTTTTTATAAAGTGGTTTGCTGGATAGGCTTACAATAATAATTGTTGGATTTTACATGACAATAGTGCCTTTCAACCAGAAGGATCAACACATGTAGACAGGCACTAAACACATTGTAAATACATTAATAATTTAAGTCACAACCTGCTGTTGTAAGGTAGCTACCCTTGGAAAGTGTCACATCAGTTGTTTAACAGCACATTTGAAAAGTAAAGAATATTGGAGAGTAGAAAACATGGTTACCCACACGAGAATTTGACCAGCATATTAAAGCTAACGTCTCTTCCCTTACAAAAAGGGCCTATTGATCTGTAGAGATCGGAGTTATCAGGATTTCTCACCCCAATGAGCATGCCCACTGACATCATGCTGAGGCCAAGGTCAACACTGAAACCAAACAGAGTCCCACCTCTTGAATCCCTATCATGGCTTCTTGAACAGAGACTTGCACTGGCGATCCCCCATTCCAAAAAAAGCCACAGCCAGATACTGTTTAGCTTGTGAGATCTGATGGAATCATATCTTTGAGTGGTCAGGCTACAGATGTAGGAAATTAAAGTTTATTTGGGGGACAGGTGGGGACTCTTAGCCAATCTCAAACTGCTGTGTGATATTGGGCCTAGAGGGAGAAAGAAAGAGACAGAATTTTTATTCCCATGCTTTTTTTTGCTATCAGAATGAACAATATAGGGGGAGTTACAGAGATTAATTGAAACTAGAAATGGCATTTTGGTAATTTGGTGAAAAGCAGCAAGGTGTCCAGGAGAGATATTCTATGATGCATAGAAAGATTGGGGGAAAAGGGAGAAATGGGCCAAATTCATCCCATGTGTTAAGAATTAAGGAGAGACTAAATAAAGCAATGAAACAGTATAGACCTGAGTGGGAAGCACATACTGAAAAATGAAGAGACAGGAAAATTGTGGAACATCAAGTAAGAGATAAATTAGGCCCCAGAGCTCAAAAAAAAAAAAAAAAAAAAAAAAAGAAGGAAAACAAAAAGTCCTGAGCACTCAAGAGTTCAGATCAACACACACAGCTATTTTGCTACTAGGATTTCCAAAAAGAATAGAGGCAGTGACAGCATGAAGTAGATAAGAAATTAGGAGCTCTACTAGAGTAACATGGGCAAACAATAAGAGAAGAGAAAGAGATGCCTCAGACTGCACTTCTGGAGAGAAAATTAGAGTTTGAGCAGCTGCTGTAGTAACTCTTAGACAGTTGGGATAAATATTAAAAAGAGCCTCATACATACGTGCAAGAAAATGAGTGATGTAAGGGACTGTATACAACTTGCAAGATGGTAATAAGATTTAATAAGAAAATTTTGTGCTCACTAGTTAATTGCACCTTCATTTTATGGTGACAAATCCTCTTATTTAGGCACCTGATTTACTGGTACAAATATCTTGATGTGCAATCAGTTTCTGAACAACAGGATTTAGCCTGCAGCTAAATGCAGGTGGGAAATGGGTTCTCCCTCACCACCAGAAAAAGAAAAAGCTACACTGAGTCTCCATCACCTGTAAAAATACATCCGTTTTTCATACAACTAAATAGGGTTGCCAACAGACCAGGATTGTCCTAGAATCTTCAGGAATTAAAGATTAATTTGTAATTAAAGATTATATCATATGATGAAATCTTCAAAATACATCCAACCAAAATTAGCAACCCTAAATATTTGAGGGAGCATTTATGTGAAGGATGAGAAGCACTCTCTGTCCATGCTAGGAAGAAGTTGTGCGGTGAGACTTAAGTGGGGGAAACAATAACTCCAAAATCTTGGGAGGTCAGAAATTCAGGAACTGAAACAACACTAGATCCAAGTTACCTTTCAAGAATATGTGATGGCAACTGAAAGGCTCAGGGAATTGGGACAGAACCTTCTAACTTTTACGTTATTGGGTCAAATCTTGTCCGGGTTGATGGCCGCTGATAGCAGATAAGTGTTGAGTTTCTCATCAAGAATGATCTTGTGGACTCAGTACAGTTTTCATCAGACAAGTGATCAAAAGCCATCAGCTGGTACTGCTTCACAGCCTTCTTTTCAGTCTCTAAAACGGGGTGTTAAACTTATTTGCTATGGAGGGCCATATTTGACTTAAATGTACTTCAAGTGGCCTGTACATACTATAAATCAAAATACTACAGCACTCTTGTGGCATCGCAGAGTGCTGTGTTTCCGAAACAGTGCTCCAGGATACAACACTCTTTCTCTCTCGGTTAGGGAGAGAGCGTGGTCTCATGGAGGGCAGTCATCTACCCAGTGCTCCGTGATGTCATGAGACCTGACACTCTCGCAGCACTGCGGAGCGCTGGGTATGCGAGACCACGCCCCCCACCCCACTTGCTTTGTTAGGGATAGAGTGTGGTCCCACCAAGTGCAGTTGCAGGCCAGATGGAAGAGGATCGCGGGCTATATTCGGCCCACGGGCTGTATGTTTGACACCCCTGCAGAGCTGTCCTGGGGGGGGCGGGTGAACGGGGCGATCACCCCGGGCCCCGCAGTTCCATGGGCTCCGCACTCTCCCACTCCCAGTGGGGCAGTGCGGGGCCCTTGATGCAGCCCCATGGCCACGATTTGCCCCACTCCCCTGCTGCCAAATGCAGCGGGGCAGGGTAAGAGTGCTTTGCTCGGCCCCTGGGCTGGCCCTCCCCGCCTCCAGGGCGGAACAGCAGGCCAGCCCAGGGGCGGGGCGAGCAGGTGAGAGGGTACGCAGGCCGGGCCGGGCAGTGGCCGGCTTGGCCTGCCCCAGGCCCACACACAGTTCCTGGCTATGGGCGGGGGTGGCCCCTGCCAGCAGCGTGGCCTTGGCCGGAGCTGGCTCCCGGCAACGATCGAGCCCCGCTGGCAGCCTTAGGTCCCCGGCCGTGACTGGGGTGCCAGAGGTCTGAGTTGGCTCCCGGCGGCGGCCTTGGGTCCCCAGCTGGGGCCAGCTCCTGCCAGTGTGTGGCCTCGTGTCCAGCGGCAGGTGGCCTCGCGTTCCCAGCTGGGACAGGGCCAGTTCCTGCCAGCGGGCAGCCTCTGTTTCCCGGCCAGGGCCAGTTCCCAGTCCCTAGGGAGTAGCCAGGGTCTTTGGGGGGTGGAGTGGGCCGGCCTGCCATGGTCCCCTCCAGCACGGGGGGGCCCCGCCTCGGCCGATTGGCCCTGGGCCCCGCTCCCCCCAAGGGACGGCCCTGCTCCTCTGCTCTAGAATGAAGCTAAGATCTGAATGAGAACAGCAAATGAGGGCTTGTCTTCACTGATGGCGGCGAATTCACCACCATCAGATCAATCCCCCAGATCAATTGATTGGGTCTGTGAAGTCCTGATCAGCTAGCTGACGCTGGAAGACCACCGCCACAGAAGGAGTAGCCCTGAGTTGGAGGGAAGCGGTTTCCCTGTGACTCAGGCTACTGAAGACAGTGCAGTAAGTAGGTGGTAAGCAATCGAAGGAGATACTCAAAGTATTTTAAGTATTTTGCATATCTCCCTTCGATTGCTGCCGAAATTGCGCAACAGCATAGACCAGCCCTGAGAAATTTCCTTAACCTCGCTGTAGTCAGGCAGTGTAACAGAACGGCGCTATTGTTGCCTGCAGTGTATCTGTTTGTGGATGAAGAGAAATTTTGGTCTCTGGCACTATCAGTCTAAAAGCTTCCACAAGTATTACATTAATAGACAAATAGTAGGAAGAAAAAAAATGAAATAAACAAGTTTCTTTTAGCTTGAAAAAAAAAAAATCACAAAAATCATCTGAGGAAGTGGGTTGGAGCCCATGAAAGCTTCTGGCTGAAGAAATTTGTTAGTCTTTAAGGTGCCACAGGACTCTCGTTGTTTAATCCTAACCCTGATGAATAAAGATACCTAATTACTATAACATCCCCATTTAGTGCCGCTTGTGAGTAGTCCAACTGATTGCTTGCACTGGCAATTCTTACATCAGTAAACGTTCAGGGTCAGAACCTTAGCTGTCAAAAATCAAGTGCAATTTGTTGGCTAAGTCTCACAGCTTAAAGTTGTACACATTCTCTGTTCTCCCCAAGAATACATTGAAAACAGTTCCAGAGGGGTAGCCATGTCAGTCTAGTTCAGCAAAACAAGCAAGAAGAGGCACTTTTAAAGACTAACAAATTTATTTAACTCGTGAGCTTTCGTGGGAAAAATCCCACTTAGTTAGATGAGCGACTACAAATAGTTTCAGAGAATTTAGTACGTCAAAGGCAAAAGAAATATGCCATTTAGTTGAAGCCAAAACATTTTATGGAAATGTATCAGTTTTTACAATGTTTTTGGCAAGAAGGATTTTTTGGTCCAGGGCTCTATGGTCACTCAGAGTGACACCCAAATTGAAGAGCTCAGGTTTTTGATCCAATCCCTCCCCCAACAAGTCAACACCATTTGATCTGCAAAACTATTTGAAAGGTTTTGGCTGCATTCTAGTACAGAATAAAAATAAATTCTGAAACCTCCCATGTTGCCAGGAAATAGAATTGTCATCCTCTGGCCAGCTCTATTTATAGAAAAAGAAGGCGAGCAATAACTACCTGGAATGGTAATTAATTTCTAATATATGAGCACCATCATACACTTTCCTAGCAAAGGGATACTACATGGTATAGAGATGTGGGGACTAATCTGAAGAGATACAGAGCATGCTTTTCTCTCAAAGAAATAAAGATAGCATGTACTTAACATCTCAGAATCAGGCCCGTGGATTCCCAGATGAGTTCTGTTAGTTCCTTGTGGCAGATCTTTTCCCCCTATGAAGAAACTGTAGTCTTAGGGACATAAATGAAAATGTTCTGGAGCTGGGGAGGTACATATTAGGGTACTATTTTGGTTATAGCCTGATGACCCTAGAGAAAACTTGAAGAAATGCCAATGCTCAGATGCTGAACATATCCTTGCTAGAGACAAGATTAATGTTTGCCTCTTTTTGGGGGGGGGGGGGGGGGGGCTGTATTCTTTTAACTGCTGCTTTCATTCTTCCTTTTCCAGTAAATAAATTGCCCTATCAGTTAAACAAACTGACTCTGATAGAAAACCAGTCTAAAAAAAGGAAAAATAAAAAAATACAGTAGCAAGGGCCCCTTTCCTGCCCTGCCTCAGCATACTACTTTCCAGTGCTTTCTTCTCAGAAGCCCAGCTCCTCCAGAGATTCTTCTCTGGACTCTCTCTCCTCCTACAGTTCCCTTCATCCCCACTGTCCTATCTCTTCCAGGCCAGCATTCAAACACTTACCTGCAAACTGCTCCGGAGTGTTTTTCTCTGAAAGCAAGAAACTTCCAACTGCCCCTCTTTTCGGTCTTCCTTTAACTGAGCTCCCTCAGCCCTTCTAAGGAAAACCTTAAACCTTCCCAGGTAGGCCTGATAAGTGAGTTCTCCCCCCATCCACTCCTCTCCCATGCTAACAGGTGGGTTAATTAAGCTCTGCTCCAATTAACCCTTCCTTGGCCAGTGTGGACTTTAAACACCTCACCATCCCAGTACAGGAATATTTGTTTCTTAGTATTTTAGCTAAATTTTTATTTGTTTTACAGTAATGGCAATGTATTACCCATTGTGGTAGGTACCGTATTGACAGAATAAGGGAGTCTCACTGCTGAAGAACTACATCTAAATTGACAAGACAGAGAAAGAGGAGAAGGGGAGCAGGCAAGTGGAGTGATTCACTCTGCTGTTGAGCTGAAAGCAGAACCTGGACCCATACTCCCAGTTGGGTGTCCTATGCCTGGCCCAACTGCCTCCCACCCCTTTTATTGGCTTTCCTCTATTGTGCACTTTTTCAGATCTGGGGATACCCAGTGTTTTGGTCACACAGCTACCATACAATAGGATATGCTGAAGCATGGGATATTGGAATCTGACCACTCCTGTGTATCGTCTCACCAGGCCAATGTGTCATTTCAGTAGCTTATTCGTTCCAGGTCGTAAACAGTTCAAAATGGAGGGTTAGTCACAATATGGAGTTAAATCAGACTTTGGTTATGATGTTAAAGAACAAGTAAATGAATGAGCACTGCATTTTTATCAATGAATAATAGGCATTACTTCAGATAGAAATTCTTGTTGGAAGCAATTCTATGGTATAAATTCATCTTTAGCTTACATAAATGCACTACATTGTTCATAAAAATAGCTTTTCATTTTCTTGCTAGAAGAAGGGTTTCTAGTTTGTTTTCTATGCAGTATTTTCAGTGTAATTTTTCTTCCTGTAAGAATTTCTGATGACTGCTGTTGAACTTTTCTGTATGTTCTCTGGTGGCCATTTAAAACTCTCTGATTAATTGTTCTGGCAGAGGGGAAGTATCTTATAGCCATTTGTTGGTGATCTGTAGAATAATGGTGGTGTTTTGATTTGGTGTGGAATTCTTTGCTTGTATGGACCTCGGTACATAATTGCCCTCACTGTCTGGTGTTGGATAACACTTTAGAAAAGAAAAAACAAATGAAAGCTCAGAAATTAGAGTGAGAAAGAAATTAACATGAAATTTATTAATTTTAGACTCAGACTGTAAGGTCAGAAGTGACCAATGTGAAGTCTGACCTCCAACTTTAGTTGTTTGGCTGGTTTGACCAGAAGACTGATTGTCTGAACTCAGTAGTGACATTCTTGGCTCTCTCACTGACTAAGTCACTTAATGCCTTTCTATGCCTCCTTTTGTTCGTAAGGAATTATAATATTTAGCTATCTCACAGGGGGATGAGGCTTTATTTAGTATCCATAAAGTGCTTCGCAGATCTTCAGATAATGTTTCAGAGAAGTCGTCCTCATCACTCCATGCAAAACAGAGATTCACAGTTTTAGAGGATACTAGGGTCACTGAATGACAATAAAACTTACTGTTCCTTAAAGAAATGGCAGTCAGACTGCCCTCAGAGAAAGGAGGCATAAAGGGGGGAAAGGAGCACCAAGAAAAGGGTGGAAGCTGTCAAGACATGGAGCTACAGAAACCGTGGCCAGGAAAAGGACTGTGGCCAGGAAAAGGAATTTGTGGACATGTGGTGCCCAGATGCGTAGCCTGGCCACAAGAACTGAAAAGTGATAGTAAATTAAAGACATTTATCTGGAATAAATTCTCAGATCTCAGCCCTATTGCAGTCAATACAAGTTTTGTCAGTGATTTCAGTAGCACTAAGATTTCACCCACTGAGTGTGCCTGGACGGATACATTCCAGCTACTGAGGGAAAGCTAGAGTTTCATACCTAAGACTGCACCATTACATTGGGAGATAACTTTAAGAGAAGAGACTTAAAGTCAGTAGATCCTGTCACAGGATGGGGCATAACCTTTCCTAACCCTGATCCATGCCATTTGACTGGAACCAGGTAATGCAGATTATTCTTGTATAAGAACCCTCATGTCATGCTCCTAATATGCTGACGACATCCCTTCACAAGCCCTACAAGCTAGGGCTAGATCCAGCTCCAAATGAGTTAATTAATCCCCATAATACCTCTGACATTTAGGGCGGCAACGAATCTCTTCTACTTCAGTCTGTTTTTGGCAAGTCTTTCAATAGTTCCCCAGCTGTGCCCCAGGTTTTTCAGCTTCAGCTTCCACATCTCTTTGCTACGTTGTTTTCATGTGGCCTTGTTTTCACTTGCCTTCAGGTGTCCATCTTATTGCTATTCTGGTGATGGAATTAATTCCCATCTAAAACACATGATCAATCCATTTCCAATGCCTTCTGGTAATGATGATGCTCATATCTTCCTGGCAACACTATATGAACAGATCTTAATATGAGATTGTTCTGTGTCTAAAGATATGGAGGATTTTTCTGTGGCAAGTTGCATGAAAAGACAACAGCTTGGACATGTCATACTTTGCCATTCCCCAGCATCCTGCACTATAGTGTGGCAAGTATGCAATGCTGATAAATCTTGTGTTTAGTTTTGATGTTGCAGTTTGATGATTTCCAAAACTTATTTAAGCTCCTAAAGTTATCCCTGGCTTTACTGATTCTGTTCTAAATGAAGTCAGGCAAAAAACCCTCCAATTCTTTTCAAAGGGAGTTGAATCAGGGCCTAACTTCCTAACAGGCTTGTGCATCCTGAGGAGGTGACACACTTTATTTCTATTGATATGAAAATGAAAGTCAACAACAGCTAAAAAGGGTACTTGAAAGAGACCTTGCAACTACTAGTATGAATGCATGTGCTCTGACGTCCAGTGCGCCAGACCTTCAGAAACAGAAGGGAATTTACTCCAAAACCAGGAAGGTTCTGGGCTAATGCTCATATGTGTTAAGGAGAGGTGGTGGGATGGGAAGAGCTTCTGCAGGGCTGCAGCTCTCTCCCGTAGAGGTGTGCTGGGAATGGGAAGGCGGAGTGAGTAGAGTCTTGGCTCAATCCCCTCCTTCCCAGTGCACTGCATAGTGCAGAGGTGCCCCACCCCCAGAATCAACCCTCAGCTCCTGCAAATGCATTGCCTAGTTAATGGGTGGTGGCATCCACAGTTTCAGCCGTCACTCAAAGAGACATTTAATTTTTTCTCCGTTTTGCCTAAACAGAAGGTGGCTAGCACGCTCAATAGTGTCAGCAAGTTCTATATCTGCTTATAGATTACAGCTTGCCTGTTAGAAGTCACCTGCTCTCCCACACAGTAATCAAAAGAAAACCATAGTTCAGTTTTACTGAGTGAATGTGTGTAATTTTATCCAACTGAGATATAAAAACATGAAAGCAAATATAATTTGTTTGTAAAGTTTTTAAAAATCTTATGTGAAGTTTTAGAGTGCATCATCATTTAGCATGTGTTATTAGTAACAGTGCTGGCACCAAATTCAGAGAAGCTGGTGCTTTTGCATTGTCAATACATGGAGAAAAAGTTAGGTACCCTTGATCTAAATTAAACAAACAAAAAATAGTTTAGTGTGCATATTAAACAGATCCTATGTTTCAAATTTTCTGTTTGTCATGAAGCCCTCCAATCCACATGTGACCTGGATGGATTTTCAATTTTGGATCTTTCCACATCTAATGTAGAATCATTTCACCATTCTTTGCAGTTGATTTATTGTATGGATGAATGCAGTTAACTGGAAAACCTCCAGACAAAGTCCCAGCACTCTTTCAGGATTCCCATCCAGCAGAACAATGAGTCAGTACTATTGTGAAAATTTTATAGGCTGAAGGCAACATGCTGACTGGTCTCCATTTACTAATTTTTCTTGATAATAGGACACAGATAATAGCATTTTCCCAGCCCTGTGGAGTTTTTTCCTCTTTGATGTAGAACATGAATAGTTTTGTAATTGCTTCAAGTAAGGGGCCTCCTCTGTCTTTTATTATATCAACTTCTATATAAGCTCCCCCAGGTGCTTGTTTTATCATCATCCTTCTGACTGCTAATGCTATATCTTCTTTAATACTTAGATTCTTTTCTTTGCCCATTTCACTTTCCTCTTTCAGACACTGCTTTTAGAGAAGGTAAGGTTATTTACTGACCTACATCTTCAAATACATATTTTCCCTTTACTATATTCTATGTAGTTGTGTGTGTGCGCGCACGTGCAAAAACATTGTCAATAGTTCATCACAGTATCAGCTCAATTTATAAATGCCCCCCTTATTTGCATTACTATAGTGCCTAGATACCCTAGATGTGGACCATAACTCCATTGTGCTAGATGCTGTACTAACAAAACAAAATGATGGCCTCTGCACCAAAGACTATAAATCCCTTGCTCGCTCTGTGACATTGGATACTGGTGGTTTTTAAAAAAAAGAATATTCTGTCTACTTCTTCCTTCTCACCTCTCATCATACTGCCTAGTACAGAAACAAAACTGTAGGGCACAGTATGTTCTGGCAGATTCACCAAGGCCTCATTGCAGAAAAAGAGTAAGGAAACTGCCAAGATTTGGCCTTGAATCACATTCACAAATTTTCTACAAAAATACCAGTTTTTCCACAATATACATTCACAACAATACTGCAACCCCCTGAAATTCTGATCCCATGAGCCCTTGTGCAGCCTAGAGGAACTATGAAAGAAAGAAGCACATCTGTAAATCTGCCACACAGGATCAGCAGGTGTGATTGTGGAAAGAGGATGGTGCAGAGAAAGAATCATTGTGTTTAAGCAGCAGGATGGTATCGGCACCCACACCTCCTATTGCCTGTGTGGGTAGCACCAAAACAGGGAATGGTATCAGTCCTAAATCTCATTCACAAGTTTTCTATGAAAATGGTAATATTCTGGCTAGCAGGTGACACCACACTTCTCCGTTATTGAGTTCCCAGGATGCTGAGTAGCTCCATACTGGGTTGAAGAGTACTCTCATCCATACTATTGCTATTTAACATTGTGTCTGTGCAACCTTAATTCAGTTCCCTTTAGCATATGCATTATGGTACAGTCTACTTACATAAACACATACTATTTTTTCCACAGGACCCTACTGTGCTTGTTGCTATACTACATAAAGTAAATGATAATTCTTGCCCATGAATATCATACAAGTTGAAAGACACGATATAAGAGGTGGATGAAACCAACAAAATGGAATGTTTAGCATAGACGAGCTGAATGCATAATATGTAGCCAATCAGAAACATTATCCAGTAATAAACCTTACAGCTCTTAAAGTGTTTCCTGAAATGTGGCTATCTTAAATCTTGCCTTTCCTTCCTGTTTTCTCAGACAGGCCTCTACTGAGTTAATTCAAAATAGTCATGCAGTAAACATCCTGATAACTCGGCCAATGTGCACTATTCATAAGTGATCGCAGGGCAGACCTAAATCTGTGTAGGAATCAATTAACGACTTCAATATGCTCATACAGAAAGCAAGGCATAAGACCCATATATAGATCCCATCATGATCAACTAATAGTGAATGTAGCACAAACCTCCAAAATGTTACTCAGATATGAGTATTCCAGAGCAAAAATGAAATAATTTCAAACTAGCTGAGGAATTACACTGGATTCTACTCATAGATTTTAAGGTCAGAAGGAAGCAGCACCATCATCTAATCTGACCTGCACCTGGCAGGCCACAGAGCCTCACCCATTCCTGTAATTTACTGTGAAGTCCTCAAATCAAGATCAAAAGACTTCAAGCTACAGAGAATCCACCATTTACACTAGTTTAAACCTGCAATTGATCTGGGCCCCATGCTGCACAGAAAGGTAAATCTCCACCCCTCCGAATCTCCGTGAATCTGACCAAAAAGAAAATTCCTTCCTGACCCGAAATATAGCGATCAGTTAGACCTGGAGCATGTTGGCAAGACCTACACCCACCTGTACATCCTACCTATTTAGGAAATCATTGAAACACGGGGCAGATAAAACCAAAGCACTGCACTGACATTACTTAATTTGGTTTTGGATTCATGTTTCCTGAAAGAACATGAACTCATAAGGTAGCTGTACTACCAAAAAAGAATCATCATCCCTTTTTCACTGTCATATTGTCTGCTAGCATTTACATTAAGAAGCCTTATATACAGCTTTATAGCTTAATGATCTCAGTTTGCTCCAGCCTAAACATGGTTTGTATTTGTGAGGGGAATTTATGATATATTAAATAACAAAAAAATATTTGCTGGTTTCATATTTACTCTTGCACTAACAGATCTTAAAAATATCATAGAATCATAGAATTATAGGGATGGAAGGGACCTCACGAGGTCATCTAGTCCAACCCCCTGCTAAAAAGCAGGACCACTCCCCCTAAATCACCCCAGCCAGGGTTTTGTCTAACCGGGCCTTAAAAATCTCCAAAGATGGAGATTCTACCACCTCCCTAGATAGCCCATTCCAATGCTTCACCACCCTCCTAGTGAGAAAGTTTTTCCTACTATCCAACCTTTACCTCCCCATCTGTAATTTGAAACCATTGCTCCTTGTTCTGTCCTCTGTTACCATCGAGAACAGTCTACCTCCCTCTTCTTTGGAGCACCCCTTCAAGTAGTTGAAGGTTGCTATCAAATCTCCCCTCAGTCTTCTCTTCTGTAGACTAAATAAGCCTAGTTCCTTCAGTCTCTCCTCATAAGTCATGTGCCCCAGCCCCCTAATCATTTTTGTTGCCCTCCGCTGGACTCTTTCTAATTTGTCCACATCCTTTCGGTAGTGGGGAGCCCAAAACTGGACACAGTATTCCAGATGCGGCCTGACCAGTGTCGAATAGAGGGGAATTATCACATCCCTCGATCTGCTGGCAATACTCCTACTGATGCAGCCTAATATGCCATTGGCCTTTTTCGCAACAAGGGCACATCTCCCTGTCCACCATAACCCCCAGGTCCTTTTCTACAGCGCTGCTACTTAGCCGATCGGTCCCCAGCCTGTAGCAGTGCATGGGATTTTTTCGTCCTAAGTGCAGGACTTTGCACTTGTCTTTGTTGAACCTCATGAGGTTTCTTTCGGCCCAGTGTTCCAATTGTCCAAGTCTCCCTGGATCCTGTCCCTGCCCTCCAGAGTATCTACCATTCCCCCCAACTTGGTGTCATCCGCAAACTTACTAAGCACGCAGTCTATTCCATCATCAAGATCATTAATGAAGATGTTGAATAGAACCGGCCCCAGGACCGACCCCTGGGGCACTGCACTCGTTACCGCTTGCCAACCAGACATCGAGCCATTGATTCCTACCCGCTGAGCCCGTTGATCTAGCCAGTTTTTGATCCATGTTAAGTAACTGAAATGTAGTTTACAGTACAATGTAATTGCTCCTAGTAAATAAAAAAAATCAAAATGGCCACATAAAATTTACATGTGCTGTCCCGGTTAGTGAGATGAATGAAGGTAGTGTGGTTAAGGCACTGGACTGGAACACCATATAGCTGTTTTCCAGCTCTGCCACAGAATTCCTGTGTCATCCTGGAGAAGTCACTTATGGCCTGATGCAAAAATCTGTTGAACTCATCAGGACTCTTCCCACTGACTGCAGCTAGAGATCTTCTCCTATCTCCTAGAAGTTTTGTGAAGATAAACACACACACACGCACAGTGCTCTTCCCTTTCTAACTACATCAAAACTAATGGATAAGAATTGATTGATTTTTTCAGATGTAGCTCAATCTGAATCCATTATTAATAAATCCTATTCAAATCTTTAATCACCAATCCCCCAAACAGTCTAACTTTTAATGTTATTACTGATGTCTAGCTCCTTTAAAAATAAGAATGCATTGTCACATACATGCTTTTGTTTTTCTGTATGGGATGATTCTGTTTCAGCATAACATATAAATACATTTAAAAAGTCTTTCAGATAACTACTCTGTATGCTATTTTAAAACAAGTTGTTAAATTTTTGCTTCCTCATTTAGGAGGCACAGAAAACAAACATATTAGGATCAAAAGCCTCAAAAATATACTCTACGTGTTTAGCAATAAATTGTACATTCATATAAATTCACCAAGCAGCTGATTAAAAAAAAAAAAACCAAAAAACTGCAAAACTCATAAAGCTTAACACTAGACACCTCTTGTTTGCTCTGTGCCATCAAATTTTCATTTACATTTAGATTCAGCTTTAACATGTAAAATAAAATGAAGGAGCAAAGTCCTCTATAGCAAACTGCTAAGTTTTTGAGGTATCTAGTATGGTGATTGATCTGGTGCAATGATTATTAGACTTTTAAATTACATTGTCACTCAGTATTGGGGACCCCTTTTAAGTAACCTCAGTTATTTCAAGTTTGAGAGTCACTTCAATATATATTTTTTTTGCTTTCTGCAAAAGCTATCTTGCTTTTTCATCCGTCTAGTAGTATGGACTCTGTCACTAGCTTGGCTTTTCATTCATATTTGCAGCAAAATCTGTGAGATGTGCATGGGTGACAGGAGCAAAAGAACAAAGTGGTTTCTCACTTTTATCAGTTCTTTCCCTTCAAGCAGCAGCAGCAGCAGCAGCAGCATCTTTTTAGAATGAGCCTTGGCTTTTTCATTCTCCCTCAGGGTCCTGTATTCTTTGTTCTGTCTCTATTTTCAATATCCTCCCATTAAACTACAAAGGTTGATAGCTAAACTGTAATTTCACTGACTATATGATGATCCAAGCCTCCCATCCAATTCTCCATGTGGGAATCCTGTCTTCTGCCAATATTATGAGCTCCTTGATTTGATTCGATTCACAAGTCATTTTCTACTTTTTAGTATTGCTGAAGTTGTTGCTTTCCTCCTGCCATACTGTCAATGCATATCATTGTTTTAAGTCAGTTTCACATGAATTAATTTCACTTAAATATTTTAAGTGACCCCCGCCGCAAAACACTAGTGAATAATCCTACGGATACAGGCCTGCTCTATGCTAGAAAATTAGGTTAGTTTAACTACCTCTATCTGGGATGTGAAAAATCCACACCATTGATCAATGTAGTTAAGCTGACCTAAGTCCCTGGGTAGACAGTACTAGGTCAGTGGAAGACTTCATCAACCTAGCTACTGCCTCTTGGGGAAGATGGATTACCTCTGCTGGTCAGAGACCCTTCTGTAAGTTTAAATAGAATCTACACAGAAGCGCTTCAGCAGAACAGCTGTAGTGGCATCGCTGTGCCTTTGTAGCATTTTAAATGTAGACAAGCCAACAGTATTGAACTGTCAACATTTGTTTAGTAGAAACTAGAGTAACCCCAGAGCAGCTTGTAAGCAGAGTTTATTTCACAAATTACAGCAAATTTCATAGATTTTTAAAATTCCATTTTATTTGCTTATTCTCTTTCCTCCCAAGTAAATAATTTTATATTTAGATAATGGGATGAAACAAGGCTAAAAGTTCAGACTGATGTTCCTCCAGTCACCTCACTGTGCTGCTCTTATAGTGAGAATTAAAGATTGGGTTCTACTCTCCAATTATAAACTCCTAGTCTCTTTTGATTTGATACAACTTTAGTGCTTTACCCTATCTTGGGTGTCGTCCCCCCCACCTCCCAAATACTGTTTTCCCCTCATCCTTGTACTGGAATCTAGTTGAAAATAGCTCAAGGAGAACTGATCCATCAGGGAAATTAGGAGAAAAAATGTCCTAGTGAAAAAATGATCTCAGTAAATGGGATTATCTATAAAAAGATCTTTCAAGTATCATTTCATTGTGTTGAAATGAGTCTCAAAAGATAAAAAAGCAAAGAGAAGTCAAAAGATAGATTGGTTTCTTGGTCCATCTCCATGAAAACTGATGCTCTTATTGCATAACATACGGAAGAGAAATCCGTTTTTTAAAAATAGGCATGAAAACACAAGATAATTATGCAATAATAATGTATATATTTTGAAAATGAACTATAGAATATGTGCACATTTATGAATATAAATATTATTATCCATAAATATACATGAAGCAGCATACACGTCAAATAATATTCCTGGATGACTACTTTCTTGGTAGCTGAGATCAAGGAGCCTAAACCTACATGCCCTGGATAGGTGGTGGTAATAGAGATATTGATTATCTTGATTAGTGTTGCAATGGGTGAGTAGTCAGGATTATCAGGACCAGAGGACTCATCTAAGCCAAGAGAAAACCTCTTCTCTAAGGTCGACTATGATCTTGAGGAGGTGAACCAAGGAGATCGATCTGAGAGTCAGAGGTGGCCTTTGACTATTGGGGACCCTAGGCGAAGGCCCATTGTAGAGCCCCCTATAGGCCTGCCAGAGACCCCCCCCTTGTGACCCAGCCCCAGCTCCCCCCACACAGCCCTGGCCCCCTGGTCCAGCTTTTCCTCTTGCTGCCAATTGAGGCAGACTTGGCTTTTGGGGTAGGTGAAGCAGGCGATGGGGCTCCTTGCTGCTTGGGGTCCTAGGCGTGTGCCTGCTTTGCCCACCCCAAAAGCTGCCTCTTCTGAGAGCTCTACTAGCTTCAACTAAAGATCTGATGGCCATGCTGCAGTGAGAAGGTTAATGCAAGCTCTATGGGTGCGTCTACACTGGCAATTTAGGTCAACTTAAGGAAGCTTAAGTCAACCTAAACAAAGCCACGTCCACACTGGGCTTTTATTGAGTCGATTTAAAGTCGAGCTTATTAAGTCAACTTAAAGTCGACTAAACTTTTCTAGTTTAGACATAGCCTATGAGAGAGAAGGCTGCAGGCTGGGATCAGACCTCTCTTCCAGAAGTGAATATCTCCTATCTGGTACACTTAGTTTACTGGCACCCCCTGGCAAGCCTGTTATTTCTTGAGGGCCCTGCTTTGGTTCTGTTTCTTCAAGTACCAAATAATAAACATGAAAAAGCCTGGTACGACTTGCCAGAACAAGTAGAGGAATGACTTAGATAATCACAGTAGTAATTAGAATTTATTTAAATATATTAATTATTATATTAACAACAACAATTTGTATTGTAGTAGCGATTGGGAATCCCAGTCATGAACACAGACCCCTTTGTGTCAGGCACTGTATGAACAGAATAAAAGATGGCCCACAAATAATTTAGCATATAAGTAAAGAGAATGAGATTTCTGCCTGAAAATTGTGACAACCACTTTTTCTTGTCAGGTCATCAAATATGAAGTCTTAACTACCTGAGGACAAGTGATATGTTTTCTTTCTGAGCTTGTGACTAAGATGTATTAATGGTTGGGGATTCTATCATGGACATCCTTCATAGACAGCTGAATGTGTACACCGTTCCCCACAAGCATGATCCGTAATGGCACAGCACATATTAAGTTAGTTGTTTTCAACTGCTTGGAAGTGTTTCAGTATGCAAAATGCAAGATAAAAATACCCAAATGCAATTGCTATATATACCGTGCTGTTTCTCAGCTAGGGTTTTCTGTTGTTCAAAAATACAGCTACAGCCATTACACTGCTAAATGTTACTGTCATCTGATTAAATTATTTTGTAATTTGTCAAATTATTTGAGTGCTGCTGTTTGTTGTTTAGATAATTGTTACCCTGAAGTGTATGCTTGCATCATAATATTCCTTAGAAACCTACAATTATGTACCATATGTATCTCAGAACAGTTGTTTTTCCTCTCCATGCAGAAAATCAATTAGAGGTTCTCATTGTGCCGTAAATGTCAATTGTGCTAACATTATGGAATCAGAAACAACATCTGTAACTATGGAAACACTTCAGGCAAGAGTCAATTCAAGTATAAGTTATGACAATAGATTTTTATACCTTGTTTTAATAAATATATGAATTAAAATTGCTTACTTCCCCATGCTAGCAAACTTTTATCTGTTCAGTCCTGAAGTTTCTCTGGCTATATTTTACATATGGACAAACTATATATTGCTGATTCAGTGTCTAAAGAATTAGTAGCATTACTGTGTATACCCCTTATTGTTATTTAAGATTTACTGCCAAGACAAGGATCAGTGTACTTTTTGTTTTGGATGTATGCTTTTCAGATGAATGATCTGTTTTTCTAATCTGTCAGCATGTTGGAGTTTAAAGTTTTACACTTGTTACACTTAAGTGTTAGGTCAACCTACAAGGAGGTGTTATTAGATCAACTTAACTTTTCCTTAAGTCGACTTAAGGAACTGCTTAAGTTGACTTCAGGAAAGCCCAGTGTGGACGCGGAGTAGTTTGAGTCAATTTAGGCCTCCTTAGGTCGCTTGATTTGTAAGTGTAGATGCACCCATAGAATCTAAGGTCACAAGAGACCAATATGATCATCTAGTCTGACCACCTGCACAATGCAGACCACAGAACCACACCCACCCACTCCTGTAATAAATCTCTAACCTATGATTCAGTTATTAAAGTCCTCAAATCATAGCTTAAAGACTTTACGGTACAGAGAATCCGCCAGCAAGTGAGCCAGGTGCCATGCTACAAAGGAAGGTGAAAAACTCCTAGAGCCTTTGACATTCTGCCCTGGAGGAAGATTCCTTCCCAATCCCAGATACGGTGATCAGCTAAACCAGGGTTCCCAACCCCTGGCCCGTGGGCCAAAAGTGGCCCGTGGAGCTTTTTAAAGTGGCCCGCACTCCCCTGCTGCTGGCTGGGAGTTAGGCTGTGGCCATGCCCAAAACCATATGCAGGCAGATTTTGTTATCAGAACAACCAAGGTAACAAAATCTGCCTGCATACCATGTGCAGGAAGTATGGATCTTCAATCAGGGATCTGGCATATATATAAGTACAACCTCAGTCTATTTCAGTATGGTTGAACCAACCTGAAATAGTAATATGTTGCACTTATAAAGCCAACTTCTATTCAGTAATCTCATTCCCCCCCCCCCCCCAACAACTAATTAAGCTCCACCACATTTTTGTGCAATATGCTGATTAAATCTCCATTTTACAGATGAGGAAACTGAGGCATAGGAACATTAAAGGCCTGATTTTCAGAAGTGCTTAGCAGACACAAACACACTAAAGTTCATGAGAGCTGTGTGCACACACCACCTCTGAAAATCAATCATTAACTAGTTATAAGTCAGGAAACTGGTCATAAATCCAGAAAAACAAGCTCTCCTGATTTTCACTCAATCCAATGCATACACTTTTCCCTCAGAATGAAAGAACAAACTTTATGTGACAATGGTAGTTACATGCTTAATGAACTCCTGGAAGATATAATCTGTATAAAACTGTAAAAAAAAAAAAAAAAAAGAGACCCCCCCCCCCCAAACCCACAAAGGAAAGACCTGTGGATGAGTTTGGATACTGTGGAAGAAATACACTCTTCAGGAAATGATAAAGATTTAGAGTCCCAGTGGAAATCATTAAAAAACTTATCAGCACTTCCAGCACTCTACAATTTACTGTGTCTTCAGCAAAAAGCACAAATACGAACCATATTAGCTACATGAATCACTGACAAATAATAACCATACGGTTATGGCTTGGAACTCAGAAGATCTGGGTTCTGTTCTCAATTCCAGGACGTATTTTCTGTGCGACTTTGAGCAAATATTTAATGGAAATTCCAAACCACTGAAGTCCATGGGCGTTCTGCCACTGACTTCAGGATTTCACCCAACATCTGTCCGTGGACCAACTTCCTCACTTGTAAAATGAAGAAAAAAATACTTACCTCTCTTAATAGTATTACATGGCTTAATTCATTCATATTTTAGAACACTTTGAACATACTATGAGTATGAAATATTATATTATTAGCAGGGTTTTTTTGAGCTGATACAGACCAGTACGTCCTACCAGCACCTATTTTTCCCACTGCTCAGCTGGAGGCCAGGGTCAGCAGGGCAGGGAAAGGAGTAGGTCTCCTTTCCCCTGCTGACCCCAGCCAGGCAGTGAGGCCAGCAGGAGCCAGGAGTGGCGGTGGCCACGGGCCAGAATCTGGCCCACCAGGGGCTGGAACCAGGCCCGCGGACACCTGGGAGCTGCGGCCAAGCTGCAGCTTTTTCAAATCTCCCGTCCTGAGCATGCTCAGATGCACAGGCTCAGAACGGGAGCAGCCTGGCCAGGGAGCAACTCTGCAGCTCCCTCTAGGTAAGGGGGAGAGGGTCAGGGAGCGGTGGAGGGGGTGAGGAAGGGGCCGGGGGGGTCGGGGACCTATGGACAGGTGGACGGGGAGCTGAGAGGAGTGGGGAAGGGGCCGGGGGGAGAAAGGAGCAGAGAAGGGGCCCAGGGGGTTGGGGAACCGGCAGGTGGGGAGGGGAGGAGCAGAAAGGGGGGGGTGTCAGGAAGCCGGTAGGGAGCAGGGGGTTTGGAAAGGCCCCAGAGGTCAGGCAGCAGTGGTGGAGGGTCCTGGCACCTCCCCCCCAACGCTCCTGCTGGCATACCAGCACCTTTTTTTTTAAAAAAAGAAAAAAGCACTGATTATTAGTATTAATATTAAAAGCCAGTTTGTCAGCTCAAGATGAGGCAAGGTTTACTGGATCAGATATCATCATAATGTGGAGAGTTATCAGAGCCAGAACTGTAGCATGAATAGACACAATTAACCCCATAAAATTGGTACCTACAACAGTTATTCTTCATTACTATATCAGATATCTTTAGTTTTTGTGTGTCAGTTTTTATGCATCTTACATGGCTCTCAGAATCATTGGGCAAAATTCCAGAGATTTTAGGTACTTGTAGCACATTTAAGTTGGAAATAAGAAAATTTTTGTGACAAAAGATATTTAAAATTCTCTATACTATAAATAAATTTGTTTTACAAGTCCCTTGTGAGCATATTAGTATTTTCTATCTTTAATCCAGGGAAGGTCCCAAGCCACAGCATATCGACATTCCTTCTAGTTTTGGCAGTCACATTTTTTCAGGGGAGCAATGAGTTGGAAGGTGTTTTGTACTCAGGGTTCCAGTTTCACTTATTCTGGAGGTAAATTTTTTACTCCTGAAACATAGCCAGTTGCTTACTAATGAATAAGCTAACCCCTAAGAATTAAGGGATGCACTTGTAAATGTCATCTCTATCTCCTATCATCCTCACTGGGCCTTGCTTCGTAGAAAACCTTCATGATAACCGTATTCTCTAAACTGCCTTTTCTTCCCACACTCACAAGTCTCATCTCTGTCTCCTATTGCTCTAACTGTCCAATCCAGCCTCATTGGATGAGCACTATCAATATATTAACAAGAGATTATGTAATAGGGCAGTACTCGCTTCTACAGCACCCCCTTAGACTAGAGCCAGGATACTACAGTGTAGAGGTTCTTTTGCTTTAACACCCCTGTTATTAGCCATTCTGGTTCTGCAATGTTTACAGCTTCCCTGGCCCAGAACACCAGCCATGTCACCTTTCAAGTTCAGTCCCCTTCCAGAGTAACTGAAAGTCCAAAGAGAACAAATCCGAAGTCTGATGGTTCTTATGCCAGACCTTTGGCCCTGACCTGGGACTCATCAGTCTTTGCCCCCTTTAGTCCAAAGATTTGTTCACAGCAACCAGTCCTCATCTCTCCTCTGTGTTCTAGGTGAGGGTCCCAATCTGAGGACAGCAAGGACTACTTCTTGCATTCTCTTGCCATTTCCCTGAGCTGCTCCTATTTTTTCTCTGCTTTTCGATATCCCTCACAAGGCTGCAACCTTCACAAGTCCCTCTCTGGAGTTCTGTCTCCTCACGTCGCTTCTTTCCCAGCTCACTACTGGGAGCCAGGCCCAAACTCCCTGACAGCGTTCTGAGTCTCCGGCTGGGTTTGATACTAAATGGGGCCTGATCATCACCTCCAGGTGTAACCTGGTGAGTTAAAGAAACCATACAACTCCCGTTAGCACGTAGGACATACACCACCCCCCTCCCACCATCACAGATTCCTGTAAACTATTCCATTTGGTCTGACAAATTTCAGAACAGGGAGGGGGTTGTTCATAATTTCCCTACTATTAAGCATATTTGAAAACTCCAAGAATAATCAGTGCTGAGTTAAACATCTATCTAAGCATTTATATCAATTTCATCAACACAATATCCGAGTACCTCACCTATTGCTATGGCTAATTAAAAAAAGAATTTACTATAGAAATTTTTAATTATCCCAAATCCCAGCACTTCAGCGCATTGCCTGGAAAGCAGGGGCATAAAAATAAATAAAAAATAAGCATACTGAAGGTTGTAGCTGCACAGTCTCTGACTCCCGTTGCCTGTAGCAAAATACCAGGGAAATACCATGGAAAAAAAGCTATCCAGCATGCTTTATCAGATAAGAATTTTCTCTACCATTGACTTTGTGATCTACACTGTCCAAAGAGAACATTCTACTCAAAAGCCACACACAGCATAGATATAAATGTCTCAGAAGGGACCTCTGCAATTACAATCAAAGTGATGCTCTAAGAACCTGAGCTTTGAGTTTACAATCAGTTCTGTGGATGCTGTCTCAGCCTCAAGGCTGTTAAGAAATCAAGTACTTGGGACTTATTGAAGATGTGATAAACTACTCATAAATAATTGGGCTAAGTGTTTCCCCAAGGCTTTAAAAACAATCCTGTGAATACTATATGTCAAAGGTTTCTATTACTATTCAGTGTAATATCTGCAGGTTAGAGATCTAGCAATGTACCGTAAATGCTTTGATTCCAGCCATGCTGATACTGAAACAATGTTTCTTTAAATGAGTATATCTGGACTCCAAGTAATCATCCTGAGTTAGGGCCAATCCAGGACTCTGCACATTGCCCATTCCATTATATATAGAGGAGCCTCAGATTGTTGGAGGGGTGGGGACAAAGGGATGTGGAATCTTTTTCCCCAAACACAGCAGAAGGAAGTTCGGTATCCATTCAGTGGACTCCAGGATCAGTACTACAACCTAGAGGTAGCTGCTGGTTTAAGCAGTGGATCTGCACAGTTGCAAGTCCACTGTCTGAACATCTGTCTAATCCCCATCCCCTTTAAGAGTCTCCAGGGATAGGTGCCTACCGTACAGAATCATCAAAGATTATGATTGGAAGAGGCCTCGGGAGGTCATCCAGTCAAACTTTCTGCTCAAAGCAGGACCAAGCCCAATTAAATCATCCCAGCCAGTGCTTTGTCAAGCTGGGCCTTAAAAACCTATAAGGATGGAGATTCAACCACCTCCCTAGATAGCCTACTCCAGTGCCTCACCACCCTCCTATTGAAAAATACTTTCCTAATATCCAGCCTAGACTCCCCCAACTGCAACTTGAGATCATCTCTCCTTGTTTTGTCATCTGCTCCAACTAAGAACAGCCTATCTCCACCCACCCTGGAACTCCCTTTCAGGTAGTTAAAGGCTGTTATAAAATCCTCCCTCATTCTTTTCTTCTGAAAACTAAACAAGCCTAGTTCCCTCAGCCTCACCTCATAAGTCATGAGCTCCAGCACCCTATTAATTTTTGTTGCCCTCCTTTGGACTCCCTCCAATTTGTCCACATCATTTCAGGGGTCCCAAACTGGACACATTACTTCAATTATGGCCTCACCAGTGCTGAATAGTGGGAAATAATCATTTCCCTCAATCTGCTGACAATGCTCCTACTAATGCAGCCCAATATGCCATTAGCCTTCTTGGCAATAAGGGCATACTGTGAACTCATATCCAGCTTCTTGTCCACT
The DNA here is from genome assembly GCA_007922175.1 of Pelusios castaneus. Taxonomy (NCBI): domain Eukaryota; kingdom Metazoa; phylum Chordata; order Testudines; family Pelomedusidae; genus Pelusios; species Pelusios castaneus. The sequence continues at coordinate 24,854,612 of ML685755.1, read as the reverse complement.
GAAAGCCCAGGTCCTTTTCTCAGAACTGCTGCCTAGGAAGTTGATCCCCAATCTCATAGACTCTTAGGTCAGAAGGGACCAGTATCATCATCTAATCTGACCTGCTGCACAATGAAGGACACAGAACCTCACCCACCTCCTCCTGTAATAAACCTCTAATCTGTAGCAGTGCATGGGATTCTTCCATCCTAAATGCAGGACTCTGCACTTGCCCTTGTTGAACCCCATCAGATTTTTTTGGCCCAATCCTCCAATTTGTCTAGGTCACTGTGTATCCTATCCCTATACTCCAGTGTATCTATCACTCCTCCCAAGTTAGTATTATCTGTGAACTTGCTGAGGGGGCAACCCACCCCATCCTTCAGATCATTAATGAGGATGTTGAACAAAACCAGCCCCAGCACCAATCTCTGGGGCACTCTGTTTGTTACCAGTGGCCAACTAGACATTGAGACTTTGATCACTAGCTGTTGAGTCTGATGATCTAGCCAGCTTTCTATCCATCGTATAGTTCATTTATCCAACCCATACTTCTTTAACTTGCTGATAAGAATACACTGGGGGACAGTAACAAAAGCTTTGCTAAAGTCAAGGTATATCCTATCCACTGCTTTCTCCACATCCACAGAGCCAGTCATATAGCCACACCATAGCCTCTCTCTAACCGTGCATAGTAGGTCCACTGTTCTGGAGCTTTACGAAGCATTACTGCTAGTGGTCAGATTTCTCCCTAAAAATTGTGTTGACCCATGTAGCCTGCAAACCCATTTCTACATTACTGATACTCTTCAAAAAGGTGCAAAGGGATTTAAATCAGTGGGACAAAGGACATTTTAAAGATATTTATTAAAAAGAAAAAAAATCAAAGAAAACTGGTAATGAATTGTACCAGGATTGATTTTCAGTGGTAAAAGATGTTAAATGGTGAAGTCTGGAAGAAAGAAGTACCTAACTAGGAGAATATGAACTCAGTAAGTAACGGGAGGAAAGCAACTGAAGCACCACCATCAGAAATTTATATAAGCAGGAGACAAGATTTACTGAAAGATACACATTTAAAACAAAATGAAGCCATAGGAATAAACTCTGATTTCATAAAACATAGCAATTTCTAAACTACCCAGAGTAATCCCTGTCTAATCAAATTAATGAGCCTCAGCTCTGCAGTCAAATGCCTTATATGCAGAACATGCATATTGTATATTTAATACTGTGTCCCTGGCATAACAAATGTATTAATAAAATCACTGTAACTGGAAGCCAGTTGAGTAAGCGCACAAAACACTACACTTACACACTTGCTTGAAATCAGTGTGTGCTTTGGATGAGTAAAGACTGCAGGATTACACTTGTATTATGTGAGTAATTATTCAGGAGCAGAAAAAAAGCAAGTAAAGACAAGCCCTGTCTTCAATTCTCTGGTATAACAAAAATTTGCAAATGTTGCCAAATTCACATAATCACGTACATGAAACCCTGTTGACTTCAAGTGAACCACCAGGTGTATTAGAGAAATTGGCTCAAGGTCTACAAAATCTCCAAAGTGATTTTTTGATGTTATCAACATAAAGCATATTAGCCTACTTGGCAAAAAATATACCCAGCTAATTCCCCAACTCTCCAGCCAATAACAAAAAGAGGAACAAGTTACAAATCCAATTCTCCTTCACCACGTACATCCCAGACCAATTGGTCTGTTTGCACAAGTTCACATTTTGAAGACTTTCTTCACACAAAGAGGCCTATAAACTTCCATTTTATATAAACAATACATTATCTCCTTTCTAGGCCCCTAAACTGAGGAGGGGAAGGGAAGTAGGCATAGAGTTTGCAAGCCCTAAAAGCCAGGTCTGAGAACCAAATTTGGCCCTCAAATACATGTGAGCAGCTCCCACTGATTTGAATAGGAGTTCTAAGCTTTTATCTAGGGCCGGAATTTGGTTTTACATCCTTTGTAAGGCAATATAACACTGGCGCTTAGAAAAAGAAATATTCCATACAGTATTGTTAACTAATATATAGTTCCACGATTAAAAAAAAAAAAAAAAAAAAACCACATGGCAGGTTTAAATTTAGTTCATCGTAGCCATTTTATTTTATCCCCTGATTTTTGAGATAGGCGTAAGAACTGATAACCTAGAATATTTTCCTATGGAAATTTTCATTTTTGTTATTTCTGTTTATTTTTGTTATGAGTAATGCAAGGCCAAGATCACGCAAGTAAGGGGGGGTGGGGGAGAGATATGTTGCTGTGCAAGTATTTCCATTCAGGCTTGGAATTGTGTAGCAAGATAAAATGTAGTAAGCTGAATCTGAATTTGAACCAAGTTAAGTTTCCTCTGCTTAGAAATACTCTTAGTATTAAAATGTTCCTTTCCTTCCTTTAATTAGCATGATTTTAATTTGAATTCTGCTCTTGCTACTGATCGTTGCATTATCAAATAAATGTGATCTATAGCCTTCTCCCAACCCACTTCTTCCTAAATACAATCATAAACCTTTCCATAATGGTTTGCACATCACTTCTGCACAGTGTCCAGAAACGTTCGCATCCCATTTTAGTCTACACTGCTTTGCCTACACATGTGCAGTCACTTACAAAAGCTTGCGGTTGATTGATGATAATTAAGCTGTCAGACATCATTGTGAGGGGCAACCAAGAATTGAAACAATGACAAATGGACCTGTTTACATTGCTTGCTATTTTTCTTTGAGCTAACGGGCTGGTACAGGTGATGTGTTCAATAGGCCCTTCATGAAATGATGGAGACAGCTGCTAGTGGTCGCAGTTTTGTGGCATGAGGAGAAATTAAAGTTGAGGGGGAAGTTTAACAGCACCAACTAATTGCAAAAAGTTGCAAAAAGTTGGAGCATATAATATAAAGCAATGTCCTCGGGACTGATGCTTTGTTATAAAATATGGCAGCTTGACTATTTTAAACCAAAAACTCATAGTGCCCAATCTGAACTGCAAATTGGTGAGATAAAACAATTCGCTCTCTATACATTGCCAGTCTGAAAAAAATAGATTGCATTTTTTCTTTTATGTTCCCTCCCCTGCTCCTTTGTTTATTCCTCCATTTTAAAGAAGATTCAGCTATCTACTTTATAATATTTATAAGGAGACTATCATTTTGGTTTCTAGTGGTGTTTTAAAGAAACATTTGCAAAATAAAATTGGGATTAAAAAATCCTTACCTGTGTGACTAACAACATTTTAGAATATTAAGACTGAAATTATTTTAAAAATCTTATGCACATTTTGCTATTTATCCTGGTTGCAATTCACTCCTCATGGACTGTGGGAATAGATTGTTATTTTCACTGAATTGTTCTCATGCCTTACCATGCTGCTCTAATACAGCAAGACACAGTTTAGCATTATTTTTCCCCCCAGAAAGAGTGGGGACTGAATTACTAGACTGAGGCTTTAACTGAACTCAGGTGGAAGCTCCATTAGACTGCAAACTTAAATAAAAATTAAATCCATGACAAAAAACAACATATAAGTTGACAGTTTTCCACTGAAACTTCCTTAGACCCAGAAACATAATAAGACAGGATTTCTTAGTGAGGAAAAAAAATCTAGCAAAACTGTGTGGGGAAAGATAACAGATGAAGAAAAGGAAGTACTAAAGTTAGCTATTGGCGATGATGCATATCTTCACTGGTTCTATGAAAAAAATCTAGAATTTGCCCTGATGTCATGGTGCAGTGGAGATTCCCTGTCAATGGAAATGCCTCTTGAGATTGTGAGTTGCTGTCATGGAGACTGGAAAGTTAAGTGAACAAAAGGAGAATCTGAGCATCCTCCTGGGTTTGTAAAGATATCATTTTGCATTTTAAAGTAGTGTTAAAAAATTCATCCTAACTATTTAGAGTTATCCGCAATTAAAATATATAAGGATAGCAAACACTCCAGAATATGGGGAGTTGGTCTGATTTATTAGAGAGTGGCCTTCTCTACAAAGTAGCATCAGTCATAGGATGTGTAGTTAAGATACACATACAACTTTACAAAATGTTGCCAACCAACCTGGCACATTATATGTTGTGAATTTGTGTGGAACTCTCTGGGAGAATTTTCCCAGGAACATGATGGAGCACAGAGTCAACAACAGAACCTCTGGAGAATTCTCAGGTTCTCTCTATTCATTATTATAACGGGAATAACAAATCTACATATATTTATAAGATTACAAGCGTTTTCTATTTTCATTTGTGTCTCTAAAATCAGAGATCACACAGAATTTTAAGTTGTTTGTTTTCCCCAACAACGTGTGGCTCTATTAGCTTTAAGTACCCTTCTTCAAGTTGGATGGGGAGAGGAGTGAGATGAGACAATAAAACTCAATTCTGGATAATTACTTAGGAACTAATGTTATGTAATGAATTTATAACCCAGCACATACTACTATAAGAGATTTATATAAAGGCATTTTCTCTATTGCTATATAAATAGCAATTTCTCCCGATCCTGAAAAGTGAAGGAAAAATCTCAAGATCTTTTCTAAATCAAGATCCTCCACAGGTGCTTTCCATGTTCAGCCTCTAAGTCCTTGAATGAAAGAGCCACTACAGCACTTTTCAAGTTAAAAGAAATATTGCTTCCATTGGAATCTGCAAAACTGTTTTATCCTCATGCTTTCAAAAACACAACACAACATGTTGAAAGTAGTATTAAAAGTTGGAAAAGTAGTTCACAGCTGAACATTTACCAAATATCAATGAAAAGAGTGTAGTTTTTATTAATTTATTCACAATTCAACAGCGTTTTAAATCTTTTTTTACAAAAAGTTCAGCCAACAGTTTTGATAACTTGCAAAGTATTCCTGTGTATATGGATACTAAGGATTCAATATCTAAGATGCCTGCCTGGCCACCTAAGTCACCTAAGTAACTGAACCAGTTAGTTCTTGTCTTACCCTTGGTGGACATGAAGAACAATTGAGCACAACCCTTTCAATAACAACCATTTACGTATTTTAAACCTATTATGTTTCCCCTCGGTCTTCTCTTCACTAAACATTCCCAATTCTTTCAACCAAATAGTTCCACTTAAGTCATTAGAACTAGTCACTTGAATAAATTGTACAGGATTTGCATTTGTGTATAACAGATTTTTAGATATTGCTTTTAAAAGCAGTATTTGGTCATGAATATGTATTTTTAGTTATAGTTTTCATTATTCAACAGGATTGATGAATGTGATCTCTAGTTCTGTTTCTACCAGGAAGAAATCAGCTCTATGATTAAGTGGACCTCAGCTATCTTCACTTCACATGAATGCTTGGGAGAAACAAACAAAGGGTGAGGGGGACAAAAACTGTCAATGCAAAATTATATTTAGAATTCATTGAGATCTCAGTAATTTTTCATGCTACTTGCTCCGCTACTATGTTTCTAAATCATGACAGTGTCATTTCAAACTAACCAGTTGTCATTGTCAATGCGTGACATTACTGAAGACCAGTGAGAATCCTGGAACTGATGCGTTATGTGGCTAGATATTGATATTTGATGCTTGCCTGAGGGTAATATTGTTAAATCATTCATTTATACCCGACACAGAGTTAGCTTTAACTATTAAGCTGCCTTTCCTGTAAATATATTAGCACAGCATGAGCTAGCACATTAGTCACTCTATTAGACTGTAGACCCACTGGGATCTATTTGTTGGCGTCACTCTCTCAAACTTGCTTAACCTGTGGGGCTGACTAGAAGTACTAACTTTCCCCAAGTTCAAAATGCCTTCTCCATCTCTGGCTTGAATGGAAGTTCATAAATGAACCTGCACTGAGATTGTTAGGGATATGATGTGTTGACTCATTTCCCTTCCGGTAACACCATCCTAAGGAGAATGGAAGTAAAATACCACATTACTAAACTCTGACTTCAGTGGAAATAGGAACCCCACCCTGGAACAGTGTCATTCACGTGGGTTCACTTGGTGTGAATATGCTGGAGCAAATCCAACACAAGAGTCTTAGTGGAGCAGTTGCTACTCTCCATCTCCAGCCTCCCGGGCTCCTCATTAGAGGGACCACTGAAAAGCCCGATACGGAAGTCTACAATGCTTGTTGTACTGGGACACTTCAATATGTACCCACTGCATTGGGTAACACACTTGCCTGGGTTCTTACAACCACCCTGACAACCACAGCTTGGTTTCCCCTCCCACCTCTGCATATCTTTCTGTGAATGCAAACATGATTTCAAGTTTTTCTTTTAATTGCAGCCACAATTAATGAAATGATTCATCAGCAGTCTTTATGGCATTACAGCACTGATGCTTCAGGCTGGCATCAGGATAGACAAGGTTGTGAGCGAACAAAATGTTAGTTTATTTGTCATCATCAATTTTTTTTAAGTCTTCAAAAAACTCTTTGTCTAGCTAATTATGAAGAAAGAATCCCAGGGTAAAAGGCACTTAGCAGAAGCATGTTCTTATGTAATTTAATATAAAACTAATTCATATGATATTAATTTTTCCAACTGGTGAGCTCATTTAAGGGTCTAATGTTCTGAGAGCGATATTTAGTCTTTTTGCCATGGTTCAGTACAGAACCAGTCATCTTTTTAAGAATGATGCTATGGTTGCACTGCACTACTTGTTTAGGTTGTGTGATTTTCTAAGAGTCCTAGAGTGTTCAACCTTTCCTCATGAATTAAAATAAGTTAGGATAAATCACCTGCCTATCTTCTAAATTAGGGCAAATGGGAAAATCCTATTAAATGACATGCTAATTTTGTCACCATGCATATTACCATACAGTGGATTTTGATAGCTTGAATTTATAATGTTTTTTGTCTACTGCTAATACTGGATAAATAATTATAGTGTATTTAACCAATTTATTTGACAAACTGTCTTCAAACAGATCCTGATTTTTCAAATTTATTCTTTTCTCAGAATTAATCACAAACATTTAGAAAATAATTTTTAGTGAGCATTTTGTTGCAATTATTCAATACTTTCAAGCCTGAGCTCTGGGACCCTCCTATCTTGTAGGGTTCTAGAGACCGGTCTGCAAAGCAAGGCCTGACAGCTACACACAACAATGAAACAGCCCCACAGACTGAGCTCACCAAGCCCAAGTTGTTTGATCTGGGCAAGCCGCAGTTTTCTCTTTGCTATGTATATGTACCCATAGTCCTTTAGGAAAGGATATAGACATAGATTATGCTCTCAAGGATTATGCCAGCCAAATCAAGTAGGTCTGAGAATTGTGATGCAGCAGATCAGCTCAAGTTTTTTTCCTTGAGTTGTACAATAATGTACATAACTCTTGTATGTGTGTGTCTGTGAGATCAGAGTAGTTATGTTTGTCTGAACCCGCCCTCCAAGACAAACTCTTGACCATTTTAGGACACTGGACACTCTTTAGACTTTTGGTGAGTCATGATACCAGCATTGCCAATTCTTTTAGTTTGACTGCACATCTGAAAATATTTTATATTTTACTTAAACTCCTGAAGACAACTTTCATTTAAACAAGAGTTTCTGGACCTCATGATTGCAAAGGGAAAAAGCTTTAAAACATGACAAGGTCTCAAAAAAACCCAGAAAGTAAATAAATACAAAAATCCTAAACCCTGTTCTCTAAAAAGTCTCATGATTTTAAACCAGTCTCATGATTTTTCATTGTTTAGGATTACCAACACATTTTATTATTTTTATATCTTCCGTTCCATTTTAATTCTGAGTTATGAAATATGTTCCATTTAAATTTAATATCCCAGTATTTGTATTGCCTTTTGCCTTTGAGAAGAATACCTAGAAATATACAGATCTAAATATGTTCTGCTTGCATTTATGTATGAGTCTTCACATCGTCTGCAACCTTGCTGTGCTAACACACAATTTTTAGAGGCTGCCTCTACTCTGATATTTTAAAATGAAACATGATAGACTCTAAAAGACCAAAAGGACTAGATTCTTTATACAGAATGTGTTTTCTGAGTTGCATGACATTTTCCTGTTCTGTCAAATTTAGAGGAGGTGAACTATTTAACTAATTGAATCAATCTCATTGTCATTTATTAATATTTGAGCAGTTTTGTTTTTTCAGCGTCTGGGAACTATTCAAGATGTGTTCAAAAACTTATATACAGATATCATGATATTCAGTGCTAGCCTTTTTTGCTTGTTTGCTTTTCTTAAAATTAGATGCAGTAAATATCCCTCTTCCCAAACAAATCCATTTTATCTGCAGATAGCTAAGCGGCAAAAATGTAACCAACAGTGCAATATCAATATTCCATATGGCTCCTGTGGTTTGCTAAACAGTTTTTATTGTGCATTATTGGTATTGCATGAGCAATAAAAGGAAACTCTGACAACTGATCTTGTCAGCAACGATGCTGTATCACTGAGTCAACTGCTTATCCCAGTTTTGGAAGGGAAAATATTAATAGCTTTGATTTAGTAATATTTTTTAAAGAAATCCATCTTTATTAGCTTATGTGGTAAATAGCTTCTGATATCCTTTCACAATATGGTGCTTCAGATTAGCTACTGACCTTAAAGCAGGGCTCAACTCCATATTTTTTGTGAGCTATAACTGTAGCATTACAGATAACATTACAGTAATACCATTGCTTTTACTATAAACTGGACAGTTATGGTCCCTGTCATGGTACTGAACTGCTAACGTTGCATTATCAAAGGGAGTTTTCAAATTTGTTGCTACATTACCTCTCCAAAAATGATACCGACATGCTATTTCCTACCTGCTTTTAGGAGAGACGGGTTAAAACTGAAAGTACTTTTTCAATCTATCCATCTCAGACGGTGGGCATGCAGATAAAATAGGACCCAGATCTAAACACCTGTGTTTGGGGTTTGCTGATATATTATTACTTGTGCCATGGCAGTACAAAATGCTGAAAATATTTCTGGAAGAAACAGGAACTACTTTTGTTTCTCCTCAAAGGGACATAGATACAATTTTATTTCATTGTCTTTCAGCCATTTTCTTAGGGTTAGAAGGCCAAAACATATAGCTACTAATGTAGGGATTAAAGTGATTGAGGCATCACCTAAGATAAAGATGACATTTGAAAAATGCTTAGACCATTATTCGACACCAAATGCTATGCTGAAGACTGGAAATAAACCACATTCAAAAAATGATAGAATAAAGATCTTCCTTGCAGTAGTGTATTTTGTTCACCAGAAGCTTGTATTCCCATTAGATTCATTACATACAAGACAGCACAGGCTCAATATCACAGAGAATGACTGACTGAAATACTAATTATGGTTATTTGGCTAGGCTTCTGCCTTCTTATCTAGTGAAAAAAGTGCTGCATAGATTTCTTCCATGGTTGCTGATCTTCATAAGAGTAATTTGGGGTGATGGAAATGATACTCTTTCCAAACAGATAGACTTTGAAGTGTCATTGTCTGTCACTCATTGCAGAGACTAGAAATTGAGGCACTCAGGATCTTGCAGGACCCGGCTTTCCATATAATGCTTCAAACAAATGCATTTGGCCTGACACTCCTCTCACGTCGTGGTAAATTAGAAGTAACATCACTAAAGTCAGTGATACAATTGCAAAATTGGTATAAATGAGAGGAGAATACGGCCAATTGTATTTTTAGCCCTTCCATAGGGGTTTTATGTCTCCTCTAGAACACTCTTTCTAATCAGAAACCTAGAGCAAGATCCTACGGTCCCATCCTTCCGCACTTGGCTTGGGGTTTGCGAAGGTCTCTTTTTATGAGCCGCCTCCTCACTCTTATCCTAGGTCCAGCAAACACTGGGGCAACCGTGCTACAAGTTAAGGTAGTCTCTGGGATTCTTCATTTTGGGACAGCTGCTCACAGCCCCAAAGAGCCATTCCACTCTTTAGGAATGACCAGAACACAAGTGTGTTCCAGCTAGCCTCCTTTCTCTTCAGAATGCTCCTTTCTTCAGAGAATCTTGGGGAAGCAACCAAGAGAGCTGATGCATTGGCCCTCCTTCAGCTAAAGGTTTCCCCTGTGATGAGGGAGTCCTCAGGCAGCCAGATTTGCTGGGTTTAGGCCACCACAGTAAATCAGGACCAGGATCTCACCTTCAATTATGCTTGACCCAATAGGAGTCAGTGAACCGTGGGCTGAAAAAAATGCGAGTACTTTCAGAGCCCAGAAAATATACTGCAAGTTAGTTGCATTTTCCCTGTTACAAAGGAACAATATTGACAGAACCATCAGAGCTCTGAATCATTACATGATGTTGCTGCCTCACTGAATAATTGAGCAGCAGATAACTATAATACAATCTAATATCAAAGTGACACCAGAATTAAATAAATAGATATAGAAATATGACATGTTTACATTTATATTTCTGAGTCAAATCTCCATGCTTCATGCTGATCTACTGCACAGCATGAGTGTTGCTACTAATTATATATGTGTGAGCTTGCTAGTTGTTTCTGGAGCGTAGTGTATTATCAACAGAATGGTTTTCTGTTTTCTGTGTCAGAGGACCTTATAAAGCTTATTGTTTTCTTTATTAACTATTTATTCATCATCTTTGCAGTAACAGGTCAGGTTGGGTTGAGGACACAATCATTTTCCAGTTCTCACAACTCAAACTTCAGAACAAACCCTAAATGATTTTGTAATTATATGCAAATACTGAGATCTCAGCAGTCAATAGATGCTTCAGTTCCACAGAGTGCTGGATCTACTGGCTGTATATCTCAGGCTAATCCCTCACAGTCCTGCACAAGGAAAGAAAAGGGTATGAACGGTCACAAATATTTATCCAGCAGCAGCATGCCTGTGTACAAACTCCAAAATCAGCAAAGGCAGAAAGAATGTAACGGTCTGTTACAGAAATGGGGCCAAAATCAGCTTTGCTTTGCAGTGCTTGTTGAGAGAGTCAAGTCTGGAGGAAGGATCTTTCAACTGTTGTAAGTAATTGAGAGTAACAGAGGTGAGAGGAAGAAAGTAGTTTCCACAGGGGGCTGCCATGACAATAAGATGAAACCTCTCTTACAGGTTTAGAAGCAGCTGGTTCATGAAGCCAGATGATGATAGCCAGCTAGTGAGTGGGAAAAATTGGCCAAGGTTCTGAGGATGAGAGAATATCTGAGGACAACACTATATGTATTTTTCCCTCTGAGTCAAGCATACATTCTGTGACTATAAGAGACTCCATTTCAAATCACCTCCCACCATTTCTAAATTGTGCAGAACATTATAGCAACATATCAGATTTATTTTTCATGGCGTCGTCATTACCATTCACTGCCAATCAAGTTGAACTTTGGCCTTCCAGTGGCATTTTCAGGTATCTGAAAATCAGTCCAGATAATGAAGAGAGCTCTCTCTTGAATATAAGAGACTCTATTCCAAACCACTGGTGTCAAACTGTTAACTAGAGCATTCCAACTTAGGGCTGTTTCTTAGTATTATATCTAACAACCAACACACTGAGTGTTATTTTATTTGGGGTAGAGAAAGGCAATTTAAGAAACAGGAAAAAGTGTTTAGAAGACTGAATGGGGTTGTAGACAGATTGCTTAAATTGGTTCCCACTCAACCTGTGGTCCGTGGATCACTGGTGCTCTGCGAGGGTACTGCAGGTGGTCTGTAGGAGGGGAAAAAAAGGTAAAATAATAATATAAGCCCATGTACCTCTTCTGTATCATATTCAATGTTACATTATTATTCACAATATAATTTGCTTCACAAACATCCTTGTGTAATATAAACTTCTCTCAATTTAAATAGTGGTGATTTTGCATGACATCAGTGTGAACCAACGCTCTTTGCACATTTGGCGTTAGAATGTGGTCCACAAAAGCTTTCGATGATGATGTAGTGGTTTGCAAAAAGGAAAAGATTGGGAAGCACTGGTTTAAAAGATACTGAACATATGATACTGTTGGTTTCAAAAGTTTTGTAAGTGTTCTTGCTATAGAAAATGGTACCACAACAGACTCAAATAGCACTCAGGTTGTTAGCCCACATAAAGTACTTTAAAAAGGTTAAATATTAAAAAAACACCTGATTATTTGTCTAAGTTGTTTTATTAAACAGTGAATCCACCACCATTTCAGGATAGCTTTGTAAATATTTAGGATATGCATAATCATAACATTGTTAACTTTGCTGAGAGTGCCTTTGCTTTTCATTGCATTACTATAAATGCCACAGGTTCAAGTCTCTTGAGAGGATTTGGGGACACTCATGCAAGCACACATGCCTTACTCTTTCTTTCAAGAAGTGGTGCAGCATTGGGGAAAATGACATTCTTCAGCTGTTACATTAATCCAAGCTATCAGCTGTTTCTTTCAGAGTATTTTATAATGTTAAAGATTTTATTACCCTACATTTGGATATCCTAATGGTTTGCACTTCCTCTTTCATATAGCTCTGCATAGAGTAACTAGCAGGGTTAAAATGTTTAGTACTGCACAAGATATCAAGGGTAGTCTGCATATTGCTGTTGCAGAATTGGTGCATAATAGTCCTATTCCATACAATGCAATATATTACAATACAAGATAATTTGTCAGCACTTTCCTTTCTGGTGGAATGAAGGCAATCTTTAAAACAGGATAATCTACTACCTTGAATAAGTGCACTAGAAAGGTCTTTCCAGTGGGATTGCCTGTACACTTTTGTACACAATTTCTATAACATTAGAAAAGTTGCAGTACATCTTTTAATATAGACGTGTATTAAACTTCCAACATTGAACATTTCCTTCTAGCATTACCAGATTACCACATTCATTTGCAGAATGGCAATTTGTGATATGTTCTCACAACTCACTCCCCCTGGATCTCACCAATCAAATAACGGGGAACTACCAAAAGCAAAATGGAATTAAAGCAGTTAATACATGCTTTACAGAGTGCTGGAAGAGAAGTTTAAGGGGCAGCTTAATCATGATCTCTAGTTACCTACACAGGAAGAAGGTATCACATATTAGAGGACTCCAATTTAGCTGATAATAGCAAAGTTAGATTCAACAGTTCAAAGCTAGAGTCAGCAAAGATTAACGGAGAAGTGATGGGCAATTTTTTTTTTAAAACTTCAGGGTAATTAACCTATTAGAATAGATTACATAAAGGCATGGTGTAAGTCCTTCACTTGGATATTTTAAACCAAGACTCCATAACTTTGTAAAATAAATCTAGTTCAACCACAAGTTACTGGGCTAGATGCAGAAATCACTGAGTGCAATTCTATGGCCTGTGCTGTACAGGCAGTCAGACCAGATTATAGTAATACTCCCTATTGCCCTTAAAGTCTAGGAAGGCTTTGCAGATGTACGGGTATTGCCCCTGCAATTCTCCAATTAGTTTGTTGACCACAAGGGGATGCAAAGAAACCGAATGGGCTGACCTCACACTATTGGTAGCATCTATATTTACATGCGGCCTCCCAACACCCACAATATGTCAGCAACCTCTTTATACAGAGTCTCGGAGGCACTGACTCATTGTTATTTCTGTGTGACCAGAGAGAAATCTCTTGACAAACCCTGCCAGTCGGTCAGATCACGATAAATAATTAACCAACTAAAAATATTCACAGGACAAAGTCCAAAGCAAATGTGTTCTTCTGTACAAAAGGATACCTCCACATAATGATCACTCCATACATATATCAATCACTAATGCTGCCACTAACCGGAGACATGGGTATACTTAACCAACTCTTTAGTCCTCATCGTTCTCTGCCGAGAGGGCATGTATTTAAAGGCTTAGCTAAAATGTCACTTTAGAAATGACGTATTAGCAGTTCATATACTAAGTGCACGGTATGTGTCAAAGAAGGAAAAGCAGTTTCCTTATCACGAAAATAGTTTTACTTAAAATCAATAAGTGAAATATAGAATGGGACTTGCTACTTGCATCTGCTGCTAAACTGTTTCTTATCACATTCTTCCTTCCCAGGTTTATATGGATCTTCAAGAAGCTGCATTTTCTACATTTACATGAAAGGAATCTTCCTAGCATCTGCAATGGAGTCTGCTTATTATGGCAAAAGCGTGCATATTTTATCAGAATCCAGCAGTAGAAGTCCCCTATGGCATGGGTGCTGCAAAACTGCAGCTTCATCTTGACTAAAGATGTAGTCAATATCTTTCCTTGTTTGGCATTATGTGAATTTTCACCAGCTGAGCTGAGACAGCATAAAAAACAAAACACTCCCCCCCATACCTAAATATGGCAGAATTGAATGAAAGCATGAAAAATAAGCTTAACGTACCACTAAACAGATGAAAACTATATGCAACATTGGTAAACACCAAGAAGCTACTCAGGATAGTCTTAGGAGCAAACATCTCAGACATGAATGATTCATCATGACAGTGCTCTGAGAGATTCCAAGACCAGAAGAGAGCATTGTGGTCCTCTAGTCTGGACTTCCTGGGTAACACAGGCCACAGAACATCCCCACAATATTTCCTTATGAATGACAGCATAACTTAGAACAGGGCATATAACAAGAACATTAATGCTATGGTTGAATTTCACATTCCTATAGTGGACCAGAGCAATGTGCATTCAAACATTCCTTCTTTTGCATCCCCTTATTCTGTCACACTAAAATGAGATGGGCAAGTTAAGGAATTCTTCAATATATAACACAACAGAGAACTCCACTCATTATCTGGACTGGTTTGGACTTTCTGTATTATTCAGATACCTGAAAATGCCACTGTGAAACAATAACAACTTGGTCAGCAGTTAATTGTAATGATGATGCCTTGAAAAATGGATCTGGCATGTTGCTATAGTGTTTCTGCACAATTTGGCGATGACAGGAGCTGGCAGAGGGGATGTACAATGGGAATCTTTTTGGCAGCTGCAGTGTAGCCAGTTTTATTGTCTATCAAGCTGTCTAGGTACCTGACTCTATACATTTTTTTAACTAGGTCAGCCTCCATTTCAAACTCAGTGCCAAGTCACCCAGTAATAGAAGTTATTGAGAAAGAAGATCTTTCACATTCAGATTAATTCTCATTATCCTGGACATCATTTCCTCTCATACACAGTAGAACCTCGAATTTTCTTATTAATCTTAAGATATTTAAGAAGTGTTTCCAGAAGAAGCAATTAAATTACTTGGCACAATACTGAGAAATGTCTCTGTTCAAGGTAAGTCCAAATTTGTATTTAAATATTTTTTGTTAAAATCCAGAGAATGAAGATAGTACATACTTATAAAATAAAACTAGACAACACACACAGGCTGCAACCGACTATTTCAGACTTAATTACCAGAAAACCTTGAAGTCACAAAATTGAAATTGAACTAAGAAAATAATTTTATTAAAACAAATCCATCTTCCCCCTTGTTTAGAAGTTAAAACTGAGCTTTATACCATTTGGGGTTGATGGCTCAGAAATCTCTCTCACCACTTAAAACCTGCCTTTCTCCATCTAGCTCCACATCTCAGCCTGCCTTGCTACTGTCTCTTCATGGTTTACGTCTACCACCTCTGAAGCATCTGGCAGAAGACAGGATACTAGGCTAGATGGACATGGACCTTTGGTCTAACCCAGGATGGCTGTTCTTATGTTTTTATGAAAGGCACAAGCACCCTGTCATTATGACAAACAAGGAGTCCTGTGGCACTTTTAAAGTAACATTTATTTATCGCATGAGCTTTCGTGGGAGAAAATCCCACTTTGTCAAACACTTTGAAGATGGGGTCATTATGGTAAATCTGTCACGCTATCCTGCTTAAAGCCTCTTTCTGCTGGGATATCTATAGATTGCTCCTATCTTGCAAGGGTTAGACAAGTGACAAATTGATACTTCTGCTTTGTTGCTAAATTCTTTTTGGTTTATTGTTTTCTCATCCTCCTAATCCACATGCACTTCTCTGGTTTATTTCATAAGCCTGTTGACACATCCAGTCTGAGGTGTAGACTGTGAGCTCTCTGGAGCACTGACTGTCCGTTTTGCTGCATGACTGTGTAGTGCACTGGAAACCAGAGAGTTCAGTGAGGGTCCTAGATGCTACCATAATACAAATAACACTTGCCCATACCTAAATGCTGATTTAGATTTGTGTATTAAAGCTATAAGCCTGTTGTGGTCAAAATACACTGGATGCCTCATCTCCATACTTCTCTGTTTGACAGTTTTTGTTTAAATACTTAACTTAGTACAATTTCTCTTTCAGACCCCTTCTGCTGCATCTTAATAGATGGGACAATATCCCATACTATTTAGCAGAATTACACACACACACACACACACACACACACACACACACACACACACACACTTATTATCCCTACCCTTGATATTATATTTCCTGTCCAGTATAGGAATGAGTTAGAATGGTTCCATGGTTCATTTATTTGGATTAGCAAAACCTAAGGTTACCAGATACCAAAGCATGGAAAGGAGGACAGGGAAGTACGAAAAGGAGGACATGGAGAAAATGTAGAATTAATATAACTGTCATTACCATATTATGTCATGGAAAATGGGTAATGATTAATGAATGCATGGCAGCATGAAAAAAATGGAGAACAGATTGAACAACAGAAATATTCTTAGGGGGCACATTAACTGCCGTGCGGAGGACATGTCCTCCTGTTGCCTGACTTCTGGTAACCCTAGCAAAACCCCAGAGCAATTTACTGATGTTGCAGAAAGTCAAACATACTGGAAGCAACAGTGTTCCAAGAAGAGCTTTCACGTTTGGATAGCACTTCTTTATGCAGGGGAATTAGATTTACCTTTTGCTTCATTGCAATGAAACTCTTATTGTAGATCTTTGGCCTTCCCACCTTTACCCACTTAACTTCTTCAGTTTAACGGATAGAGGATTCATATAATATATGAACATTCATCCAAGTAGATGTCTAGTCATCAATATTCAGCAATGCAATTTTTGAGGGAATTGATCAGACATTTAGGAGCTAGGGAGGATTATTCCTTTAACTCCCACCTACCAGGACTTCTAGTCAGGAAGATTTAAATTGTCAAAGTCAGGAGCATAATAGCTTGTAGCCTTTTCCAGATTTTTTTTTTCTTGACTTGGTATTTGTGAGTGGTGGCCAGTTGGAGGACAAACATCTGATTCTGGCTGAAGACTTCTACATGTATTTGCAGTTATAAGGGTGTTAGATTGCATTTAAAGAGAGAGCCAGGACTCAAAATCAGAGAAGAAAGTGGAGCAGGAAGAGACTATTGGGTAGCAAAAGATGGAAACAGAGAAAGAAGAGTCAGATGGAATCCTGTACACGGGAAGGGGGAAGAGATGTGGGAGCAGAGAAGGACTTGTATGCAACAGAAATGGGCTAAAAGAAGCCCAGTCTCCCCACTGTAATTCTCTGGGTGGCGAAACTAAGACAGGGAGCATGTGACACTCTAAAAGGGAGGAAAATGACAAAAACTGTGTCAAGAACAGGGAGCCAGGTCTCCAAGGCTACCGTCTTGCTCCTCAGATAATTCCATGGGAGCGCTGTTGAGTATCATTGTCTGAACAAGATGAACCTCAGTCACCTGAGAGGGACAAGGTTATGTTACAGCTTGAGAAGGCCCAAGTTTAGGGGTGGCCAATCTCATTAAAAAAGTAGAGATCAGCTACTGAATTCAAATCCTTATTCGTAAAGAAGTGGGGTCCTGTGCTTGAACTAGGATGTTAGAGATCTGGGTTCTGCCCACTGCCCAAGACTTGTGGTATGGCCTTGGACAAGTAGCATTCTCTTGGTACATCACTTCGCCATCTGCATAACATAGGGAAAAGTTTACTTCACTGCCAACAGGGATGTTAAACAAACAAGGAGTCTTGTGGCATTTTTAAAGACTAACGAATTTATTTATCACATGAGCTTGACAAGTGGGATTTCCTCCCAGAAAAGCTCATGCAATAAATACATTTGTTAGTCTTTAAAAGTGCCACAGGACTCCTTGTCTGTTTAGCTGACCTAGACTAACACGCCAACTCCTTTGGAAGTTGTCAACAAACAGGGATGTTGTGAGATTAAATCCAAGCTAGTTTGCTAATGAATCCTATGGGGAAGTCTACAGATAAATAAAACGGAAAACAGGTTCCAGTTCTGAGTCAGTTACCATGCACATACATTTTTAAGTGTTTGGTTCCAGGATTTTTGTTTTATCTCTAGATACAGTCATTCAGACAGAATGACACACTACAGATGGCAAAATCAAAGTCAAGAATATTTAATGAAGTCAGCAGTCTGACTGGCAGAACATAGCCCTGTAATGGTTTTCTTTTTATTGTTACACTGCAAGGAGGACCATGGAATAAAATGAACAAACTATCATTCTATATGTTTTCTAACTAATGCAGCTTCTGAAGAAATCTGAAGATAATCTTAGGTTATCCTTACATTTAATCATTTTGACAAGAAATAAGTATGAGAGAAATGCATTGCATAAGATGGATCTTCTTGAAAAATGTGTATTGTTTAATAAAACATGTTTTATATGGAAGAGATATAAATCTAATTGGTAATCAGGTCGGCAACATAATGTAATTTACAAATATTACATCAAAAGAAAAATACTGGGCTAAATCCTGCTCCCATTTACACTGGTGTAAATATGGAGTAGCTAAATCAACACAAGTGTTACTCTACATTTACTTTTGCTGAATCTGACCCACAGCATCTAAGCAAATCACACAGTGGAACACAAAAAATAGATCATATCAGGTCAGAAATTCACAGTCCCATATCTTCACTAAAAATGCATTCTAAACATTTATTACATTATCTGCAGAAAGTTCTACAAGCCTCACATGATAGACACAAAAATAGAGTGAACTGACTTGCTGGATGCCAGAGATCATGAAAAAGTCTGAGTGCTTTTGCCGTTATCACTTGCTACACAAGACTTAACAGAAACAGCACTTATGATATCAGTCTGTAGAGCAACTCCTGCTACAGTCTAGGAAATGCTTTCCTACACAACTTGTATTTTTAAGTTTCATTCGTCTGTATGTACACAACTAGATCTTGCCACTCGGAAACTTTGGACCATTTCAAATGAACAGATCCATAATGAAATTTTAAAGTGAAATATGAACACCTGCTTCTAAGACTGTCTTTGCAACAGTGCCATCTACAGTGCTTAATAGGCACAACAAAAAAAGGGAACAGCAGGCAGGTTTGCTGCAGCTAGATAGGCTCTTGATCACTAGAAAAAAGGACTATGGTGTTTAAGTTAGTCTTAAAGTCAATGAGAATCTTCCCACTGACTTCACTATGCTTTGGATCAGGCCCTGAAAGCTTTTTTTGGCCCTTTACATTTATAGATCAAGTACAAAAAATGTAATTATCCAGGGTATACTAGTGTTTTCATCAGCCCCTTAACTTCTCTTTGGCATGCTTTCTAAGTTAACAGGACAGAAACATTTCAGAATTCTCATCTAACTAACATTTTAAAGAATTGATGGGAAAGGGGTAGCTAAATACTAGTTGCATTCATATTTTTTTTAAAAAATAGCTACATGATATGTGGTTCTTGTGAGTCTATGCTGCGTGTTCATACCATGATTTATAGAAAGAAAAGTAATCCTACAGCCACTCAGGCAGGCAGGCAGGCAAGCGCGTGCGTGCGTGCGTACGCACACACACACACACGACTTCATCAATAATTTTGTGGGTAAGCAAGGACTTTTTTGACTGATTCTGCCTTTAGGCTTCACAAAGCTACCGGTCCAATAGAAATTTCAATAATTGTATTTATTGGCTACAGACAAATGTAATTTCATTTCAGCAAGGGGGAGAGTAGATGGTGTAGGGAGCTGTGAATGGGATGGAAGGAGGTGAGTTCTCTATTCTAGGTAATTGGTCTTGAATAGGTTATAGGCAAGAAGGGCTGGAAAGAGGTCAGGAGGCTGTGTGAAATGATCAGTCATTTCTTAGCAGACAGACTGCAATAGGATTGAAATTGCCACCATACCTGGACTCCTCCACAGAGGGGGCTATGTTTTAGTGGGACTTTTAGATTGGATTTATACTGTTAGGAAAGCAGGATAGAAACACACTGACAGCAAGGTGTGGGGAAGCTTCTACATCCAGTTCTGTCAAAGTGACATGAATTATGAATACTAACTCACCTAACTTTCAATTTTAATTCATGCCAACCTCACCAGCTGCAAGCATAGCCTCACCGCTACAGTTTCTCACACATTTTCTGTTTCCTACACGTTGCATCTCAGTGAAATCTTCTTTCCCTACAAATGTCCTTTCCCGAGATCATGTTTTAAAAAGTACAAGCAGAACAGATGAACCTGTAAAGTTTTGGAGGATCATTATGGACAATATTATTTGAATATTCTCTGAATGCTGCATTCAAACCACTTGGGTCTATAAAGATTCTTGAGCGGGATATTTTGAGAGCCAGATTTCTGGTATATCCTGCTTTGTTCCACTGGAAATAGTGTAAGAAGTACTTTTCTTCTGGTCTCATACAGAATAGGGAAGTATGGTGAAAATAAAAACACTATCTTGTTTTCTAATCCATATGAAAAAATTCCCATGTACCATGAATGTTAGCAGAAGCAGTAGACTGGCTCTGTGGAATCTTTAAATTGTATTTTGGGCCTTGAAATGAATGATTTTATTTCTTATCTGTGAGTTCCTTTGAATATAGCTGTTCATATTTATCTACAGACTTTACTAGCTCAGGTGGTTTAATACCAGGTCTGTCTACAAGCTCAATCTAAAAAAGGAAATTAAAAAAAGAAGCAGACAACTGCACTTGAGGCCTAATTCAGTTCCCATCAGTGGGGGGATGGGAGTGGGTTTGACCACACGTGCAAGAAGGAGGTGGGGAAACAGGGGAGAGTTTAGATTTAATATAGTCCACATTTTGTATATCAAGCCTACAAACCAGGATCTAACATCATTTGGAATATGATAGTGACAACTGCATGGGTATTGTACCTTGCTGAGCAGTAATATAATTCCCTAGTCCAGATAAACCATTTGGCTTTACAGTTTGTCCACTCAGGACTAGATTACTATCCCTTAAAATAGAGGCCTAGTCAGATCTCTCTCAATTAGCTTCACTTTTTCCTGTTGTTTAGGTTACTCAGAACTACAAGGAAATTTCTCTCTCATCCATTTTAAAGAAGTCTTGATTTATGTAAAGTAAACCAAAGTCCTTGTGCTAGTGAGAAAAAATGGTTTTTGCAACACTTAAAAAAGCACACCTTTCTTTGTTACAGTTAATATTTTCCTTTACTTCACTCTAAAGTCTGCAATATTCCAGCCAGAAAGCTGAACAAGAGGAAGCTATTATTGCTAGTTCTTCCTCTAGCTAGTGAGGTGCCAATTTCTACTGCTCAGATCTTCTCAGGTCCTCTGTGAATCTGGAGTCCGGAAAAACTCTGGTCCAACATTTGTTCAAGTATTACTTAGCTATTCAGGTCGAACAGGTTTTATCCTCTTCTGTTCTCTTTTTCAAAGAAATTGACACAAAGTGGTCATTTTGTTTAAATCAAAGTTTAAGGGAACAGTTGTTCTTCTGGAAAATAAGGATAGTCATATGGGAGTACATGTATTTTTACTATTCATGCCAAAAATGTTTCCACCTGCTCATTATGTTTCATTCAGTAAGATGGCAAAAATAATGCTGCCTTACTAAGGAGACCAGTCACAACCCCTGAGAAGTCCACAACATACTGAATGGAAATATGATTTGCAAATAACCCACAAGTTGCAATGTTTACATAAGATGGTGCAAACAACTCAAAATAGTATTTGTAAAAGTCAGGTGTGATCAGTGTCTGTAAAAGGAGTACTCTGCAACAAAAATAAGTCTATATACAGGACTGCAGGCTGGGAACTTGCTGTTATATTCAATTACATCACAAAAGAGTGGGAGGGGATGAGTTCTTAGGAAAATTGAGTAGAGCTGGCATATAGCTCTATCCCATAATACTCAGTTTACCATGTTATGATAATTTTACCACTGTTACGAATTATGTTAGAAAGTTCTTACCACAGAAAATATTGGTAAATTTTTCAGCTCTCATCTGAGGCCTCTAGATGAGTGGTGTGATTTTCAAGGGTGCTGAGCACCCAACAACTTCAGTGGTTCTCAGTGAGAGTTACTGGGTCCTAAGGTCTTTTGAAAATCTGGCCCCATTTCATTTAGGGGTCTGAGATGTACCTAAGACCCAATTTCATTGGTGGAATTAGGCACCTAAATGCCTCTGAGGACCAGAGCCTAAATTATTTTGAAAATCTAGTCCCCTTGTATTTGCAGCACAATGCTGCTAGGCAAAGCACAATCTCTGTACTACATGAATCTCAAGAGCATTGCTAGATATTATTATGAATACTCATTATGACCCAGATCCACATAGGTATTCTGGCTTCTAACGTCCACTGATTTCACTGCAAGTTAGGCACCTATACCTTGTGGATCAGAGCCCATGTATTTAAACCAAGGCATCATAGTGCAAGTCTGCTGGGGAAAAAAGTTTATTGTGATGGCCTCTGGCTCCCCAGACACCCAATGACAACTAGAAGTTATTCTTGGGTTTTCAGTACCACAGCCTGTAATATAATATAACTAGATCTGCTTCTTAATAGCTCCTTCACAGGCCTGACTGAATGAGACCCATCTCATCACCACACTGCTTGGTTCAAAGCTTTTGCTGGATTTCTAAAATATTTTTACTTGGAGATAGGTTAATCCCTAGTATCATATCAGCTTTGATGTTCATGTCATGATGCCTTGTTGGTGAATGGCTGGTAAATGATCAGATTTAAGTCCACTGAGTATGTACCTAGATACATTGTTCTAAATCTCGCCCTGTTGCTATCTGAGTTTCTAGAGAAATAGAGCCAGGGACCACTGGTTGGAAGGGTGTGTGATGTCAAATACATCTGATGTACTGCACTTCCTCTCAGACAATGTGACCTCCTGCTGACTGCTGCAGGTTTGCAACAGCCTACCAGAGATGCTAATTCCTCCACTATTCAAGACACATTTGCTTTTTGTTGGGTTAGTTAAAAAAATAGCTGTGCCAGTTGAAAGTAAGGAATGGCATACACACATTGTTTTATTAAAGGCTTCAAATCTACTACAGTAACTACTCATCTAGGACTCTAGATTCCACCTATCTGGGACATTTTTATTGTCCAGATGCTGATAATGAAAACAGCTGACTCTGTTTCCCAACTTGTCTATTCAGAATGAATTATTATGAAGCAAATTCTGCCCTCAGGTACTCATGTAAAACTGACTGAGAAGTGTTAAGGGAGTTTACTAGGTTGGAAGAGAGTTTATCTCAAGGAAAAAAGAAAGGAAGTTCTCTGTCTGAGAACTTCTCTCAAACCATCTTTTGAAAAAAGTATGCAACAATGAAAGGAAATGGAAGCCGTGCACATGTCCAAGGAGACAGTTTAGTTCTGTGTTTTGTTTAATTTACAGGCTTATGAACATTTCTACTGAAAACTTATGTTTCTTCTTTCCTTCCTCTGTAACTCAGCTGGGTAATAAAACAAATACTTCTCATGGCCAATTAGGGCACAATCCAACTCCACTTGAAATCCAAAATAGCTTTTCCATTGACTTAATCAGGCCTTTAATTTTGCTAATTGAGCTGCTTGGCTAGATTTCACTTTCGTACTCCAGTGAGGGAACAAAAATGAATTATTCACAGCAATGTTGATAATTATGTATGTTTGTAGTCAGAAATCGATTAACATCACTCATTTCCTAAGACAGACAAAAGGCTTTCTGACCAGCTGCCCTGAAGCATCTATTCTAGCTGCAGTTTAGCTCTATTTTTAGCTTTTGTTTTAGTTCTGGTTCCTATTACTACACTGAAAATCCACCAGATGCCTCAAGCAGAAACAATTTCAAAAACAGAACAAAACTTAACAAGGAATACATTTTACAACAGCATGACGCTCAGAAACTGCCTCAGGTGCTGAATTTGAATATTAGGGGAGCCAAAATAGAACCGGATTTTCCCTCCCTTTGTTACAATAAAAATAAAATACTTTAAAAATAATATGTATATAGGTAGGACTGGATCCTGAAGATGAGTCTATGATCTGATAGGTCTCTACTCCTCAATGCTGCAAACTTCCAAACACTCTGGTCCTCAGAGGCATTTAGGTGCCTAATTCCACTAATTCCACCAGAGTGTTGGAAGTTTGCTCCCTGAGAGCGAAAGAGAGAGAGGGGGAGATCTTGCATACCTAGCACTCTGCAATGCCATGAGAGCATCAAGTCTCAACCTCACAGAGCAGTGGGTATGCAAGATTGCATTCCTTGAGTCCACACACTCTCCCTGAGAGAGAGAGAGAGAGAGAGAGAGAGAGAGAGAGAGAGAATGTGGTCTCACGGAGCACAGTTTCTCATACACAGCGCTCCGGGAATCTGCAAGAGTGCCTCAGTATTTCAATTTACAATATGTACGGCCATCTTGAAGAACATTTAAGTTGAATCTGGCCCGCAATAGCAAATGAGTTTGACACCCCTGCTCTGTAGGATGAAAATCTAAATGAGAATCTCTCATTCCAGCCTATAAACAGGGCCCAAAGTGAGAATTGTGTTTTAGGGACCAACCAGGCTGGCCACATCTCTTTATTAAACTGACTGAAGCTTTTCCTCTGACATAGGGGCCCAGTAGATTAATAAGACCCAGTGGCATCTGCCCATCAAACACTTAACCTAATCCCTGTAGATGTAAGTAGGAGAAGAAGTTTGGGGTCTGTGGGTAGCCCCAGCCCATCTACCTAAGGGCCCCCCACATGGCTACATTATCCTCTCAAAAGGCTAGAAGAATATTTCTTCTGGACTATTAGTATGGAAGGCACACAGTAATGCTATCTGTGAATATCAGAATGTTAAAGAGAGCACCTGTTGAAATGCTTAGACAGGGAATATTGGGGCAGGCATACTTGGTGTTTGAACAATTAACTGGAATCATAGGAGTTATCACAGGACTGTTTTGCTTCTATTTTGTCACTGGAAAAAAATCACTTTAAGATAGTCAGTGGGAGTAGTGAGCTAGCATTCTTGTCACAGAGGAAAATTCAGCGTTGGCTTTTTAGAAACTGATATCTTGAGGCCAGACTGAGCAACATTTCTTCCCCATACTCCCCCCCCCCCCAGGTTGTTTTATATTCATGAAACCTTTTTTTCCCCTACATAACACAACACATTTATCTTATTCCTATTATAAGAATTTAGAGTTTCTTTACTATAGCAGCTGATGTGAAGGGACCACGCAAGAGTAACAAAAACAAGACTACTCACAGGATTGCAAGTGAGGAACTTGCTTCTTTATTTCACTCCATAACAACAGAGTGAGGAAGAAAACTTCCACTGATTCATCAGGAAAGAAGGGGATGGAGTATGGCTCCATCCCATAATACTTTGATTAATGCAATTAACCCCACTTTTCTTACCACTTTTCTACAGCAGGGATTTGAAAACTAATCCATAGATTGCTGGTGGCCCGAGAAGAACTGATTAGTCACATGGTACTTGTTTCTCCTCCTTCTCCTTCCCAGCTGAGAGAATCAGAACAGGTGTGACAGGAGAGGAAACAAAAGATACAGACAGTGGGACTGCTCAACCTTTTTTCTAAAATACTTGTTAAATTAAAGAAGAGTCTTCCCCCGTGTTACCTTGTCATCTGTAAGCAATGCTGTAGTTACTTCAGGAGTGTTACACCATTGGATATGATGGGGAGATGGTTTGTGTGACTGCAGATGGAAAGAGAAATGAGGTGATCATTATTAGACTATTATTCATACCCTGAATAAATATAGGAATCCCTTTTTCTAGAGCAAAAAATTGTGATGCTTACCTTTTTAAATACTTGAGATCTATTAATGAAATATAACAGGCAAGTATAATAATAATAATTAATAAACTGCAAAGCAGAACTGGGCTCAGGGAAAAGTAACGGTAATTTATATGTAACTTGGTGGCTGCATGAATGGTCCAGTATAATTTAACACAAATGCATTTTCATTCTGATTCAGAACAAAAAGTTGAATTTTGAAAATGTCTTGTGGAATGGAAATTTTAAGAAGTTAATTTGGAAACCTTAAAATGTTTCATTTTGCTAATGCTGATATAGATATAATATATAAATTATAACAATATAAAAGTTATAAGGAAATGAGAGTTAAAATGATTCATTTCAACTTTCTCCATATCTACCTTTTATTAACTCTGACACATTTAGTTTTTGAATAAACTGCAGTTTCCATTGGAAAACTCTTCTATCCAAAAATAAATAAATAATTGAGCACTTCTGTTGAAAGGTTATGGGAGGGGGAGAGGCTCCAGGTCAGGAGCATTGGAAGTGTACTGTAAGCATATGTAGTAATAAAGTTATTCTCAGTCTAATATACCTTTTCCCTTTAATACAGCTGGAGCAACAGGAATTCTAAATGCTCTTCGACATTCTAAATATTGACCTAAAGTACAGCTATGAGATAACACACACACGAGGCTGCTTTCGGCATTAAGGACAAGCTGCTGAACATTCTAAAGTCAATGTTTCAGCTTCTTCTGAGACAAGAGTATGAAACTTAAAAAAAGAAAAAAATCATAATAGCATTTTACTTGCAAGAAGGCTGTTAGAATACACTGTGATAAGATTCTGTCAATCAAAGCCATTTGGTTCCTGAATTTCATAATAGCCTTCAGGTTAGGATTTTCTCCTAAAGATGCTCCCTATTTCTTTCATGTACTGTAGCTCACATATTGGAATAACTCAAAACAATGATTTTTTTCCCTTATCCAGAATTAAATTGTCTGTGCTTTCAGATTCAGCAGCAAGATATGATCTCGTATGTGAAAGATAATACTCATTGGATAGGGCTGATTGCCAAAGAGGCTAATAGTTATTGCAAATGTGTACCCAAAGTTATTTAATACTGCTTTATTTTTCAGGGCAACTTTCATGCAACTGATATCCCTAAATATTTTTGGAGAATTAGGATCTGATTCAAAGACTCCCACTGACATCAGTGTATGATAATACAGTTACAAAGTTAAAATGGAAAATAAAATAAGTTCATGGCTTTGAAGAGAATTATTATTACTAACTTCTATGAAAAATGATAACTTCCATTTCTATGCATCCCAAGTCTGACTTCAGTGAGAGCTTTGTTCAATTAATGGTTATAGAATTTGGCCCTTAGATTGTAAATTTCTTGAGACAGGACCTTATCCTATTCTTTTCTGTACAGCATCAAGTATGACCTTAGAACTTTAAATACTAAACAGTGATTTTTAAAATTAGCTAGGTAGATCAACGTACTTAAGACTAAAGTGAGATATGGTGATTATGAAACACCTGATCTGCTAGTTGTCCAGTTTGTTTTCCAAAGGAAGGCAAATCTGTCTTTCAGAATTAAAACTCCAAAACCATTTCCCTTTTTGGCTGTTCCTTTTCCACTCGTACTCTGTTATATTTTTAAGAGAGGAGCAGATTTCCCCTCCATCTTTTACATGTCATTCTTTTTTCTCAGTCTGATACTATCAGGTGTTGGGGGAGCAGTTTACAGAACTGGAAATATTCATATTTTAAAAACAAATACTAGAAACAATCTATTGGGTTTTTTTTTTAGAAAGCAGAAATGGTGAGCATTTATATCAGTCCAATCATTTTCAAAGGGATGAGGTAGGGTATTAGAGAGAGAAAAATACGGTAATCCTACAGTAACTCTTTTCCTTTCCCTACACCCAGATAATGCTGCCCAAATAAACCAAGTTCTCTCAGTTGCTGAGGTAGGCTTACAAGAGGCTATTTTTCATATCAGCCATCAAGTATTGGATGTCCTGAAGTCTATAGACCCTTGACAGCCACTTCTGTCTCCAAGGCCTTCTGAATAAAATCACAGAAGTTAGGGAAAGATAAAATTTCATATAGAATGTTCTGAGCATATGTAACATCTTTTTTTAAATAGTGACAAATCTCTTTTTCTTATTTCTCCACTACAGGCTTTTGGGGGGGTGGGGGAGGGTTGTATCTCGCTCTGAAGCATCTGTTCCTGGTCACTGCCGAGGAGAAAAATGGACAAGATTGACCATTGGTCTGATGCAGTCTGACAACTGCCATGTTCCTACATGTAGCATAGGAAAGAAGATTAACGTTGCCATCATGCACTAATGAGTGCCAAATCATTTCTTAGTCACAGGAGTCGAAAACATCCTTCAAATTTAGATGCTTTTTTAAAACTAGGACAAAAGTGTCCTAATGGGGTTTAATTTTTCTGTATTCCTTTCACTTTTTTAAACATATTAAAAAGCTTATCTGGCCCCACCATCCCCACAAAAAGTAAAAAACAAGGCAATGCCCCATGCTTGCCCATATTAGAATAAACTCTTTTATGTCTCCTAGGTAGAGCATGCTGGGAATTTTATGACATATTCATAGGGTGCTCTTACATCAAAATTACTGCAGACTGTTGGGCTGATGTTACAGCAGTATGCACTGTGCTCACTTGGGATATGAGTCTCTTCCATATGGAATTAGAGCTACTCATATGTACATATAGGATGTTCCCTCTTCTTGGTAAGCTTCCTTAAGTTGACCTAATGGACACTTAGTTCGACTTAATAAGAACTGCAGGGTATTCGAACTAACCCTCCTTAGGTCGACCTAAGCCCAGTATGAACGCATAAGTCCACTTTCTTAGGTCGACCTAAGGGAAGTTAAATCGACTTACTAAGTCCCAGTTAAGGGAAACCATTTTGTAAGTCAACCTAATAAGGATGAATTTAGGTTGACTTAAAGTCGACCTTACTAAGTGGACCTAACTTTTTATAGTGTAGATATAAAAGAGATTGAGCAGTACTGTAAAAAAAATAATTCTAAGTTTTTTTCCCCTTCACTTAAAGGCTACATATAATGACAGATTGTTACAAAGTGCCACTCAACTAAAAATTCAGAGAGATTGTCATGGCATTATGCACTAGACATATGTGCACCAACTACCAAAACTGATATCAGCAATAAGCAATTGGCAAAATGTGTGTTCACCCTGACTCAGTGTGTTAGCTTTGTGACTGTCACCCGGTGGTCTCTATCATCGTTGTAGCCTTTATTACCTGATCTATGAACATTCAATAGATGTAAGGACACATACTACTTAGGGGTTCCTTTTCCATTTCATGTTTGACTTCATTCATTATTCTTCTGGAAAGTAAAATATCTTTCCTGTTAGCCTAGATTTCTTTCAAACAGGATTTAGCAGTAGGCAGTGCCTGTTTGACTTTCACACTGTCCTAACTGGTTACCAAACAGATTTCAACCTAGAGTTATCTGCTTTGTAGGAGCCAGGACTGCTTCACATTTTAGGCAGGAAGTGGAGGTGGTGATGCATTTTAGGATTTGAGATGTCAGGGATTTTGATGAAAGTACTTTGAGATCCTTCTCATGCCTAAGAGTACACCCTGTCCCGGGTGAGTTATTGGTGGACCGTTCTCAGATATTCTTAATACAGTTGTGGCCTAGTTAAAGCACATTCCTGGTATCTTGTCTTTCTTCCTGCAGCATCCAAAACACTGTGTTTTTACTTTGTAGGGTCAGATCTTTTTGATGTTACACACAGTGATGGCAAAACAACATACTGAAACCAAGTTACTTATTATCTGAAGTAGCTGGTGACATTTCTGATTCAACATGTAATCTTTATGATTCAATCTATCTTATTCACCAGGAAAAACATCTGCAGTAACTAAATAGATGGCTAATGGAATCTGATTTAATGGATGCTGAATTTCACAGCTTCTCTAACTATATAGTAACTCTTCTGGGCAGACAGGTTGGTCTTTATTTATTATTGTTGTCTGTAACCCATAATGCACATCAGTGGTGCTATGCATAACAGTATATCACAATTGGTAAACTATCACTTGTAGTTCAGTAAGTGGATATCTGATTCAGCAGGTTATTATTTTTCAGTCCAGCTTTTTCAGTTACTGTATTGAAACCATTTCATTATGCAGCACACCAAATCCACAGTGCAATTTAGCAGTGGATTGTATATGCTGAATGCATTTTCTAAGAAATCTGCATTTCTGTACTCAATGTGTAACATATGCAAAAAATTGGTTTTGAACTATGTGGCATTTCGTAGAAGGAATCTGAAAAAATCCAGAACATTTATTTAGATGTCTTCTGTAACATGTGGCATCATATAAACATCAGAGTGCTGTCATTATGTATACAAGAAAGAACAAGATAATGAAACGGAAAAATTTCACAACTGTTTAAGATTGGAGGAAGTTTCTCTACAACAGCCGTTCTCATACTGATCAGATGTCAAGGGAGATTAAATGAAAAGCCAATCTGATAGTATGATCAGTTTTTTTTTTTTTCAAAACTACAGAAGCAACTGTTGCTTTACAACAACTAAAAATACACAACAGAGTCCTGTGGCACTTTTAAAGACTAACAGATTAATTTATCGCATGAGCTTTCGTGAGAGAAAATCCCACTTCGTCAGACACTTTGAAGATGGGAAAGTTACAGATCTTCAAAGTGTCTGACGAAGTGGGATTTTCTCTCACGAAAGCTCATGCAATAAATAAATCTGTTAGTCTTTAAAAGTGCCACAGGACTCTGTTGTCTTTCTACAATAGACTAACACCGCTACCCCTTTGGAATTTAAAAATACACAGACAGCTTTGAACCCTTGATCTAGGAAGATGGAAGTGTCAGGTTTCAGCTCTCTCTCTCTCTCTCTGATTCACACACAATAAAGAGTTTACCATCTAAGAGTATGCCTACATAAATTTACCCGGATTGATTGAGCAGAAGTGAAGAACCTCTCAATCAAACTGCTCATTGACTTAATAAAACCACCTCCCCAAAAAGCGTAGCATGGCATTGATGGGTACGCATTTGCCATTAGTGTGGCAGGCACAGTGGAGGCAGTGCACTGAATAGAAGTTATGAAGTTGGCAGGAGTTATGCAAGATATGCAGAGTAGCTTGTGTAACTTCTATCAACTGACACCAAATTTCACTAGCAGTGTAGACCAGGCCTTAATAGAAACACCCCACTGATGTCATTAACAGAGAGAGGTCTCATTGACTCCTGTGGGACCATGATTTTATTCGGGAAGAGAAAAAAGTATGACTCCCATTTTACAAATGGGAAATTGAGACACTGTAAAATTAAATGACTTGTCCAAGATCACAGGGAATATCTGTGACAAAGCTAGAAATTTATGCCCCGAGTCCTAGCCGAGCACTTTACCCTCAGGACCGTTTTTTTCCTCATATGATAGTGAGTTATTTCCCTGAAAAATATTTTCAACAAATGTATTGTGTAGAGGACTTTTAAAAATCCATACAATAACCTGGACAATTACTTCATTTCAGTTGAGTAGGACACAGCATTTTTGCCCTCTTGTGGTATATTTCTTTAAGTTTTGAGAAAGTGCAAGAAATTATTTTTAGAAACTGAGTATGAATGGGGAAGAAAAGTGAGCATATATTGTCAATATAGAGGATTTTCCCATGGTCATAAATGTTCCTGCTTTCTGAACCGTAGTTGAACACAGCTATAGAAAGTAACATGCAAATTAATCAGGAAAATTCATCTCTCTATAAGTTTTCTTTGAACTTTCCTGGACAATTGCAGCAAACAGCTTGTTTTCCTCTCCCTGTGCCTTGCAATTCACAGCTACCTTTCTTTTGGGGAGTGCTTTACATAGCCTAGTGATTATTTCTGCCCTTGTGTAGATGTTATCCCAAAAAATGAATTTTGGGATGTTGTTATAATAACCTGCCTACAGGGCTGGGTCACCACAGGGGCTATAAGGGCCGAAGCTCCAGGCCATGGCCTAAAGGGGGGGCCCCAGGCTCCAGTCCCTAAGGCCTCTGAGTGATCTATCTCACCCCCTGCCACCCCACTCAGCACCAGCAGCACTTCAGAGGGTGCTGGGAGGGTACCTGCCCTGCTCCCACTGGGAGGTGGGGGGCAGAGCCCTGTGGCCAGAGGCTGGACTCCGAGCTCCTGCCCCGCCAGTGTGTGCTTGCTCCGCTATGGGGACGGGGACAGCTGGTGCACAGTGTGGCCCCTGGCACGGTCTTCCAGGGCCTTTGGTCTTGGGGACCCGCACCAGAAGCTGCATGCCAGCTGGCCGCACCCCCTGCCAGGGGCAGAGTAGCCAGGCCGCTGTGAATGGAGGCCCGGGGGGGAGGGGGCAAGAGACAGGCCGGGGGGGAGGGGTGCACAGTGATGGACAGCCTGGGGCACCAGGTGGGGGGAGGGGAGCAGAATGCTGGGCAGCCCAAAGCCCCTTAATCCAGCCCTTCCTGCTTACTTCCATCTTACTCTGCTGCTATAGTAAAAGTTTCTGAGGTTGTTAAGGAAACACTGAAGAACCTTCTGAGAAAGCAATTGACACAGGCAGTATTTCTTCCAAAACAAAGTATCTTTTATTGATGTAATTTATAATCCCTCCTACAATATGATCTAAAAATCCTAAATAAGGCACAAAATTCCTGAGACACAAATCCCTTAAATTAAACAGCACTTAAACTACCCTAAGATCAGGGGATCTCAAACTTTTTTTCTGGGATCCCCTTTGAAAATGATTCAAACTCTGACAATACCCCCAAAAACAGAGAGGACCCCCTATGCCATCCCACCAGCACTGTCCCGGGGGGGGAGCGGGGCCCGGGGCCAAGTGACCAAAGCGGGGCCCCACCTACGGGGGTGGGGTGGAAGTCAGAGCCTGCCCCGGGCCCCGGCCCAGCCTTGGCCCTGGCCCCAGCCCCGGCAGGAGCCAGCTCTGGCCAGGAGGCCTGGGTCGCTGTGTGGGGGGCTGAAGCCGGAGCCGGCTGTGGGGGAGGGAGCCGGCCATGTGGGGCAGGCCAGCCCAGAGGCCGGGCCCCACACGCTCTGCCCTTGGGCCTACCTGCTCTGCCCTGGGGGCTGGGAGGGCCAGCCCAGGGGCCGGGCATAGCCCTCCCACCCCGCCCCACCCTGTTGCCTTCGGCGGGATGCCAAAGGCAGCGGGGCGACTGTGGGAGGAGGAGCTGCGGCGCGAGCGCAGGCCCCACACTGCCCCTCTGGGAGCGGGACAGCATGGGGCCCACGTACCCGTGGGGCCCGGGGCAATTGCCCCATTCACTCCCCCCAGGGACAGCCCCGATTACTGGCATGTGTGGGAAGCTTTCCAAAAGATAAAAAAAGTAGAGCTCAAAAATGTATGGAGAAACAGACAAAAAAATGCCAAAAAACCAAGGTATGAAAACTAGAACTGTGCCCCCTTCCTACAAAACAAGTGTACACTAAGTCAAAATATTTCTGCAAGCCATGTGTGTCTGGGACTAGAAGTAAGTTTCTGTGGCACATAGTACAATCTACATTACAACACATTCAGCTCAATTATCTGATGTGTCCCAGTCTACAAACTAATTTAATAGTGTGGTGGGGGCTGGTTATCATTCAGGCATGGCCAAAGAAACAAAATACTTCAGAGTAGGTGGGATAATTAAAAGCAAGACTCTGAGGATGCATAAGAGACTATGTCCCAGATCCGAACTTCCATTGAAATCAATGGGAGTTAGGTGTCTAAGAACCTTTGAGGATCTAGGTCTACAGTCCTTCCATTTATCTACCTCAGGGGTCGGCAACCCCCAGCACGCGGGCCAGAAATGGCACGCAAGGCCGCTCAGGCGCCCCCGCTGGCCCCGCAAACTGCATGGCCAGCAACTGCAGCGCGCAGCTGAGGGTCCCTGCTGGCCCCGCCCCTTTGCTGGACAGCAGCAGGAGAGGGGAGTGGAGCGGAGCGGGTCACATCACCCTGGCCCGCCCAGAGTCGCACCGCTGCTGGCAGGGCAGAGCCGGCCCCGGCCATGGCCGGCAAGAGGGCAGGTCGGGTTGGCCCAAACGGAGCCGCCACTGCTGGCGGGTGGCCTCCGGTTCCTGGCCCCAGCTCCTGCCGGCAGCGGTGGCTCCGGCCGGGCTGACCTGACCCGCCCTCTTGCCGGCCATGGCCGGGGCCAGCTCTGCCCTTCTGGCAGGGGCGTGGCTCTGGGAGGGCCGGGGTGACGTGACCCGCTCCGCTCCCCTCTCCTCCTGCCGTCCAGCAAAGGGCTGGGGCCAGCAGGGGCCATCAGCCCTGAGCTGCCCCTGCAGATGGGATCCGGCCCCAGGGTCGGGAACTGGAGGCCGCACAAGGCACTTGGTCTGGCCCCGCCCCCTTTTGGCTCCACCCCCGGCACCTGCTAAGGGTGTGGTGGGCGGGGCTGGCATAGGGGCCGGAAAAGGTTGCTGACCCCTGATCTACCTCTTTCCTCAAGCCATCCTTGCATGTTGTTAAAAAATAAATAAAAACAAACCCTTTTTGAAGAAATCATATTTTATAAAAAGCTTGTTAGCTTTTTTTGCCCATTAAAGCTACAGTAGGATGAGTCCTTTAAAAAAAAAATCAAGTAGTACATAATCAAATATTAAAACATTTCAGAGGAAGAGTGATGAGCTATTTTAAATCTAAAGCTGCTTCCCTTGCAAGGGTCATTTTTAGTAGAGACAAATTCATGTGTTATGTGATTTTATGAATTTATGGAATCAACATAACATATGGTTGTAATTTTCAGATCACTATACCTTTGGTTAAGAAGGAATGAAAGTAATTTTTACACTCATGTGGCCTACATAATTATATACAAAACTTTTCTGATGAACTTCCATGGAGAAGTTCAAAAAAGAACTAAAAATTCAGATGTCTGCATGTTCATAAAATATAGAAGTTAGTTCAGATCTTTTTTATTTATAATGACAGACTTTGGTTTTGACTGAGTTGGTACAAGCCTGCCTCAGCTAAGTGCTAATTAAAATAAATGCTTTCTTACCACATGAAATGAATAGCTTTATGCACTAACAAGGGAACAGCCACTTGGTTATTCCTGAGTTTAATACATCGCTTAATAAAGAACTGAATGATCCCAACACTTAGGAAGGGGAACTACTAATTTCCAGCCTTCAAAAGCTGCAGGGCTGAGCTACATTAGAGCATTTTGCCAATACAACCATAAGTATGATGCTCCAGATGCCTGTAAATCTCGTGCATCCACATAGGTAATTTCTGTCAGCAGTGCACACAACATTCACACAACCATTTTGACTGCATTAACTTAAGCAAATCTCCCTTGTATTGTTTACTGTTCCAGATCACTCTGCACATTTGCAGGGACAGTATGAACAAAAAAGGCATGCGCTGTAGCTGTAGGTTTGTTTAGTCATGCCAGCATAATCTTTAGTAATTTAGGTTAGTGATTTAACAGGAGGATATTTTCTGCCTTCAACATCTCTAAATTTAGACTCCTGAAAAATGGAGACTTAAAACACCCCTTTGCTGCTCTGTTTTCAGGAGAATGTCCTCATTTCACCACATGCTCTTGGGAGTCAAGTGGAAGCAAGTTGCACAGAATGACACTTCATTGCCACAAACAAGCACCAGCCTTTTGTGTGACTAGCTGCCCACAAACTACTTTGAAACATATTTCTACCAGTATGTAAAGAAGTGGTTCTGAAAGGACAGAAAAGAATGCTATGGAAGCTTCATTTTCCTGAAGCTTTTAGGTACTGGTCTGTAGCAGCAGGCAAAAATTCTATAGAGTTTAGGAACTCCAGTGAAATCTGAGATCCCTTCCAAATCTGTCCAGGCCAGGCCAAGATTTAGGGAGAGTTAGTGTGATTGCACAGCAATGCAATTTGTCTTTTGTTAGTCTGTGAGCCAGACAGTTGCAGTGGTTCTCAACTTTTTGTGGGTCATGACACGCATGGTAGTGTGCACGACTCTACAGGATACACCAACCATCCTCCCCTCACAACCACCACCCTCAAGTGAGCTATGTTGCAGGGGGGTGGGGTGGAAAGCATGCTAGATGTTGCGCAGACGCTCATACACACAAATGTACAGAGCAAGCGCGTCCCTAAAATCACTGGCAAGCAAAGCTGCTACATCCCAACTGAGCCAAACAGCACAGTGAGCAGCCCAAGGATGGGACAGAGCCAGAAGATCCTCTAGGGCTTGGCCAGTGGTTCTCAACTTGTGGGTTGTGACACACTTGGCGGTGTGTGCAACCCTACGGGACACATCAGACCTCTCCCCAAGGCCCTCCAGCAGGCCGAAGCCACCTCCCTCACCCGGCTCTCCGCAACAAACTTACTGCTGTGCAGCGACACAGTAAAGTGTCCCGACACAGTGGTTGAGAACCGCTGAGCCAGGGGACAGTATAAGTACAGCAGTTCTTATTTAGGGAATCAGTCAGGTGTGTATGTTGTTTTTACGAACACATTGACGACATGGCCCTCTCCCACGTACTTCAGACCAACAACATACATAGGATAATGCAATGATATTTGACATTTCTACAGTGCCTTTTACCTCATGGTCTCAGAGTACTCTGCAAAAGTAAGCATGCACTCCATTGAACTGCTGAGGAAGTCAAGGGCAAGGGACTTGCTCATGGCCACATCGGATGCTTCTATGCTGCCCACAGCAATGATCCTCCAGGCCGAAATTGACAGATTTGGGCTCATAGGGCTCGCAGTATAGTGCTAAAAATAGCAGGGTAGACAGTAAAAACAACGAGAGTCCTGTGGCACCATCTGACAAAGTGGGTTATAGCCCACAAAAGCTTATGCCCGAAGAAATCTGTTAGTCTATAAGGTGCTACAGGACTCTCATTGTTTTTGCTATACACAGACTAACACGGCTACCCCTCTGGAAATTTCTACAATGCAAGGGTAGACAGCGTGACTCAGAGCCCAGGCTACAACCTGTGTGTGTGGAAGGGCAGTGGGTTTTACTTCAGTCTAAGCAGCAAATTAAAAGAGCTGTCTATTTTTAACAACCATTTTAAATGAGTTAATATGAGCCCAAGTCTGTAGGCTGAGGTTCAGTCTTGTTGCTGACTGTCTAGAGGTACCCAAAGATGCAGCAACGGACCCCCGAACTGATCCCCTGGTCCCTCTTTTGTCATCAGAAACATTATCTGGTTGGAACAAAACCAGAAGTGGAAGATGGGCATGGGAGATCAATGGCAGATGTCTTAATGGAACATGTGAGAGCACTTGTTGGAGTTGTATAGAAACCTGAAAATGGGGGCAGGATGCTAATCTTGAGGTAGTAAAACGTGACAGAAGAGCTATGAAAGGACACGGAGGCAATATGGTTAGAGCAGCAGTTGGGATCGTCTGGAGAAGGGGAACACAGAAAGTTCAGCAAACAGGAGTATGTAGACTATCAAAGCAAGAGATGACTGAAGCAAAAGGCCTAGATTTTAGCAGTTGCGATGGAGAAGATCTTATAAAAGCAGTGTTATTACTTCAGCCATAGGATGTAGCAAGAGATGGGATGTATGCTGTAAGAGAGGGGTGAAAGATAGCATAAAGTTTTGGAACCTGAGAATAGTGGAACTGCCATGAGGTGTAGGGAAGGGAGGGAGAGGAGGGTTTTTAGTTTCTCTTGAATTTGGTGGCTTGTGTGACATTTCACAGACGTAGCTTTAATATTCTGACATCCCAAGAACAAAGCAACTTTAGCTGCAGAGCTAAACACTTTCCCTGCCTTTGGAATGACATGCTATATTATACAATCTTGTTTGCCTCACTTTTGTAATTTCTCTTTGCATCTTTAGAAGCTTTTATTTTGCTTTCAGACAGGAAATGAGCCTGTGGCAGAAGCTATGCTCAGATATAAGATGACGCAAGCACACTTTTGGAAAAAGGTTATGTAAGCCATGTCTTCTCTGCAGCTGCTATTCACATAATAGCTTATCTCAATTGTTCATACTGTATTTTGTGCTGAGGGGTAAATTAAATTTATAGTGTATTTCATGTAAAAAGGTAAAATTTCAATATGAAAAGAAGCATTTTTTTCCTTCTTGTCCATCAGTTTTCAAAGCAGTGATGGAGAGGAGGGAGTTTACCTTGTCTCCTTTCCAGTAACCCATTACTCATTTCCTACTGTCAGACAATATCTTCAGCTGAACATGAAAAAATACTCTCTTTCCTCCAATTGCTCTGTTCTAAGGTTAGAGAATATAATTTAAGAGTTGTCTTCTGATCTGGTACAATTTCTGTTCCCCACATGGTTATATTCAACCCCATGAAAAGACCAACTTTACACACATACACACGCACACGTGCGCACACACATATGGGGGGTAGGGGGGTTCTAGTCAGTCTCATAAGGACCAACTCTAACCCCATTGTTATATTTGAACACTGAGAAATGTTCCAAATTTCTGTAGCAACATTCTGCTCCTTCTGTTGCATCTCCCTTTTATTTTTTGTGTACATCTGTTTCAGTCATTTTGGCATTTGCAAGGATTCAAATTAAACATACAGCTGATCATTTAATTCCCAGTCACTCTCCCTTTCCTGTATAAAGCTAATTGTCTCCTAACATAAAATATTAAACTTTCAAGAGATTTTTGTCCCCTCTAATGCTCTTAGGCCTAAGAGTGTCTGATGAGTTCCATGCAGTATTGCTGAAGCCATGTTATTACTAGATATTAGAGAAACAAGGTGGGTATGGTAATATCTTTTACTATGCCAACTTCTGTGTAAGCTGAAACACTTGAATCTCTCACCAGCAGAAGTTGGCCCAATAAGAGAAATTGCCTCACCCACCTTGTCTTTCTAATCAGTTTCAGAAAGTCCAAAATGCACCTTCCAAGATTCTCCCATGAGGAGACTATTTTAAAAGTCAATTCAATATGTAAGGTAATTCACTGTAAGGAAAGTTTGGTAAGAGTATATGGCCTGCAATCTGCAGCATCAGGGGCTAGATGTAAAAACAATATATTTTATTCATAGCAGAAATGCAACAGTGGACAACATTCTCAGGTTTGGTGAAATAAATTTCTTCTCATTCATAAATCAACATAAGTGATAACATAACACTGCTGAATATTTAAGAGCAAGAAATCTCTATCATCTGAATCTTGTCTACACTCTGTGTCCCAGAAACCCCTGTGTATTTTAAGACCATAAGCCCAAATTTTTCATCTTCCAGGTGCTTGTCTCAAGCTTGCTCAAAGAGAAACTTTTCACAACAGGATCCAGCTAGCCAGCACAAAAGAAGTAAAAAAGATTTTCCTTCCTTGGATCTTTAACCCCCACTATTGCTAATGGGGATTTAGCTCGAATATGTAAATTAAGACTGTGTCTATACTACAGACCTTACAGTGGCACAGATGCACCACCGTAGCTGCACAGCTATAGGGTCTCTCATGTACACTTTTTATCCCAATGGGAAAGAAAGCTCTTCTACTGATATAATTAAATAACCCCCAATGAGTGGTGATAACTATGTTAGCGGGAGAGCAATAAAAAACCCTCCGTGCTGAGTCTGGAGTTGAACCTACTTCAGGACATCCCAATGAGGACATCATATGAAAACAGATTTCTGAAGGTAAAAGACCCATAGCTCGATTTTCAAAAGTGCCTAGGCTCTTTGGAAAATTCCCACTACTTCCCATGAACATGTGCATGACCTAATCTGCTGCCTAAACCCCAAAAAACTGGCATCAGTGGGTGGTTCTGTGGAAGGTCAGTGTCTTCATGAGAAATGCCAGTCTGCCTTGAATGGTAAACGTACCCCATTAGAGTTTAATTGAAACCAAAGGGGCAGTTAAATATTTAGCATAATGCATTTCTTTCTTCTATCTGAAGCTGAAAAAAATCATATGATCAGCCAATGAATCTAGGCTACAGCGATATAAAAGTCTTCCCTTGGCTGACTGAGATTTCTTAGCAATGTGGAATTTGTGGAAAAGAGCCCAGAACATGTTGAATATGGTCCCAAGAGCAAGATAAACATTTGACCATCAGATTAGGTAGAGTCTTAAACAGCCCAACTGTTATATTCTGCAGCAGCTGGAAGCAAGGTAGCCTTTGGAAAGGAAATGGTCATTATTGGTGTGGAGCTTGGAAGATTTACCTTTGTATTGAATCTGTATTTTGACAGAAGTTCAAACACGTATAGCAAATTCCCCAGGACGCAGAGTAGGAAGAAGCAGAATTTGGTTGGAATTTAAATGACAGACCCTGGAGGGGAGGCACTATGTTCCTTTTAGGCTAAACTCCAGTTACAAGGCTTTGATCAACAGGGATCCTTGCACAGATCTGGCAGGCCCTGGCAGAGGACCAGTGCTGTATCTGGCAGACAAAAGCCTTCTTGTTCCCATAGCTGTCTCCAACAGCTCTAAAGGTCAAGGTGTGCTTATCTAAATAGCACCATCTTTCCATTGTGTACATTTGTATACAAAGCTCTATTCTTTTAAAGATTTTAACCATTTACACAGTTATTAATATACTACATGTAAATCCTGCATGTTTGCACTAATGTGGTTACATATCACGACGATTTAGCAAAGAAAGGGTAGTGCTCCCACCCCCTTTATTTCAAAGTCACATATAACTAGAAAATATTCTATTTTTTCCTTCTTATACAAAGGTTCGTTAGTATTTACTAACTGGTCCTTTGTTTTCTTTAGCTTCAGGCTTTGAGAATTGATATGGAAAGGGATGTTTGTTTCTGAAAACAATGTACTGAAAACAATGTAGAATTTAAGAAAAGTACTGATTTATGTGCCATACTAATCACCATGCACACATGCATCAAACTCTTAATAATCCAACCTGTTTGGTCATATAGAGGTGCATGTTCAAAGGACTCACAGCTATTGGTCTTTGACTGCAAATCAGCAGGTGTGCATCATGTCTATAAGCTGAAGGAGCAAACACTAGGTGATTGATTAATTATTTCCTTCACAATTCTTTGTGGCAGTGGATTATTCACATCCTGGGCAGACTCAATGATTGTTTGTGCTTTTGTCGTCAGTTGCTTGTTTAGCTCAATCACACTTTATCATTGCCTCATCCCACCCAGAGCACGTAATTGCCATTGGCTGTATTTCAGTTCATATGAAGTCAGGCTAACGTGGCCGGTATTTGAGGTCTACTCTGCATGATGCATCACATAACACTGTATTGACTGTAAACAAGCAATGTATGCTGGATATATATAATTTTACCTTCTACTCTATGATCTATTTCTTATTAAACTCTGACGTAGTAACAAGTGCTACAAATTCAGCTTCTGCTGTGCAGAGCAGTTAGAGGGAAGATATGAAATGTACTTTTAGTATCCCCAAGTTAACCAAATAGGAATTATGTGTCTTAATTTGACTTAAAAGGAAATTGTTGAGGATTTCAAGTTCAAAATTTAAATTATTATTATTTTTTATGATCTCTCCTATGGTGGTACCTAGGGGTTTCAGTCCTGTTGTCCTGAGTGTCCCCATGTAGGAAGTTATGGAGAATCAGCTAAAGGTGTCAAGCCAATATACATAATTTAAAGTGAATTAAATGTTGGTGTGGAGCATCCTTAACTTTCCTGAATCTCCCCATATAGATAAGAACAAAGAAATGGTTCCTGTATTGAAGAGATTACATGGTAAGGCCTGCCTACACTACAGAGTTAGGTTGACATAAGCTACCTGGTGTTGAGCAAATGTCTACCCTTAAATTTGTCTGCCACTGATGTGAGTGCCCCATTACACTAACATAGTTCACCAGCTCCTCAAGCAGCATTAGCCATGGGTTGATGTATGGAGGTCAGTGCAGTGTGAGCTTAGACACTGCATTACCTACGTCAACCCTAACAACAGCCACCACACACTGCCCGAAACTAACCTATCTGGTCACAATTGTTAAGACCACTGACCATGGGCCATGCATATCTGAAGCCCTCTTTCTCTCTTCCATCTTTATAGCCTTGTGAAGTTTTGAAATGCCCTTTCTTGATGGTCCAGCTTGATGAGCATCTTTCTAACTGCTCTCTGTTGTTGTGCATGACTGCTCAGTTGACCATGTCCTGGCTACGCTCCCCAGACAAGCTCCTGCCTGTAAGAGACAAGAGATATTTGGCTTCCTGAGCCTGTGGAGAGACAAGCCTGTACAAGCATAGCTCTGAACCAGCAACATCAACATCAACATCTATGAGCAGATTGCTCTGGGGACGCAAGAGAAGGGGTACAACAAGGATCAGCAGCAGGGTTGTGTGAAAGCTAAGGAACTTTGGCAGGCATACCAGAAGGCCAGGGAGGCCAACAATCAATCTGGGGCTGAGCCACAGACCTGCCACTTCGCAGAGAGCTACATGCCATACTTGGCAAAGACCTCACCACCACAGGGGATACCTTGAGGAGTCAGAGTCACTAGCCCTGAGGTGACCAGCAAGGAGGAGAAGGTGAATGAGGAAGAGGAGGGAGAATACTATCTGTGACAGGCACCTAGTAGGGGTGGTACAGCTGTGCTCTGACCCAGGACTTGTTTTCGACTCCACTGCATTTTAGCCAGTCTCCGCAGTTGAGCACGAGCAAGCCTGATTCAGGCGAAGGAACTTAGTGTATGTGTATAACTAAGTTTCCCCGTACAGTGATGTTCCCCACTCAGCAGGTCACAGTGTTTGATTTTTCATTAATTTATTCAGACTACAAGAGGTAGTGGTACAAAAAAAGGTAGAGCTGCTATTTGCTTTTCCATTCCTTTCTAGGCTGGGGCATGTGAAGATGTTTAGCTATACGAGGATGTCATTTGAATACTCCTGAGAGAGTTCATTGAATTTTTCATGCAGGTATACTGCAATCATCTCCTGAAGGTTTCTAGGGACAGCAGTCTTATTTCTTCCTCTTTAGGGGGACAGTTGCCCATATCAGTTAGTGATAACTTCAGCAGGCACCATTGCAATAAACAGGCTAGCAGTAGACGGGCCTCAACAACTTTGGGACTCCAGCAACAGCTGTACTCTCTCCCACCTTTGACCATACAATAAGACAGACCACTCAGGATCCTTTGCATAAAGAGAAGAGAGACTGTGGGGCTCCTCTCAGAGGAAAGGTGAAGGGGAGAATGAGTGAAGCTTTCTTCCTAGCATCCAGAAGAGAGTGAGAGGCAGGCACCACACTTTGTATTAGCAAATTCCTGCCTCCCAGCAGGTAGGAACCCTTTTAAATGCAAAGAAAACAGGAACTCTCTTTGAAGTGTCATAGGAGACAAAGGATTCTGGGATGTGGAAAAATTGCCTGCATATAAAGTAGCAGACAGAGAATGGCTGAAATATTCTTTGTTGGGCTATGGCACCATGAAAAATAAGATGATAGATCTTTCATTAGAACCCCCATTCAGTGAGAATATGGGCTCCTATATTATTAGGTCCCAAAAAACTGAGAAAATTAATCATAGTTCCTCAGGAAGGTTGATAAAAGTCAGTGCTGCTGTATTAAAACTGTCCCCCATAGTCTGAATCCACAGAGTCTTGAATTTTCTAATTTAGTGGATAAGGCCACCCCACAGTTACTCTACAGAACTAGGCGTGTTCTAAGAAATAAGCCATCACCTCTTTTGTATGGATGTGGAATTTATATTTTGTATGTGTTTTTCTTCTCTTCTCTTCTGTTTTTTCCGAGTAGAGACCTACATTAAAAAGGAAACCAATTCTAACAATGACCACAACATGTATTTAACTATAAAAGGTCATCAATGAACCAGATATTACTGTGTATGTGAACATTCTATTTTACTGGTAAAATAAAGCAACTACCAGTGTGAATCACCACAAGGTGGCAGGGTTTTATAACATTGCATCTCATCTCTATCAAAGCAGAAGC
The DNA here is from genome assembly GCA_007922175.1 of Pelusios castaneus. NCBI lineage: Eukaryota > Metazoa > Chordata > Testudines > Pelomedusidae > Pelusios > Pelusios castaneus. Next base: position 24,810,955 of record ML685755.1, on the reverse strand, counting down.
GTTCAGGATAATGACATTACAACACCCACTTTCATATAATTATGACAATGAAAATATAGAACAAACAAATCAACCTCATACCAAAAAGTTTTTCTGATGGAGTAGGACACCCTAAAGGCCTCTATAGTAAAACCATTAAGCAAGGAATTTTAGCAGTCCAAACTAAAGCTAATGAGTCTTGGCTAGCAACAAAAACATGAGCTTCAAGAAAAGTTTATTGATGGGGTATCAAGGATAAAATGTTGCCCAGATCCGTTATTGTCAGTGTACTTTTTTTTTGGTTCACAATACCTCATACAAATAAACATGGCAAAAAACCAAACCTGATCTGCAGGATTTTAGCATGTCTTGATATAATTCTGGGCGTTTCAGTGACTACTATATGGGAAATGTTATGGGAAATGCCACTGGTAGAACTGAGTGACTTTGTTTATGCATGGGAAGTGGAAGGGAAAGGGCTGCTCCTAATACTAAATCTTATACTTAAATCACCAGCCCAAGACTGCATCAATGCTACCCTTTTTCTGACCACAAACAAATGTCTCCCTGTATCCTCCATCTTAAAGGCATCCCACTAAAAGCGACATGGACTGACCATGAAACTTGAGGCCCAATCAGTATAGGTCCAGATCAGACATCAGCCTCCATGAAGACTGCCCTTTTCATCTTATAAGACCTCTCACATCTTAGTAAACATATTCAATGTAAATATAGACCAATGAATGGCCATCATTCTTAGACCTGTCGTGGCATATAAACTTGGCTATGTGCATTCTTTTCTCTGGTCCCGTGGACATTCTTGCCCAGAGCAACAGATACCTTTCTGATGAACAGGGGCTTGACAGGGCAGAAAAGTGAGAGCAACTGAGGGAGGGAAATAAAAACCAAAAAATGGATTAAAAAAGGAATACAAAAAACACCATATATACTCGAGTATAAGCCGATGTTTTCAGCACCCAAAATGTGCTGAAAAAGTCGCCCTCGGCTTATACTCGGGTCAGGTGCATGCTGGGGGGGGTCGCACGCTAGTCTGGCTGACAGCAGGAGCAGCTGGGGTTTTGGTGGGCTGCTCCCGGGGCGGCGGAGCTTCTACCGCCACCCGAACCCCTGGACTGAGCTGGGGGGCCGGCTCCGCTTCGAGCCTCCTCTCCACTGTTTTTCTTTTAAATAAATATTCAAAAAAATTTAACCCACTGATGCCTTAATTTAATTAATGTAATTTTATTGGTATTTACGGTATCTTGATTATTGAAACTTACCAGTAGCTGCTGCATTTCCCACCCTAGGCTTATACTCGAGTCAATAAGTTTTCCAGTTTTCGTAGGTAAAATTAGGTGCCTCGGCTTATATTCGGGTCGGCTTATACTCGAGTATATGCGGTGTATGTAGAGAGAAAAGCAGCGGCAAGCCAAGGGGGAAAAAATCCCCCAGAGAGAAGAATGAGGGGGGAAAGGGTTCGGCGGAGAGAACTGGAAAAAATGGAGACATTGCAGCAAGTTTGCTAGTACATGGCAGAAATAGTGGGTAAAGAAAGAGGGAAGGCAGGTTGCCCAGTTGCTTATGTATCACAAAGGGAGGGGGCTCAAAAACGTAGGGAAATAATGAAAACTCAGTAGTACAGAAAACTGGCTTCCAAGAAGTGGAATGAATGCCCCAGGAAATATTCACATTAACTTACTGTTCCACGATCCCATATACTGTAACAATGCAAGCTTTCCATAAATTCTTAAAGAAAGGGAGACCTGCACATGGAATTAGAAGTTAAATCCAAAGAGAACTATTTCCTTATTAAAAGTTGAATTAGCATTCTGGCTACATTTCAGCTTGTTCAAGCTCTCCTAAACAAAGTAATTACAATAACTCATAGTCATGAAAGTCAGCACGTAAGACAATATTTCAAAACTTTTCCATTTCCCGTTTCCTCATCTGTACACTGTATACTCTAACTTGGCAGTGGCTTTCACACCCTTCCTTATCAAGTATCAAGGTTTCTCTGTTCTACAAAATGACAGCAGTTCAGCTGTTTTGCTGCATAAAAGAGCAGTCAGGAATGTAAGAAAGGTGAGATGTGTTGATGTAAAGCCCTCACGAAGCTTAATGCGATGGTAAACAACATGTAGCAGAGAAAAATAGAAGAATGGAAATAGAGAAAAGGTATTATTTGCACTTCTCTGCTATATTTCTTCTTAGGGCTTCAATAGTACATTTCACATATCCTATGAGGGCTAGTCTACAAGGTCCTTTAATTCACAGCAGAGCAATGTAAAGTGTTGTCCTCACTAGCATGTCATGCACTAACTGGCTTGTATGGAACCTTCTGGCACATACTAAGAGTTTCCTAACTTACAGTGCACACCAGCATGGTCCAGATCGGCCAGTTACTGTATGACATGAGGGTGCAGTCAAAAATTTATGCCTCTCTGGTATGGATTAAAGCACTGGGGAGATAAACCCTCAGAGTTGGGTGGGAGAGAGTGTAGGGTGGCCAGATAGCAAATGTGAAAAATCAGGATAGGGTGGGTGGGCAGGCAGATAACAGGCACCTATATAAGGAAAAAACCCCGATTATTGGGACTGTCCCTATAAAATCAGGATGTCTGTCATCCTCGGGGAGTGAAGGATGAAATTAGTTTTTTACCACTATACAATCATGAGTAGTCGTTGGGTGGTCTCCTTCTAAACATCTGTATATATCACAAGTCCACTTCACAGTTTGGTACAATTGTTAGTTTCACTCTGAGCAATCAGTAAAGTCTAGCTTATCATTAAACAGAAACAATCACTTAGGCTATGTCTACACTTGGCCAAATAAGTCGACTTAGCATGTCTACACTATAAAATTAAATCAACTTAAAGTGGACCTTGCCAAATTGACTTAGAGTGTCCACACTGGACGCCTAAGTCGACTTGTAGGGACTAGGTGGACCTGGGACTGGTCCATAGTGGCGGGGGGGGGCACCCCTTTCAAAGTGCCAGGGGGCTCCGCATTTGCCCCATTGTACCAGGGTACAATGGGGGCTGAGCAGGACAGGGACAGTGGCAGGGCATAGGTGCGGGGTGGGCAGGGCTGTGTCCTGCCTTGTCGGTGGGCATGCCAGGCTCTGGCTGTGCCAGCCACCCTGGCAGGGAGGTCAGTTAGGGAGCCCTGGGGGCCCTTTAGGTCAACTTAAAGTTGATTTAGGGCTAATCTGCGTCTACACTGGCTAAGTCGACTTAATAAAGTCGACTTAGCCAGTAAAGTTGACTTTAAAATAGGTTTAGTAAAGTCGACTTAAAATTTCCTTAAGTCGACTTAAGGAAATTGTAGTGTAGACGCAGAGTAAATTAAGTCGACTTAAGCACCCTTAGTGCCTGATCCTCCACAGGGCACTGGGCATCCAGAACTCGCAAGAATGCCCTGAAGGCATATTGCATAGGATGAGAGTTGAGGGACCTCAGCAATTCTGAGGACTGCATTACTAGATGTGTGCTTAAATTCAAATGCTAAGACATACCATAAAATGAAAAACACCACCAAATAGTGTGTGTGTGCACACATACCTACTAATATACCCACAGAGTGAGTATCATTAAAATATTGACACTTATTTGTTGCTCTAGTTAAAGTTTCTACTCTATTTGCAGTATTGGCTCTTCTAATTACAGGGAACAGAGTACTGTATATCTATTTATTGCACCAAGGAATAAACCTGCATCTGTTTGGGGCCTTTGGCCTCCAAACCTGCACTGTGCTCACTCTCCATCCCAGACATTCTACACCTCTCAGTAGCTTCCTGGCAGCTAAGATTTAAATAAAAATATCCTACCACAAAAATGTTTTCTCCCCCCTCCCCACAAGCATGGATCTGTAAAAGCAGAGACTAAAAGTTACACTTATTGGAGGTATACATTCAATCTTGGAGGAATGACACTTTTTAGGTCCAATCTGGTGTACTGCCTGGGCTCAAGGCACTTGTTTTACTGCAGAAGAGAGATGTAATTCTAGGCTTCCCAGTGGATGTACAACATCCAGCTCAGAAAGCTTGTGACCTAGAAATCTCAACGTTGTGTATTATATAAAAAGCTATTTTAGATTTATTTTTGAGGTTTTAAAATAATCTCTTGCTCGGCACCTGTAGAGTTTGGGCCAAGGCACAACTTTCCAGATGGAAAGATATGAAAAATAGCATCAAGGAAAATGTTGACCTCTCCATTGAACCACTAAAAATGTTAAACTCTCCCAAAGCAGAAAGCACTGTCCTATGGCTAACACCCAAAAGTGAGTGTCGTTATATCAGGGTTCCTTTCCTGACCCTGTACCAGCTTACAGCATGATTTTGAACATGCTAAATAACCTCACTGGTTCACAGATTCCCCATCTGTTAAATGGAGATGATACTATGATTCTTTCTTCGTTAATGTTTATAAAATGACTTGAGATCTTCACATGGAAGATCCTACAGAAGTACAAAATATTATTTATAATAATTCCGCGAATAGCTTGCCTGTAAAATTCATGGCATAAACACAATACAGGCTGGAATGTGAGAACAATATGGTAGGTGTCATGACCAGGATGTGGCAATCTGATTAGTAGCCAGAGCAAGAGTCACAACCAGACCTCTCCAGTCAACCAGATACCAGAACCTGCCACATTTATATTTCGAATCCAAAAAGGAGTCCCGTGGCACTTTTAAAGACTAATAAATTTATTTATTGCATGAGCTTTCGTGGGAGAAAAATCCCACTATAGGACAGGATATGACATGAATCCAGCAATACTGAAGTGAGCAAACTGCGAGTCTTTGGCAACTAGCCAGTATCTAAGAACCATCATTGGCCCAGAGCTCTGAGAAATACAACACTGATCTGTTATCAGAAAAATGCACTTTAAACTCCTCCTTGGACCCAAGACTTTAGAACTTCAGTGCAAGTGGATCCGCTTGCCTTGGTACAGTATAAGAAACCACCACCAGCTGTTGCAGAGAAACACAATGGCATTGTGACAGCCACTCTCAGATCAATACTTTGAATTACAGCAAAACACAAGCAGCAGTTAAACAAAGAATTATTTCCATATATGGCTTCTGGCAAGATCATAACTCAATTGTGTTTCATGTGGACACAAGAAACACTCAAAGGAAATATTCCCATGAGTGCCAGCTGCAAATCATTTATTAGTCCTCTATTAGTGACTTGCGCTCTGTAAAAATGCCACATCCCCATCAAGACAACAAGTTCTGTGTAAGTTCAAATTTTCTCTCTCTCATCCACCAAAGTTGGTCTAACAAAAGATAGTACCTCTCCTACCTCGTGTCTAGGGCCGGATTAAAGCCCAGGCTGCAGCCCCTGACCCTGGCCTAAATCCTACCCGGCCTGAGTGGCTGGCTGGCTGCCACTGGACATTTTCAGCAGCCTGCCTGCCCAGTCCCCGGGCATTGGGGCAGGAGTGCGGCAGACCGTGGCTTCTGGCTCACCCCCCGCAGCAGCGCCAGCCCATGGCGTCTCCTTGCAGCAGGTAAGCAGTGCCCTGGCTCAGCCACATCCGCTGCCCCCCACAGAAACACAGGCCCACGCATGGCTACTCCCCGCTGCCCACCCCTGCAGTAGCTCTGGCTGCACCCCCTCCAAACCGCCTAGCAGCAGCACAGCGCGACTGTGGCCCCACAACTGCTCTGCAGCACTAGCCAGGGGCCCAGAGCCCCTGACACCCAGCACAGGGGGTTGGGTGCCCTGCACCCAGGCAAGATGCCAAAGCAATAGAAGGCCAACCACCCAGCCTGTTTGTGTCTCTAATATCCTGTGGTTAACACAGCTACAATGCTGCATACATCTTCATAAAAACAATAATAAAAAACCAAATATCCGTCTTTTGGATTTACTCACTATTAATGTGATGCTTGTTTTATGCCTTTCACTAGAAGTGAAAATAAGTTTTCAGTGAGAAAAATAGTTTTTAGTTCTTATCATCATAATTTGCTTATTGTCAGGGGAGGAGGGAGGGAGGAGAAGCTAAAAGCAAGCAATTCAATTCACTTCATGTTGTCTTGAGCTGAATATTAACCAGGTGCTTAGTACCGGCAACTATCTGAAAGCAGAAATCCATCTAATCTGGTTTCCCTGTCTGTCTATCCAGGTGCTTTATCGGCATCTATCACCAGATGATTTTGGCAGAGTAGTGGTATTCTGTGGGTGCCAGAAACAGACACAGAGGAAGCCATACATTGAAAACATTGTTCAGATCACATCATTTGTTTTAATACAGTCTTTTGTTTGTATTCTAGTAGTGAGTATAGTGGATTACCTTTTGTCTCTGTGAGAAAATAGATGGCAGAGTGTAACTGGGGAAACAGATAAAAGATAGATGGGGGAAAGGAACAAGACAGGGAAAGAACAATGTGGATGCAATGCATCAAGGTTTCCTTAGAAAGGCAAAAAAAAAAAGGAAAATACAAGGACAGCCGCCATTTCAGTGTCTGCTTTACCTTCCATTACATAGATATCTCATTCTTCAGGAAATGGGATGCATCGGAGACATTCATTTCAATGGGCCTTGGACCAGGCCCCTAATTCTCTCATTTCCTCTTCAAGGAAAAGGCTAAAGTGGTCTGTTACCTTTGCTATGTTAGGCACCACCAGAAAAGCTGCTTAGGCTCTTCAAAGAGGGCTATTTAATCTCCAGGTGTTCCCCCCATCCTGTTTCCCCCCCACCCCCATATTCTTCCATAATCTGGTATTCAAATGCATTGCATAATAAGCAGCCTCCCTGTCCCCCGTGCTGTGGGTTCATCTGGATAAAGCACTATTATTTTTGTTTGATTTCCTCTTTATAACAAAAATGCTAGTTTGAAATAAAGAGCTGGTGGAAAATGCCTTTATTATATAGTCAAAACTTCCTAAAAAATATTTTGAAGTTGAGCAATAGCATGAAAAATTTCAGCACAATATGAGGTTTTTAATTCCCCCCAAATCATCATCTACAAGCATCTGAAAGGAAGGGTCTTATAATGGAATTACCAACTCTCACCATAACATTGTTAGCACAACACTAACATCCAAAGTAAACACCTAAATCTGATACCAGACAATCCAAACTATCACAGAGTATTGCATTAGCTCTGCTCACATATGCCAAATAGCCACTAGAGGGCTATGTTACATCTACCGATTCAGCTGAAACTTTGTCAAGCCAGCAGGCCTGTTCTCAAACACACACTACCATCCTGTGTGTCTTTGCACTCAAGCTTGGCAAGGTTTTAAATATTGAACTGTGTGACAGAGTACTCCAATCAGTTTCAGATCTGTACAATACAGGGGCTTGCACTGAATACAGTATCCCCCACTCTCCTCTCACTCTCGCCTTGCCAGAACCCTGCTACTTTTGCAGAAGCAAAGATTTGAGGCCCCCAATAATAGACCACAAGGGAAGTTATTCTACTACTGCCTGATTACTTTTCTTTGTGTCCTGCATCCCAAAACATCACTTCCTTGTTTATACCTCACATTCTTCAGGGTGTACGCACATTTGTGCTCTGGTCCTATCAGATTTTGCTATCAGAGCTCAGTACTGGGATGGGAGCGTTCTAGTTGCTTCAGAAAATGGCACTGGTGTTTCAATCTGTGGCATTTTCCTTTCCAAATCAGTATTGAATCAACACTGCTGCCATGCAACAGAATTCGAGGGGAGAAGCCTGCTCCAGATGATCTGTACAAAACAGAAGCCCTGACCACTTGCAGTTATTCTAAAAAAGATCCTATGATACTTTTGGCAAAAGTTGGGGTCCTCCAGAGCCAGGTAGAATTTTCATGAGGGAGTTTCTAACCATTGTAGGATTGCCACTTATCCAGGTTTTCCCAGGATTGTCCCTTTTCTTAAGGCAGCTCTCTTGGGAAATCTGTAAGGCTTAAGGTCTAAGGAAATCTGTAAGACTTAATAAGGTCGACTTTAAGTCAACTTAAAGTCAACCTTATTAAGTCAACTTAACAAAATCGGCTTAACTTTTTCTAGTGTAGACATGGCCTCTTGTCAACCTTATTAAGTCGACTTAATAAGGTCGACTTAAGCACTAATCCCCATCCACACTGGCTTTAAGTCGACGTACGGAGTTGACTTAAGGCTTAAGTCGACCTAAAACCAGGTGTTATTAAGTTGACTTAAGCTTTCCTTAAGTCAATTTAAGGAAGTGCTTAAGTCGACTTAATAAAAGCCCAGTGTGGACGTAGCTTTGTTTAGGTTGACTTAAGCCTCCTTAAATCAACCTAACTTGCCAGTGTAGATGCACCCTAAGAGTGCTCAGTGTACTTTGCCAACTGTCCCATTTTATGGATTCAGGTTCACTCCTGAGATCCCATTTTTTTGTACCTCAGAGATGGTAACTCTAATTACTTGGGGAAATGCCTCTCAACTGGTTTCTTTCCAACTTGAAATACAGACCATATTTACCTAAATTTGGATGGAAGCTATACAAAACTTGAGTGTTTCTGCCTAGTTTTTCTACCTGCTATCAAGCAACACACAGCAGTCTGGGCTTTTTGTATTTGGAATTTGAAGTTTGTATTTGGGTTGGTTGTAAAATTTTTTGACAAAAAGCATGGACAAGTTTTCAGGGGAAAAGTCTTCCCTGGTTTTTGAAAACAGCTCTAACTTGTCTGCACTTGAAACTGAAAGCAATAATGAATACCACAAAGTAAAAACAGGGATTATTTTTGTACAAACACATTGCTGGCATTTCACACAGGTTCAGTGTTAATGCTGGTATGATGTCCTGACCGACTTCCTTCTTAGGTAATTACATTCTGCCTCCCTAATTCCCCTCCCATCCCATTGCAACTGGATGTTGTATTTCTCAATCCTAACCTAATCTGCTGGGCACTATTAATCAAGCTCATGCTTTCCACCCCAGAAGTGGATTCATTTTAGGAACAGATAATGTAACCCTCTTCACCATGACTACAAGAAGCACCAACAGACATGCTGCCACATGTTTAGAAGAGCAGTACCTCCATGGCACAGTAGGTACAGACAATGCCCTAGCTGAGCAGCAGAATGACTCTAACACCGTAACAACCAATGCAATACCCTTGTGACTGGGCTATTTTCCTACCTGCACTCACAGCAGTCATCTACCCTGGAAACTGACTTGCTTCAGTGACTAATTCATTTTCATAGTTATTTTAGCTGCAGCAGATGTATGAAAATCCAGACGAAATCATGTCATATGGCCTCTTTCAGACAGGTACTTCTCTCTAAAGATGTTGTGGTTGGACGCCAATCAGAAACACTCAGCAGCTTTGAAAAAGTCATTGGCGGCACTTGCCGTAAAGTGCAATAAGTACTTTCAGTGTAAACTGCAGATTAGGGCTAAAACAGGCAAAGGCTGCTGGAAGGGGAGGATTGGCTATTATTCCAAGATTTTACAGGCCCAGCACTGTGCAAATTGCTGGGGGGGAAATGACAGTACTTTACAAGAGGGAGGAATGAGAATGTAGCCGTGGTCTGATTCCAAGGCAAGAAGATGGAGTTTGGGAATACAGTTAATGAAGAAAGTCATTATTTAAAATCCACAAGGCTTGACACACACCACATGAACTCAAGTCAACGGGAGCTGGGTTCTTAGCACCCCTGGAGGAAGAAAAGAGAGGAGAACGAACCCTAATAGTCCTAGGGCCCTGTTTCCTCCAAAGATAAGGTTCACAGTAGAAAAAAATGGATGTGAATGTTTCCATGATTTTGCAGCTATACAAAACATGAGGCACCACACACTACAGAGAACAGAGCTGCTGGCCCTGAGAAATACCAGTGATTTAGGGTGGCTGCTGGTCACCATAAAGAACACAGGAGTAGTGTTTAGTGCATCCTGGAACTCCTCTTAGTGGATCTTCTATGACCTATGAATTGCTGGGGTACTCACCTGTGCAGGCACATAGCTGTCTTGCCAGACTATCTCAGGAAAAACAGAATCACCATGAGCACACAACTCCATGTAACTCAGTGCTTCTACGGTCAGCGTGAATTTCTATCAATATTGTATTGTTTTCCCAGGGGATAGTGCTGCAGAGAGGTCATATTCGCTGACTCTGGTCTCTCCTTTCCTGGGCAAGTCCTGTTCACTGAGTCCCAACTACAGGGAAAGAAGGGGAGGGACAAAAAGAAGCATCTCTTTTTGATGCAGATTAATTTATATGCAACTTACAGCCAGTTAAACCCAACAAACATTCTGTTTCTAGTTGTACGGTACTGAGAGAACCCCGTGATGAGGAAACTGAGACTTACTAAAACTTAATGGAGTCCCATTACGTGACTGTAATAGGTGGTGGAGATCTAAGACTGAACACCACCAGGCTGTAGGTCATCTCTGCAATGTGGGATCTAGTAATAAAAACCTCATCTAAATATACATTTTGGATGGCCAAACTCTGTCCTTACTTATGCTTAAGCCACCAGTATTCCTGGCTAGCATATGGGCCCTATGGGGCTATAACCAGCTAGTACAGTTTAGAACAATTCCCAGCCTGGGGCTGAGAACCAGGAAGCCACAACTGGCTCCTTCATTGGCCCTCTCCTCTGCTGTGCAAAGTGCATTCAAAATGCAGTAGAAAATTTGGCTCATGCTCAGTAAAATAAATAAAAAGAACAACTTAAGTCACGCAAACAAAATTCACAATGGCAGAGTATGCTTGAAAAAGTCTATGCTCCTCCTCCATCAGAATGGATGTGCTCATTTGCATGGCACACCTATAATTTTTCTTGAAAAAATTAAAAGCTGTATGTTTTTAATGGTGCTTTTTAGGTTTCTTTACAATCCAAGAGTGAAGGAAAGTCAGTACAAATTTAGGGCCGATGTTTAGTGTAGGTGAAAATATTTATTAGGAAACATCTTCGCCACAAAAAAAAAACGTTGAACAAAGATGCTTCTATTTAAGCTACAGGGAAACAATTTCACAGTAATATATGAGCTAACCAAATCAATCAGACCTGAGGCCCACCTAGTCCAGGATCCTTCCTTTAACAATGGCCAAGACCAGCTGCTTCACAGGCAAGTTCCAAAACTCCATGGTAGGGAGCTGTGGGATGATGTCTCATTATGGTCTGATTATTCAATTTGTTAATTTAAAAAACCAAAAGTAGTAATTGAATTACCAAGAGCCAGATTTTATTTCACTTGTGTTATCTGGAAAGTACAAAGTGCATTTTTAAAGAAAGACGCTTATCAACATATTATGGGCAGTTACCTAACTACCGGCTGCAACCTTTATTTGGCTACTGAAAACAAACTCTCCAACCTCAGACACTCCCATTCATTGATACATGGTTCTTTTATTTATAGTAAGTAAATGTTTGCAGCAGAAATAAAGGAACACAGTTTGCAGAGATAAAGAAAGTGACTCATGTCCTACATCAAATTTTTCCTTCATATCTGCAAGATGAACTGCAAAGGAAAAAATTTACTAGTTACTGCTTTTCTAGGAAACAGTGGAATCCTCAGAAGTGTTTCTTTTAATCACCTGCTTTTTGCCATACTATTCAAGATATTGGATCTTCCTGGACTTTACCTCTTTTTGCTGGAGGACTCTATGGAGGACTGAGGCAACATTAACATTACAAGCAAACATTTATTACTTTACCAGTGCTTTGTAAAGGAGGGGAAAGGTTCCTAAATCTTAGGCCATGTCTGCATTAACAATTTGATCCTTTCATAGTGGATTGTGTGATAAAACTGGTTCAAGACCCTCATTTGTGACTTGAACCATTGCTGTTTTGCTGCGCAGCCACCATTCTAAAACATTTCCATTGCTCTGGTACCTGTTCCAACCTGTGTCCTGAGAGCAGGGTATTCTGAGCAGGTTCACCATGGAACTGTAATAGGGGAATTATCTGAATTACCCATGCTATCTCCTTGCCCACCTTCATCTCCAGCAAAACCTAAACAGTGGAGATTGAAACAGCTTTTAAGCCAAAAGATACCAGTATTTGGCATGCACATTAAATGTTGGGAACACTTCTGGGTGTTGAAACAAGGGGCTTTCCAAGCGTCCTAGGAGGAATAAAAACAGTACATTTCTCTAGTGCAGACAATGCTTCGGACTGTCAATGGATTTTTTCCTTTGCTTTTATTTTTTTTTTTGTTTTTTTTTTTTTTTTTTTTTTTTTTTGGTAGGAGAACAGCACTGTTCCTCATCTGTTACCAGTCACAGGAGCCATTTGAATCCATCTGGAAATATAGGTCTAATATTTGAAAAGCTATCAAAGCCCCAATTTAAGGTACCACTGGAGGACTCCTCTTAGGCACTGAAGGACTTCTATAGTAAATTTACACCACCTCCTTGCATAGTCCCTCGAGAAAAAGGGACCCGAACAGGACATCCATAGGCCTGATGATGGCTGGCTGCTAAAATGACCTCACAGGTACTCTAATTTAAATCTTCAAGATTTACTAAATTAAACCACAGGTGGAACCAGCCACCAGCTGGTTTTAGAGTAATGGGAATGCAAAGGTGACAATAATTCTCCCTGTTCTATGCTGAGCACATCTTAAGCAGCACATCTGGGCTGTGAATATCTGTTGATAAAAAGAATTTTTAGAAAGAGAGTGGGTTGGGGGGGGGGGGGGAGGGAGGTGGAATGCGGTTGCCATTACAATCAAGTAATCTTATTAAGCCAAGAAGTTCATGCAACTGTTGACAATATTGATCCTGATGAAGTTGAATCTGTTTGTATAATTCTTTGAACAGTTTGTTTCATTAGCAGAGTCAATGGACTGCTTGTGTATCTGCTACTATATATATCATGATGCAACTTGAGCACTCTAATCTTGGCTTTGAATGCCAAGGAGTTCTCCCTCCCCATATTTGCCCCTACAGTGTTTTAGAACATAAGAATGCACTTATTGGATCAGACCAATGGTCCATCTAGCCCAATAACCTGTCTTCTGATAGTGGCCGGTACTAGATGGATTCTTCACTGGAAATTAAGAGAACAGGGCAATTATTGAGTGATCCATCTCCTCTTACCCATTTCCAATTTCTGGCAATCAGAGGTTATACACCCACAGTATAAAGTTGCAGTCCTGACCTAGCTCTTGATGTATTCCACTCCATTCATGATTTTATAGACCTCTATCATACCTCCTCTTAGTTGTTTCTTTTCTAAGTTGAAGTGTTCCAGTATTTTTAATCTCTCCTCAAATGGAAGTTGTTCCATACCCCTATTCATTTTTGTTCCCTTCTCTGTGCCTTTTTTGTAACATATCTTTTCTGAGATGGGATGATGAGAACTCTATACAGTATTAAAGGTGTGGGCATACCATGGATTTATAAAGTGGCATCATGTTATTTTCTCTTCTATTATATATAATTTTCCTAATGGCTCCTAACATACCGTTAGCTTTTTTGACTGCCATTGCACATTGAGTAGATGTTCTCAGCGAACTATCCACAATGACTTCAAGATCTCTTTCCTGAGTGTTAACTTCTAATTTAGAACCCATCATGTTAGTGGACTTCTTGACAAGGAAGAGACTTCTTGTAACAATTCCCTGCTTTATTTTATTATAGTTACAGGATTATAAATGTACATTTATAAAAACTTAACTAAAAGATAGTGAAGGGGAGTTACATAGAAAAGGCGGGTCAGGCTCTTGCTATTGCTCTAAAAATACGGTGTGATGTGATATTATACCGTTTTCAATCAGGATGTACTATGCTGAAGAATAATCTCATTTTACTGACAGTGGCTGACTTTCCCATAGCTCCTCCATATTTGCATGGGAGCTGAGATAAAAGGTGCAAGGGTTCCCTACTTTGTTGCCAGGAGATATGTTGATATCATTTATCAATGACAGGAAGAGCAATCATGTGGTCAAACTCCCATGCAATACTTTCAAACTGTATCCCTGGAAATCTAAATAATCTTGCCATCGGTTATTACAGTTATTGTCAGTATTTTGTATTTAACTAAAATTGTCCTTGTACTAAAGGAAGGCTAAACATTTGCAGCTGTCAGTCCATGAGCCGAGTGTAGGAAGTTTGGAATCTGTGAATCACACCTAAAGGAACCTAACCACTTGCTGAAAAACAGGCCAAACCTTCTGATCCAATATTTTCCAGTTTTTCAAAATATTTTGATTTGTTCTCTTAATAGAAAATGTAGTTAAGATAGCAGCTCTTCAGCTGGAATATTACGTTGATATATAGCATACCCTGTAGAGTACTCAGGTGGAGTTCCTGTGCTACTGCCTGCACAGTGAGATGGGAAGCTAGTCAATGTACCCATAGGGCCCTATATGCACTGCTCCCTTGTATGTGTTCCAAGGTAGTGAAGTGGTAAGATGTTATTTGATAGTGTCCCCAGGGCAATGGCAGTGTGTTCCTCCCATTGACTGGCTCGTACACAAGAGAGTACTTCAGATCTGATTCACCCTACACCCATTTTTCATATAGTTGTAGTAGACAGATTCCACTTCCAGCATCCAAGAGAGCAATGACATTTTGTTTCCTGGGAACTCTCTGTAGGTGAATCTCATCTGCCAAGAGTTTGTATCTTGGACTTTGAATTCACTCAATGTGCATTAGGACTCTCTTAAGGATTTAATCTCTTGCTCATCCATTCTAAGTGCAAGACACAACCTTAAAGTAATCAAAGGATGTAAGGATGGCATCACGCCCAGAAAACATACTTTCAAATCAGTCACCTTTTCCTCAAGCTCTTTCATTTTGTAGGGCATATCTTTGATCTTCAGAGACAACCCTGTACCAGGTCCAATCCGTTATGCAGCAAGTCTGTACTTTGACACTTTCCAGGGGTTTTAGTCTTGCAAGTTACTGGATGTAAATGGAATATTGAGACTGAGAAAGGGATTTTGCTCACCCTCAGAATAATGGGGCTTTAACAATGACATTGAGAACCATTTGGCTTAGATTGTTTGGACTGTGGGAAAAGAATAAGACTTAATAGAGGAATTAGCAACAGATTGCCCTGGCAGCAAGGGAAGGACTGGTTGATCACATTCCCAATTATCAGCATAGCATCCAAACAAGAGGCAGGGTGGGGTATTTTACTCATTTGTGTACTTGCTGTTCTACTCCACTTGCTTCAGAGGCTTTTTAAAATTGGGGAGGAGGAGTGGGGCGGAGAATTGATCTGTGGAGGTTGTATAGCAAGTACCCTATTCTCCTGACTGTGGTCCCATATGGTCATGTGCTTTATTTCATAGTTACAGCACAGATATATCAGCAAGGGGAGCTTAATTCTGCCATTCCTATCAGAGTATAGAGTAACTTTGTTTTGCCATTTTAAAACTCATTTTGAAGAAATGATCTACAGGCACATTAAAAGCACAGTTCTGCAAGATGCTGAGTGTCCCTGGGGATGGGCAGCTCAGCACCTCAGAAGAGCAGGCCTTATATTTTTCCCTTCTCTAAGACACTGATCGACATTAAAAGGTAACACAATGTAATGGACTTACACTTAGTCATTTATACAAGGGATAAGGCTGCCTGTTAATGAACCCACTCAAATCTCTCAGTAAAACAGGGTTTGAACCTTTACTTTTTAAAATTAGGACATTTGCAAACATTGATATTTTCACTGTGTAAATCTAATTCAACAATCAGATGACTTGCCTGGCTATGTACCGAGAAGACGCTGTACTGTATGTGAGCTAAGGGAACATTAGCTTGCCTTCTATTGTCTAGCCCAGTGGTTCCCAAACTGGGGGGCATGAAGAAAATCCAAGGGGGGGGGCACGGGGCTGTGAAATTTTCATAGCAAACAATTTTTGCATCAAGAAAACCTATTTGTGGTTATTTTTAATTGTACAATTACGAATTGAATTTTTGTTAAAAGGAGGTTGGATGGTGGTAAAGGAGAGGTGGGGAAGAGTGAGGGTTTCTCAAAAATCAGAAAGAAGGTGTGATGCCGAAAAGTTTGGGACCCTCTGGTCTAGCTTAACAGTTATTTCTGTATTGTACTCTTGGCTTTTAATCAGTAACCTTCTACTTGTGTTTTTTACATTGCAGTCTTTTTCTCATAACCTGAGCACAGACAGAAAGGAGAACGATGCAATGAGAACACACGTCTTTTCCTGGTTTTGAAACATCCTAAGTCATGTCTAAACATTCAGACTTCCAGATGTTGGTGTTCATGTTTTCTGACACCTCTAACCTCAGCTCGGTATGTGCAAACAGCATGCATGTATGCACACAGATTCTGCTACTCTGAATATTTTTGTATCCAAAATGTACATGTCCAAAGTCTTCAACATGAAAATTTATGAGTACAAATCTAAAGCTCTCTTTGATAATCTACCTTGAGAAAGTTCTGCTTTCTAAAGTGGCTTATTCTGCGGAAAATTAATGACCAGCCAGGCTGAATGCTTTTCTAATGCCTGAACCCAAACAGCAGGCATGGGTGGCCTCAACATAATATTTACCAACATTCAGACTGCAGGAAATAGCTTTATCTGAGCATGAGCGAGAGAGGGAGTCTTATGGCTTGTTTAAACTACAGACACAACAGCTGCATGGCTATGTTGATCTAAATTTTAGGTGCAGACCAGCCCTTACTCTTACTTTTCAGTGAGGCTTCTCACTTTCAAGAAGTGTACAAGAACAAAAATCAATGTTCCCTGACCATTCAGAGTTGCACAACGGCCTGGGCCAATGCTAACCCTAATGCTGACTAACATCACTGCATTTTCTTAAGCAAATGCGTTTCAAAACCAGTGTCACTTACCAGCACTATCTCACTGGGAACCAGGTGGAATGGATTCTCTTTTTCTTCCTAGATATCTATCTCCAGTATTTTGGGTGCTGATCACAGCAGGGTTTAGGCACAGCAGGATCTAAGCATAGACACATCAAAACCAGGCCCATAGCTGCCAAAGCAGTAGTATAACCTGTCGATCAGAATGAAGTTTAAGGCCGGAGACTAAGGCTATACCTTTTTGAGCCTTTTTCCCCTTTCATTTCCACTATTGCACCATGGCTATATGACATAGTTGGTGAAAACATCTGCACCAATCCCATACTCGCATTTTTATGGCTACTCATTAGTAATAAAAGATTTTTTAAAATGCTGCTACTGCAGATGAATCCTCTCTCAACTGTCAATCATCATATAGCTTCAAATATAAGGTAAGACGGTGAGGATAAAAATGGTCCCAGCAGGACTGGCCCAAGGATTTTTGGCGCCCTAGGCGAACTATGACTTTGGCCCCCTCTTCCCCACATGTTATAAGAGATAACATATTAATATTTTTTTTAAATAGAGAAAAAAATTCTCTTCCATCTAATTTGGCACCCCTTAAAGCCTGGCGCCCTAGGCGACTGCCTAGTTCACCTATAAGGTTGGGCCAACCCTGGGTCCCATGCGGTTTATGATTGGTCCTGTGGATACAACTTAAATGGTCTTACACAGATACTTCAAGGAAGTATTATGCTTGCTTACAGGTTTTGATACCATGTATGTGAACACAGAGTTTGTTGAGGTTTTGAGAGTATGTAAGGCAAGTTGGGTTATTCTGAACTGCCTGTGGTGTTTTTTTGACACCTCAGCCTGCCTGTATGTATACTCACAGAAAAACATGTGAATAAGTAAGCTTTTTTGTGAATAACCTCATTGTCACATGCATGAAAATATTAGCAGGATTGTACCCCTAGGTAGAGATGGATATAAATACTGTAAATTTCTGGGATTCAGATTAAATACTTATCTAAATTACTGCCAAACCTTTTGCATCTGCTGAAGTCATGTCAGAAAAGGCTTTTTCCTTTTCAGATGTCCCATGGTTTTAGGCAGGATGCAAACACCAGGAGAACAGATTGTCTTGCAGTAATTTGCCATTTTTGATAGAACCTGGATAGTCAGACACAAGTGAGAATGAAAGACAAAGGGATAAAACTAGTATTCTAATCTTTTTAGACTTCAAAATAATGTTTGGATTTCAATTTGGGGACAGCTCATATTTAAACCCTTTAAAAAAAATAAAAAAGCCAATCAAGGGTTAAAAAAACACAACAAAGCCATAACATATTGTGCAGGTGTTTGTTATGGTGACATTTCAACAAGGAAATCCTCTTCACTTTGTATGTAGTGCAGGAAACAGACCTCCTACAGAATAAGCAGATGCAATAAATACAGCAGAGAATATTTCACAAGAAAAAGGAATATGTTTTTCTTTCTCCTTAAGGGCTCATCAAGCTGGTGCAGTGGAAGATGCCCACTAAAATGTGATGCTTACAGTACAATTCATCCTGTGTGGAGTAGAATTATAAAGAGTTGTTGTGCCTTAATGCATTAGCTGTGTAATGAGTTTTACTGAAGCGTTAACAACTTGCAGGATAATCACAATTCTGACCACATCATTGTCTACTTTACACATTTGGGGCCTGGAGGAATAGATCCGTCCCTCAGAGGTTCAGCTACAGATATTACCATTAACAATACGGATTGTTCTCTCTGACATTTTTTTCCCCCTGATACTGTGTGGTGTGTTTGCATAACTGGAGATATGGCACCGGTCTTTGTTACTGAAATTGTTAGCTATTTCCTTAGAAAGGAGCCATCTATAAATCATAAGCTGTGGCTAATAAACTTGGCAGTAATAAGTTTATCAATGCTGCAGCTCTGCACAATTATATTTCTCCCATATGCAGTGTAGCTGTAGTCAGGTCAGTCCCAGAATGTTAGAGACACCGGGCATCTGACAAAGTGGGACTTCGCCCATGAAAGCTCATGTGGAAAATAAATTTGTTCGTCTTTAAAAGTACCACAGGACTCCTTGTTCGTTAAGGTGGATGAGAATATCTTTCATTGGAGTTGCTGACTTTCCCATCTTCACCTCCATATTGTAAACACACACTCAATATTATGATCCTCCTGTGCTGGAAAATGTTATCCCACACAGCTGATTCCAAAGGGATTTATACTGAAACAACTTTTAATTTTTTTTCCAGGCAGTTTTTGCATTAACTTAGTAAATTCTAACATGATAAAGTGAATGATTTACAGAAGAAGGTCGTGAGGCTCCTTCACATATAAGACCTTAGGGGTTGACATATGGAACAGATTCAGATCCCACCTACACCAGTGTAAATCAGTTGATATGCCATTGAAGTTAAACCAGTGTCAACAAGATAGGAATATGGCCCTTTCTTTGGTGTCCTCTCTTTGACAATAGCCAGTGCCAGATGTCTTTAAAAAGGTGTGAGAGTCTCACAAAACACCTGTCATTACTTTTAAATGGAAGAAATTTCTTCCTGACGACTCTGGGAAATTAACATTGCCCTGAAGCATGATGACTGATGATAATAATCATTATTATTATAACTAATATATCTGCAGGTGCCACTTTTCCCAATAAATGGTTAATCTTTTCTTGTAAGGTGCTGGGCTAAGTGCAAGGCATTCAGATACAACCACAAAACTCCATTTGTGTTGCTAAATACAAGTCTGTTAGTGCACCTTAATGAGAACAGGGGAAGGAGCTAATATTAAATTCCTAGGAAACAATCATCTTCTAACTTAGTCATTTTAGTAGTTCTGCATTATGAATAGAGCTGATCTGACTATACACTGCAGATAAACCACAGTACCACTGTATTATTTTTTCCTATTTGTGAATTATTTCCAAATCAATTCTGTAGTTATTATTCATAAATATTTGCCAATTAAAGTAATGAACAATTTTTATCCCATGTGTTGTTCGTGAACTGTTCGTTCACATTATCCGTCATCAGTGGCGTACAGCAGGTCACCTTCATGCTGGGAACATGGCATTGTTTCTAGACTAGAGAATAAGACAATGAGAGTTAGGATTTCTATTTCTCTCTCCTCCACTAATCTGCTAGGGCAAACCACTTGGGTTTTTTGTCTCATAGTTTCCCAATACTTACTATCTGTTGTAAAGCACTTTGAGATCTACAGATGAAAATTGCTATGCAAGAGCTAAGCATTATTCTTTTCTGTGTATTCCAACTGTAACTCTGAACCTCAGACTAACACGTAATGAATAATGAAGGAGGTGGCAGATTAATGCACTTTCTCCACAGTAATCAGAAAAGTCCCCAAAACGGAGGGCCTGAATCAAAAGCCTTCAGTCGAGCATTCCAAACTTAGGAGATGGTCCATATGTAGTGGGTTTAGCCCTCTGAGGTGCCTTTACATTTTGTAAACCTTTACTCAACTTCATATGTTTTGCTTGTGGGTGTAGCTGGGCTGCAGCAGCTGTAACTTTCCACTGTAAGTATGAGGTATTCCTTGCCCAACATTTAAAAAATGCTTTGTAAATGTTAAAAAGGTTTTGACAGAACATTTACTGGACTGGTTATAGATAGGGTGTCTTGTTTTGGGTTTCATCTGATACTGAAACACACCCAATTAGTAAATGAATACATAAATAATGAAATTGGTGTTTAACCAATAAACCCTGGGAAAAGCAGTGAAAATGGTTACTCAATTCATGTTGACTTCATCCCTTTCCCAGTGTAGTTTGTTTATATGAACAATGTCCGTGCTCCCTAATTTGTATCTAAGGACTTGTTTACATGGAACATAATGCACACTACATTTCTAAAAATCACTAACATGACCACAATCCATGGTATCTTGGAGTTACTCTTGATCAGACACTGAGCTATTGTCAGCTCCATGACAACATCAAACATGCCAGTTTGGTGCAGCAGTTCCCACACCAGTCTCGTTGGCACTGAAATCAATGTCATGCTCAGGATTGTTAGCAGTTCTCCTGAATCTATGCTGATAACATGGCACCCAGTTTTGGTGAGCATCACACCAGCCAGCATCAGGCAGACACTGCTGTGGTCCAGGTATACAGCAAAACCCTGACTGCTCTGGACCTACCAAGACCTCAATTCACTTCCACTCTCCTGACTCAGGTTCAGGAAGCCTTTCTGGAGCTGCGTGTCAATGCTACAGGCCAACAGGAAGGATGCTAGCGCTCATGACTTGACCTGTGGTCTTCTCACAACATCCCAAACAAAGATCTGATTGAAAACACAATGAAAGACATCCTCGGATTCTGTCTTCCCCATAGGCAGTGGATTGCATTCAACCATCCCACGTTCAGCCAGCACACAGATGGCATGGGTATCTTCTACACAAGCGGAAATTCAAAGAATCACCAAATTGTGATAGCGGTGAGCTACAACCATGCAACTGCCCTGTTCATTCATACTCTGGTGGTACAAGGGGGGATCCCTAGGAGCATTAAAATGGCTTATGACTCTGTACTTTCAATTATATAATCCCAGCCTGTTGCTTTTAAAATGCCACAGAAAAAGATGACTAAGACATTCTGTATTAGTTGGTACAGGTTTGTAGACCCAGCTGGTGCTCACTAAAGACTCCCAAATGCACTTGAGCATAGCGCAATTTGAAAGAGTACTGTGGGAACATTCAAAGAAAAAACTCAAACACTCTGGTGTTTTCATAGAATTCAGAAATTGCTAAAAATATTCCCCCCCATGAAATTCTCTTCTCCCCCTCTCCCCCTCAAATATAAGCCCCAGCTGTAGACTTTCTATAGAAATAACTGAAGGGTGTTGACTGCCAGGTGCAAATATCCCCAATGGCCAATGATGGGATACTAGAGAAGGAGGATTCTACAGAAGGAATTATTACAGAGAAATCTTTCCCAGGTGTGTGTCTGATGGGGCTTGCTCTCATGCTCAGGATGTAAGCAATTTCCATATATGGAACTGGGAACGAATTTTCCTCCAGATCAGATTGACAGAGATAGTGGAGTTTTTTTGCCTACCTCTGCAGCATGGGGCAATGACTTATTTACAGGTTTAAACTAGAATAAATTGTGGAGTCTCTGTAACTTTAAGACTTCGTATCACAACTCAGCAAGAGGTCATGGGTCTTTTACAGGAGTGGGTGGGTGAAATTGTGTGGCCTGCTGTGTGTAGGAGAAATCAGACTAGATGAACATGATGGTCTCTTCTGGCCTTAAAGTGTATGAAATTATAAGGTGAGTTTATAGATAAACTAGCAATGATGCCCATCCTGGAATGCCCAATGTCACAGTGGATTGGCAGATGGGGCCCTCATCTTTAATGGCCCCAGCTCCAAGTACAGCAAGTACAGTGGTTGCACACTCACTCTCGTCTCATAGTGTCAGCTGTTTATTTTCATACATTTATTTTTGTGAGTGGTTTTTCTTTTTTTTAATGTTATTCTTTTTGCTCCCTCTACCTTAGTATTCCCTCTACTCTAAACTCCCTCATCCATGGCTGACTCTCTCCCCCTTCAGACACCCGAGTACAGGCAGCTTGTAATATTAGACAGTGATGGATAGAAAAGCAAAGGTAAAGCCAGTTTGAAAAAGAAGTTACTAGGGAAATTTGGGCGTACTGTTTTTGCTTTGAGATTGAAGTTTTCAAAATTTGTATCACTTATGTTCATTTAGCTCCCATTTCATACAAGAAACTAAACACAAACAGAAAGAAAGAAAGAAAGAAAGAAAGAAAGAAAGAAAGAAAGAAAGA
>ML685755.1:24671963-24788457 GCA_007922175.1 Pelusios castaneus | reverse complement strand
AGAAAGAAAGAAAGAAAGAAAGAAAGAAAGAAAGAAAGAAAGAAAGAAAGAAACGGCACTCCCTCCTGGAGCTGTGAAGTTTATCACCACTGCAGCAGTGTTACAAATGGACAGATACAGAAAAGTACTTGCTCAGGGTCACCGAGAGCCAAAGCCAGAAACAGAACCAAGGACTTACAAAGTTGAGAGAACTTTTTTAAGGCTAGGGAGGGGATTCAGAAGTTTGTGAATGTAACATTTTAAAATGGGGAAAACTGCGGTAGTTCAAAAGAAATGAAGAACTTGTTATCCAGGAAGGAGCCTCAGGCAAGGAATGCAAATTAAACAGAAGCAGGTTTATTTTTGGAGAAGTGGGGAAAGGACATGGGGTCATTACTTCTGATGCACCGGCCTGTTTCTTAGAACTGTTGATTTTTAGGATTCCATGACAGAGAGCCCCAGAATAATCAGGACCATGTTGTGCTGCACATACTATGGTGTTAACCACACATTCCATGTGGTGAACTCTCTGGAAAAGTCAGATACCATAAAAAGAGATTTGGGGTGTGACATTCTTCTTATTCAGTAAATATTGACTTTAAATTCCCATTCTAGCTTAATCTGCAATAATTTTTAAGTGTAGAAAAGCCCTAAATTGTCCCTTGGTACTTTTTGCAAATGTTAGGGAAATTAACGCCACTGCCCTGGTAATATTCCAACCTGGAGAATTGCATTCTGTCCGCTCCAAATTCTCTTGTACTCTTCTTTCGATTCTTCCTCTTCCTTCCTAAAAATTGGATACTTTGTTATTGGCACAGAATAGCTACTGCCTTTCAGACCAGAGCTGACTTCATGTTAACAGGAGGTGAGTGCTCCATGTTCTTACAAACCATCTATACAATATTTAGGCATAGTCATAGGTACTCTATGACTATAGGAACTTCATAATCATTTAGAATAAATAAATAAAGAGCTACTTCTTATCTACAGTTAATCTTCAAAAGAAGTCAGCAATACCCTCAGGTAATTTTGCTTGTATTTTACCAACCTTTCTATAAGAGACTGAAGTAGAAACACCAGCATGGCAGCTTCTCCACATTTATATGTTCTGATCCAAATGGCCAGCGGCTGGTAGACCTCACAGCTCTCAGTAGCACCTTCAGGTCATAATTGGAGTGGGAGAGGGAATATACATTCACCTAGAACCAGGAAGAGCAGACAAAACATGATATTCAGCCCTAGAAACTACTGTGGCTAAATGAGATTCTCAGGGATAAAGTATGGGTGACTGCCAACAGGAGCATAAGAAACAGGAGGGTTCATCAATTAGGTGTTTTTGATGTGCCACAGCATGCAACCAGGGGAGACAGAGTTTTCAGGCTGAAAGCAGCTCTAAGGATCTTCTGTTACTGAGAAAGTAATGCTTGGCCAGATTCAAAGTCCTTATTCTCTTATCCAGAACAGGTTGCCCTGTTCAAAGAGAATAGGAGGGCCAACTAAGGAATACAAGTGTCTATAAGAAAAGAAAGAGCACTAATGTATGCTAGAATAGAGAGAGAGTGCGCTGAGGTTTATTGGTCTAAGCACAGGAATGAGAGCCAGGAACTCTGACATTCAAACATTGGTCTTGCTACTGAATCAGTGTCTGACCACAGAGTGAGAGCTCTCCTAGAACGAATACAGCTTTCATCTGCCTTCATCACACAGGCAGCTTACAGGAGGGGTCAGGCCACCCAACCATGTTCTTCAAGCTAAATCACAGGATCTTGTGAAACCCTGATCTTGGTATGATGTGTCAGTGCCAACTCTGCCCACACTTCTGGCTTCGCAGACAAATAGCAGGAGGAATCTGGTTGTGCAGGAGTGATTGGTTTACTCCTTTGACCCTTTTAGGCCAGCCATTCGGTGCAGGGTGGCCTGCCAGGTATGTAGGTTGAGGGAGAAAACCAGGAAAAATAGACTGTCATAGACTCTGGTTCCCCATCTTAGGTGAGAGAGGGAAAGGGACAAGTTCAGGTTTCAGCCTTGGGTTGCCCTCCAACAACTGAGTCGATGTCATTCAGCAAACCAAGGAAAGAGACGATATAACATCACTGCAATGTCAAAGCAAACAGAACAGCAATGCAGTCTAATGGGGCAGCGAGGTGCAAAGATAAACACGTTGAGTGTTCATCACAGTTGATCCTTAACAAGAGGCAAAAGGCTTTCAAACAAAACAAAAAGGCTTGCCAGGCTGTAACAAAAAGCAACCTCTCGTAGCTTCGCTTGCCTTCCCAAAGGCCACCTAACTCTCTGCCATGCCTTTTCCATCTGCTTGAGTTGCCTGCTTTTAGGGTTCTTTCATTATCTGATTTTCTTGATGCCGAGCACCCAAAGCTCACACTGGAGTCAGTGGGGGTTACCGATGATCAGAGCCCTTTTAAATCAGGTCATTACGTTCCTTGTTTCCCTGAGGGGATAGGGTAAGCTCTCGGCACCTTGTCACAGCTCTGTATTTCCCAGCATTTATCAGCCTGGCTCTGAGCTGTTCAAAAAACAATGCTGAAGTTATCAGCTGAAAACAGTGAGCTACCATTATGCTTCCGGCTGCCCAGCCTGCAATCTAGTTTGGGGCAAAGAGAGGCCTGATTCACCCCCACCCAGCTACTTTTTAACCGGCCTGGTAAGTTGTTTTACGTTCTCTTCTAAATAGCTCATCTGGTTTCCCGAGCAAATAATAGGGGAAATTGTCTCATTCCCCGCAATGAGCAAAACCAGAGAGAGAGAGAAAGAGAGAAAACAAACCCTCTAAACAAGTGACCAGCAAAAACTCTGGTTACACTTGCATAATGTGTCAGAGCAAATCTCACCTTATTGACTTTCATCTGAACGGGGATTTTTCAGTTATTTGTTTGTCAGAGCTGGTTTTGTAACCACACTGCTGGCTCTAAATCAGCAGTTTTATTCTTTCTGAAGCAGAACAAGTCTTTCCAACCACCATTCCCAACCCAGCCTCTGTATAGCTCTGGAGGAGGGTGGTACAATTCCACGCTGGCTTCATTCCACTATTTGGGCTGACAGATGCCAGGCCTGTCCCCTATGTGATGTAGGGCAGCCTGAAGACTGCTCAGTCTCATGCTAGCAGTTCACAGCTCCAGCTGGTCATTCCAGCAGCTGGGGATCATTGGGACTAAGGAATGCCCCCAACCAGCAACCCTTTTGTGCTAGTGATACAGACCAGACGAGAAAGGGGGATGGTGTAAGAGCCACTATAGCAGGTCTAGATCACCTGTGCAAGAAGAATTCGTAAGGGGCCATTTAAAGTGTGTTATAAATGCTTTGCACTGTCAGAGTGTAATCTGTTGCTTGGTTTTTAAACATGGCAGAGTCAGTGTGGTGGAGAGGTTATGGATACCCTACATCACTCCAAGGAAAGAACAAAGGGGCCATGAGCACAGGCTTCCATTCACAGGTCATAAGACTGCAAGAAGTCAGGTAAGATCTTAAAGACTGAAATGCTACACAGGAAGGAATCACCAGAAGATAAACTGGGTGCACAGATTTCAGGCTATTTCTAGGCACATGAAGAACAGAGGGGATAGACAGCATTCATTTTCAGTTTGCAAAACTGAAGTTCTCAATAAAAGTTTACAATCTGGGAATAAGCAAAACAGTAAAAATGCAATATTTCTACCAACAAGCACAAATGTTTCTTGCATTAAATAATGGTGAACTCGTATTCCCCAAAGCATGCTGGCACATCTACCATGTGTCCCAGAAACCAGAAGTCACAATTTTCACAGAAAAATGCTTTTCTCTACTACAAATCACCTTTTGTTGTTGGGTTTTTTGGGAGGCAAGGGATTGAAAAAAATCTGATAATGTAAGGTGTCTGTGAACAACACTAAGGGCCATTTGCTTGGAAATTTTCTAAACAATAAATACTAGTTTGTACTAAAAATGCTGTTTAAAAGGAAAGCCATACAAATTGTTCAGTACATGAAACATTTGCTCCGCATGTTTCGTTCAACTGATAGGCTCAAAATTTTATAGCAAGCTCTATATGCATATGTGGTCATAAAGTCCTAGAATCAAAGCACTGCAGTAATCTACTATGGTCGCCTCCAGGCATGGAACATATAAATATCATCTGCAAATCAATGTGTGAGTAGTATGATGGTGTCTGCATCATAACCGTAGACTGCAAAGGGGAGATTCAACTATAAAAACTACTACGTATCTTGAAGTTCAACACATGGCTCACATTTTCACTTTCTGCAATTTCAGAATCACCCCTGAAGTGACTAAATTATTTCAGACACTGCCACTATGGGCACGCTAGAAACACCAGTGGCAAACAGGGAGATACCACCAAAAACCATCAGAGGTAGGGCTCAAGGAGCACCCAAGCATTGTTCTTATTCAGATCATAGCTGAAGCTTTTGAGTCTTCAGACCTGGACTGGAAGTTTCACAAGAGCAGTTTTCCTTGTAACATTTTGACTCATTCACTTTAAATCTTGGATTCACCAGGTAATTGAGGTATGTGTGGAAATGAAAATAACTAAAGGAAAGGTTACGTGCACTATAGTAAACCTCAATAAAGTTTCAGTTTTGTGCTAAGCTTTGAGTCAGCAAGTGTTTTACCCAAACAGGCTTGTTCTTCCCCAATAGTTTCACCCAAAGGAGATTATTTCAGTCACCAGACTTGTACACAGAAGGAGTAGCAAGCAATGCAGAAAAATTGAGGGATTCTTTTGGAAGATAACTGATCAATCTTTCAGTAGAATATCTAGTTTTCTCAGGGATGGATCCTCTACAAAGTACTAAAAAAAGAATAAAAACAACTGTAAAATAATACTAAAAATGCCAAGATTTGAAACTGAATTGGAGAATCTTAAAAAATAAGGTAACATTAAAAAAAAAAAAAAAAAAAGGAAATACTGGCCATAGCCTTAAGAAAAGCACATACATTTTCTGGTTTTTCTTGCACATGCAATTTTTTTATATCTTGCTTTCTTGCGTGCATCAAACAACTCCGAGCCATCTAATCCCCATCAGACAAGTTAACATTATTGAGTTTTCTGCAGAAAAGCGTTGAGGATGAGATATAAATCTAGCCATGATCTTCATATAATAATCCACAAACGTGAAAGCAAAGGAATGAAGTCTGAAAAACCAGCAATAATGAAAAGTTTGAGGCCAACATAGAGCGCTAGGCAACTTGGTAACTCAGGAACAAAATCAAAAAAGTAATTAGCATACATGGTGCACTTGTACGTAAGGAAATTTAAATGGAGGACACATAGCAAAAGAATTTTTGTCTCAGATCACTTAGATATTGTAGACCTCAAGCTCAACCAGTCCTGGCACCACACAGAATTGTAAAAATTGTAAAATTTCCTTGGATTAAATGTAGAATCTAGCAAAGCACTCCAATATATTGCAGAATTCAGCTTCTAGCAAAACATTCCAATAGACTGAATTCAGTGTCAACTTATATTCATGTCAGAGCGGGGACACTCAAAAGATCAATGAGTATATGGGACTTCTGTGTAATAGCCTATTTAAATGTTCACTTCTGGATACCTACTGCTATGTAACTGAAAGGACATGATGTTCCCTTAGACTCTAAATTCTTTAAAGCATAAATCATTTTAACATACTGAGTGTACACTGGCCAGCACAATGGAGCTGAAACTATGAAAGTCTGAGACTGTAGTACTAATGGTGACCTCTATAGCCTATCCAGGGATACAGTAAAACAAAAATATACCAAGAATCAATGATGACTTGAAATTGAAGCTGGACAATTCAGACTAGAAATAAGGCATTCATTTTTAACAGTGAGTTAACTAACTATTTGGATTCTGCACCACTGCTAACTTTTTAAAGCAAATTCCAAAGGGGTAGCCGTGTTAGTCTATTGTAGAAAGACAACAGAGTCTTGTGGCACTTTTAAAGACTAACAGATTAAAAGTGCCACAAGACTCTGTTGTCTTTTTAAAGCAAGATTGTCTGCTGTGTGTGCACTCTTAATTCAAACAGGAATTGTTTTGGGGAAGTTCTATGGCCCATGTTATACAGGAAGTCAGATTAGGTGCTCACAATATTCCCTTCTAGCTTTAGAATGTATGACTGTGAAAAGAATATGTGGACTTTTTACGTGTAACAACATTCGTATTTATATGTCTGAACATGATTTTATTATTTGTCACAAGGTAAACCTACCGTAGTCATAAAGCAATCAAGTGTTTGTTCCACGTAAAAGGTTGTTCTATGGAAGGTGTCCTGGATGTATCATAATTAGCTGTTTTCTGGGTTCAGAGCCATATACTTTGCAGCCAAATGCAATGTGTCTGTGTGACTCATCCACAGGAAATGCTATTCATTTACTGAATGGTGACGTTCACCTTTGTCTTGCTGAAACACTTCTGTGATATTTCCAGAGGGGGTAGCTGTGTTGGTCTGTGAACAGCAAAAACAACGAGAATCCTGTGGCACCTTATAAACTAACAGATTTCTTTGGGCATAAGTTTTCGTGGGCTATAACCCACTTCATCATCTGACCAAGTGGGTTATAGCTCACGAAAGCTTATGCCCGAAGAAATCTGTTAGTCTATAAGGTGCCACAGGACTCTTGTTGTTTTTACTTATGTGTTATGTTTCAGTGCCACCAATCAACATGGCTATATTCCTGAAATAGGTGAACAGTGTTGCTATGCCTTGAAATTATAATAATGAAATATCAGTCCTTGTAATTTAAGATTCACTGCTGTCAGGCAACCATTTAAACATTCATTAAAAAATTAAAGAACTATTGAAAAGGGTAACCATCTAGAAGCATTCATTAGCAGTCTCAAATAAGAAATGTATATTTTTCAGTGTAGAAATGCATTTTGTGAAATATTATTTTTAATGGAAATAAAGTATACTGTGAAAAAACCAAAATAACAAGTAAACCTATTAATCAACCAACAACCCAGCAATCAACCAAAAAATACCCTCTAATGCCTATGGTGCAGAAGCTGAAGGTACATTCAGGGCTGTGAGAAAAAGCAACCAGGTGGCTATTAATGAGGTTGGGGATGGGGGAGTAAATTATTTTTATTTTTATTTTTTTTAACTTCATCATTCTGAAATCTTCACATGAACATACCGCATATTTAAAATGTCTTTACACTAGAAAGAAATATTAGAGTAATTACAATCTGTCAGTGAAAAATCATCACATTGTTCACTCTACCTGTGTATTATAGCTTTTCCCCCATACCTCTAGTCCGTTTCCATTGCAAGCTCTTTGGGACAAGGTCTCTCCCTGTCTCTCTCTCTCTATACAACACTTTTCATGATGGGACCTTGATTTTGGTTGATCTCTAGAAACTACAATAATACTCATATGACACAGAAAGGAAAGCAATAAGAATATCAAGCTTCAAGTTCATAGAATCATATATCTCTTAAGCCTATTATAACATTATGAAAGCTATAGAACTGTCTAGAAGCATAAAATAGAAGAACAATAACCTGTTGTGGACTACTTAGCTATGCCCATGAAATTCACTCACCATGCCCACAGTCCCCCCCACCCCTCCATGATAAACAGTGGAGATCAATCAGAGACCTCTGTAGTGTGGGAGGGGATTGTGGAATTTCCCTGCACAGTATTTTCCATAGCTTTCCCTCATACTCCACTGCCACGCAGAAGATTCTTTGTTTTTAAGCTTCTTTTGGACTTTCTAGGGGTATGTGAAATAACTTGGCATTTGGCCCTCCTACATTTGCCTAAAAAACTGAAAGGCTATCATTTCTTGTCACCACCTTTGAAATAGTGCCTCTAGAAGGACGTACTTCAAGGAGCAAGCTCTGGCATTGGGAAAATTGAGTTTCGGCTGTCACGGCTGAGTGTTGCCCAAGGGTTGATGTTTCCACAAATAACGATGTTCAAGATGGTTGTGTGCTATTGGTTGAAAAAAGTAAAGTACATTGTACAACCAACCTCTCAAATCTGGGAGCTCCTGTGAGAGGAAAGTCCCACGTCCCCCCGCATCTTCCCCCCCTCTGAGCAGCAGATCAAAGGTCTGCTGGTAAAAAAAACTCAGTGAAGCCCCCTCCGGAGGAGCAGCAGCAGGGTGCAAGAAGCTCAGCATTCACAAATGGGAACGCTGCCACGGAGTTTCCAGCAGTGATCTCTCTCTTCCACTCTGCCAGGATTCATTTTATTTTGGTGGGATAAAGAAAGAGGTCTCCTAGCAGCTCTTTTCCCCCACTACCTCTGCCCCAAAGCTAGGGAAGGTCAAAAGTAGGTCTGGTAAAAAAATGTCCATCAAAGTGGTTTTCATTGGGGAATTGGGTTTTCAACAAAACCACATTTTTCTCAACAGAAGTGTTTGCTTTCTATGGGAATGTTTGACATTTGTCAGAAACTCACCAGAAAATCTTTTTGGCTGAAAACTAAAACTTTCAATTCAGAAATGCTGCTGCAAGTGCTTCAGAGGTGTTGTAGTCAGGCCTTTTTTTGTGATGGTACTCAGGGGTACTGAGTACTGGCACCTTTTTTTTCACAGAGATGTGGCCCCAGTTCCTGCTGCCACCACGGGCAGCCCCGGGTCCCTGGCCGAGTACTGACACTTTTCTTTTTTGTAAACAAAAAAAAAAAGCTTTGGTTGTAGTCCAAGTGCCTTCTCAGCTGGACTACATCTCTCAAGATGCCTAACAGAAGTGGGACTTCCATGATGAACCACAGCAATTCAGCCAGAGGTGAGACTGTGCTGCATCATGGGAGATGAAGTCTAGCCTGGCTCATAGAGGAGAATGAGGGAAGACAGAGGAACAACTCTTGTGAAGTATCACAGCAGCATTTCCAAATTAAAATGTTTGATTTTTGGCTGAAAAGTACATTTTCCTCTAGGTCCAAAATAAAAGTTCTGACCAGCTCTGGTTTTATGGGCTCCTTACTATCTCTCTCAGGCATTTGCACCATGCACACATCCCTTGACTATTCCCCCTGTCAAGGGGGAAAGTGTCTCAGCCTAGATGGTCCTCCCCAGACTCTCTGCCATGTGGCCTCTTTGGGGGAGGAACGTGTTCCTCCCCAAACCCTCCACTGGAGAGGCAGTAGCTGGATGTGGGGAGTACAGGAATTCTCTCCCTCTTCTCTGGTCTTCCATTTGCACACTGGAAGAGAGAATTTTTTATATCTAGAAATTAGATGTGTACAACTCTAGGTATTTTTTTCCCTCTGCCTCTCACTCTTACAAAACGGATGGTGAAGCCATACATTAACATGTTCATTACAGCTACTTCTCATAAACAACTCAGTACATACTAAAGTAAGGAGGAATGATGGGTGCTTATTAGATGTATTCTCCTCTGTGTGTTTTCTCCACAAGTGGGCTCTCCTTGAAAAAATCTGCCTCAAAAAGAAGAGGCAAGTGATCTGGAGTGTTTCCTTGATACAGAGGAATGTAGCCCAACTTATTTGTAATCCAGGCAAATAACAGAATGGTGTGACCAGCATTAAGGATAAAGGCTGTCTTCCTACATTTTGGGAAACTTCTATTTATTTTAATTCTCTCAACAAACAAAAACATGAGTGAAGGGAATGATTTTTAGAGAATCAGGAATAATATGCTCTCTTCTAATTCAGTGCTTCCTTGTGTGGGTTAATACAGAGTTAGTTCTAACTCTGGCTTATTAAAAATGACATAGTATGTTTTGATTTCCAGGTGGCAGATCTCTGAAAACAGTAGTGTCGCAGTTTGCTCTGTGCAAGAGCTTCAAATAGACTGCTGTTTTGTTTGTTTCTCTGTTCATTACACTGCCATTACTTTTTCAGCCTGCATTTATTTCTTAGCAGCCCACACATGCTACACCTCTGTAGGGATTTTCTCATTTTACGTTAGCCTGAGCCTTTAATTACACCAATCTGAATTTTCCCCAGGAACCCTTGAAGACCCTATGCCTTTGCTGATTTATGCATTTCTCCTCTCCCTCATTTTCAAAAGGCAGCAACTGCTCGTGCAGTGTTTGCATGTTGCCACCTCTTGCAATTTTATTGCAGATCTCACAATATTTTGTGGTTCACTTAAACCCTTAGCCCCTGAAGTCATGTGACTGTTTGGGGCTCTTCACTCATTTAAAAAAAGGAAAAAATAGAGTGACCTAAAGGCACCCCAAAGGTTTACAAACCAGAAGGCTTTAAAAGACCCCAATGTATTTTTAGTCTCATGATTTTTTAGACCAGTCTCATGATTTTTGAACACTTGGGTTGGCAATACTGTGTTTAACTCAAGTTTTATCATTCATCCTGTTTAACTTGATGCCAACAGAAACAATACATCTCTCAGTCTGTTAGTTTTTTGGGGCAGATTGCATGGCGCATAGTACAACATAGCTACGGTTCAGATTAGTGTCTTTAGGCACTACCACCATGCAAAACCACACAAATAATACTCCTTTCGAGAAGCTTCACAGATCCAGGTTAACTAAGATCAGTCTCCTCAGATGAATATGGCTAGACCTGGCACGGATCCCTGTAATCTTAAACCTTCACCATTAAGGACAGTTTTACCTTTCAGCTTTTATAAATATCTGGAGACTCCCAACTCCGCACACAGGTCCCTCTCTCAAGCCCATTTCCTGAAGGCAGCAATCTTAACATGCCTCCCTTGAACTAGCAATAGCAGAGGAAAAAAAAACCCAAACCCTCTTTTCTCAAGCACTGATTCACTTCAGATCTGAATCTCTTGGCCATTGTCTCCATGTTTCCGCTAACTGATTATCCCGAAAGCTACCAGGCCTTTCAGGGAGGTACAATTATAATTCTTTATTTATATACCCAGTGGTGTCCAGAGGCCCAATCAGGATTGAGACCCAATTGTGCTATGCATATAGATACAATGTCTCTTACCTGAGGATCTTACAACCTAAGAAAACAAATGGTGTCCCTAGCCTCTGCTTATCAGAGGATGGAGACGGATGGCAGGAGAGTGATCACTTGATCATTGCCTGTTAGGTTCACTCCCTCTGGGGCACCTGGGCACTGGCCACTGTCGGTAGACAGATACTGGGCTAGATGGACCTCTGGTCTGACCCAGTACGGCCTTTCTTATGTTCTTATGTTCTTAAATGACATCTGACGGGTGAGGGTTACAGCTGGAGAGAGTGTTACAGTCAAGTCTTTGCATCTATGAAGCTACAACCTTCAAACAGACAAAGTGCTGTTACATGAATTATGCTCATCTGTCCCTTAAGTCATCCTTGCTGACCCAAAGGATTTTAACAAACTAGGAAAATCAGCTAAGCCAGGGTTTCCAAAGACAAGCAGGGTAGGAAAATTCTTTCCAGGCCCACTACATTATGCTCAACAGCTCAGGACCACATTATAGCCTTCCGAAATAAGAATTCCTAGTTTATTGATTTACTTTTGCAGTCAGCCATACAACAATGTCAAAGCAAATGGTTCTCCTGTGAAGCCAGTAATTTTCCATCAAATGGAAATACATAAAGGAACCACAAGGGAGTAGCTATTACATAAAGCAATCATTTCTCTGCCTGATAGGAAAGGCAGTAATAGCATCCCATAATGTCTCTCCTAAAGCATAATTCAATAATTATTATTTGCTTTTCGTCATTTGTATGGTATAATAATGGCATCTTAAAATGGGTATTCCATGGCAGGCCTGGGTTCTCCCTGATTGAAAACATACATTTTGTTAAAACTATTCTATGATAAATGACTAGCTAGAGGATGTCTTTACTTTTAGGGTTACCTAATCCCTGGGAACCATTTCCATGTGTGGGTCTACATCAGTTGAAAAGTATTCTCTGTAGACGTGTTTATCGGATCTGACTTGTCGTGGCTGGTCTGACAGGGGGTAGAGGAAGTAGCGCCTGTCAGGTTCTTGGAATGCTGCGGCCAGTTGCTTTCTTTCACTGGGGCCCCGCCTGCTCCAGACAGATTAGGCACAAGTTCTTGCATCAGGGTTTTGTAATTTATTTTTAAAACTACAAAATGATCATGACCCTTGGCATTGAACCAGAAACCCTCTGATTCCGTGTTTTTGTAAGACTGCAGTGAGCTGTATATATGTGGTAGCTACTATTGTACAGTACGTGCTGTCTCCGCCAGTGTTTCACAAAGTGTCCTTAGCACAAAGGATGTGAGACTACTAAATAATCAGTCAAAACAATTTTCCCGTTTTCTTTTCAGACACATTGTTATTCTTATCCTCCAGACCCTCCTTCCTAACCCATTATATGCCGAATCCCACAACAGCACCCACCGAGATTAACATGATTGTAAACAATTCTTGAAGGCTTCTTATTTGCACAATGAAGCATATAATACTCTACCTACAGCTAACAGAAGACAAAAGATGCCAGATTTCTACAATGAAGTACTAGGGCATAGATGTCTAGAACCATTGTTCTGGATTTCCTCTTACTAGACAGACCTACTCTATCAATCAGTTTCAGATTCTAGTCCTGGTAGCAGACACTAGATTGAACTATAGAATTCCTAAAATACACCTCCTCAGTGGTGCCAAGAACTGAGGCTATGACAAGATGGAATTTCCTCAGTATTCAGAATTAGTCTTCTTCCTTATCTCAAGTTCCAAAGGGGTGGCCGTGTCAGTCTAGTTCAGCAAAACAGACAAGGAGTCTGGTGGCACTTTTAAATCAAAGTGCCACCAAACTCCTTGTTTGTTTTCCTTATCTTAGTAATCTTTCATCTGTCCCCTTTTTCTCCAAATAAAACAAAACATTATGCAACCCAGAAAATGAATATAAGGTACATAAAAGTGTAATGGTCTCTGTTTATAACCACTGACCACTAGTGGATGGACTCTATTAGACTTCCAGGGATGTTCTTTCTACTAGCTAGGGAAAATCTTTTCTTTTCCCACTGGAAATCACTTTATCTTAGATGTGATTTTTCTGGAGTCATTATGAATTTTATTCCAGATGCCAGTAGTATGCTGATAGTTGAAACTATGGTTTTTATATGAAATGATACCGATACTTAGCATGTATGTAGTGTTCTTCTCAAATTACTTTGCAATTATTAACCAACAAAATCCACTGGAAAAGAAAATACACATAATTTCCATTTAGAAACTCAGCGTCAAGATACACCACAGTATTTTGTTTTTTTTCTTAAAAGCCACAGCTCCTGGAGTCATGAGAGTGTGTAAGAATCTCAGCTTGTATTTTTTACAGAGATAAAAGTTTCTAGCCCTCATCTTTTCACACATAAGCTTGAAAATGTTGACCTGACTACACCTTAATCAGAAGGAATATAAGAATCCCCAAACGTATTTACATCTCATGATTTTTGGGGCCTGACAAGATTTTTTCAATCTTTGGTGTTGACAATGATGGTTAAGGAATTTGAACAAATTCATTAATAACTTAGAACTCCAGAATTCTTAGCTTTCAGTCCTAAATCCAGAGTAGTAAAATATCTTTCTCTTAGTTGTAGAGGGTCATGGATCTTTGTCTTTGTATTAATGCCACTCCATGGATCAACCAGAAAAAATGGCCCAGAAAAGGGGTAGATCACACTCTTTCCCAGCCCAAGGGAGTTTGTGAGCTCTAGAATGATACTGCTGCCATTCCACTGGGCTGGATCAGTGGTTGCTAGTTTAGAACTTTCATGGATCTCTAAGAAACATCTGAGTCTCTTAACAACAACACCTGGAGCTAGTTGCACTTTTCTGTCAGATATGGCTCCAGTCTTAAGAACCACAGTACTGCATAGAAGCCTTTCATTACATCTATGAAATCACAAAATTAAAAAGATAATTAAACTTGGCATTAAACCTCAAAAACAAGAAGACAAAGAACATTCAGCAGTCAGACTGAAACTTCACCTTAAACCAAACAAAAAAAACTTTGGTAATTTAGGGTTAAAGTTTCTTGTATGTAAGCTACACTAGTAAAATCTCTAAAACTCCAGGAATCAACGCTCATGTGCACAGTAACCTCAGCTCCCATTCTTTACTAT
This sequence comes from Pelusios castaneus, assembly GCA_007922175.1. NCBI lineage: Eukaryota > Metazoa > Chordata > Testudines > Pelomedusidae > Pelusios > Pelusios castaneus. The sequence continues at coordinate 24,774,489 of ML685755.1, read as the reverse complement.
TCAAACATAATGATACTAAAATAGATGCCCAGAAACTGAAACCACCACACAATGTACACATCCATTTCTTCATACTCACATCCAAATGGAAAAAAAACTTAACTCCAGCCTCCAGTCAGGTATTTTACTGATAGATACACCTGATGAAAATCCATAATTTGTTATTTCTCCATGAGAAAGTCTAACATCAGAATTAAGGCTTGGCATACTAAAATAGAAAGGGTTTGGAGTGATTTATTTGTTTGCTTGGCTATAATGAGGGCAAAAAAGGAAGACACATATGACTCAATTTAAAAATGGAATTATTTAAAAGTTCTCTAGTATTTTATCTAGAAAATGACCTAGAAAATTCAGTTGCCTATGCACAGAAATTGTAGTAAATGTGAAGACTAAATGTGTGAGAAGGGGATTTTGGTCCAGCTTCAAGTGAGAAGCTCATCACAGCCTTAATAATGGAATTATTACTGAACCCTGCAAAGTTCAATCCATTGTGTCTAGCTAATGTAGCACATTGGAGAATATTCAATGGACCAGCAGATATGGAAAATCAGAAATTGGTATTGGCACCATTCACCAAAATTCAAAATGAAAAAAATAAGTTGTAAGAATATGGTTGGTCAAATAAAATATTCTAAGGAGGACAATTAAATTGTGACTTTTTTAAAAGCCTGAGGGACAGGACTATATGTTGTTGCTTTATGCTCCCTAATTCTCTTGCACATAAGTAGATGGGCCCAGACCTGGCCTCAAGGGAGCAGAACTAGCACAAAGGCTTGTTCAGGAAATGAATACCAGTTTGTCCCATTAAACTGAAGGCCATTTTATTGTTTTAGTAAAAGCGTTGTTTTTATGTTAACCGTTTAAACAATGGAAGAACTCTGGGTTTCCTTTAAGTTTCATTCTGTTGTTACATTGTTATTGGAGATTTTGAAGGTCTTTGGTGGGTGTTTACTTATATAATATGGCTGGAAAGTTTTGAACTGAACCTCCCACTAGTTTACCAACTTTGGGGCTGTTTACCAACTACTGACTTTATTACTCCTTCCTCAGAACAAAGCACACAGTGCAAAGGATTCAGCCTAGACAGGGCCCCTTCAGTTCCCCCTTCCAGGAGGCAGATTTCTGAGGGCTGAAGGAATCCCACACCCTGCAAGGGTCTGATGGTGCCTGCTAAAAGGCAGAGCAGTAGCAAGAAGTGCAGGTCACTCACTGAGAGACTGCTTCTCCAGAGCCGTTCAGGAAGTGAGGGAACTGCTCGCCTTTCGGAAGATCCCTCCTCGCCACTGGTCTCAGAAGGCTTCCCAGCTACTTTCACGCTCCTTACAGGTGTCAGCTGTTGCTCTCACTGCTTCCCTCCCTTTTACACCAGAGACACGTCAGGAGGAGGCCTGTGAGAGCCGTACTTTGCCATCCATCAGGTTGCCAAGGAAAGCAGGATGTATGGGAAGCTTGTTCCATGCAGCCATGCTCCTGAATGAAGACATTGTGGCCGTATGCCAGGGCACTACCTGGTTCCCAGTGAATGAGGAGTTACTCACTTCAGCTTTCCTCTGCTGGGGAAGGGCCACAGTAATGGCTGTATGGGAGACCGAAGGGATTTTGCCTTAGGCTGGACACCCTGGGGTCGCAAGGCTAGATGAATCCCAGTCTAGATTGTTCTCCTGCTAACTTTCTGCAGGTGTTAAAATTTTTGCTTTCTTTTTACAAACACTAACTCTGTGTGGTGACACTGCAGGCTGCTTTTCTGGTAAATCACTCAGGGAGAATTCCTTATCTTGGCATGCCCCCAGGCCTCTGAGCAGCAACCACTCCCATACCCTATTCCTTGTACCAAGACTTATTGCAATAGCATTCTCAGGTCATGCCTAGACATACAGTGCCACAGTGGCATTCCTGTACCAGTTGAACTGTGCAGTAAGTGTGCTGAAGACAGTCCACGCTGACAGGAGAGAGCTCTCCTGTTGTCTTAAATCCTCCCCTCTGCAAGCAACATACGCTCTGCCGATGGAAGAAGCTCTCCCGCTGACATAGCATTGTGCACATGAACGTTTAGGCCGACGTGACGTGTCGCTCAGGGGGTAGAATATTCACTCCCTTGAGTGACATACGTTTTGCCGACACAGACAGTAGAATTAACATAGCCTCACTCTACTGATCTGCATCTTGCTCTTAGCAGCAGCAGACTCCTATCACCCTTCCCGACTCTTAAGTGAAAGCCACTGAGGACAGAGTCTGGGAGAATAAGGGCTTGTCTACATGGGGAAGTTAGTGTGCCTCAAGCAAGGGTGGGAACTGACAGTGCGTTGGGTACTCTGCGCAACTCACCGGCCGGATGCTCATACCATGCTCTGCAAGTGCCTTTAGTAGGTTATTCTCCTTGCTCCTTTACTTCCTACCTGAAATGTGAGCACAAGTTGCATTAGTCTCTTACCGGATAACTCAGCTACCTATTTCTACTCCCCCACCCCCCAAAAAAACCCATTGCATTATACAGCCCAAGATTTCAGTTCACACATCTGGAACCAGATGGTCACAAAAAGCATATGCTTTTAAAGGACACAGAAGCTGTTTACAAATGTCAGTTATATCACAGACAAGCTTATCTTGTTAGAAAAAAGTTATGCTTGAAAGTGTCAGGGCAGTGCAGTTCAGCCCAAATTACTTAAAAAAACAAACAAAAAAAACCACAAACAAAAAATGCCCAGAAAGCTACAAATATTAGGAAGTCTCTCTGGCCTGGTATTTTCCCTAGAGGCCTCACTGGCATTTTGCAAGTTCAGCAGAAGGCAGCCAGTAGAGGATAAACTGAGAGCTCTGGTGGAGCTGTCTGTGCCCTGGGACTCCCTTTGCTCATTCTGCTGTGAGGACTTTGAGAAAAATGCTAGGCCAGCAGCCAGACAGCAAGTGAGGAGAGACACTGAGCAGAACAGAGGGACTGCCCACTGCCTCAGAAACACTTGAATTCCTACCAGAATCCAGTAGTTAGAAACTACTGAGTAGACTTGGGTAACTTCCTGCCAAAGGTTAGAGCACACACCAGCATTTCCCCCATTGTGCAGATATTCAGTATTTCTTAAGTGATCACTACCCTATCACTGATTCGGGCACCTCCTTTTCTCTCCTGTCACTGGACTCCCTTAACCAATGACAATGGGTGCCACTGGCAGCAGCCCTGTCATCATTTGCTCAGTTAGGCCTGAGAGAGGCTTTTTTAAAAAATGTAACTGAGAATGGACTCGATAGTACTAGCTGATGGATTAAGTGTGTGTTGTAATCTAGTCTTTGTAAGAAAGGATCCATTCAAAGAGAAGTTTTGAGGGGAAGGGTTGTGGGGCTTCATATTAGTCTAGCTGCTACTGAGTTGTGAAAGCAGCCATTTTTGCCAAGTTCTATTTTCAGCTTATTACTATTTGTTACCTTACATAAAACCGTTCTAGGTAGACTTCCCGTTTGCTGCATTTTTACTCTCCACTGGAGTAGATTTGACTGGCCCCTTAGATTCTAAGCCTTCTTCCATTAGTGTTTGTATCTAGACTACTCTGGGTTTCTCTGTAAAATTTCCAGGCATGGAAACAGATGAAGACTGTATTTGCTATATTTCCCCAAGTGGAAGCATTGTGCATCCATTACTCTGGAACTGGACTTATTCTTGCTGAGCGCCCCAGCAAAGCTCCATTAGACCCACATCTCCTGCTTATAACCCTGAGGTCTAATCTGCACTCAGAAATAGTCCTCGATTCCACACGTGGTGTAGCTGCACTAGTACTGACACAAATGTAGACAAGGGAAAGCCAGAATTTCCACCAATGAACCAACTGGGGCCACCAGTTGCTGAATCAGAACTATTCCTATGTATGGGCAAGACTTTAGAAGCCGGCCCAAAATGGAGTGAGTCCAATGAATGGAGTCCAAGTGAAGGAGGTCGTATATCAATGTCATCCCTGCTCACACAAACAGACACAGCAGAGGGATGCATGTGTGCTCATAAACCAAAAAAAGAGCTAGCAATTCTAATTTTAGATTCAATATTCTGGATAGTTCCCTTCAACACTTTAACACCTTTAACTTAGCCAAATTCTCATTGCGAGGCTCATAGAAGTCTTGTGCATTGCCAAAGTCAGAGTCATTATTTCTCCCATAAAGGTTTCACATTTACTCTCAATGCTGTTTTGAAAAAACGAATATCCCCAGCATCCCGTCAAAGTGCATCCAGAAACTTTTCAGCTAATTAATCCTGCAATTTAATAATATTTGCTAGTAACACCCTGATAACAGGACCTAGATGGAAGTTAGAAAAAGCTAGCCTACATTCAACATTTCCTTCAGAGCAGATAAGACCAGAAGCAGAAAACTTTCAAGAATGTATGACTCTCTCTTTACCTTCTTACTGGTCTGTCCAACTGGGTGTGGTAATACAACATGGCTATAAAACTACCAAGGCCAAAGTACCGACGACATTGAGTTACCCTTTCATTCAAATACATGGAATAGGAAACAGTAACAACTTAACTTAGGCTGTAAAAACAGCTGAGTTTTAATCAATAATAAAAAACAACTAATACATTCAATCCTATGTACCAACAGCCTCCAGGCTGCCATTAAAACTGGTATACGCATATTACAGATCCTGATCTTGTCTGTTCTGCCACTGGGCATCAGGTTCCCTTACAATTTGGCAACTGGCAGTGTCTATGCCATATTATTTTCTATATAAGGAGGAATTAGTTCTTAGCCTTACTTTTATTTATTTATTTTGTTAATGTGACAGATTATCTGATACACACTCCTTTTCTGATAATTAATCAGTTGTCTTGGGGTTAAACAAAAAGAAAAAAATCAGTTGTCTTGGGCTTAAACAAAAAGAAAAAAATCAGTTGTCTTGGGGTTAAACAGGGACTATGGATTTTTCTCGCATTACAACAAGTGATTTGACCTCCCCCTCCTCTATGTGCTGTTCCCCAGTGTTTTGAATCCTAACACCTATTTTGATTTGCTGTTACAGCCTGACCTGATGCTATGTCATACACTCCCCTGCATTTTATTTCCTCCCACTCTGTAACTTTCCTATCTTCAAAGCGTCTGACGAAGTGGGATTTTCTCCCATGAAAGCTCATGCGATTAATAAATCTGTTAGTCTTTAAAAGTGCCACAAGACTCTGTTGTCTGATAATTAAGTTTGTGTAAACAAGGCCGACCCAATCATATAGGTGAACTAAGCAGTTGCCTAGAGTGCCAGGTTTTAAGGGGCGCCAAATTAGACAGAAGTGAATTTTTTTTCTCTATTTTAAAAAAAATATTAATATATTCTCTCTTACAACACCTGGTGGAGAGGGGATGGGGGGGACCCAAAGTCATAGTTTGCCTACGGTGCCAAAAACCCATGGGCAAGCCCTGTGTGTAAAGCTGCCCTGTCTCTTTAGAATGGAACATTCAAACATTATGGAGAACTTCATTGTTCTTTCATTTTGTTTTTAAAATGGTGTAGTTGTGGAAGATATTTCACAATTTGAAATCTACAACTCAACAACAAACAAATTACAGGTGACAGGAAGTCACAATTCTGCCATAGACATCATTCACACCAACTGGCAGCTTGTTGCTACAGATATTACATCACTGGTGCCATTCATTTAGTATGATATCACTTAACAGGCTTATTTTCTACCATAGTTTGTAATTTCCATTGAAAAAAATGTTGTAATGTGGAATTATTCAGGTAAGAAACATCAGTATAGATTTAACAATCTGTGCAATAGGCCAAGCAACATTTAATTGTTCTGTTACTCATTTTATTTAAAAAAATTAATTTGCTAGAATGTCATTTAATCCCTAAACAATTTTCCAAAATACTGATAAGTATTAAAGCCCCTTATTTCCAAGAACTATGTATAAAATACAGAGTCTTATCAACAATTTGATTTTTACTATCTGAAGGAGGTAAGGGCTCATTGCCTTAAATGACAGACAGGTATGTTTTGTTCCCTACTCACCTTCCTCCTGTTACTGGGATTTGTAAAAAAGATATCACCCTTTCACTCTGGAGATGGTGACTATATGGGTGTTTTGATCTGTTTCAGCAGTAAATTCCAGAGTAATGAGCCAGCTTAAAGAGATCTGTCTTCAATACTCACTATCCTCACTCTTGTGTTTGGTAGCTTTATTACTGTGGAGGAATGTGGCTATTATAGCAGGTTGTGCCTGCAGAAGCCTGCTTTCTCCTAAGGCTTAGGCCCAGATTTTTAAAGGTATTTAGTCATTGCAAAGCCTAAGTGATTTAGAAGCCTAAGTCTCATTGAAAATCTTTAACCTTTTAAAATCCAGGCCTTTATTTCTAAATGTTTCCATCATTGTTACCGTGCAAGGACTGGTCTATTTAGAAATAACTGGAAAATGTTTAAAGTAATGTTTTCAGGAAGAGGTTTTTTCCTTGTGCTTAAAGAAAGCAGTCAATCCCTCTAAAGCTGGAGCCCTTTGTGTTCTGTAGGGATCGGTAAGCACTAAGGGAAGGAAATGGGAAAAGAGCTCCCACCAAAAATGCACAATCAGTCTGAAAGAATCCAAGGGCAGACATCTCTGGTTTCAACTGGTTTGAACCCAGGATTGTGGGGTCCCTAGGTCTCCAAAACTCTATCACTGCCACCAAGGAAGGTAGATAAAGCAGAACCTCACTGAGGCTATGTCTACACTTGGTAATTTAAGTCGACTTTAACTAAGTCGACAGTGTGTCTCCACTTAAAAATAAAGTCGATTTAAAGGAGAACTTAAAAGGTCGACCTAGAGCACCCACACTGGATCCCTAGGTCGACTTCTAGGGGCTTAGGGGGACCTAGGGGAGGTCCACAGGGGCAGGGGGGGCACCCCTTGCCCAATGCCAGTGGGCTCAGCCTTTGCCCCATTGTACCTAGGTTGTACCAATGGGGCAAAGGGGGACAGGGACCCTGGCAGGGCATAGAGACAGGGTGGGCAGGATTCTGCCCTGCCCTCTGGGGGGGGCATACCAAGCTCCCCCTGTGCCCCCCCCCCGGCAGGGAGGGCATTGGTGTAGCCCTAAGTCGACTTAGGGCTACCCCACGGCTACACTGGCTTAAGTCGACTCTAGGGAGTCAACTTAAGCCTTAGGTCTAGTGGAAAGGAGGTTTAATAAAGTCGACCTAATTTTAATTAAGTCGACTTTATTTTCCTTAAGTCGACTTAAGCAAGCTGCTTAAGTCGACTTAAGGAAAGTGTAGTGTAAACGCAGGGTAAATTAAGTCGACTTAAGCAAGCTTAAGTCGACTTCATTTACCAGTGTAGACGCAGCCTGATTTTGGAAGGTCAGGCCCCACAGACAGTCCTATTGGGACACTCGAGCCTGGCTTACCTGATTTGTTCATATCTACTTCTTAAGTCACGAAGTGACCCAGATGGGTCATACAAGCACCTGTGCAGGTTCCCTGTTACTCTTGTCTCCTATTATACATGTCAAAGCCTGTTCCTGGGTCTTGCTCTGCTCCTGCCCCACTTCCAGTTCTGCCTTTACTCCTGCTCCATGCCTCATCTCTGGTTCCTGCCTGACTCTTGCTCCTGATCATCTGCTCTTACCGTGGTTCTGATGCTTGGCTTGACTCCTGACTCTGATTCTGCCTCTTATCGATGGCGACTGGTGGCAAGCTTACTAACAAAGGAAGCATTGGATTGGGTTTCATCCCTTTTGGAGGAGGACAGCACCAACTGGAAAACTTTTATACAACTATTCTTCATGACTTCTGGTGGCCTGGTACATGTGCTCAAATCTGACTGGGTAGACTTCTGTACTAGATGTGCTTGTATTAAGATGCCTCATATGAAACACCTTGACATCCTAAAACTTCTGGAGACTCAGGATCTCAGTCACTCTGAAGTTCGTTGTGTGGAACTCCCAGGCTCCAATGGTCACACTATAGCCCTAATACTCACAGACCAACTTACTGAAGTGGCCCAGGGCAAAATATTGTATTGTGCATGAAGTCCTTGAATCTCATCTGTGGCAAAGCTGCCTTCAGTATCTCAGACTAGGAAGGTCACAGTCCTGAGGAAAGATCCACAGTGCCCATATCCACATCCCTGAGCTAGTGGAAAATATTCACTGGCATTCTCCCAACAAAGCCAAGCTTAGTGCCACCCTGGAGGAGAGTGTGGTGTGACAACTCAAGGGTGCAGATTGCTGGTTTCTGGGGTCTAGAAACTGGAGCTGTGGAGCCCTAGGTCTCTGACATTGAGATGAAGCAGTACCTCATTAATCTTGGAAGGTCTGCCCCAAAGCAAATCCCACTGGGACAAGCAAGGCTTGGAGTACCTGATTGGCTCACACCCACTATTTGAGCCAAGAAGTGATCTGGATAGGCTGTCTGAGAAACCACACAGACACCCTGCTGCTGGTTCATTGGACTCTGCTCTTTGCCCATCTCCTGTGATCTGCATCCAACCCTGTTCCTACCTCCTGCTCCATGCCAGATCCCTGGCCCCTGGTTCTATGTCTCTCTCCTAATCCTCAGCTCCAACTCTGACTCTTGAATAAATGCCTGATGCTAATTTCTGCTCTGGCCACTAGACCAGACTGCCTATCTTCTGGTTCCTAACACTGTCACACTATTATAAATTATAAATTAGTGGGTGCTATTGCAATATAAATTAGGATGAGCACTCTATAGTCATATAGGAAAGTTGTGGTCATACCACAAAGAACACAGAAATTAATAGTAAAGCATATAATTGTTTAATAAAATCTCTGTGGAATACTTGTACTAATATTCAGACTTGGAGGAACAAAACAGACTGCATGTTGGCAGAGTGAACTTTTTGTCCTGCTGTCTTATGATTTACTATTTATTGAGTGCTAGCAGTGTTTTTAGTGACATAAGAATAGAAAATCAAGAGTTTGTTTCCCCTTCTTTCAATGGAACTTAGCAGAACAGCAGTTGGCACAAAGGACCTGCAGTGAGGTAGTTAAAGTATTTGCAGTACTGAAACATGAATGTGCCTAGCAAATGCACTTCCATCTTCAAAACTGAAAAGCCAACATAAATACACCAATAATGTTTGCAGAATGGAGAATGGACGGGAATAACTCCATTATCAACTAGTAATTCTTCCAAACAAAGAAAGCTTTTCTGTGATTCTATAATCCTCTTATGAACCAACCATACATAATTGATATTTCTTAATTATACACCTGCAGAAACAGCACGATTATCCCTTGTTTAGCCAGTTTTGAATTTAGCATGCCAGCTTTCTGTATTTTCCATGACTCCACACCTTACATATTGCTAATGCCTTCGATAGGGAGCTACATATACTCTAATTATGGCATACAGTGCCTGTCTGCTCTATTCCCCCCTGCTTTGCCGACCTAAGCAGCCAGCATGGTGTCAGCTAAAATTCCATTACATTGTTCAGGCATGGCCTTCCTTTTCTGAAATTGGATTTACCCTCCCTTCTTCTGTAATTTTCTATTTTTGTCTCTCTGGGTCTTGTTCAGAGACTCCTATCTCTTTCCTTGAGCTACCACCTTTACACCAGATCGAGCCCTTTCAGTTTCACAAAGGCAAAAGGAGACAGCTACATTGTAAACAACAAAACAAAATTTGCCGTACACTTTAACCCCTTCCTGCATTCTAGACAATCAAAATATCAACATCAAAAAGTGACGTGAGTGGGTTAGTGAGCTTTGCATCTGCAAGCTGCTTAGAATTTCTGAGCCGCTCTGTGGGTGCCACATGAAAACATCTGCCTTTTGAGATGTGGTGCACTACTCAGTGGAAAAAAATATATGGATACAGAGTCTTGGGTAATAAATAACTATACAACAATATTAGAATCATAGAATCATAGAATAATAGGGTTGGAAGGGACCTCACAAGGTCATCTAGTCCAACCCCCTGCTAAAAAGCAGGACTACTCCCCCTAAATTACCCCAGCCAGGCTCTTGTCTAACCGAGCCTTGTCTAACCGAGCCTCCAAAGATGGAGATTCTACCACCTCCCTAGATAGCCCATTCCAATGCTTCACCACCCTCCTAGTGAGAAAGTTTTTCCTAATGTCTAACCTTGACCTCCCCATCTGTAATTTGAAACCATTGCTCCTTGTTCTGTCCTCTGTTACCCTCGAGAGCAGCCTAGCTCCCTCCTCTTCTGAGCAACCCTTCAAGTAGTTGAAGGTTGCTATCAAATCTCCCCTCAGTCTTCTCAGTCTTCTCTTCTGTAGACTAAATAAGCCTAGTTCCTTCAGTCTCCCCTCATAAGTCATGTGCACCAGCCCCCTAATCATTTTTGTTGCCTTCAGCTGGACTCTTTCTAATTTGTCCACATCCTTTCTGTAGAGGGGAGCCCAAAACTGGACACAGTATTCCAGATGCGGCCTGACCAGTGTCAAATAGAGGGGAATTATCACATCCCTCGATCTGTTGGCAATACTCCTACTGATGCAGCCTAATATGCCATTGGCCTTTTTCGCAACAAGGGCACACTGTTGGCTCATATTCATCTTCCCATCCACCATAAGCCCCAGGTCCTTTTCTACAGCGCTGCTACTTAGCCGATCGGTCCCTAGCCTGTAGCAGTGCATGGGATTTTTCCGTCCTAAGTGCAGGACTTTGCACTTGTCTTTGTTGAACCTCATGAGGTTTCTTTCAGCCCAGTGTTCCAATTTGTCCAAGTCTCCCTGGATCCTGTCCCTGCCCTCCAGAGTATCTACCATTCCCCCCAAGTTGGTGTCATCCGCAAACTTACTAAGCACGCAGTCTATTCCATCATCAAGATCATTAATGAAGATGTTGAATAGAACCGGCCCCAGGACCGACCCCTGGGGCACTCCACTCGTTACCGGTTGCCAACCAGACATCGAGCCATTGATTCCTACCCGCTGAGCCCGTTGATCTAACCAGTTTTCGATCCACCTTACGGTCCACTCATCCAACCCATACTTCCTTAACTTGCCGATAAGAATGCTGTGGGAAACCGTATCAAAAGCCTTGCTAAAGTCAAGGTATACCACATCAACAGCTCTTCCCGCATCCACAAATCCAGTCATCTCATCATAGAAGGAAATCAGGTTGGTCAGGCACGATTTGCCCTTGGTGAATCCATGTTGACTGTTCCTGATCACTCTATTTTCCTCCAAGTGTTTCAGGATGGATTCCTTGAGGACCTGCTCCATGATTTTCCCAGGGATTGAGGTGAGGGTGACCAGTCTGTAGTTACCCGGATCCTCCTTTTTCCCTTTCTTAAAGATAGGGACTATATTTGCCTTTTTCCAATCCTCCGGGACCACCCCCGTTCGCCACGAGTTCTCAAAGATAATGGCCAGCAGCTCTGCAATCACTTCTCCCAACTCCCTCAGCACCCTCGGATGCAGTTCATCCGGCCCCATGGACTTGTGCACATATTGAGCATTTTGATAGCATCTTGCCTGGTAAATATCTTCCAAGAAACCTCCAATGAAAGAAAATGTCTTCTCCTATTGACTTCCATGTGTCTTGCCTGATTGGGGATTGTTTCCTTTGCGAGTACCCTCAGACTGGTGATTGCCTGTAGTTAAATTAACCTAGAATGATGCTTATCTGACCCATATGCCAAGATCTTCACTTTGGAACTCTATAGTTGGGCAGTAACACCTCCATGGCCAAATTCTCCAATTAAATCCACAAACACACAGTGAAGTCAATGGGAGTTGTGATCACAAATATGAGAGCATTTTAAGGGCATGTGTTTTGCACAAAGGTGTTGCCAATGACTGCGTTGTAGTCTATACTTTTGTTATATGTTGGTGCAGCTCCAGCAGAATGAGACTTGCATCCCCACTGACAGCTGTGTTACCTCTCCATAACTGAGTGCTCAGCAGAACAAGTCCTATCACATTGCCTTCACTTATTTCTGAAGTGCCAGACCATTGGAACAGTGCAGGTGGTAGGGGATCATTTGTAAACTGAGACTGGTTACTAGCTGACATCAGTGCTGCAGCTTATGTTTCCACCCAGAGCACTGAAGTACATGATTTTGTTATTGATGTCACTGGATGAGCACACTGAAGTCAATGACAAAGCTTCCATTGCCTTCAAAAGGCCAAGATTTCACCCACCATTTATTTTTCCTTTTGGGGGTACAGACCCCTGTAAATCACTCACACTCTTATCTCCGCACTTGAGTTCTCTTTCCAGAGAAAAGAAGGGGTAAAATTCTTAATAGTTTTTGTACTTTTTCTTTAGATACCTTTCTTTCTGTCACACTTTTATACACTAAAGGAGAAAAAAAATCAGAGCCTAAAAGTAGGTCAGGTTCTGTGTGGTGTTAGGCAGAAATGCTCAGATTGTCTATGAGGCCTTTATAAACAGTGACAGAAGGAGAGAGAGTGTGTGTGTGTGTAAGTGGAAGGAAGGGGGGGAAGAGGGTTGCATTCAAAGGGAGCCAGCTTCTTCTCCCTCTACCCCCCACCCCAACACTATCTTTTTGCCATTACATGAGCCTCTTTTCGGGTGTCAAGATCAGCACCCACTGGGCAAATGAACTCACCAGGAATCAGGCCCCAGAAAGAGGTTTCTAAATCTGTGGTCCAAAAGAATCTGAGTTCATTATAAGTGGGATTGCAGAGCGAAGCTTCTCAGAGAGAAAAGGAAATGAGAAACTGAAGAAAAAAAGGGGGGAGGGGATGGAAAAATCAGGCCTACCATTGCTTTATTTCTCCCACCAGTTCAGACAAGATATTCTGGGGAGCTGAGACAGTCACTGGAAAAAAGTTATAATTTGGTGACTCCGATAAGTCAATAAGCAATGACACTACTTATCTCTTCAGCCCAGCCCTGAGTCAGTGAGACAGAATCAATTCCTTGGTGAAGCAGTTTCATCTGAGTAACTCTTCACTCCATATTTGGCAATGGATTTTGACAAATAAACAAAAAGCGCTCAGCTAAGCAAGCTGCTAAAAGGTGCTTCACTGTAAGGGGCTTACTCATTTCCTTTGAGCTCTCTGCCATATATTGTTTACAGAACAGATATCTCTCAAGCATTAGGATAAGGCTGAAAAAATGTGATCTATGATTTTTAAAATTCTTTCCTCTACACACATGGCTGATTATTTGTTTATTTAACGAAGTGTGGAATCCAATATCAAACAATCCTAAAACATATTAAACGTACCATGTGCTGATAGTGACTTGGAAATAAACTTTTTAAAAATTTGGAAAAAGTCTTAGAACCACTTACGCTCACTCACTTTTTCCTCACACAAAAATCCCCTAACAGATGCCAACATCTTCTACCGCACAGTGTTTAGAACTATGTTCTGTTTTCATCAGGAGATTTATAAACTGTGCTTCTATCATCAACAGAAATGAAGGGGTTTGTTCCTTTTAAAGAAACTAAGCTGTACAGTATGCGATAGATTCATGAGACTTAAAGAGACAAGGATTTATTTTTAGATCTGTTTACAGTTCTCACTCTTTAATCTCTCCTTGTTTGATTTCTTTATGCATTCATTTTTGACGCTAGCAATAGAAATAAAGTTAATCAGGTTTTAAAAAATGCTTGTTCTCTTGGTCACTGTGGGTTTAACAGAATGAAAAAAAGTTACCGGGAGAGGAGAAAATATCTGCAGCAGAGATAAAACAAGCTAAAGAGTTTGCTAAGTGGAAGGATATGGAAAAAGAGTTTACAATAGTACATACACATGCATAAATGTTGCCTTTATCACAGCATTTAAAGGCTTACTAAAGAATATTGCCCCAGTATCAGAGCTGAAATATCATCAGATAGGAAGAAACCGGAGGCTCTTTTATCCAGTAGCTAGTGTAGCACAGTGGTGTGAGTGGCTGGGAATTGTAAGGTGCCTGGGAGATAGTAGTTAAAAGGCCCTCCTGCAGGAGGGTTCCCAAAGGCTGCCCCAGAGGAGATTTTTCACATGCTTTGTGCAGGACAAGCTATAGAGAGGATGAGAATAAAAGAGTGTTTTCTAGGGATACTCAAGGACAGACAAAATGCCAAAGCAAACAGAGACACTGGAACTGGAATTTTCAGAAGGGCTGACCACCTTCAACTGAGACCAGCTTTTGAACAGAACTCTTCTTCCACACAGACACTTAAATAAAGCCAGATTTGCAAAAGGTCCCAATAATCTGAGCTCTTTTCAAAATCTGCCTCTGAGAGTGGGTGCTGAGTAACTGAAAATCCATCCCTTGGACAGTATTTAGATGACCCATGCCTCTCAGACCTCAATCATTTATTGACAGATTCAGGATCATTTCCCAGAAGAATTATGTTGATATTTAACCCATGTAGATAAAGGTCACCACTAACTAACCATATATCTCTGCCATCCTATTGGTCAAAGAATGTAAAAATACAAAGGACATGAATGTGCTTCTCATTGACTTTAAACATTTTCTAAATGTATGAGGTTGAACTAGTCCATCCAAATTTCCTTGATGAGAAAAAGCAATTTATACCACATCAAAGTGAAGGGATGAACTGCAAATATGTCTAACATGTGGAAATCCTTTGTATTTCAAGGGTTTTGCTAGACAGCTTGATTTGTAATTCTTTTATTTGTTTATCTGTGCTAAAGAACCAGAAAGCTGACCTATTCAGGAATCCCTTCATGGTACAGAGCCAGCATAGTGGATCACATAAAGCAGAATTTGGCCCTTAGTGAATTGCATAGAAATACTGTATGTTCCTTCCTGACCTTATGATCAATTTATTCCCTGAAACCTTGAGATGTAATTATTGTTTCTGTATATAGCTAAAAACGTTTATAATTTACTCTAAAATTACCTATCCCTTCAAAAAAAATATGCATCCGAAGTATTTAAATTGAGGATCTCCTGTGGTTTCCACAGGTTGATTATATGCTGTGGGAAGATTTCCTTTTATTTGTTCTAAGTTTACTAAGCATTAATTTTATATGGTGCCTTTTGCATGGTAGTTTGGGAGAGGATGGGAAAGTGATGTGAAGTATATGTCTAACAAAAAAAAGGATTCCAGTGTCCATTTTTTCCCCCGAACACTGGCGTTTTCTTAACCAGTGCAAACTTGTATAAATTTATAGAAGCCAAAGGGTTAATTCATAAACCCTATATAGATGACATCGTTTCCTGTTTCTTCCTTCCTGTAGCTTTTTAATTAGATTTTTTTTCTGAAACATCAAAGCAGGACCATCCAGTCAGCAAAAAGAAAAGGAAATTAGTTATTTACTGAAAAAGAGGTAGACATATCAAAGGGAAATATTTTTGTATGTTTTCTATAGCAATGAAAAAGAGCCAAAAAGAACAATTTCCCTAAAAACCTATTTTTCTTGTGGAGAGAAAAGTCAGAAAGAAAACACACACACGTATGTACGTACGTATTTTAAAAAGTGATAGTGACGGTTCCAAAGTCAAACTGCTAATCTAGTCCCCCCGCCCCCCTCCCTGGAGCTAACCTTACACTTCTAGATGGGCCTGTGAAAAGATTTTGGGCCCCTCCACCTGGAAGAATAACTGAATCTAGACATCATGATCTCACCACTACATACAAGGCTGGCCTGTGGTGGGAGAGGTTTAGCAAGATTATTTGATAGTTAGCACCTCAAATTAGCAGATTTTTTTAAGTATGTCTGGGGAAGGATCTTCAGATTAATCTGCTCCATCTCAGCCTGCTGCTGCAGCAGAAGTGCAGCCGAGTCACTTGTTCTGTGGCATGTGAACAGTTTCTATCATTTAGCAATTTTGCAGGGGACAATCGACTTGATAAGAAGTGGTTCTGGGGACCACCAGACAGCTTTGTACATTCTGGTGACTTTGTGAATTTTAGCATTTTACATCCCAGCTAATCATCTAAGCACCTCCATGAGATAATGAAGTGTTATTAGCCCTATTTGTAGATGGGAAGTGAAGACAGAGAAAATGTTCATTGGTTTTATTAAGCTCACAAAGGAGTTTTTGTCACAGCCTGGGTTAGAACAAGAGCGGGCAAAAATTCTAAAGATGATGTTGTACAATATTTCAGAATTAAATTGTTTCCAGTTTTCAGGGTTTGAAATAATTTTTTTCCATGATATTTTCTGCAATTCTTTTTCTCAGCCCTTCATACCAACATTTCAGTCTAAATCTCCTTTCAAATCTTTTGTTTACTGGAACCCTAGTTTTTAAAAAGAAAAGACAGGTTTGAGTAAATTTAAAAAGGTACTATTTAAAAAACAATTGTGATAGCAAATTTGGTAAAAATGTTAGGATATTGCAGAAAATAGACACTTTTGAGAACACTGAGTTCTTTTATAGAAAGACAACAGAGTCCTGTGGCACTTTTAAAGACTAACAGATTTATTAATCGCATGAGCTTTCGTGGGAGAAAATCCCACGAAAGCTCATGCGATTAATAAATCTGTTAGTCTTTAAAAGTGCCACAGGACTCTGTTGTCTTTCTACAATAGACTAACACGGCTACCCCTTTGGAATTCTTTTATAGAGTTTTGTTGGGGGGTGGGGAGGGGAGAAAGCATTTTTTACTAAAATCTTTGTGCCAAAAATGTTGACCAGCTTTAATTAGAGCCCGCAGTCCACTTCCTCTCAGTCCTGGGCTTTGCCCAGCAGTCCATGGTATATCTCACACTGCACAGATGCCTTATTGCAAACTGGCGGCTGCCCTATACAGGAGCAAGCACAGATACAGGCAGCTGGCTAGGAGGGAAATTGAGGCAGTGGGCCTCTTTCTAATATATTCTACATTGAGTAACATTGTGAACAAGATAAAACAAATGTCTGTTACTATGAAGGAAAAAGGAGCATCATACGCATTTCACTTTTTCCAGGCCCCTATCAGCCCTAATGATCTAACTACAAACAGAGACCAGAGGTGGCATCTTTCTGAGATCGCAGCAATTTATCAGTAACAGGTAAATTAAATCTGATGCTTCTTCCCATTAACAGCTGAGCTGGAGAAAAGTCATTCTTCGGGGTGTATTTTGGTAGATCACCCCCACTTTCAAAAGTCTTTTTGTTAGGTTCTTTACTGTCTGTATAGACCTTTTTGGACTGGATGTTTCACGATGAAAATCCTGATCTGAGGCAAATTGCCTAAACTCTGCTCCTACTGAAGACTTCATCAGGAATTCCATGTCTGAAAAAATTCTTTTCATGGCAATGATTACTGATGTACTATTAGTAATGGGCAGTGTGCAAATTTCTAGATATAGAGAGTAAGAATCAGTGACTATTAAGTAATCCTTTATATGCCAAGTAATTAAATGAACACTTATGTTCTCCTAAGGTCTCTGTAGAACAGGGTGAGGTCTCCGTGGCTCTACCTGTTAGCACGGCTTGTGTTTCAGACATGAAAAGTAGTTTTTTACCACACTAGTGATATCATGATTGATCCGTGAGCAATATAGTGCCTCTCACACTCATTCTTTGCACTTCTCACTTCCTAAGGGACCCTCATGGATCTTCTGTAGCACTTCTTTTCAGAGGCTCAATGGAATTATGACCTTACTGCCTTTGAAAATTATCTCATCTATTATGGTCCATTCATGCCTGCAGTTCCAGTAATCTCTTAGACAGCAACTGCTGCTTATTTCAGGCCACCCTTTAATTAACAAAATTCACTTCTCTAACTCCTAAGACACATTTGCCTCTATTCAGCTTGAGGTTTGCAGCTGTAGCTGCACCCAGCACTTGCTGAAGTTGATCATGCACCTCTTTTCTGGAGTCCCAGATGATGTCATCATCCATGGAGGTGTCTACCCTGCAAATATATTCATAGATCATGTGTATGGTTTTGTGATATACCTCTGGTGCTGAAGTTATATTGAAGTGTAAAAATCCTTGTCTTTTGAATGGAGTATTAAATGTGCATAATTTTGAGCTTTCCTCCATTAATTTTAGCAGCCAAAACCCAAGGATGCATCCAATTTACTGAAATATTGAGCATTTGCAAATTGACCCATAATCTCTTCTCTAGTTGGTACTTTGAAATGTTCTCTTTGTATAGTCTTGTTGAGGTCTCTGGGATCTAAGCATATGCATAGCTGGCCAGCGCTTTTTCCTCCCCTGTGACTAGGGTGCTCACCCATTCCATTGGCTCCTCTACTTTTTATATTACATGCATCGCTTTCCATACTTGCAAACTCAGCCTTGAGTTTACCGTGGAACGCAAATGGCACTTTTCTACAAGCATAAATAATTGGAAGGACCTGATTATTTACCTGGATTGCATGTTCACCCTGCAAGCAACCCAATCCCTGGAACAGATTCGGATATTCCTGAGAGTGCCTCATAGCCAGCTGCAGTATAATCTTGTAGTGAGAGCCCCCTTTTCACCAAATTGAGTTTCTCACAGGCCCAAAATTGGTGTCAACTCCTATGATACTGCAATGAAAGGCAGATCAGTGAACAACTAACACACTACAAAAGGCAATTTCCCCTCTTTTAACACTCTCGCTTTCTCATATATTATTCTTAAAAGCCCACATCCACACTGTATAGACCACATTGTTTCAAATTCCTCTTTCTTGTCTTTCAGACAATAAGAAATCCTTTTTCAACTGGCTAGCACACTCCTTTTTGCATTCAAGAATGCGAGGGTTCAAACCGTCAGAGCATTTCAATTTTTTCCTGTATATTTATTTGGGCAGTTACCAGGGCTCCTAAACCGAGTTGTATGATGAACAGTTGCTCACAATGTCTAAGCCATAGCAAGGCATGGGACATCTGAAAAGCCTCTGGGATAAATTCTTGCTTTGGGTACATGCCCATAATGCCCACTGATTTAAAATGGGATTGTACATTTCTATCTGGGAAGGGGTTCACTCACTTCAGAGTGCCCCTTTCTGGCCAGCTGGGCATAGTAGCTGTCTACCAGTCTGGTGCCTCCTGCCAAAATCACTCTGTTGCTGTGGTGGTCTCTCTTCCAAAAACTTGACCTTCCAGCCAGATCATGATTTAGTTCTCCCCTTCCAGGGTAACAGAAAATCCAACATTAAAAAAAAGATCATGTCCTCACAAGGGAGGTTTTGGCCCCCGGTCAGAGCCTCTAGTCCTAACACACTTGATTTAAGAGTTTCCAGTATCCTTGTCCCCTGCTGTGGATTTGGTCTATATTACCAGTGAGCTGGTTGTGGAACACAATCCCAACACTGGGTTCCAGTCTTGCTATTGCTTCCCTGGGCTCCTTACTACACAATCTTGCCCTTTAAGCCTCTTAAGATCTTCTTATTCTGTACCTCCACAGAACACCTCCCAGGACTTGCTCTTCTCCCGGCAGTTTAAATTCCACCCTGGTTTCCAGGTATATCTCTAGGCTTACTCCACCCCAGCATCTGCTTTATCCCTCTCTGGCTACTTGCTATCCTTCTCTAGTCAGGCTAGGATCCCAAGCCTTAGTCTTCCCCCAGCTTCTGCCTTACTGTCACTCTAATTTCAGAGAACAACTGCACTCTCACTCTGCAGCCCTCTTCTGCTCTTCACTCACCTGCTTACTTATGGCCACCTGTGCTTCATTATCAGTTAAACCTGCCTCTCTCTCCAGGTGCAACCAGATAACATAATTAGCTTCTTGGGCTCTCATTAAACCATTTAGGGCCTCTGTGGGGTATATAACTCCACCAGGACAAAAACTGCCTTTTTTTAAAAAAAAATAAATCTTATCATGAGTTTGATATTGATTCTTAACACCAGCCTTAAGGAATGTCAGGCACTTTTCTTCTCAGGTAATGTCCATATAACTCCAAGAAACAGATGGTGATCAGCAGTTTGGCTGGATCATTATATGAGTAAGATGGCACTTGGCCAAACTCTGTTGCCAGTTGACTTCCCCCCACCCCACCCCCTTTGCCTTATGACTTGTTTTTCCCTCCACCCTTTGCTATCTTAGCTTCTAACCCACTTCCTCACCACCAGCCTCTCCCTCCTTCCTCCCTACTGCTTACATTCTCACAGACTTTACTCTGCCTCTGTGAGTAAGTACTAGTCAATGTAAGCACTGGCAAAAACCAGGCCCTCAGGCCTAGATTTCTTTCTTTAAGCTATTTAGGCCTTACTTTACTTAGCATTGCAATGTGTAAGTTATTTAGGAGTCTGGCTGCCAGTGGCATTTAGGATCCTAAATGGCTAAATGCACTTTTTAATTGGATCAGACTCCTAAACCAGCAATTCTGAGTGCAGCAGTACCCGACTACCTTTAAAAATCTGGGCCTGATTAAATCTGGGCCTGGGTCCATTAAAGTCAATTACATGAATCCCATAATTTTCAAGGGACTTTGGAGCAGCCCCTTAATGAGGAAAGACTACACATCTTGTGAGACACTAGCGCTCAGGGTGCCTTACAGGAGAGATACTAAGGATGCTATTGTCTGGTGGCAAGTCTGATACATTATGGTGAAATACTTGATTTATTGCGCTATATCCATTTCATCCACTGCATAGCAACTACTGAAAGAACCACTCTTTCTGACCAGAGAGAGACAAATTTTAAATTGGGATCAGAAAATAAAAAGGAGCAAGAGCTGATTAGAATCAGCCTGGTAGCTAGGAATGGCAGCTTTGGTAATCTATTCGCTAGCCTTAATATAAGCCTGGAGAAATAATCAAGAACTATGAAACAGGATCTGCAAATTAACTTCCGTAATTAGTCAGCAGTTAATAGAGACTCCCCTATGATTTGCTTTTTCTCTGTGTTGCAACAGGAAATAAGGACTGTTTTTTTTTTAAAAAAAAGCTAGCCTTATAAAGATGAATAAGTCATTTGAAATGCATATAGTAAAGACAAGAAAGGAGATGTAGTCATACCAAAGAGTAAATGAATGTGTCAGGAGCAGATTTTTCTGCTGTTAGAGTCATGTATGGCCAGAGAACAAGGAGTTTTATAAAACATTACTGAGGATCTCAGGAGATAGATCCTAAGAGATTGTTATTAATGCATGAAATATTACACTCCACTATACAATGTTTTAAAAGGACAAACTGTTCTTGGCAACTAACAAGTTAACATGATCTCCACAAATAAATCTAGAGTGGAATTATGAGAGTGACAAACAACTTTAGAATTTGGGTATTAATGGTGCTCAGATTTGAGATGTGGGTAAATGTGAGCAAGCAGTCAAAAGCAAACATTGTGCAACAAATCCAACAGTCCATCAGTGTAAGTGTTGTAGTGAGAGTGAATAGAAACAAAATGGTTTCTCCTCTTTGCAATGTGGTCTAAGCAGTACAAGGACTCAGTGTTGGAACAGAGAGATGATTTCAGAACATTTTCATGAACGGCCAAAGGCCTTCTGCAAAACGTATACTCCTTTTAATCATTATTGCTGTGTATCAGCAGGAAAATTTCAACAAATGCTAGAAAAAATACCAGCAATTTCACCATTGTGGCCTGTTCCTCTACTAGAGTGTAATGAGACAATGAACAACTCCCATGGAAAAGCCATATAGAATTGAATAGAGAATGACAACCTTTCTAAAGAATTTTTAAAGCCACCTGTTTAAAGCCAAACAAGGAGTCCTGAGACACTTTTAAAGGTGAAAGCTCATGCATTAAATAAATTTGTTAGTCTTTAGAAGTGCCATGGGACTCCTTGTTTGTTTTGCTGAACTAGACTAACACAGCTACCCCTCTGGAACTATAGCAGAGCAATAACTCTCTCAAATCCCATAGGATGCTTTAAACATTTTATGGAAAGAATATCACTGTTAAATTTTATGTGTTTTCAGATCAGTTTCTATAGAATTTCACTTAATTTCTATGAAACCCTAATGCAGAAGTGAATGGGTGAGGTTCTCTGGCCTGCAATGTGCAGGAAATCTGACTAGATTTTCATGAAGGTCCCTTCTGGCCCTAAAGTCCATTAATTAAATGCTACAGAATTTTCTCATAAGTCTTCAGAAAAAATGATGTTTGTCCAAAACATTAACTTCAGTAGGAAGAAATTGTATCACCACATCATGACTCATTAAAGAAAGCTGTAAAACTGAGATGTCACTAAAGAAATATGATAGAGGGGAACCCAAAACAGCTTGAACAAGACAGGCACAAGAAAAATCTAACTGAAATCTTTTGTTAATACAATGCTCACAAAACACATACAAATAGTAATGGCTCCAATTAAAGCCACATTGTAGTGCATGCAGATAGGAAGGGCTTCTATATACTGTGTTCCCCAAGTTCTTGTTCCCCAATCATTGGTTCTAACTCCATGCTATGGTCTATTGGGTCTAACTCCATGCTATGCTATGCAAGCTGATGAAATGACCCATTGCTTCCACTAACTGATTTATACTTAAGTGTACTACCTAGCGGCCACTGTTTTGAGGTTTATTCCTTGGAAGAAGAAAAATCTCTGTGGTTATTTTTAAACTTTAAAAAAGTTATTTTTCACTTGCTGAGAACATACCTGTATTAAGAGGAGTGTTGTATGTAAGGCACAGGAGATAGATGTCCTTCTCTGC
Organism: Pelusios castaneus; assembly: GCA_007922175.1. NCBI lineage: Eukaryota > Metazoa > Chordata > Testudines > Pelomedusidae > Pelusios > Pelusios castaneus. Next base: position 24,752,066 of record ML685755.1, on the reverse strand, counting down.
TTGGTATTAGAGAGGCCCTACTGCAGTATTGTGTCCAGTTCTGGGTACTACAGTTTAGGAAGAATGTGGACAAATTGGAGAGAGTCCAAAGGAGAGCAACAAAAACCTGTTTTATAATGAAAGTTTGGGGGGAAAAAACTGTGCATGTTTAGTCTTGAGAAAAGACCACTGAGAGGTGACTTGATAACTGTCTTCCAATATGTTAAGAGCTGTTATAAAGAGGACAATTGCTCTCTTTGTTCACTGAAGGTAGGACAAGAAGTAATGGGCTTAATTTGCTGCAAGGGAGATTTAGGTTAGATATGATAGAAAACTGAAAACTGTAAGGGTAGTTAAGATCTGGAAGAGCCTTCAAAGGGAGGTTGTGGAGACCCTATCACTGGAAACTTTTTTAAAAATTGGATAAACACCTGTTAGGGAATATCTGGGATACTTGATCCTGCCATGGCACATGGGTTGGATCTGATGAGGTCCCTTCCAGCCCTTTATTTCTATCTGAGAATGGCCACTGGCAAAGGGAATGGTAAACTTTAAATTCTAGGCGACAGAATCTATCGGGGGATTCTATATTCAAGGAAAGAATCAAAACTGTAATACACTAGCTGACCATGATTTTGGCAAGAAGTTTGTGAAGAACTTTATGGGTACAGGACTCTTAGGGGATGTGGTGAGGGAGGATCAACTGACTGCTGGTCAGTTTAGCACAAGATTCTTTTAGCAACATATGCAGATGGCTATTGATGCAGTGACATAGTGCAGCATTCCTCATGACTTGCAACATGAGCAACCTTCAGGCAAATTTGACTATTCTATACAAAAACAGCACTGAAAATGTTGTGGGCAAGGCTTAAATTCAGCCAGGGATGTCTGGAGCAGAACTCGGGTAAATATTTTCAAATTCACAGGACAGAAGCTCTGAGTCAGTGTTACAGCACCTTCTGCAGAGCTGAAGTGCTGGGAAATAGTCTATGAGAATTTAAGATCTGGTTGTGTGGCATTTGAGCTGCACAAGATTCTATGAGAAGGATTTGCAGACTACAGCAGAAAAAGAAAGTTAGCCCTTAAAAGGGCTGGCTCCGGGTTACCTAGAGATGATTTGTCGTCTTAACGTGTTCTGAGAATTGAGATAATTTGAGATTGGATTAAGAGAACACTGCTCTGGTTTAATCCATAAACAGCCAGAGTCTGGAGACAGGAGATGAAATTTTGGTCCCACTGTAGTCAACCTGTAGACTTTCAGGTCAGGCTCACAATCTTGTTCTAGGAAGCACAGGAAAATCAAACCTAGGCCTCTGGCATGACAAAACAGCACTATCATTTGTCTGCCAGTGTCAGGCCAACCCCTCAGTGTAGGTTTTAATCTTCCTTACACTTTCTGCTTTTTGATACCACCTGTACATACAAACAGTGCCAGTTTCCAGGATACAAGAACCAAAAGCATTGCATTGTCTGAAGCCACCAGTATTTTTCATTTAGAAAATCTCATAATAATGAGCACAATCTACAATTATATTGCTATGTACAAGTTTAGTTCGAAGAAATCAACCACACAGGTGGCAGTAGAATTTTGGTTGTGTTTATTTTAGTTTGACAGTTTAAGGCAGGACTGAATTGGACTCTAGCCATTCTGAACATTTACTGAGTTTCCCAAGGCTATTTTTTATTTATAAAAATCTTTAAGTGAAACAAGAGTCAGTTAAACCAGGAAGCGTGAATAAAATGTGATGGCAAGCATTTGGAGTTTTCATATATCAAGATAGATAAGTAGATTCAACAAGAAAAAATAACTGAGAAAGTTACACCTCAGCTTTTAAGTCTTCAAAATGAGAATGCCTTTAAAACAAAACAGGCTGTAACTATTAAGGAGGACATGCAAAGCCTGTTTAAATAAGTTAAGTTTGTGCCTTGTTTATTTCTTTTCACTGTACTTTTCAATGTATATGGAAAGCCAGAATGCCCCCCCCCCCATTGTTTTAAAGTGGGATCTTGCCTTACATATTTTTACTTTAGGAATATCAAGAATGTTAAGTCTGATCTACCTCATTTTTTCTCAAGTAGGATTTCTTGGAAGCTTCCATATAATTTATTGTGCACTTTCACACACTTTCATTGAATAGGTGAAGTGTTGAAACATTAACAGACATCCTTTCAATCTAGTGTTCTTTAGACATGGGAGTTAAACAGGTGTTATCATAAAACACACACCCAGCTTTGGGAGAGGAAGGGGTTTTGTGTAACAATGACTAAGAATTTCTGGCTTTGGGCAGCTTTCAGTCTCTTGTCTCTCACTGTATCAATCTCAACAGTCACTTGTGGCAGTTTTACACTGGCGTTTCTCTTTACTTCTTCCCCTGTTGCATCAGCATTGGTGCATCCCCACTAGAAGAAACAATGGTGGGATTATTCATGTAGACCAGCAGCTGGTGTTTTCTCACCACCATCTAGTTAAGTCCAGCTCTACCCTTTAGCTCAAGGAGGACTAAACTGCTCAATGTAGAATATCTGCCACAAGTGGATTAAGGAAGAATTTGGGAGGTAACAAGATTCACAGCCTATCTGAATGGAAGGTGACGTTAGGAAAATGTTTGGTGGGAGGAAAGAGGGTGAGATGAAATATTGTGAGTGAGTGGCAAACATTAGAAACAATGTGATGAATCCAAGAGATGCATGGAAGCCATTAACGCCCATCTTGTCTTTTCACTGATGATTTTGCTTGTTCTTTCTGAGCTATTCCAACCATTTAACTGTTAGGAATTAACCTGACAGAACAGGCTAGTTACATTTTTGGAAAAGTTTGGGTGAGACAAGGCTCTGTCTACATGTTTCTATAGACTCCCAAAGCCAGATTCTGCAAGCTTGTTAACTCACATTTTGTGGGTGACAAACTTCCTCCCAATCACTTTAAAATGCTTTGAAAGATGAGTGGGATTTTTTAGTTGGCTTGAAGCCATTTGTGTGAACACTGATAGGAACTGGTGATGGATGACTAGATGATCCCGGATTCCTCTCCCCCCCCCCCCCCCCCAAAAAAAACAACAAAACTTTGACAAGTGTCTCTGCTGCTCCTGATCTTCCACCAGCTAGTCCCACTCCTTTTGATCGCCTTACATGACATCAGCCTTGTTCACAAGAAAGGAGGAAGCAATGTGCAGCACTTGTCATCCCCTAAAGGTAATGCTATGTACACATTCAGCATTGTTTTCCACAGTTCCCCTTCCTACTGCTGTGAGTGGCAAGAAGAGAAATCCAGCTGAGGGGTTCGGTCAGCAGAAGAATGGGAAGAAGGGAGAAATGGAGGGGAAACCTCCTCACCCAAACCTACGTCTTTGGGAAACCATATTTCACCTTCCCCTTCTTTCTGACAAGGATGCATAAGGACTTCAATTGGGTTACCTGCATGAGACCCGGATATACAGGAACACATTTTGCCAAAGGGGTAATTATTCAAGTATACCAGGCAGTTAGCAGTTTAATGACTGATGTGGCATGTCATCAATTTCTGTGCCATAGAAATCCTCTCTCTCAACAATTGTTTTTGCTGTGGTCACAGGCTCACAGCATTGTATTTTGAATTGCATTAGAAATGGGCCTCAAGGGAGCTGTGGGGAAGGAATGGATTTCAGTCCTATAGCTGTATCTAAACTGTCTTCATTAACATCATCCTTACCTGGAATATACATGCTTCTGAAGTGTAAATGAGCCATATGAGAATTAATTGACTCTGCAGAAAAAGGAATTTCCTATGGAAATATAAAGCAGGCCTGTTTAATAATCTCACAGCAACAATGGCTTTACACTGTGACTTGAAACCTCTATTCTAGTACTAGAAAGGACAGCACCCACCCAGAACGCCCTTTGTTTTAATGTCTTCACCTCATAACAGAGGTGGATTAGTGCTGACAGTGTTATTAAAATTTACGGGCTGCACTGCCTACTGGTGCCACCCAGTCTCAAACTTTGATTCCTCCCACCCAACAATCCCAAGGAAGTTATGGTTTCCTGGACTCTTTAGTGTTCAACTAGTTCTCCTAGCCAGCATTCAGAAAACGGCAGGGTAGATCATTTCTCAGTTGAGTCCTCCTGTCTGTTTCACACTTCTCCATCCTCCTCCTTGGCTCGTGCCCTTTTGCTGCCAGTCTTTGTGAAATACCCTCCCCGTCCCCTGTGCTATCCCCATTTATGTTTCCCAGCTCCTCTGTTATGCCTCGGATCTTCTAATAGTTCCTTTCAGCTCCTGTCATTCATTGGCCTGCAGCATGATCTTCTTGCTACCTCAGCCATAATATCTCAGCTCCTCAGGACAGACCTCTGCGGCCTGTGTTCTTTATTCCCCCCCCGCCCCCCCAGTGTCTGTCTCAGAAGCTGAAACAAAAGTCTCTTAGCTCCCGTGCTATTTACATTAGCCCTTTTGGGGGCCAGGCCCAGAACTCTCCCTGTGTGTGTCTCAGCATCTTCATGTCCCTTGGCCTGTATTTCTCAGTTCTCCTGGTGTGGCTTAGGATTCTCTTAGTGTTTTCTTTCTGATTCCTTTAACCATGATTTTCAGAGCTTTTATTCTTCCATTCTGGAAATTTTAATCATCTGTCTCATCTAGCCACTTAATACACGGTCACTTGATTTTCTTTTGAGAATCTAACAAAATGTATTATAGTGAAGGTCTCAGAAGTATTCGCTATGCTAATCAAGACTAGGGTATAAGAAAGAGGGCTCTTTATTTTCAGTATTCAAGAGAATGCTTTTGTTCCACAGAAAGCCTATGTAATAATAAAGTCAGCAATTATAATGCAAGGATGTGGAGTTCTTCAGGTAAAGGGAATTTAACTAAGACCAGTTGCATATCGTTTTATCAGAGTTTTCATGTGCGCCTTAACCTTGCATGTTCTTGCCTGGTGCATGACAGGGAGCATAGAGTTGTACCCATTAGCCAGGCTGGAGAACAGAGTACCATACTCTGTCCTGGGTGGTAATAAATATCCAGATTTTGCATACCTTACTCTTAAGAGGGCAGAAGGGTGGAGAATGGACACACTGTGGATGTGTCTGAGGCAATATAGATATGAGCATGATTTTCAATGTATAAATAAGATAAACAGGTCCACACTGCCTTTTTTGGCCTGAGGCTAAAGTAGCTTGATGGCCATGGAGCAGGGCCTTTTATTACTGGATCAGGTTCTGTTTTAGCTCATCACTTTTCACTTTATGTCAGTATGCCAACACTCCACCTCCTTGTGCAGGACCCAGCCTGCACCATAGTGATTTGATTCTTCATTGCTTCACACTTTCTGTAATTATTTCCACCTCTGCAAAGAGAATACAAATGAGAATGATGGCATTTTACACCCCCTCTATGCCTACATGGAAATGTCCACATCAGACAAAAGAGAGTAGAGAATTGGGCCCTACAACAATGTGAATAAAAATAAAGACCTAATCTTTCAATCCAGGTGTAAGGATCACAGAATAGGGTATAGTCACTATATGTACATATAAATGCCAGGTGTTCAGATACTGCAGCAATGAGGGCCACATAAATGACTGAATGCACCTGTAAAATTATGTGCATAAATTTGTCTCCCCTATCTAGGTCCGTATCTGTTTAGACATCTTCACAATATAAAATGCTTTTCCAGTAAGATTGTTACAACATATTCCTATAGCCTCCAGACACTTCACAGAAGACTCACATTTCTCTGCCTCATAGCCCCCACAACCCAACATAACCTATTGTAGCAGCATCAAGCCCATGTATTAGCTCTCTTGGGCCTTCCTGATATTTGAACGTCAACAGCCATAAGACACACTTGCCTGTCTGACCATTCATGGACTCATGACAGAAAAAATCAGTTCAAGAAATCATTAGCTCAATCAATATTTGGTAAGCATTAAGGTCAATTACTAAAGTGAAAAATAAATACTTGTTTGAGAAAAATGGGGAAGGACAGCTTGAGAAGTGTTACACAGAGCAGTCTTCACACTGAACAGACTACTAAGCTAGCATTTTTATTGGCATGGGGCAAGACTTTTAGCAAAACTGACTCTGTAATTTGACCATTGCACCTGGCAATCTCTCCTTGTCACATATTCTTGCCATATACATATTCCGAGTCCAATAAGGATGCTTCGTGATGCTTTGGCAGCAATAAACTGCTTGAAAGCTAGCTTGGCTGGCCACCTGAGAATTCTCTCTGAGTCGGGGGCTTAGGAGCTATGGAAAAGGAGTAATCAGAGGCATCCTTTTATGTCACTGAGCTCCAGTTGTCAGGACAATTCATTAGGGCCATTGGCAGTCAGTATAAAATAGAGCAGCTCTGAGGCTGCTCTAATTTACACATGGGACTAGACTGTTGGCTGGCTGGCCCAGGATGCAAAGATGGACAAGACATAAAGATGGTTTAAAGTACCCTCTGCAGCTGCTTATTCACAGCAGAACATCTGGACCCCTATGTTCTCATAGTTACTGAACTATAAACCAAGTGGTGTCTTTTCACTCATGAGGCAGATAGGCAGAATGAAATAGGAAAAGCAACAAATAAGATAAAGCAGTCCTCCAGTTACTAACACACATTCATTAGACCAAACTGAGGCTTGGTGTGAGTGAAGGGAACTCCACTGGAGTTGACGTGGTTCCTTTACACCAACCTACTGATGTGTAACTTATCTCCAAATAGACAGGTATTGAATTTGACCCCTTGAGTGTATCAGTCCAGTTTACAACAAGGAAGTCAATATAACTAATTGCAACTTCTGCATTCTATGGGACATTTTCATCAACATTGAAGCAAACGAGTCATTGTCACATGTATCCTTTTAAAACTGTATCTCCACTGAAGAAAATTTCTGTTGATGCCACTTGCCTGCATTACCTCAAAAACCTTTAAGAGCATTACTTCTCTTCTGATACTGTTCTGTTCATCTTTAAAAGTAGCACAGGACTCTGTTTTTCTGCAATAGACTAACACGGCTACCCCTTTGGAACTTGTTCTGTTGTGGTGCATTTATATTCCATTAGGTGTGCTGGCTAAGGATAAATGTAGATAGTTTTTTAGCCAGCAAGTCTAATGTGGCATCAATGCACATATATAGGTTTAATGTGTTCCTTCTCTTTGTTACTTCTTTCTGCAGATTTTTTTTTAAAATAGAAAGATACAAGGAATGGGAATTCAGATTTTCTTTGGTTTCTTTTCCATTTCTTTATAAAATAAATTGTTTCAATGTGGCATGCAGGGATAGGCATACAAGGCTTTAATTTGTTATGTTCCATTCAAAAGCTTTTACAACAGAACAAGGAATAGAATGAGTTGCAGACAGACAAAACAGACAGCAAATTTGTTGTTCTTCACCACCAAAATGTTGCCTCACTGGAAGCATAATATTCAAAAGTTTCTCTGTGGAGAAAGTATCGTTTCCAGTTCAGCTACTTTTGAAGTAAAATACAACAGAAATTCTCAACACACGAGCAGATTTCAGAATGTGAAAGGAAAATATTTTTTTTGCAGGGTGGGCATGAGACCTGCTGCAGATTGACTTGAGGAGTGTTATGACTCCTTGGCAGTAAATACCACAAGGATGGGCACATTAGAGACATTTTTCATTCACGTGCAACACCCTAGAAAACAAACAATTCTTTGAATTTTGCCATTCAACATGAAAACCAGAACCCAAGCATCACAGGACATTCCATTTATCTAAAGATTTCTAAAGTATGAAGGCTTTCTAGCATTGCTGACTGAGCCACTGGTGAGCAAGAGGCCCTGTCTCAATCAGAAAGATTTCAAGATCCCCATTAATAAGACCTCAGAGGCAAAAATCCTGGTATTAACTTTTTCACTCCATGCTAGGACTCTTAGTTCAACCCAAATTGTCAGATACATCTTAGACCTGGTACTCTGGTGAGATAGTGACGGATAAGATATTAGAATGCAGCTCTTGTTCTGGACCGATCATCACAAATAGGCTCTTCCTGCCTCTACATTCTCAAGGGCCTCATGATGCCTAATCAGCACCAAAGGATAATGGACACTGTGGATTTCCACTACTGAATTCAAGATTGGTAGCTACCAATACGGACAAGGAACTGATGAGTCATTTTGACCATGCACAGAATTGAAAGACATTGAAACTCTAGCTCCAAAATGCTCCCTCCATTTCTCCAACCCCCACCCCAAGTCTGACAGAAAACTCATTTCTCAAAATGCTCTGCATCTGACAAAAAGAGATGGATGAAAATGAGCACAAGTGTCAGAAAACTCAGGCTAAAGCAAATAGATTGAAACAAAGAATTTCTACAGGCTGAATTACCAAGAGATCCTCCTTCATCTCAATAGCTGCCACCAAAACACACCCAAATGAAACTGCCTCTGCAGCTCTGAGTACCAATCAGAGGATCAGCAGGATCAATCATTTACTGCTTTCATCATTCTGGAATGTGAATATCACCTACACCCAGGAAAGGCTTCCTATAGTGCAAAGAAATTGACATTGAGCACAAGTCCAAGACCATCAATCTTTCTTCCTCCTTCAGCCCTTTTACCCTACAGAAAGGTCCTGGACTACAAAAACTTAGAATTAATGCTAAGATTGAGTCAGGGTTTAGGAAAAGTCATGGACAGGCCATGGGCAATAAACAAAAATTCATGACATGCCCATGACTTTTACTAAAAATAACCTTGACTGAATCTTAATTGCTCCTGAGGTGCTGCTGCTCTGGATGGCCCAGGGGTTGACTGCCACCTGCTGCTCCTGTGGTGGGGGCTGATTATCTTGGCTGCCCACTGCTCTGAAGGCCCTGCTGTGACTACCAGCTGCACCAATCTCTATAGCTGAAGAAATCACAGAGGTCACTATCTGTGAATTCTGCAACCTCAGTAGCAGATGAGCATCCTTACTTACAATAACCCTCACCACTTCTGGTCCAAGTGTAAAGCTTGCGTCTTCAAAAGTGCTCCCCTGCCAAGCAGCACTTGACATATTGTACTCCAAACATACTGTGCACCAGATCCCTTATTCAAGCTTTTTGAAGAGTTCAGGGGTGATTGAAGACTCAGGTTTAGATCAGTTCTTCAGTGTACAGAGAATGTTTCCTCAAACCCTACCTGATTCGTCAGTCCGTAGTATATTGCTCAGATCCATCACATCTTAGCAAGTAGAATTCACCCTTTGACTAGCAGCTCCCCTTCTACTACAGCACACACTTTTTGCTTTCTTGAGACAAAGGTACCTGTAGATAAAGAGATAATAGATTTAAAAGTAGCATGAACTAAGTCAATATTTTGCTTTTCTCATATTGGATTTTTTAAAAAAGAAAATCAGAATAGTCATTCATTATTTAGGCTGGTAACATCTAGAAATAATTCAAGGTAGTGATCAAGACTCTATGGAATGCTAACATTACTGTTTGAAATCTTCATGAGCCTGTAACATTGCACACTTACTAGAGCTTTTTTGTTATCTCTTTGTCAACCTTATATATATATCCTTGTGAATTTAAAATAAATTAAAAACAAGTACTGAGGCACTAGAAATTGAAGTCTTCTGTTTTCTCTGATGATGTATAACAATGAAACTTTGTTTTAACTGCTTAGACTTGCCAATGCCTTCAGCTCCACACCAAAGGATTCTATCTTCTTGGGCAGCAAGGAATAAGATTCTGAGCCTAATCTAAAGCAGGAAACATATCACACTAATTTCTGCCAATACAACCAGCGTTGCAGCCTCACTAGCAGTAGCAATGATGGAAGTGCAGGTATAAAGCAGCTATCGGTGTCTACCAACATTTTAGGCATGTTGTGTGCACCTGCTCTAAGAAATGTTACACAACACATTGCTTAAGAAGCCAGCAGCTGCCCAGAGCACCATCTACCTAGTAGTCCCAACTATTGCTATTACTGGTGGAATTCAATGGGTAGTAGCAGGAGTGGAAAATGTTATGGGAAAAATTGAGTGTAGACTGGGGGTCAACAACCAGTGGCACGCGAGCTGATCTGGAGCAGTGCATGGTGCCCTGTGCAGTTCCGCCAAGATTGTCGTTCCTGCTGCTGAAAGCCACTCAGGCAGCTTCTCTCAGCAGCATCCCTGTGGACCCACCCCAGCCACGTCGAAAGAAGCCATCTGGAGTGGCTTCTTTCAGTGGCAGGGGACACTCCAGCAGTGGCTGCTGCTGAATTCTCAGGTGGCAGCAACTTTTTTTCAGTGGAGGGGGCCACTGGCACCATTGAGGGTTGGGAAGGATGAGCTGGTATAGGAGACAACCGAAGTTTTCAGAGGCTTCTATTTGTGTCAGATCATCTCTAAGCTATATATGGTTGTTTGACAAAGTTTAATTTAATTTCAGTTTTGGGGGGCAGGGATCCCCAAAAGGAAAAGCCAGGTTCCAGATCGCAGGATCTCACTTTCTGAAAGTCTGCCTTTCCAAACAAATGGAATTGTATGGTTGGGAAACAAACATCCATCCATTTGGGAAAATTGAGTTATAGTAGGGTTTCTTCTAATTTTTAAAATCAAGCTAAAATACACTTGAATTCTAGATATAGCTTACTGGAGTGGTTCATGCATTCCCAGGACACATGCAATAATGTGCTGCTACATTAAAATTTCCCCATGAGAGCACAATGGATTTAATGCATTAAATCTTTATACTTTACTGAATCATCCCATCCACACTCAATCCTACTAATCTTTGCAAGGTTCTTAGATGACATGCCTATCACTGATGCATCTAGGAACCACAGGGGATCATAATTGTGGTGAGAGTTTCAGCAATCAGAGGCACAGGCCAGGATAGCCATCACTGGTAATGGAAGTGGTTAGCACAGAGAAAATTATAATTGACATAGTTTTGGGGCCAATGAACCAAGATGATACTAGGAAGATCTCTACCAGGCATTCTTAAAACTACAGTACCCACCCGCAGAAGTGAAGAAACAAATTGACAGAGCCAGATGGGTTCCCAGAAGTCAACTACTGCAGGAGAAGCCCATGAAAAACAACAACAGAACGCCACTGGTCACCACCTACAACCCCCAAGCCAGACATCTTCAAACACCTCATCAAAGATCTACAGCCTATTTTACAAGATGATCCCTCACTCTCTCAAGCCTTAGGAGACAGACCTCTCCTTGCTTTCAGACAGCCCCCTAACCTTAAAAGGATACTTACCAGCAACTACAGATCATACAACAGAAACACTAAAGCAGGAACATATCCCTGCAACAGACCACGCTGCCAACTTTGCCCTCATATCTACACTGATGACACCATTACAGGGCCTAATCAAGCAACCTACTCCTTCAAGGGCTCATTCACCTGCTCATCCACCAATGTGATCTATGCCATCATGTGCCAGAAATGCCCCTCTGCCTTATATATTGGACAAACAGGACAGTCTCTGCGCCAAAGAATAAATGGACACAAATCTGACATCAGAAATTGCAACACTACAAAACCAATAGGGGAACACTTCAGTCTCCCTGCTCACTCCCTTGATGACTTGTTAATAGCTGTGTTGAAACAGATGAATAACAAATCACAGCTTCAAAGAGAAACTGCAGAACTCGAACTTATATGCAAATTTGACTCAGTTGTCTTGGGGTTAAACAGGGACTATGGATTTTTCTCTCATTACAACAAGTGATTTGACCTCACCCTCCTCTATGTGCTGTTCCCCAGTGTTTGAATCCTAACACATATTTTGATTTGCTGTTACAGCCTGACCTGATCCTATGTCATACACTCCCCTGCATTTAATTTCTTCCCATTCTGTAACTTTCCCATCTTCAAAGCGTCTGACGAAGTGGGATTTTCTCCCACGAAAGCTCATGCGATAAATAAATCTGTTAGTCTTTAAAAGTGCCACAGGACTCTGTTGTCTTTCTACAATAGACTAACACGGCTACCCCTTTGGAATTTGACAAGATGATACTAGTTTTCCTCTCTCTAGGCTAACTGTTTTTATCACTAAGAATGGCTCCCTTGGGCCCTATTCAATGCCCATTGTTGTCAATAAAAAGACTCCCACTGACTTCTGTGGGTGTTGAATCAGGCCATTGGTGATCACTAACCCATATAGTGGATAAACAGGTTGTAATGGTTTCAGTTCCATTTTTTCTGGCAGATACCAAACCAGTTCACAGTTGCAATGAAGTTTAGAATCAGGCCAAACTATTTGGGGTAAGAGGGAATTGCAATGCAGAGGATTATTATTAGAGCTGTTCCAGAACAGGAATTTTTGAATCATGGGAAATTCCAGCATTTTAGAAAGAAAATTCTTTGACTCAGAACAAAAAAAAGCTGAGAATTCCCATGGAACAGGAAAAAAAAAATCATTTGGGATTGTTGAAACATTTTATTTTGATAAAAAAACCCAGTTCATTTTGGGTTTATTGTTTTGATTAATTCCAGTCTAATTGTATTTATTCTTATGTCTTTGTCTTAGTTAAATATTATACATATATTATATATATAAAATATATTTTGTTTTTATATAATTTTGAAATTGTTTTACTAGAATATAGAAGTCAAGGAAATTAATCACAATAGAATCAAAATGTTTCAACACTATCAAAATGAAACAAGAAAATTTGAAATAATTCATTTAGACTTTTAGGCCTACTTAACAAGTCGACTTAACTTTTCAAGTGTAGACATAACCCTGCTGTATACATTTTGTTGCAATGACACATTCCTGCAAAAAAATTTTCATTTTAATAAAAATGCATTTTCCAATGGAAAACTGTTCCAAACAAAATTTTGACTTGCTCTATTTATGATCATATTTGAACAGCCTCAGTACCAAGACCTCAAAATCTATTAAACCATATTAGTTTCTTTTTTTTTTTTTTTTTTTTTTTTTAAAATTTTATTACACATTCAAGATAATGGAGGCTTTCATTTCATTGCCTTAAAACCAAGGTCACTTTAATACTTGAGTTCACATGACTGACAGACTATAATATATCCTAGCAGACAAAGCTTAAGAAAAAACAGGATACTTCTCAAATATTACCCTGTATAAATGTTTGTTTTAGAGCGTATAAATATTCAGCTAACTGCTCTATTATAGAAGTTCAACTGAATGTGAAAAAAAGCGTTAAGTCTTCCATTTAATTAAGCCTGTGCTACACTTCTCTGTCAGACACTTAACCACAGGTCCTGGAAGGGCAATCTGATTTATACTTTTTTCCAGGAATATATTTTGATAAACATGTTTCAGTAGGATTATGCTAGGGAGTGTGATAGGACAGTTTTCCATTACACAGCTTTGAAACATTCCACCAATAATAGAAAGAGACGCATAGCACTTTGAACAATGTCTTCCTCAAAAATCAAGACTGAAAGCAGTTCGACTGGAGTCCCCTCCAGTCAAAAATAGTGACCTTGTTCTGTAACTGTGGTTCTTCAAGGTGCACTACATATATCCATTCCACATCAGATGTGTTTGCATCTAGCATGGGAGATCTTCCCCTTAGACCAGGGTTTGGCAACCTTTGCCACCCCCCTTACTGGCCCCTCCTCCCCGACTCTTAGCTGGTGCCAGAGTGACTCCCACTGGCAAAAAAAAAAAAAAAAAAAAAAAAAAAATCGGCGGCCACTGCTGGAGTTGGGGTGGGGACAGGCGTTGCCAGGCATGCTACTGAAAAGAGCCACTTGCGGAAAGAAACTTCTCTGGGCAGCTTCTTTCAGCCTGGGGACTCCCTCTGCCCCAGCTGCCCCTGAAAGAACCTGCCTGGAGTGGATTTTGGTGGCAGAAGCAGCAATTTTGGTGGCACCGCAGAGGGCACTGCATTTTGCTCCGAATAGGCTCGTGCCCACTGTCAGCATGCATGCTGGGGGTTGCCTACCCCTGCCTTAGAGGCACCCATTGAGGTGGAACATGCATAGGCTGCTGAACCATGATATAAAGGGGACAGAGTCACCTTCACCCCCTCAATTCTGTCTTACCAGACTCACTCCAAAATAGAGGCGAAGGAAAGTGGGGTTTGGAACCGATAGGTACATTACATTTCAAAAGAACAGCAGTTCCCACGCAAGTTAGTAACTGTATTTACTTTTTCAAAAGATTGCATGTCCCCATTCCATTTCTGGTGACTCACAGGCAGTTCCACCTAGAGATGGGATTGGAACCTATACATACAGACTCTAAAGCCAAATCTGGCATCATCTCTAGACTGTTGAGAGATGGCATATTGAGAAGCAAACTGAAGATCACACTGCAGATCTACTAATGTCCAGCATAGGCACTTAAGCTTGCAAGCCTGCAGAGGCTGCATGTGATCCTATTAAATAGGTTAGCACTCTGTTTGGTGGAGTTACGTTGGCCATGTTGTAGCACAAATGTATACAAAAGAAAATTTATGACAAGATTCTTCAGGATGAGATGAAAGGCCAAAGGTGAATGCAGGGCTGCCTCCATAAGAAGGTGCTTTAGTACCTGTCTCTTTATTAGTTCTGGGTTCAAAGTCCCTACAGATCTGGCACCAGTCCTTGATGTTAGCTTCTCCAGGGTACTTTAAGCACCTGCAGTGCGGGTTGCTGACTGGCATCAGCTCCTTGAATCCATCAGAAGGTTTGAAGCCTGGGACTGAGACATGCCTCAGCAAAGGCACTGGTTCTCAGAATAGGGAGGAGTCAAAGTGTCACAAGGAAACGTACAAGCAAAATATTTTATTCATTAGGACTAACTATATATGAAAGAGAAGACCAAGAAAAAGGGAAACACTTGCAGTAGCAAGGTAGTGTGCTCCAAGCACCATCATGGGCCCTAAGAAAGAACTGAGGGAGGTCAGGAGTGGGTCTGCCCTTTATACAAGCACACAGCAGCATGAGGCAGCAGAGGGCCCATGTGCAGCATTAGTGTATTAGGACAGTACACACACATCTGAAGCAGATTTAACTTGTGCAACATATCTCAAAGAAGAACTCTCATTCCCAGGAAAACCTTTGCGCAGAATAGCTGTAAGCTACACCCATTTGTTGGGGAGTCTGCATGGCTGATTTGAAAATCAATTACTTTATTTGTTGCTATGGACAAGTGGAATCCACACCCACTTCTTTGCAGAGCAATATCTGGCTTATTGCTAAAAACAACACACAAACCTTAATGCAAGCTTCCTCTTGAACCAGCTCTTTCTGGGGGTTTTCCCTATAAGACTTGCTATCTCACTCTTTCCGCTCCCAATGCCAACCTTCTCTAAATGGGGACTAATGAGACCTACCTCCTGCAGCTCTCCGGAGAGTCACCAAACAGACCTCTATTACTGTGCAGATCCTAGATCTCGCAACCTGTTACAGATGTTCAGGGGCACATTCACTATATTGGATTTCACTTGTTTTTGTAAAGTTAATTTTGAAAAGTTTTCAGAAGCAGCCAAGTCACTTAGAAACCTCAGTGCCATTGACTTTCAACAAGATTTAAGCTCCCAAGGCTAAGATCCTCAAAGGTACCTAGGTGACTTACTTCCACAATGGGAATTGACCTCTAAATACCTTTAAGGAGCTGGGCCCAAGTCACATTTAAAAATGAATGTAAGTATCCCACAACATGAGTCCTCTTGAAGGTTTTGCCCAGAGTGTACATATGTTCCTGGAAATTCTTCACTTGAGCACAAGGTTACTAATTCCTTACATTTTGGCACTGTAGAACAGATGAGTGGCCATCAAAGATCAAACCAGTGGTCTGTCATTTAGCCCAATGTGCTGCTTCCTTTCCTACAGTACCTAGAACTTCAGAGAAAAGCTTAAACCCTGTTCTCTCAAAATGCATCTAGCTAATTGTGAAGTTTTGTATATCTCGGAGCATATTATGTGATTACCCATATATAACTGGCTGGAGCTGCATAGCTACAGATGTTATTAATGGACATAAAATGATCCAGATAAAGTTTCTCTTTTAATTCTAGCCAAAGTATTTGTATCAATCTTCTGCATAAGTAAATTCCAAAGGGTGACAACATGCTGCAAAAAGAACATTTCTTTTTATTGGCTCCAAAAACACTGTCCTTTAATTCCTTCTTTGCCTCCTGAAAAGTACAATGTTATTAAATATTATCAGATTAGAGGGAAATTGAATTTTAACCATTAAAATGAACTAAGAAAGAAATCAAAACCAAAAACATGGATATTTTTATTTAACTCTTTAAAGCCTCCATTTGAAAAAACTATTTGAAACACATTGTGACCTCTTAGGTTAATTGTATTAAAACATTAGAATTGCTATCTTTGGAAATCAATAGAACACAAAAGCAAAATGTCAATGCCAGCTAACAGAAGGAACTACCCCACCCCTCTATTCCATAATTCTCACCAGTCCTTCCACATTCATTGTTTCAACACACTGTTGTCAGAATATAGATCTTAGAAGTGTTATGTAAAAGATCATATATAAAATGGTGACATGCTGATTATGAAATTCATTGTGTGATATATGTACTTGTTGTGTGCAAAAAGTTATAGATGTGTGCTGGAAATACGTTCCTAAATTGTGTATGGGAGAGAGAACCTGAATCCAGCCTGCCCTAGACCAAGGAATGTGCATTTACCTGTCTGGCGGTGTTGGTTACAGGCAGAGAACAATGACAGAACATTTTATACACAGACAAAGTCACCAAGCTAAATGAATGGGGGGAGAGGACTGTTTAACAATCATGCCAGAGTACTGAAACTTCACCCCCACTAAGTACTCCTAGGGCTTGAAACGCAGACTATAGACTGGGTAACATAAGGGGAGAAAAATGTTAATTATCCTTCATATAGACTAGAGGATGATATGGTACAGCACCCATTAAGACTATGAAAACTGGATCCTCTTGGTCTGGATGGCAAAAGTTGCTGTAGACGTGATGGAAGGGAGAAACCTGCTTAGACAAAGATTGGTTATGTAGAAATTATGTTTTAGTCTCTAGAAAGTGTTTTGTTTGTAGCCATGCTTGCCTCTTTTTTTTCTTTATTAGTATCACTTAAATCTCAGTTTTTTATCCATAAATTTCTCCTCTTTTATTACAGAATTGCCTCAGAGCTATGTATTAAACTGGAAGGTGAGTCCTCAGTGAGCCTGATAGATTGGTGTGTGTTCTGTTTCCTGGGAGGCAGCAAACTTAATGGCGATGTCTACACTTACTAAAGTTGGTTCGAATTAGTTAATTTGAGCTAACTAATTCGAACTAATTTTAGTTAGTTGGAATTAACTTAATTCAAACTAGCAAAATTTAGTTCGAACTAAGCAAGTGCCATTCATGGCACTTGCTTAGTTCAAATTAGCGAATTGCATTGAGTTCAATGGGCCGGTTAGTTCGAACTAAGCAATTAGTTCAAACTAACATGGCCTCATTGGTAATTCGAACTAACTAGTTCGAATAAACCCTTAGTTCAAATAGCATATTCCAATGTATTAGTTCGAATTAAGGAAGCCCTTAATTAAAACTAATGAAAGCCTAGTGTAGCCATGGCTTAAGTTAGTTCAAATTAAGGAAGCTTAATTTGAACTAACTTGCCAGTGTAGACATAGCCAATAATTTCTGTGAGTGTCCAGCAGGAAGGACTGGACACAGCAGAGGCATCTCTGGGGAACTCAGGTTCACTTTAGTAATGGCAAGGTAAGTTTTGGACTGTTACAGTCCAGAAGAGCTTATTAGCAAGGCAGACAAGCGGGTATGTTAAGGAACTAACATGCAGCTTAGCAGCAGCAAAATTCGCTTGCTGAAGCTGAGAGAAGTAACAAAGGGACTCACAACTGTGGGCACCACAAGCAAGGTATCATGCCTTAGACAGACTATATGAAAATAAGTACTTTGCAGGACCACTGGCTTAGTGAATAATTTTACTCCTTTCCATTTTACAATGAAAATGGTAGAGGATACATTCAATGGTCTGGCAACTTTGCTTCAGGTATGATTAATCTTCAATGATAACACTGTATGCAAGCACAACATAAAAGGCACTTTTAGGAAAATTGCCCTGTTAGCTGTCAGTAATGGTTTGCTGACTTCATTGAAACAAAAGTACATTCTTAGCCTATAGTACATTTATAATACTGTAATAAAACCTGCCTGTGAGATGTAGTATCAACAGATATTTGATGCACGTGGGCTTTTAGGTATCACAAAAAATACATGTTGAACATTCAGACTCAGGATTGCCAACCATCAGTAAATTCACTGACAGTCAGTTAAAAAAAATGTACAATTTTAACACTGTCAGTAAATCCACAAAGTTAAAATGTCAGTAAAATTGGGAAGAAATAAAACATATTATATTTTGACATTGATTGTCATCATTCAGAATCATGTCTTGTATCGTAGAACTACACTGGTCAGGACTTTATCATTTCTATTATTTCACATACCCAAAGAACCCAATTGATCAATTCACCGCAGCTAAAATAACTGAGTAATTGCAAATTCCTGTGTCGTGAGTGAGTACACACTTTTGGGACATTATTATATAGTTTATGGTATTGTTAGTGATGTCAGTAAAAAGTTCACCATGTCAGTAAAAGTCATACTTTCAAATCTTCATGTCACTAAAATCTATAACGCAAGGTTGGCAACCTTGCTCAGACTAAATGTTAGAACTGCGATGCCAGTGGCTGGAACACTAGAGTAGATAATGTATTTAAGTTGTAAGTTTAATGATCTTAAAATTTCAGGTGGACCAAGGCTCCTTTGAAGTGACGCCAAGACAGAAAGAATTGAGAAGGAGAGAGACTACTGAGCTGGCTACTTTGCTGAAATTAGATCTAGGAGTGATTGCTGCTGAGAAGAACTTAGAGATCAGTGTCAGAGCACAGCTGGTAGACAGACAAGACAAGGAAAAGGAAGAGTAAACTGAAAAATAAAAAATTACTTTAAGAAATGTGTAATAAAAGTCCTTTCAAAGGATTTGACTATTTACATACTGATGTACAGTACTTTGCAAGATTACTGAGTAACATTTCTGGTCTCTTAAACACCCCCAGGGACATTTGCATGGTGAAGAGTAAGCATAAGCCACTGTCTTCCTAGAAAACAATATCAGCTGGAAAGATTTACTGCCTTGCTTTCGGAATGTAATGGCATTCATTAGGTTCTGCCAATGCAAAAACTAATGCCCGTGGCCCCCTGTATCTGCAGTTCAATACTAATCCCTTGATGCCATGTTCAGTATTACTGAAGGCTAAATGGTTTGCCAGCAGCGGCCCATATGTCAGCAATGTAGCTTTTGTGCCTATAACAATACTGAACTCTCACGAACGTGGAAGATGATTAACCACTTACTCTACATGTAGATCAAGGACAAGAGTGCAATTTAATTTTCTAAAACGTTACATTTTACTGTCTTCTGGGCTACTCAGTCATGATGTTTCAAGATGGGGGACTCCAAAGCAAAGCCAATGATAAGCATCTCTCAGTCTTAGACATTACTAAATGCAGATATTAAGTTCAAACCAGCAGGTCAGGGAAGACGTTTCCCCACTTCCCTTTTGCCAACATCCAGCTCCCCCTTACTTTTTAGGAGAGTCATTATGGATCCCTAGAAACCCCATTCCCACCTGCAAAGGAAGTCTTCTAAAGGACCCTGAGCCACACACATTTTAGCATGCTGCCTGGGGAATGATTAGGGATTATTCCTCATGAAGCAAACAGAAAATCTTCCTGAGTTTAACAGTTAAAAGTATTTCCCACCTTCATCACAGCCCTATTACTAGCAGCCAAGCATTTGAGTGATGTAGCCAACTGCTGTCAGTTAATATGATTTTTAGACCTTGGATGTAACAGCATCCTGGTCAGCATTAGGGAGACAGAGAGAGGAAAATCTTCACTGAAGTTAGTGAGAGTTTTACCATTGGCTTCAGTAGCAGCAGGATAGCAGGATCTGGTCCTTAAACATGAGGTCTAGACTGAGTAAATAACTGAAGTGTTGAAAAGACCGACATGTAACAAAATAAATGCTGCTAAATGATCGTAAAGATTGTTCTGCTTTCATAATGAAAGCCTGCTCCCCCACCCCCAGCACCTCCCACCTACACACTAGTCAAAGGACTGTCCTACGTTACTGTGTAGGCTCACAATCCATGGTTCAGTAATAAATGGAATATTCCTCCCATTGCAGACTGTGTACTTGGATGGTTTTGATGCTAGACTATTCCCACTTTTGGAAATGTTTGCCAGACTTGACCATTATATTTGTGCTTATATCTATATAGACCTCACTCTTGGTTTGGGGAGAGAATCTTTAACAGTGACCTATGGAGCAGTCAAATGGTTTCAGATTAAGCACTTTTAACCGCCTTTTCCTCCCGCACTCATTGCATGAACCAACAGTAGCAAATATAGTCTTAATTTTAGGTCCTGCTTATTTTCTTTTCAATAGCTTCATTTGCATACACATCCAACTTCCTGCTACAGTGAGAAAATCCTTGGAGGTTCAGCTGTTCCTGTAAATCTCACTTGTCAGTGATACACATTTTCTCTTATGTTGGAGCCTATTTTAAGCTCACCTGTTTTGGCTGGTATCCATAGCAGGTTCACAGTTTTGTTTTTTAGTATCTTCTCTAAAGTAACAGTGGCAACAAGCCCCCAGAGTCAGTGTCTGCTTACTCTGCACAGCTCCCTAATACTATATAATACTTGTAATACTGAAACATTTGCCATGTTGCCTTTGCAATGTCTGACAGCTGAAAGGCATCAGGGAACTGTCTGACTGGCAGACACTGTGGGCCTAAGTGTTAAAACCTTACATGGCATGGTGAGCCAAGCTGAATCACACAAGGAGGCCCTTAAGGAATGGTTCATCAACACAGGTGTGATTCCACACACAGAGCCTTCTGATCAGCATTTGTTGGTGGAAGTATGGAATTATCAACACCTGCAAGGAGACATTGAGGGGAGCTCAGTGCATGGAGGTTACTATTTGGCCCCGCTTGGTTCCTTTCAGTGAAGCTATCCCCTGGTAACATTACATACTAGCTCAGTATGATGTCCCAGGTCGTGAACCCAGACATGGGAGTTCCAAGACAGCCACCACAGCCTTGTGTCTGTCTAATGTCTGCTGAACCCTGGTGGGTCAAGAAGCTAGTAGGAATACAGTCTCTGCTGCAGAGTCTAGGTGATTCTCCATTGATTGGTCCAATCATACTATGAGCAACAAGATGATTTCCTCTCATGACTACATTGGAGCCCTTCTTCTGTCTGCTTCCTGCACCCAACCTTTTCCTGGCTCCCACCTCACCTGTGCCTTCACTCATGTTTTCACTAGGCTCCTGCTCCATGTGCTTGATCCTTGCCTCTTCTCCACTTTCTGCCCTTATCTCACTTTCACCATCCATTACCAATCCTGGCTCTGATCCTGGCCTCCCACTTTGAACTCTGCCTGGACTGTTGGTTCTAGCATTTGATATCTGACTCAGCTGTGATCCTCAGCCTTTTTCTTAACTCTGCCTCTGGCCTGACCCCTGGCTTTGGTAATTGGAAGTTGACTCTACTGGTAATTGGCAATTGACTCTCGGTTTCATTCCCTAGCCTCATTACCTGCTCTGCCCACTAGACATGACTCCTGCTCTGACTATTGGGTCAGACTGCCTATATCCCACTCCATAGCACATAGTCATAGAAGGCAGCCATGGTAACTAAGGAATCTTATAAATACATTATTTGCTCCTTTCCCTATTCACTGTGCAGTATAGCGGTATGTTATATTCCATCCTCAAGATGACAGTATTTCAGGGACAAGAAAAGTGTCTAACCGAATCCCACCAGCTGGTCTGAAACCAGGATCTGAAACAAAGTTTATCATCATTTTTTTTTCCAGGTCTGGTAACTTTGCAAAAATGTAAGTTCTCAGAGTAAGGCTCAATTAATCAAATTAGAATTACAGTATTTCTATTCCAAAGCATTTAACAAAAGAGTATTTAAGACTCACAAAATACCAATGGGGTTGGTAAATATTATTCCCATTTTGCAGATGGAGAAACTGAGGTGGAAAGAAATTAAATGTTTGTGTAAAGTCATATAGGCAATCAGTGTCACAATTAGCAGTAGACCCTGATCTCTCTTTGTGACATTTATAGAGTTGCCCATTGCCAGAGTATCTAGGCATCAGCTTCCTGTTCTGATCTCCAACCCCTGACAGACAAACAAACAATCCCTCCATTACCTGCTTGCTCACTGTGAGGATTTCAAGTTGCACACTGGGAATTTTGCCAGCTTGCCATTTCATTAGTACATTTTTAAAGGCCCAGAAAGAACAGTTTCCAGCTGACAAATGTTTGGCTCAGGTGGTTTATAGCCATTTCAACATCACAGCTGAAGTTCCTATGCAACTTTAAATTAAGCTTTGATGTTCCTTCCAGTTTACTCTGCAGTCATCACTTTTATAGACGCCTCCAAAATAACCTCAGAAAGTATTCAAAAGAATTTTAAAGGAACCAAGGTTACTCTGTTCTCCTGAGCTCACTTCAGAGCCAGCTCCCCATTTCTCTCCTACACAGCTGGGTCAGGACCTCAGCTGACCTAAAACTTTTACAGCTCTGTTGACTTCACTGACTTACATGGGTGGATGGGCTGGCCCTTTGTTTGGAATCCAGAATCCTAATATAAATCAGTTCTGTTTCCTTTCTCCCACTCCATTTTGTTTTGTCAGAGTTTGTGGGGTTTTGGGGAGTTTCGTTTTTTCTTTTTGTGGGAGAGTGAAGGGGCAGCTTACAGAAGCAAGGAACAACAAACATAGAAATAATCTCACTGCTAGGTATTCTCAGCTCTTTTATTTCTCAAACAAACAATACAGACTCTTTCAAATATGTTTTCTTCCCCCCTCTTCTCCCAGCTTGAACAAGAACTAATTGTTCATGTCAGAAAAAAAATCACAGCTCTGATTTACCACATGGGGGCCTTTCCTCTTGAGTCCCACTCCATGTTCCAGAAACAACAAGATCTAAAATGCACTTGGAACTGTGGAACAAACCTGGCAAGAAGGAATGGAATAATGGAGAAGATAACAGCTTGCCAGCGCAAGGAAAAGTACAGATAAAACTTTACAGCCACATATTCACAGAGAAGTCAATATCCCCTCAATAGGACAGGTAATTATTAACAAAGAAGGAGGCTATCTGCAGTGGTGCCATTTACATTACCAATTCAACCACGCAGACAAACTGATGGGCACAATCCTGACCTGTACCCACACATAGCAGTACAACCTTTGATGAGCAAAATAAATTATGTCTGGGAAAGGATAAAGCAATACTCATCCACACAGCCTTCTAGGCTAAATCCTCCCCCATGGTCTAAGCACAGAAGAGGCAGCCAGAAACCACTTAGTTATGATCCCGGATGCCATCTCCATTAGTAGACTTGGGCGAGTCACTTAACTGCTCTGCCTCCATTTTCACATCTGCCAAATGAGTATAGAGATCGCTGCTGCACCTACTCCAGAAGGGTATAGTGAGGCTGAATGTGCACAGAGTCCTGCAGATGAAAAGCACTACATAAGCAACAGCTATTAATTAATTATTAATTATTATTATTATTATTATTATTAAACTAGTTAAGGCAACTGGTTTTTAACAGGAAGAGGTAGAGAACTTGCCACAGATCAGACTTTTCACTTCTCCATAACACTTTTTTTGAGAGGCAAAACTGTAATTCTCCCTTCCCAGGAAGGACTCAGTCGCATCCTGCAACAGAGAAGAGACTGCAAACACAATGGCGGGAAAGCATTCATCACCAGAAAAGGTCAGACAATGTATTTGGTGAGCCACAGCATTCAGGAAAGCCACAATCTAATTGGTCCCCTCGGGTCTCACCATCACCTGATCAAATGGGAGACAGAAGTGGAGGAAAAGTCTGGGTACCGACCAGTGCTTTTTTTTTTGGTTAAAAAAAGCATGCCAGTACTCATCTCTTGAGAGTAAATTTGAAAAAAGCCTCTCCCACTCGTCTTCTTTATGCGCCACCCCTCTTCTTCCAGTGGTGCGCTCCTGTCCCGTGCTGACCCCCCCCCCCCCCCCAGTTGGGCAGCATGGCTGGCCAGAGACAGGAGCCCTGCGCTCTTTTTCCCTGCTGACCTCTCTTCCCTAGTTGGGCAGCGGGGCTGGTGAAAAAGGCACCAGTATTCCGTGTTCCGTCACAAAAAAAGCCCTGGTGCTGACAGACAAATGGCCAATGAAGATATGGCTGGCAGAGAAAATTAAAATAAAATAACCCTACCCTGCAGTAGTTACAATCAGCTTTTGGGAATATCGTGTTCACTGTCACCCCCTTTCTCCAGTCAGGAAAGGCATAAAATAGATAAAACTTAAGTATAAGGAGAGACGACGATTCAGAAATATCGGTGTCAATTCAGCAGCACTTGGGAGTCCTTGAGTCCTGGGGTTTTGCAGGAGCTGCTGCGTCTGCAGTAGTGAATCAGGCCAACTCTTCTTGGCCTTGATTCATCAAAGCACTTAGCTACGTGCTTAAGTCTCATCAACTTCAATGGGATTCAAGCAGATGCTTAAAATTAAAGAAAGGTCTTGCCTTTCTGCCTGCTGGCTGATGTTGGAAATAGCACATACAGAAGGGCAGCCACCCTCCCAAGGGAATAGATCACAGTAGTCACTTGCGGACCACCAAAGTGAGCAGTGCCACCAGGGATGATAGTAATGGGAGGGAAAACAGGGGCATCAAGGATTTAGGGCTTGGAGGAGGTGAAGAGGGTAGTCAGGACATTGGGGGCAAGCATGTAGGATAAGGTGAGGATGGCATGGGTTGAGGAGGACATACTTAGCATGTGGCAAAAGGGGCGGGAGGACACGGGAAGGGGAGGCTGCAATGAATTTGTTCTTTGGAGGCGCATCTGAGCACAATCACACCTCTCACAGGTTGTATTCCTTATGTCCTTAATGGCTCATCAGGTAACTCCCTGAGCCCATTGTACCTGGCAGATTCCTTAACATTAAGGACTCAATGGTTGTAGACAGCCTGTCTTGAGTGTTTACACAAAATCATACAAGTTAAAGTATAGATATAACACCAAATTCCTAACTTCTAATCAAAAGACAATTCCTAGACATAAACTATATAATCATTCCCAGCAAATTACTACCTTTCTATTGATACCAAACATGACATAGTTCCTATGGATTATAGCATTTATGAGATATCCATAGAAAACAATATCATAAATGTTTCCCTAAATCCAGATGGCGTCACACAGGGCTCTGCCCTGCCCTTTGGGGGGCATGCCAGGCTCCCCCTGTGCCCCTCCCCAGCAGGGAGGGCATTGGTATAGTCCTGGGGTAGCCCTAAATCGACTTAGGGCTACCCCACATCTACACTGGCTTAATTCGACTTTAAAAAGTTGAATTAAGCCTTAAGTCTACTTAAATCTAGGTTTAATAAAGTCGACTTTATTTTTCTTAAGTCGACTTTATTTTCCTTAAGTCAACTTAAGCAAGCTGCTTAAGTCAACTTAAGGAAATTGTAGTGTAGATGCAGGGTAAATTAAGTCAACTTAAGCAAGCTTAAATCGACTTAATTAACAAGTGTAGATGCAGCCATTGTAAGTAATGGCAGCTTTTAGTGTAAGGAATGCAAGATCAGGCCCAAGCTACAGAGTATAAAAGCACCTGCCTTTGTGAAAACAATCCAGATACTGAGTGGGGAAGGATTCCATGCTGCTGGGCATTTTTCTTCATTTTCCTCAGGATTTCACACTGAGGACCAAAGTATTTTTGGATTGGACTCCTCACTGTTCTAGGCACTCAGCAGGGTGCACAGAAATGTGGTCCCTGGCTCATGCATATCACCGCAATGTATCATGCTCTTATTTTAGGTTGTGTTGACCCAGTCCTATGCTCTGATGCCTTATACTGACAGATTGTTGAAGCTGAACTAAAAGGAGCCATAGCACACTGCCTGAAAACATTCTTTCATTAGATTAATACCACCAAGATATGTGCCAAGGAAATGTATAAGCAGAGCCCCTCTGACTGCTTCACAATCAATAGAGCACAATGAATATTTGTTCTGGTTATGGACACTCAGGTTTTTTCCCCAGGAAAACCATACAGGGCCTGTAATATATAGTAAACATTTACAGGCAGGATCTCTCTTTCTTTTGGGTCTTGTAAAGTACAACACACATTACTGGGGCTTACTAAATAATAATACCGTGCTGGATGATATTAACAGGATAATTTCAACTGCAAATGGAAGGGTCAACTCAAAGCAAAGCTAAGCTATAAAAATGGCAGCATGAGGTTCCGCATTTGTCTCCCAAGGAGCCCCCGATTACTTAGTTTATAAGTAAATTTTCCTGTTGCCAGTCCTGCAAGCTCAGCTTGTGAACTGAAAGTCAAACTCGATTGATTTCCTTCTCACACATTGCTCCTGACACTTTAGATCTGTTAAACTCAGCTTTGAGTTTCCAAATCAAGAGATCACTTTATTTTTAAAATAATAAAACCAGAGAAACTGGAAATGTTGCCTAGAAGGAAGTGCTATTATTTGGTTAATGGAGAGAAGATGATGGCAGGGAGACAGGAAGCCTGCGAGTCACTCCATCCAAGATCACCACCAAACTAATATAGAAACCACAGGCTTCATTTTGGCTATTTGTGGGGAGGCTAAAGCTATACAAACTGTGGCTTTGCTGAAGGAAAAAAACACTTCCCCTTTAAGTAAATTGTAAGTCCACTCACTGGAGTCTCTCAGCAATTCTTCAGCTTGTCAGTTCACCAAGATTTCCTGAGTTTATTCTTA
This sequence comes from Pelusios castaneus, assembly GCA_007922175.1. Taxonomy (NCBI): domain Eukaryota; kingdom Metazoa; phylum Chordata; order Testudines; family Pelomedusidae; genus Pelusios; species Pelusios castaneus. Next base: position 24,725,358 of record ML685755.1, on the reverse strand, counting down.
GACGTGTGAAATGTGCTCATCACCTGTTCTTTGTGAAACTACAAAGAATATGGTTGACATAGATAGATTACACATAAATTAGCCTCAGTTTCTGGCAGACAGCTCCTTAGAAATCCTCCATCTTCTTCATCTTAGGCAAAGACCAGTCCATGGAATGGACTCTGAAGGTCAACAAATTCAGGTTCTGTTGAACCAATGGGAAGCGAGTGCCAGCATGGAAGGCACTACATTGGAACGTACAGCTTCCGACGTATTAGACTCCATAGTCATATCTAAACTTGCAAAACAGGTCAAATTAGTTAACACATTATACTAACACAGTCTAAAGCAGGACTTTGCACCTCATGAAGATGTATCATCGATGAAGTTTACATATGTCAAAAGCAGTGCTTGAAAAAATGTGTTAGCTGATTTGTGGAGATCCTAGAGTTAACCATAACCAGTTAACCGATGTCTTAAACACAACTAATCCTGTCTACTCAAGGTGCAAAGTCCTGTTTAGCATTCCCTTTGTTAAACTGTGTTAACTAACTTGTTTTAATATAAACCTATTTGCTGAGTCTAGACATGACCTAAATCTGGGGGTACCCTAGGCAACCTCAGATTTTGGTAATCACTGTACACAATGTTCATGATTATTGTTTGGTTTACAGAGACGAGGGTGGATTTCAAATTGTATTTGACTTGTTTGCAAACATCACTCTCCCACATTTACACAAGGAGTGCAAATCTATTAAATGTCAACCCACTAGAACTCGCCCTGGTAGAAGGGTTATAGCATAGTAACTACTACTGATAATGGCCATAAGCATTTAGGCTTGGATTTTCAAAGGAGTCTAAGGCCCCAATCCTATGAACAATTACACATATTCTTAACTTTACTATCACAAGTAACCCCATTGATTTCAGTGGGACTACTCACAGCAGTAAAATTAAGCACTTGCATTACTATTTGTAGTCAGGTGCCCAGTTCCCAGTCAATTTCAATGAGATACAAGCACTCAGTTCCCTTGGGCTTCTTTGAAAATCCCAATCCTAATATTACAGACATAAAATAAAATAGCTGTCCATTGCCAGAAAGCTATGGAAAGGTTTGGGTGGCTCTTGCAGCAGCCACTGACACAGTCTAGCACATACTAACAGTACCAAAAGAGTTCCTTAGGAATTGCCACAATGGCTGGCTGTTACTGCAACAAAGCACACTGACCACCAGAGAAAAGCCAAGGCTTTCCATCGTAATTAAACAGATGAAATAGCACTCAAATTTAAAATTAAAAAATAGATCCATATATTGGTATGGAAGATATTTCTCTTTTTTTCACCACCCCAAATAGCATTAGCTTTCATGAGCTTAATAGGAAACCCCTGGCTGACAGTTCTGAGTCGCCTGCGTATAATCTTGAGAAAACGGGTTGCTTTAATCCTAGCTGTATCAACTCAATAGGTAAACTTGGAGGTGCCACAGCTCCAGGGCAAGGCCGTCTCTTCCCTTAGCAAATCTTTTCATATAGGTCCCTGCTTGTCTTAATTTTGGCTGCATTGTAGAAATGTACTGCTTTCAAATCCTTCCCAGTCACTCCTTGCTCAGGAAGACTTTCATATCCTCTCAATACATGGGGTTAGCTTTAGTTACCAGAAGCATGTGCAGCTGAATGGCAAACGTGCCTTTTAGGAGAAGGGAGCCACTCCAGTACCTGCCAGGCTAGAAGCTGACTTGACAGGAAAAGTACAGTCCTGCTGGAAGGCTCCCAGGTAGGGATTGTGCATTGCTATATGGCCAAAATGAGCAGCCTTGGTAGCATTCTGAAATTTCGTGCCCTGTAGACTTTGTTCTCTTGAAAGGTGAAATGAATCTCTTTAAGGTAGGCCCTTGCTAGCACAAAGACAGCTCTTTGCCCTTCTAAAAAGCTGTGTAACATTTTACTTTCTGTGCTAGTCATGCTAAAATATCAAAGCAATCCATAACTGGTAACACTAAAGGGAGACGTTCCAAGCTAAAATTAGAGCTCACTTTGCTCTAGGTTCTTTCACTCTCTCTCAGTGAAATTCACTCCTCTGCAGACAGTCAGCCCACGGTTGATGGACAAGTCCCACATACGCCCTCTTTTGGGAGTTTAACTGGGACTGAAGGGCCTGATATCACCCACCCTCTGCATTCCTAAAGCATTTGTCATTGTGTCATTGTGTCATCAGCCCTCCATTCTGGTGAGCAAGCAGGGCACTGAGTGAATGGACAGCCAATAGTAAACTGCAAGCAGAATTCTTGTACAGTCAGTGTGAAGGGACCCATAAACAGGTATTCAAGTTTAAATAAATAGTCGTTACAAATTCAGAGATTTTAGGAGAACCCCGCAAGAGCAGAACAGAACAGGCCGTGTTTGGATAGTCAGGGAGGTGGGGAGGAGAGAGGCATGAAATAGGTTGACAAATAGTGTCTAGGGTCAGCAACACCACAGGGTAATACAGCAAGGGTTAAACCTAGCCTGTGTTCTCAAAAGAGAGTTTTGAAGTCATTTCTCATCACGAATACTGCACCTTCCTTCTCTTTGGCCTCCCTTTCACCTATCTTGCTCCTCTTCAGTCCATAGAGTTGTTGCCGGTAAGATCATCATCTTTGGCTCATCAACCTGGCCACATCACTCTTTGAATCCTTCTCCCACTGCATCAGATTCAAGCGCCTTTTCCCCAAGGTTCTGCTTATCTAACTCACTCTTATTGCACTACAGCCTGTCACACATCTGCCAGCATGGTTTGTGTGCTGCTCTCACCTCATCTCATCTCTCTACCTTTTCCATCATCCTTTGTCAACTGATTCACCAAGTCACCACTCACATGGAAATTCCTAGTTAAGACCCATGTCTATCAGGATGCTCAAAAAATGTGAGTCAACAAGATAATTCCATTCAATTTCCTAAAAGCTCTCCTTTTATAGGTCATTTTCAAATATCCAGTTGTGCTACACAGAGGCCTTTACTGAATAACTGCATCATCTTACTGTTGTGTCACATCCTTCATTATAACATTACAACATATGCCATTTAGATCGTAAGCTGTCTGGGGCAGGCACTGTGTTGTTCGTATGTCTATATGGTGCCTGAAATGCTGTAGGGACTCAGGGTGAACTCCGCTCTTGTACAGGCCCATTACACAAGGCTTAGCACAGCAATCAAGTCCCACTGGCTGAAGAGGTGCATCAGCCAGGCAAAGTCCCTCTTTCACCTTCAATTCCTAAATCAGAGACATTTAGGAACAAAGATGGGTGTTGTCTTATTTTGAGAACCAACTTTGCTGTACACAGGTTGATTCCACAAATGTGTCAGTGAGGTATTTTAAACCATTTGCTTTGTAATCTGTTTCCTCAAACAATACATCATGTTTTGAAAAATATCCCTCAGCCAAACCAAAATATCCCTCCCCATCGACTTCTGAGCCGAGTTCATTTCTTACACATGCATATTTCACAGAATCTACTGTGCAAGTAAAATTGAATGGCAAAGGTGAATGCTTACAAAAAATTCATACATGACCTTATCCAACACAAACCAAGGAGGGTGCCTAGCTCAGAGTGCTGCACTTTGTCCTTCACTTGTAGTAATGTATATTTTTCCACAAAAATGTGAGATAAGGCTAGAGGGTTCGCCTAATCTTTGAGTCAGTTGGCTTTGCTTGGTTTGAAATCAAACATTTAACCTTACATTAAATCATCCAGTACTGGTATTACATACCACACGTCTACCATTTTAGAATTGATAGGCTGAGCTCACTGTACTTGGATTACCTGTCTGGCATTATATTGCATTACCACTAGCTAGATAGAAGACAGCATTTTGTGCCTATAATTTAGCCAGACATTAACTATGAGCCTGTGGGATTTGGGAGCTTAACCTGAATATCTACACCCATCAACCAACAAGAAAAAAATCTTACTGTGAATTTCCCTGATTTGGTGCAAAAAATTGTTGTGGATCCTTGACTCTCCTCTGAGTTGATTCCTAAGGCATCCTAGGGCTGGCCTGTGTATCATCAGAACAAATCCTAGAAAACATAAAACCTACTCGGGGCCTCACTTTCTCAAGTATAAGGGCTGTCATGCGTTACAATCTTTAGCAGCAACAATCACCATAAGAAACAAATAGTTCAAAACATATCTTAGAAGAACTCTCCTCCCTGTTTTTCACAGTAGAAGCCTTTCCTGAGAGTTACCTGACTGGGCTCTGACTTTCTTCTTCAGCCACACCCACAAAAGCCAGAATGGTAAATGAACAAGGCCCAGCTGGATGCACCACTGTAGTTCAGTGCCTTGGCTTTGACCTTGACTCTTTCTCCTGGGATTAGCTCAAAGAAGCAGTAGAGCTGTATATTAATTCAAGGAACGGTATATCTGTATATTAATTCAAGGAACGATATATCTGTATATTAATTCAAGGAACAGTAGATCTGTATATTAATTCAAGGAACGGTATATCTGTATATTAATTCAAGGAACGGTATATCTGAGTTTCTCGCATATTTCCAGCCTTGTGGTATTTACTGCAACTAGCTGACATCACCACAGCTTTGAAGCCACTGGATTTTTCTATGTTGTCAGGCTTGGAATGTAATCAGAGCAGCCCAGTGATAGGTTGCAAAGAGATTTCCTCAGCCCAGTGTCAATGTTAGAAGTTAAGTATCTTATTGAACTCATTGAGGATTCAGTTGGGTATTTGATCAATACAGCATATTGGATACTTCAGTCTTAGCTGATTTCCAGCCGCAAGGCTGCTTTTAATTCAGCCCTGTATTGTGATCAGAAGGAAGCTGACAGTGACCAGGTATTTTCTATACACCAAATTCTTCAGACTTCTTCAAAATAATTTTAAATACAAATGTTTTACTTATTTTTACTGATTCTTGTTGATACAACTCAGCAAATTCTAAATTAAGATAATACTAAATTCCCCATTCCGAATGTACTACTTCTTTCATTCACAACAAATGAAGCTGAATTCTGGTTAAGTTTTACAAGTGAAATTTTATTAAACCTGAAGCTAGCTCTCTCTACATAGACTGGGAATCCCATACCCAAATATGCCGCATTCCCTGTTCTACTGGTGTCTTGTCAAAAACAGTCTCTCCAGGACCACTGGCCCCTGACTCATGATGCACTTCTTATTTTACCCTAGGGGTTGTTTTTATAATTTGCTTTTGTCCTACCCAGATTAAATTGGCAAAATTTTAGTCAGTTGTTCCCCAGTGCAATTGTATAGCTCACTTAGAATTTAAAGTGCTCAAAATCCGCAAGCTAAAATGCTTGACTGTGTGTCCAAATTGTATTTGATTTGCTCTGGGGGATGGTTTGACTATGAGAGTTGATCCCAGCGGTCAGCCATTCCTCAAAGCTGTACTTTAACCACACCTTACAATGACTCAGCACCACCTTGACTCACCTGCACTTTATGAAACACTCCAGTGCTGCTCAAGCTAAGAATGTTTCCTAAGTCATCAAAGGTAACAAAGTCTAACCTCTTTGGTGTTCATTTGTTCGTCTTAGACAGACAGATACATGCACCCACACACTTCATATGACCTGATGTGCCCAACCAACAATCGCTTCAGAGTGTTATAAAGGCTTTTGTGACTCACTGACCGTAAAAAGCCTGCGAATGGCTCCAAAGTGCAGAACAGCAAGGCTGTCGTGCAAACAAATAACGAATGGGAAACACTTTGACTGACTGAAAAATCATTTACATCATTTCTAAAGCAAGTATCAAGAAGTTAATGGTTGCGATGCTTGGTGTGAATTATTCTAGCATCCATTCTTTTAATCTCTGCCTTCTTGGCCTTCTACCTATCCAGCCAGCCAACACAGTACCCCATAATGGGAGTCCTTCCTGAGGATGAGCCTGGGCCATTCTATCCGGGGGTGGGGGAGGAATCTCTTCACAGCTCTTACCTTACTCAATGGAGTTAGACTGAAATGTGAGGGAAATCAACACCTTCCTCCAAACTCTGAGTGTAACTTGGCATTTGATTCTTATTCTCAGCCTGGGTGCATTCTCCCAGCCATGGGAAATGTTGTAAAATACTGTGGTACTGGCTGCCATGTTGGCAGACACAGGAACTGAAAATCTCCACCAGCAAAAGTATGAATCTTCACAATTTGAGCCAAAGAGGTAGGATCCAAGGTGCAGAGCTGTAAGAGATGTGCATTTACTGAGGAAGAGGCAAAGAGGAGAACACATAAAACACGGTGACCAGTGGTTATGCTGTCACACTATAAAAGCTCCTTTGGAATTGACATTTTAAGTGATTTCTCACAGCCTAGTGGGACCACATTTGGTATCTCCTTCTCCACTTAGACACACAGAGAGAAGAATGAAGCAATATCTTCATCATCTTATTCTTATTTGTCTGACAAACTATTTGTGTACATAGTTACCTGAAATGGAAGCAGTTTGAAAATAGCAGGCCTCAGAGATATAGAGCTAAAACATCACAGTTTCTATTGTAATGCACTTATGTGTGTGTGTGTGTGTGTGTGTGTATATATATATATATATATATATATATACACACACTAGGTGACCCAGAGATCTCCTGATGCCAATTGACCCAGGGCACAGATTCGATGCATATGGTTTTACAGGGCTCCCCTGCGACAGGAGCATGCATAATAACTCACTAAATGGTCTCATGCAGGATCTCTTACTACTCATCGTAGTCATTGTGAAATGTATGCCTGTGTAATATTTAAGAAGTTATGTGTCTACACAGGAAACTACGTTCTTAAAGCCATAAACTTAAAGCGAGTCATCAGAGAGGTGCCAGGCCTTTGAAGGTTCTTCTCAGGCAAGGGACAGGAGGTGCTTGTCTCTCTCTGTCTGGTCAAGGATCTATTGTGCACTATATGTCAGAGGCCTGTTTGCATTCCTGAGCCTCATGCTAATCAAAAGAGCTAAACAGAAACCACAGAATTGGGAAAATTGCAAGACAAACCAAACCAGCAAGGGGATATCTGTTTATGAGTAAAGATGATAGATTTCTGGGGTGTAGCTGGGGATAGATAGAATCATAGAATCTTAGGGCTGGAAGGGACCTCATGAGGTCATCTAGTCCAAACCCCTGCTAAAAGCAGGACTACTCCCACTAAATCATCCCAGCCAGGGTATTGTCTAACTGGACGTTAAATGTTTCCCAAAGGCACACCCTGGATCCTTCACTGAAGAAAAAAAAAAAGCATGAAAAATTAGAGCAAGGGTAAGTGGGAAAGGTGAAATAACATTTAGACTAATGGAGTTACATGATTTTCAGTCAAATGAGCCTCCAAAATAAGTGTGCTAGCTACATATTTGCCTTTTGATAGCCCACTGGACTCCTACACTCTTGAGCTTAAATTGTTCCTTCCTGAACCTATATCTTCACATTCTTGCTGTCTATTTTCAGTGTTGCTGGAATCTTGACTTGAAACCTCAAATTACCCAGCCGTTCCTCCCCAGTCAGAAACTCTGTTCTCCACAGAGGCACTAATGAATCACAGCAGATAACCATGTCTAAACCCGACATTTGGGACAGCTTGGCAGTTGCCCTGTGATTTAAAAATGAAAGCTGCTAACTCATTCCTTCACTTGATTTATTAAACACAATTACTCAACTGCCCTTTTCAGCAACTGCTGCATACAAACTGCAATTTATATAAACGTTATGTGTGCTTGATGTTCTAGTTAAGCACTTCGCTGAGTTCAAATGGCATTCTGGTGCTCCAGTGCGTGGCTGAGGTCACTCAATACTGTGCTGGAGCGCACAAGGGCCTTAAAGCAACAAGGGCCAATTTATTCCAGGAGACATACTGATTTCAGTGGAGTTACAGCAGAGAGGAATTTAGGCCAAGGAGTGCACATGGAGACACTGAATATGCTGTTACATACAGTATGACCCGAGCAACACCATCTAAATTTAGTTCTCCCTTTCAGAAGCTCTTTGGGGAAAGTATCAGTTTTCCACATCACCATAAACTACTAGGGAGTTCTAATGCACAGCACAGCTCACTCAGTGACTAATTGTAATTCCAGGAGCCCTATTCATCACCCTATGCAGCTCAGAAACCATTTCTGACCAGAAATGCTGCAAGGGGACAGTCCTCGCTTCTAGAAGTTTATCATTCTGGTTATTTCTGATGGAAAATATCACCCTGGCACAGGGTTCAGGAATAAAAGGAGGCCTACTTAAATGCTGCAGAAGCAGCATTCCTGAAGAGCAAAGAGCACTTTTTCTTCAGCAAAATGCCATAAGAATTTCTATAATGCAGCTGAGGGTATTTATATAATGCAGTAGAGTGTTAATGGCCTGGGCTTCTGGCTGTCCCTTCTCTCTCCATAAAGTACCATGACAGCTTGATCAAGACTAAAAAAAATAGCAGTGTTACCACTTTATCACAAGTCTCACAACATTTGATGCTCCCACACCTGCAGTCAAATGATCAAGTGAAAAATCTCATCTTATAGGAAAAATAAAGTAAATTTCTAGAGCGCATGTGGCTGCAGAGAAAAGCTTGAAAACATCACCTGTGTGCATCCAAAAACCAAAAGGCAAATAAAAACCAAAACATAAATTATTTTGAACACAATCTCATGATTTTGGGGGCCTGACTGATTGTTTTGTGGCATCTGAGGCTGGCAATCCTGAAACAACAGTGCCTCAGTTATGATGAACATTTCAGATCTCAGCAAATCCCATACAAAGAGGCCAAGCCTGTGGCACAGACTTCTTGCTGTGCTTCAAGAATCTATTTAATTAAAGATGGAACTCAGCAGTCATAGCCTGCTGTTGCAAACAGAGACAACTAGCCTCATGGCTAATGACACAGATTGGCCATTACAGGCTCAGCTGGCTGTGTTAACTTTTCAATCAATTTGAACTTCCAGAGTTAATGGGATTGGTGGTTGCATAAATAACTAATTAAAACTCAAATATCTCCAGACACCTCTTTCCTCTAGGAAAATACCTGGACTACAGCCAGTTTCCTAATAATTCAATTGTCACCACTCTAAAGGCAGGATGGGAAGGTCTGAGGCTCAAGAAAGACTCCTTGAACAAGGTCTTGGGGAAGCTAAATCCAGGTGTCTGCATGCTACAGGGAGAAAATGTGTCTTTCTCCACATGCATAAAAGAATGCACGCCGACACTCAGATACAGGTGCTGAATAAGAATCAGAATATACTAGCTGATGCTGTAATTGTGATTATTTCAATGGGAGGAGTGTTTGCAGCCCTATTTTCATATTTGTTTCAAATTGTATTTTGACACACAGGCAAGATTGCACCTTCTCATACATTTTCCCACGGGGCAGAAAGTCTCTGAATTCTCCTCCAATTATGGAGTTTGCTCTCTGCGTAGAAGCAAATTCTTAGTTCTCAAACCTCTTGGCTCCTTTAAGAGAAACACAGCTTTATGTAGTTCCCCTGCAAGCACTGAGTGGCTAAACTGCCAGAGACTTCCCTTGCTGAAAGTGCCCCAGGGTGGGAATACAGGGCCATGGGAGCACCCTTCACGTCCATTTTTCATCATCTTGCTTGTGAGTTTGTGCAGAGATGGGTTGTACTAACATCTGAGTAGATTCCTCATTGGTGGGGACTGGGGGACAATGTGTGCTCCCCAGAGCACCCACTTCAGATGGGGATACTGAATACCACAGTGAACTCTGTGTGTCCCAGGAAAATAGTGCAACACCCACCCCAGCCACTATATACACAAACCGCTATGTAAGCAGATAACCTTGGGGCAATATTTAAGTAATAAATTCTGGCACAGATGGTATTTCCCCATCCCTGCTTCCTTGTGCAAATGAGATCTGAGATCTGCACACAGTGGGAGCAACACATGTGGGTCAAGAGGTGCAGTTCGGGTCCATTTCTCTCCTTCTATCATCAATGCTTCAGAAACTGAAAACAGAGAGAACTGTTAACATCTTATGTAACATACATGGCCCTGCTACCTCTAGGATGGCCTAACAATATTTGGTGTTTTTCCTGAAAGCCACCACGAGTCAGATGATTACCTGTGAATCTCTGCTTTCAGGTTTTTAAAAATAAAAGTTCCTAATTCTCATGACAGTGAAGAAAAAGCTGCTTGAAAAAGTGAACACTTCATACCCACAAAACAAACAGAAAGGAGGTCTGATCTGATATTCTAAAAGTTTGAAGTTGGCAATATTGTACTCCCTATTTAATCTGAATGGATAGCTCTCTCTTTTTTTAGTGGCATTTTATGCATTTTGGATAATTAAAATTAACTTAGTCATTTTTATTTTCAGGCTTGCAGGGGTGCAGAGAGCATTTATAAGAACAACTGTTTCTATTAAAGTTTAAAAGAGTTATAAAACCATTTACCTTGGTCTTAGGTTTTAATCAGCTTGGTTTGGGGATTTTTTTAAACCACATCTAAATTTTGGGCCATATTTGAGTTTAGTGCCCTTTGAACGATGCTAACTTAACAATCGTTTGTGTTCATGCAGGCCTACAGAATCCTAAGCAATAATACAAAGTGGGATTTTACCCACGAAAGCTCATGTGATAAATAAATGTGTTAGTCTTTAAAAGTGCCACAGGACTCCTTCTGTGTTTTGCTTTTGTACCATTGATATTAGCTGCATCCTCAAGAGCAAAGATCAATGTCAACACTGAAGTATTCTCTTTTGTCTGTATAATATAACCAATTCAGAAGTTGTGCTAATAAGAGATATTGGTCTAATAAGAGCTATTAGCTCACCTCTAGTTTAACTGCAGTAAAATTACTGAATCAGTTAAAGTAATACAAGGATTTTGTGGTGTTCTAGAGCAGTCCACTCTCTCATTGGTGCAGCGTCCCATAAAATGTACTGAATTCCATTAAGGATTTCAGAATAAATCAATGACACTTGCAACACTTGTCAGTCTCACTTCTGGGGTGTATCCTCACGTATCTGATACAAGCATCTTCTCCTGTGCGTGAGAAAGGCAAGTATAAAAGCCAAATTCTTCTTCAGTCCCTGGGTACTTCCTGTTTGCTTTCTCAAAAGCCCATCTTTTTACCTTATTAAGTAATGATATGATATATGGCTCAGCAATCGTTAAGCATAAAAAGTTATTTGTAATGATTTTTTTCTGAAACTGACAACATTCAGAGGTTGCATAAAACATGCTGAAAGGGCCATTTCCCCATGCGGTAAACAGCTGATTAAACTATAACATTCCTTTTCTAAATACCACTGTGGCAGGATGCATGGTTCCACGCATTGAGCAGCAAATGCCCATTAATAAGACCCCCATCTCATTGGGCAGGCTGTGGGGTTCCTTGTGGGAGGCAGTGATGCTGGAGGACAGGAAGTTTGGGAATGTGTGTAATCTTACCCAGACGGAAGGGAGCTCTGGCCCTTCAAGGGAAAAGAAGCACATTTCAACAGACATTAGATCATTTCACTGTATTTCAAGAGGACTAAGTATGTTTATCAGAAATGGTACATGTACTCAAAATAGTATGTGATCCACCAAGCCAGCATGCTGGGTGAGGAGCCACCTAAGATAGCCAATAGCACTAAGTCGTAACCTTCTCTCAGAATTTGGCACCTAAGTCTGGTTTGCAGGGAGTTGCCTATCCCTGCTTCTGATTCACGAATCCCAGGGAAGACAGGCATTAGGCTGGCTAAGTCACAAACAGGCACGAGGGAGAGGAAAACTTCCCTTATAATTTTTAGCCCAGTGGTTAGGGTACTCACCTGGGATATGGGAGACCCCCTCGTTCATGCTAGACAGCCAAGCATCTAGTTTTCTCCAGGTTCATAAATTGCTCTAGGGCTTAGGCAAGTGATAGGGGTATGGGAACCTAACGTGAGGCAGCGGTGTATATGTTCAGAGGCAAAAACTTAGATGCCAAGTGACTTGAGGCATCTACAAGGTTATGTAACAGCTAAGCTGAACTTTTGTTGATCACATTGGTGCTTAGAAGGGACTTCGGTGCCTAAAAATGGGAGTTAAGCACCTTAGCACATTTGTGGATCCCATCCCCCAAGGTTTCTTGAACCTGCTTTGGGAGAAAGCATTGCGTGTTCCATGTGCAATCCAAAACATGAGCCAATCTTAGAAAAATATGGAAAATTAAAATTGTACCTTTCCTCTTTCAGTCTTCACCCTAGTTTTCTTCTTATAGTCCCTCTTTTCATGTTCTTTTTTTTGCATTTTCTTCATGGCCATTCTTCCCATTATGAATTCTCTTGTTCTTCCCTCCTTCTGCACCTCTGGCTGCTTAGGGGCTTGCTCTTCCTTTTCCTCTTTAATCTTTAGTAAATTGGGTCTCTTTCTACTCCCTATCCCCTTCCCTTGATCCGCAGTCCTCAATATAGGTTTTCTCCCCATATGTTGCTTCATTTAGTAAGACAAAATAGTGCAATTCTTTGCTTTTACAATGCAATTTTCTTTGTTTCATTAAAGACATGGCACTGGTTGCATTATAACTAAACCATTCCATTATACTTTTCCTATATATTTGCATGCACATCCTCTCTCTTTCTCTGCCCCAAGGCCAGATTTTTAGAGCACAGCCTCTCTTTTTGTGACCTATGTAATACATTTCCCATAATGCTGTCTCACTCTTTGAGGGAGGTGTCTGAATTTAGTCAAGTCTACTCCCCTTCTATAGAAATTCCTTGTCTAATCTTGACTGTAACATCAACTGTGGCCTCTTGGCTTCTCCCTAGTGCAGCCTGTTCAAAATACCCACAAGCTAAACTAATTTTTCTGCAGTGCTCCAGCTGTGCAATTCACTTTGCTGAGTCACCTCCTCTCCCATTTCACACAGAACATCGTCTTTCTAACTCTACCTAGTTCTCTGCCACTGTATCCTTAAACTGTTTAGAAAGCAGCTACTAGAGTACCAGCTGGTTGATTTAAAACCTATTTCTTTTATTAGGCTTGACTATGTTTATTTTCTCTATTTCTGAAAATTCAACAAATATTCAATGGTAGACAAAACACTAAAATATTTTGAATTTAAATCTGGTACATTTCATCCTTCTGTTATTTTTGTGGGCAATTAATCAACATCTATGACAATTACCAGAGCATTTATGTATCATAAACATTGTGTCACAGTCATTTGTGTTAGAAAATCCAACCTTTCTGTGAGATCTGTTAGTTGAATATAAAATTTTTTGATTGCCTCTGCCTCATAGTTACAGTTTTTCCTCCTGGTTTTTGCTCTGTTTGTGTTATAGCCCTTCAGGTGCAGTATACACTTGTGCTCAAATTATCAGCATATTGCAGTTATCCTGTTCTTTGTTCTTAATGTGTTCAGTAAGTGTAATCTCCCAATAAACACATAGACTGTCTTATTACAGTTAGAAAATTAATCAAATCAAATACTGTGCTAGCTTAATAGACAAGAATCTAGCTAGTATAGTATAACATTAAAAGAGAGTAACATAATGCTCCCAAAGGTGAATTAAGAGCCCGAATATCAACGTCAGGCAGACTTAAACACTAGGACACAAATCCTTAACTGGTTGTGAGTTCTAAAGTTAGATTTCACCAACAAATTGCACCAAGTGCAAACTCCTCAGGCACTTAAAAAGCCTTAACACAAAATCACAGACAGTCCCCTTGCGTATTCTGGGGAATTTGCCTCCTAGGTAAGTATCTCTGTTATAGATGGCCCCTTACACCAGAAAAGCAGCAAAATTCATGTTATTCCTGCTCCCAGAGGGCCAGTCACTTGTCCCAGGTTAACCGCATTTTAGGTTTCACATCAAAGACAACATTTGTAGTCACTCCTATAGTAAACTAGATGAAAAGTCATTAAACAAGAAAAGGACAGAACACAGATGTTACAAGTAAAGAAGAGAAAGAACACATTACAAGTAGGATGAATGCAGGCAGCAACTTACAAGCATTCAACAGATGCTAAATATTAAACTTTTATAATTTAAGTACCTATTTTACCACTATTAACCTTCAAGTGAGCTAGACACATTCTAGGTGTGTATCCTGTTGAGCCATGTGCAAAAGGGTAGCTGTATTAGTCTAGGTCAGCCAAACAAACAAGGAGTCCTGTGGCACTATTAAAGACTAAAATTTATTTATTGCATGAGCTTTCATGGGAGAAAATCCCACTTCATCAGATGCTTTGAAGATGGGCATTCAAAGCGTCTGACGAAGTGGCATTTTCTCCCACGAAAACTCATGTGATAAATAAATTTGTTAGTCTTTAAGGGTATGTCTACACTAGAAAATGTTAAGTCGACTTTGTTAAGTCAACTTAATAAGGTCGACTTTAAGTCAACTTAAAGTTGACCTTGTTAAATTGACTTAACAAAGTGGCAACACTTCGTCAACTTAAATCCACCTCGTTAAGTTGACTTAATGGTTTTAAGTCGACTTAATAGGGTTGACTTAAGGGATACTCCCTGTCCACACCGTCCTTAAGGAGTCAACTTAAGGCTTAAATCAACCAAATGAGTGGTACTTATTAAGTTGACTTAAGCATTCATGAAGTCGACTTAAGGAATTTCTTAAGTTGACTTAATAGAAGTCCAGTGTGGACATGGAGTAATTTAGGTCGACTTAAGGGTCCTTAAGTTGACCTAAATTGCTAGTGTAAACATACCCTAAAAGTGCCACAAGAGTCCTTGTTTTTTTGGCTGTTGAGCCATGGGACCTTGGCAGGAACTGACACCTGGCCTGCCAGCATAAAAATAAAATATAATTGGACAAATATTGAAATAGCCAGTATATAATCCTGACACCATCTGAGTTGTGATGTGTGTGAAGCTGCAAGAATTTAAGTACTTTATCAACATCTATAGCCTCTGAAATATTGATTCTCTCTTGGCATTTACTGAATGTCATCTTCATAATAATACTTTGTCCTTGCGTGATGACATTCAATTGTAGATCCCATAACACAATAGAAAGGAGGGTAAACTTTATTATCCTCATTTTACAGATGAAGAAAAACTGAGGTACAGAAAGGCATTTCCAATATCACTTATGAAGTTAGTAGACATACTAGGAATCGAACCCTAGTTCTAGTGATCTATTCACTGGGTTAAAGCATCCATGTCTTATCTAATCAAGAGCTGTTACTTTTGCACCTCAAAGGCTATTTTAAAAAATGAGATGGGCCAATATGACATAGTAGAGAGCCTTTGCCTATTCCATCAAGCTTAGCCCACACTATCTACACTACTTCACCTACAAGAAGCATTCACCCAGCAGGGTGGCTGAATTTGCATCTCTCATTGAAAGTAGCACTATGCCAGCAGAACCAAGCCCCTTCTGTCTAAACAGACCGTAATTTGCATTCTTGATGCTGCAGAATAGTACAGATGAAATAAAAACAACACAAGATGTTGCCCAAAATCTACCGACACCTGTCTGAGATTCCCAAAATGTAGGCATGTGCATTTTTCTGCGTGGATTAGATGAACTAGCTGCTACAATCTGATGGCTCTTTGATGATGGTGGTGCTTAGAGCTGGATGCTCTAGGTCCAAATCCTAAGCAGGCAGGAACTCGCATCACAAGGACTGAGTGGACTGGAAAGCTCACGCACGAGCTTTCTGTCTTTAGAATATGTCCCTCTAGGTCAGGAAGGTGATGATGCCAAGGCAGTGTGAAGAATGCTTGTTCTAAGGATAAGGAGAATTCTGTCTCTAAAGCCAAGTCTATGCTGACAGCTGCAAATTCGCTGCCATCAGTTCAATGTTTCTGGTTCGATTGAGCAGTCAGGCAAGACCTGCTCAATCAATCTGGTGTTCGCCTTAGTAACTCTCCCCCATAAGAAGAGTGGCGCTGAATCGAAGGGACACCTTTTCCCTTCGACTCAGCACAGTGGAGCCAGGTAGGTAAGTGGGCGTTAGAAAGTCAAAGGGAGGTACACAAGTTATTTTACGTAGCTTGTATATCTCCCTTTGATGCCGCTGAATTCCACGCCCAGAGTAGATCTGGCATAAGACTGTGTCTGGTACTTTTCCCTATTGCTAATGTCATATTAAAATATTAACAGAGCTTTGAATGCCCTGCTGCACTTCCTGCAGTATTTCTGACTCTGATCTAAACCTAAACCAAGAAGCAGCAACTCTTCTCACTGGCAAGGAAATGTAGTACTGTAGAGCTTGTTCCCTTTCCCATCGAAAAGGACTAGGAAGTCCAAAGCAAACTTTTGAAGTATGGCATGGCACTAATGTGTAATACAATAAAACTGACACAATAAACAAGAATGTGAGTCAAGAGATGTGGGTTGGGTTTCTAACACTGATCCCACAGGCTTACTGTGTCCTTGTGTAAACAACTTACACCCTCTGGGTGAAATTTTAGCCCTACTGAAGTCACAACAAAACTTGCCGTGACTTCAGTAGAACCAGGATTTAATAGTCATGGTACAATTTCCCCATCTCTGGAACAGGCATATTTTTCCTCCCTCACAGGAGTATTGTGAAGTTTCATACATTACAAAATACTGAGATCTCTGGATGGAAAGTGTGATAGGGAAAAATTTACAAGGTACAAATGGCAGCTAGGAACTTTACTCCCACTAAATGTCACTGTAATATAGGCATCTAACTGTGATTCTGGCCTTTGAAATCTCCACCTTAGTTATTTTTCCACTTCTGTGATGCCGGAGACACATACAGCATTGTACAGCAGAACGTGCTGAGTAAAAGTCGCTATGCAAAGAGCGTATAGTACCTAGGGACAGGGGACTCAGAGTGGCTTTATAGCTATGGTTAGACGATTATCAGATAATCATCACGCTCTCAGCTGAAACATTTTGACTTTAAACCATGTGCAAGGTTATGCTAACGTTTTTAATTAGCCGTTTGTTGTTGAGGGACTTATGACCTTATTAATATTAGTTTATTACTTTACAGAAAATAATGCCTGAATTCTTTTCTTTTTTTTTTTTTTAAAGCAATCCTACTGCACAGTCATAGACGGTAATTCTTGCCAAGTCACTGTCTCAGGGACTAAGGCGTGAATGATTTCTTTTGCAGAGTTAATTTAAGCATATTATTCAAAAATCATGTGAAAAAGCAAGTTCTAGGCCAGCACACAGTAAGGCTGTGCTCTCACAAAACAAGCAAAGCATATATCTTGTTAGCACTATGATTTTTGTTTCAAAACAACTTTTTTGAGCTGATCAAAAGCCTGTTGCTGCCAATGACAATCTTTCCATGGGCATCAGTGTGCTTTGGAGAAGTCCTTCAAATAAACGAAAGGGTTAGGCTTATAATGTGTTTTCATGTGGTTTTTGATGGAGAAGAGGATGAGCTTTGGGGCATCCAGGACTGAATCACCTTGTTGTCCCCCTGCCTTGGGGGAGGGAGGGGGTTGGGGAGGGAAGGAGAGTGTATTGTAGAGCTCATTCCATTTCCCATGCTTAATTGCGTGTCAGCTCCCTGACAATACCAGCCTCTCAGGGCAATGCTAGCCCTCACTCTGCAAGTTGCCAGTAGGTGCACCCCATTCCCTAATTCCCTTTGAAGTGTTCCCCTGAAATCCAGCCCATCACTGGCTACTCACAGAACTATCAAGTTTGCTAACAGAACAGCTTGATGGATTCAACCCAGCAGCAAGTCTTCTATAAACACCACCACACTGAGTTTTAGCTATAATGAAAACAACCATAAGTTTGTTAACAAAGATTAAGATGTGAGAGATAATGAGTAAGGATAATGGAAACTGAACGGTGACATAGCAAAACAAACAAATGGTCTCTAGCTTGCTAGAGACTATATGTTGCTTTTAGACAGATGGCTAGCCTGTTAATGTTGTCTTACATACCTAAAGGTTTCTTGTAAAGATTCCAGCTAAGGATGGTTTGGATTCCATTTTCATGAATGCAATTGCATTGTCTTCCACAGGTGGATGCTCAAATGAAGTCTTGTTGCCTTCCTGTTATATTCCCCAAAGTCATCATTTGTCCCAGAGTCAAGGTAACCCTCTGTGATTTATCCTCTGGTTTGTTGACTTCATATGCAAAGGGGGCTGCTATTGCATTATTTACAATGATCAATTACATATGAACAGACAGATGAATAAACATCCTTCATCTGGCAGAAACATGTTTGATTCAGACTTTTAGGAACATATTGAGCAGAGTTCGTCTCCATGAGAGGTGAGGCCCAAGTTAGGCTTTATTAATAAAAATGCCACCTTGAATCACACACCGGGATTTCTGCAAAGCCAGGCGTAATATTTATCAGGCTATGGAAACAATCCAGCCTCTCTAAGCAAAAGGCCACATTCTGTACTAGTTGGTGCTTCAAGCGTATCCCATACTAGAACACTCTGCACTAAGATAAAAAGAATAGGGATTCACATTCCATGTGAAGGAACCCCACAACATGTGGAGCTTCATTTAGCAAATACATAGTTACAACTAAGTCTCTGTCTTCTAGTTACCTCTAAAAACCTAATGCAGCTCAGTGAAATTAATATAGTAGAATAAAGAATAGAAAGAGGCATTGAATAAAGTGATTGAAAATGATGGAAAGGTCTAAAGCTGCATTATTGTTATAATAATGTTACTTTTATACAGTGGCTTTTATCTGAGGATAAAATCTGCTTTATAGTGGTCAATTTATCCAGCATCATGGTAATGGTGAGGTAGGTCATTAATATTATTATACCTATTTTGTTGAGGAGAAGTGATGGCCTGAAGGGGAAAAGGACTTCCCCAAGGTTACATATGAAGCATGTACTCCTGGCTCGCCATCTGCTGCTCTAACCACTAGCCAGCGCTATCTCCACCCCTCTTTTTGTTTGCCTTTTTCCCTAAAAAAAGATAAGTTACTCAGAGCAGATAGAAAACCTGATAAGATATACTGGACAGCAGAGGTCTTCCCAGCACCATGCATGCCACAATAGAGATCGTGCAAGAATTGCTGATGGAGAACTCTCCCGTCCTAGAGGAAATCAACCTAAAAATGAACTGGGCAAAGGCACAAAAAAAAAGCTACTTTTTGTTGTCTGAGCTGAAGTGGCAAAAGGCACAATAATGTACCAACAGCAGGAATAAAATCCAGGAACAGGCTGATTTTTAAGGGCCTGGATTAATATTGTATTGTTTTGTTTATCATGACGTGTCCATAGTGGAAATATTCTGTGATCAAGATCTTTTGAGTGCAGAGCCCAGATTCACAGATCCAGCCATAACCTTCTACTTAAATAGCCTAAATGCAAGGCTTTGTTCAGGTTTGAAGTCAGATAGTATTTTCCTTACTTGGGTCAGAAGACTTGTTCTCTGCAAACGGATCGCTTGCTATTGAGACAGATATTAATCCAGTCTTATTTTAGCCAATTAGGAAAATCACTTGCTGGACAGAGCAATAAAATAAAAAGCCTATAGAAAAAATTACAAAAGGCTTACCTGGAATAAAAAAGCAAGAAAGAAACATTGTAAACTACATTGGGGGTCTAATGTGCAGTGTGTCTGTGAGAACATGGGTTGTGAAAGAGAGAACAACACTGGAAAGGTGAGACATGGCAGAAGCCAATGTTTCACTCATTTCTCTCTGCACACTACAGAGCAGCAAATTATTATTATTGAGGGCATTTCCATAGCTTCTAGTTTCTCAGGATGTTCTACTGCCAACACTATCTGTCAAAAAAGTAGTTTAAGATACTAAAACCTCTTTCATTTGAAACTCCCTCTTCTTAACAAAATCAGTAACTTCCCCAATTTCAATCACAATTACACAGTTGCAATTATCGACTGATTTGTTCAAGAAGCAAGCTGAGCAAAAATGGGTCTCCAATACCTAAATTGCACTTAATATCCAACGCTAGGGCTTAGATTGCACAGGTAGTTAGTGTTTCCATCTCTGATAAAGAAACTGACAATACAGACCAGTCATTAGTGCTGCTTTCCAACATGTAAAAAGACAGGATCAGTATTTATTTTCCAGCTGAGATAAGTTATCAGGTCAAAATTTCAAAAGCACACAAGTTACTTAAGAACCGAAGACCTATTTTCAAGTGTGATTTAGGCATCTGGTATTTTTGAAAATATTATTCAGCCCTAAATGCCTGCAAAGGTCTTAGTGTTCTGTGAAATATATAAATATAGCCATCACACACACACAACCTTTCTTTGCACAATGAGATATGTAGGCTGTTCATACTTGGCTATTAATACAGACACACAGCCTAAGCGTGTGTGTTGAAGGGTTAATTGTCTTTGTCTTTTAGTCCCTCTTTGCTAGTAATAATTAGGATGCTGCTACATGTTTCTGCCTCCCTCTTTTAACTACCTCTCTCCTACGACTTTATAAGAATGCCTATATGTACTTATGCATGTAAATGTCATACATGGAGCATCTAATATGCAAAGATATGGTAATAACGCTGCTTCATTAACTATAATCCTTTTACTTTGAGAAAGGAACTGAAATAGAATCTCTCATAACCTGGCTTCACGTCATATCAAATATGTTGTACTGGCATTCATTTCATAAAAATAAACAGAAGTGTCTGATCCAAACAGGGAAAATTACAACTAACAGATTAGAAAGCTCCAATGTAAAATTAAAACAAGGCCTGTAACATGGGTTCATATTCTATTTTTCGTGATTTCTACAAAACGCCCTCTACTCACAATCTTTTTGCCTGCGGTGATAAAGGAAACACAGAATTCAAAGCAATGTTGCTCTCTGTTACTAGTCTTGCAGCATCTTCCCTGACGTGAGAGACAGAGACAGCGAGACAGAGAGGTAACGTTAGGAACACAGATTTCATTATGAAAAATGATAATAGGAAATACAAGCAAAAATTCCAGTAGGAAGACAATACTGGAAAGAGCAAACACATGGAAAGTTGACACCTAAGGATTTCTTGGGATGAAAAGAAATAAAAGTGAAATCATCCTCCATTTTCACTTTGACAAGACAAATTAAATGATAATATACAGCTAAGAGTCTTTGCTGCCTTTATAGCCATTGTACTTGAGTCTGAAATGAGCAAAAATGTTTTATGTAAAGCAAAACCTTTGGAAGCTCAGATTTTGGATTGTGCATAGAGTCAAAAGTAAACAGTACTTTACATGGAAAAACAGAAACATTGTAAACCCAGCTTTTTTATTTAATTGGTATATCTTATTAATATCCAGGTCACACAAGAATCAATTACCTTTGAAATTTTTGTTTCATACATTTTACAAGCATGATTGAAAAGCTACAAGGTTTCTGGAGAGAAATGGTCTATATAGCACCTGGAAATTATAGCCTATCAAAAGCACATACACATGCAGTGTTCTTTCACCTAAAGAAAAAGTTATCAGAGAAGATATGCCACGGAGGGTAATGACTAGTGTTACTCCAATAGTTTCTAAAACGTAGTAATAAGAACCAATCAATACAGATCAATGAGTGATGTTTGCCTATAGCTTTTGCATTATAAAGAGATGAAAACTGAGGCAGATGTTTGTTCCTAAAGAGATGCTCTATTGTTCCAAACAGCTGTGAAAGGAACAAAGCAGACCAAGTTACTGGTTCATATTGAAGGGAATCGCCAAGCCTTCCATTTGCCTGGTGGGGGTAGGGAGGGAAGAGATTCATTTCCCTTTCTGTTACTTCCTTTGGCTCCTATGCTCCCCACACTTTAATGTGTGCAGGGGAACAACCCAACAGCGTCCAGCTACAGGGAGCTTTGCTGAGATACTCATTCCTCTGTTCCTTCGAATACATGAGGAAAAAATGGGTTGGGCCAAACTAGCAAGAGTGTGCTGTTGAGGCAAATGCAGTTACTCCCTTCCTCTTGCTCCCCAAGACAGTGGCATAATGGGTAGGAAAGTGTGTAAAATTCATGCAACCTTAAGCAGCATTAACTCCTGCTGTGCGTTCTGTGAATCCCCACCCTGCACCTCTGAGGGGTCACAAGGTCTGGCAGGAATAGCAGCACAAGATCTTTGCAATAACTCTAGCTGTAAGAGTAGACAGTAATCTTTAAAGATCTGTACAGACAGATCCACAGATCCAACTGATGCACAAATGAACCAGTCCACTGGCTTCTGCATTCTACATACATTCTCAGTTTCCATGAATGAGAATAGGAATTACGCACAAGAGAGAGAACAGATTTGCACCTTTAAAATTAAATGCAGGGCATATGTGAACAAGGAGTAAACTTATTCAGTTAAAGGAAATCCCACAAGGCAGTCCAGACCATGTATTCAGTTTGAACAGCGAAGCAGTTCCACAGATCTGCTAAAGGAATGAACATTTAAATGAATGAATCTACTGTAGACCCGTGTTTGTGGCTTCAATGTGCATCCTCCCCATCTTCTTAAATGAGCACTTGATAAAGGAATGCATGTAAGGAAGGCCTTTCCATCATAGGGATGACACTGTCAGCACTGACATCTCTTCTACCCACAAACCCCAACCAATCCAAAGGGGAAAAACAAACAAAAAGCCACACCCTGAAATATATTTTAAATAAAAAATGGTGAAAAAGTAAACCAGTGAAATCTAAAGAGAAACCCCAAAACAAAACCCTTGTTTTAATACCAAAACCAGAAGTGACAGACACGCCATGAAGTCCACGAGGGACTCTGCTACTGATATTGAATTTACCTGGAAGGCATTTCTATACCCCAGCAATGGACAGCAACAGAAAAACGATCGATTCACCTGAGCAACACGGTTGCAATGGAACTAGTATCTTGCATTTATATCTACGCAGGCGGTGGAGTAATGGGCCCACATGGAGTGCTTGATGTCAAGGGTCTCCCCATGCTGATCTAAATGCAACTCTTGGGCCTTAACTACTGTGACTTTCTCTCAACACTTCAGCATGAAGGAATGAGCGGTGATTTCTCCCTTTTTTTTCCTTCTCTCCTGAAAATCTCATCTGTTTTCATTTCCTTAAACTTTACTCCTCCGCCCAAAAGGCCTGAGGATGCTTAATGGAAAGGAAAAAAAGAAACAAGAATCTGTACAAAATCGAAGTTCCTAGAAGGTAAATACATAAATACAAACTTTTACCATTAAAAGGAAACAATAATGCTGATGGATTATGCAGCAGCAAAAGGGCATGTCCCCTGTCATGAATCTGTGGCTGCAAACACGTAGGCACCATGGTTGCCTACTAAACCACACACAGACTATTGGTGGACAAAACTCAGATTTTCACAGGTCTCCCCACTTGAGCTGAAGCAGAATATCCATTAGTCATCAGCAGTATCTGGGCTTTATTTCCTTCAGGGGTGGCCACTAAAAGGTGGTGACTTTCCGTCCAGCAGAAGGTAACGGAAGACAAACAACGTGGGCTAGCCCATTAGATTATATGCAAAACAAGTTGAAAAGTATGCATCTGCTTCCTCCTTTCTCAGCTGATTTATTACAGCTTTTTTTTTTTTTTTTGGTGGTGGGGCATACTGCAGCGATGGAGTGGTTGTAGGTGGGCACCGCCCAGATCCCAACCACCCCCACATACACACACAAAAATTATTTTGAATTTCTTTTTAAATAAAAAGTTATAAGAGTAAATTCTGACCTCAGGTGCAAGCATACATGGCTGCAGTTAAGCTCAGCAGGAACTGCACACTTGCTCTTGAAGTTAGGATTTGACCCTTTTATTCACCAAGCCACAAACTGTGGCATCAGATTCACAGAATGCTCTTACTAAGATTGATCCTGCATGAACTTATTGAAGATGAACACAGGAGGAGTCCCACAATGGGACAGCTCACATGCTGAAAGTTGACCTCGGGTGAGTTTGCAGAAGCTGGGCCAAAATAGTTATAATTCAAAGACTTTAATCCATGCTATTGGCTAGGAATTATTACAAATCAGCTATTTTTGAATTAGGGGAGAGGATTCAGATGCTTTTACATGCAACACCTCTATTTTTGCTCTCTATTACCTTAAATCACGAATTGCTTTCTAGCTACAAGTATTAAAACTCAGAAAACAACAGGTTTAGTGAAACAAGATGACTTTTCATGTGCCAACTATAAGAACAGACTAAAAAGTGTGTTACCCCCAGACATGGTAGTATTGCACGTGTTTTAATTGGAGTATATTTTAAAGCTCTGATTACTCAGTTGACTGGCATAATCAGTACATGGAAATATAGAAACCTGGTTTCCTAAATGGGATTGGACTTCTAACAATGAAGATTTGGTATTATTTTTAATTCACCAAAGAAATAATAGAAAACTGGACCTCCTTTTTTTTTTTTTTAAATTGATGTCTTCAATCCCACATGATATTAAACTTTCATAGAAATATCCTATAAAATCCTATCAAATTTAACAATAATATTTTTCTATAGATTTTTTAAAACAAATCCCATAGAAATATATACCAGGGAGAGAATTCTCTATTTATTAATAGTCAGATTGTTCAAAACACCTATAGAAAAGTTATTTCTATTAAATTCTAAAGGACTTTCCATAAGGGTTGCTTCTCAGAATGCTATTTATTTCTGAAGTCCTGCAACACAACACATTAATGTGTTGTTCTGCCTTTAAGTTTGCTCCTTTTATTATCTAAGGTGCCTAAAATATCAGAGGAGAGCTCCTTAATAAATAGATTCATAATGCTCATCAGCTAATGAAAACCAGTTGCAGTCTGCTCTCCTTCTCTGAGTTGCATGCGATGCAAAGGAAAAGATACTTTCACTCAGAACCACATACTTTCAGCCTCTTCTCGCTCCCTAAAGCCCAATACCAGTCTGAATCAGTGAGGAGGATGTGGTCAGCAAAACTCAAGCGTCAAGCCTCCCACACCTTAGTTAAATCAGGAGATGCCCTTGGCTAGCTAGGCAGAGGTGAGTTTGCTTATTTTCCTTCCCGCTGTTGTAGAAGCTCAACCCATGATGGCAGTTCCTGAATTCCCTGAACCTTAGGGGACGTAGGGACTGTCACTTCCCACTCTTCCTTCACCTTTGGTGAGCTAGTGAGCAAAGAAAAGCAAGAGGAGCCCCTTAGTTATAAAAACTTCCAGACAAATCAAGGTGTGCTGTAAATGTTATTATCCATCTCTTTCCCCTTTACTGTGAATGCAAGGGTCCAAGAGGCAACCTGGCACCAGGATATACTACTTTGAATGGTTCAGAGGGCATACAAGGCTTGGTGGGACACAAGTTATGGCTTCCATCTTGCCATCTCACTCTCTGCTAGCCTTTCCTCAGAACAGGAGGCATACACTAATGCTGAATTACTTGGCAGTGATGCAGGTGACATTTTTGCTATGAAGTTTCAGCTTATTAAGATTGCTTTGTTTCATGTCCCCCTGTCTGTTAAGTTGGTTCTTATTAATCTTTTTATTATTATTGTTGTTGCTGCTATTCTTTTAGTTTTACCTCTGTTTTTCTCTAGTCAGATCCATGGCCTAAAGGAAACAAAAATTCCCCCCCCACCCCCACCCGTTGAAATCTCACTGCCATGTTGCTCTCCATGCTAGCACCTCAGAAGCAAGAGAGCAAATGGAGAAAAGGGCATCTGTCTGGATAAGACATGGGAGCTGTTTTGATGCTCTGTCCTCAAAATTTAATGAAAGTAGGGCCCTTTGAGAAGCCCCTGTGGAAAGGCAACATAATCATCTAGCTTAGATGAATATTATATATCTCAAACAAACACACACATAAAACATCAAGGCATATAATTCCATGTGCAAAGAGACAATTCCCCTGTCCTTCCCAGAAGTATGGCTTCCATAGATCTATGGGGCGAATGGCATTAGTCATAAAGTTCTGCCATCCTGGAGGCAACCTACCTTGACTGTACTTGGAGTATATGATCCTTTTGATGATGTGTTCTTTGCAAAAATTCACTAACTAAATATACCCTGTTTTTGCAGATGACAAACATATTAGTTTTGTTGCTTTTCCAAATGAGTGGGTGAGAGAGAGAATAAACTGGTTAGATAAATTACAGCTCTTGCCCGTTGCCTTCTACTCCCAACGTTTTATAGCAAGCAGAGTTCCTAGACGATGATTTGGTTACAATACATCTGCATTACCTCTGCAGCAGGAGCCTGGCATGCTGACATTAGAGAAATATGGATCCAACTCATATCCAACACATTGGTTTAAAAGACAATTGCAAGTAATGACACTGGAATTAGCAAAATCTGCTAGTGCAATTTTAAAGAGACAACAAAGCAAGAAAGTGATGTTAAGTGTCTTTCACCCTGCATTCAATTTATTAGACCAAAACCACTTTGTAACAATAACATGTATATTAGGGCCTAATCCACAAATAACACAAGTATACAACAGGAGTTATACTCATGCACATAAGGGCAGATTATATTGCAGCCTGAGCCCAATATTGTACTGATTGTATGGAGCAGAAAATCACTTTTAGATTAAGGAAAGGTTAAAAGTCCTGCATTAGGCAACTTTTACACTATTTAGATACACTCAACTTTCTCTTTAACCCTCAAAATGCTGCAGTGAGCTAGAAGAGGTGGGAAGATAAAATTGTAATTTGAGAGAAAAAAACCCACCATAAGATATAAATAAGATTCCTAAAAACTGTAAAAACCTAGGACAGATTGTCAAGAGGATTTCAAAATGTTCCTTATTTCAAGAGCAACTGATGTCACCATCATAAGTAGAGGAAATATGCTTCCAAATCTGGCTTTCAAACATAGGATGCATTGGACAAAAGAGTGCACAAGAAACTCGATATTATTTATGCCCATTATGCTAGGAAAGCATCTCTCATTTTCTTCTGTCTGAGCTCTTCTGGAATTCCTGCCATTCTGATACATCTTAATCTGACCCAGTGTGCCTTCGTCTCTGTTGTCAGAAGAGTATTGTGCTAGTGTATCATCAGAGCTTCTTTTGTAAAAATAAATAAATAAATAAAAAGTGCTGGTAGTACTTGGTCAGGGACCTGGGGCCTCTGGCGGTGGCAGCAGGAGGCGGGGCCGCATCGCTCTGAAAAAAAGATGCCGGTACCCAGTACCCCTGAGTACCATGACAAAAAAAGCCCTGTGTATCATTAACACTGCAGCCTTCGTCTGACTTTAAACAACATTTTCAAATGTCTTCACAGAGATCACAGTCAGCCAGAGTAAGCTAGTCTTTACTTTCTAGTTATGTCTGACACTGCTTGGTAACTCAGATCCCACTATTCTGAAACGGAAAATACAGTCCCATCCTGGTCAACGAAGTCTTGGGAGTAAAATGCCAAATCTTTCACAGAAATAGGTTTATTGTTCAGCATTGTATCTCCCCTCTGACACACTATTCTGCAAATAACTAAAAAGCACCAAAAATTACAGATCTAGGAGAGCAGCATGGCCCTCAGTTATGCATCATCTTCAGCCCCCTCCACTCAGGCTGCGCATGGTGTTTATAGCAATCCTGCCCAGTTTTGCTTCAGAAAATCTTAGTAATAAAATGAGAAAAAAACATCTTGCAACAGCCAACCACCCTGTTGGCTGCCAATTCTTTCACAGTGACCTCAGCCGGATCTAGTCTAGTGTCCACAGCCCTTCTCAGAAGTATGATCATCTTGAGCAAAATTAAGGGCCTTGCTTAAAATTCCTACTTTCCTGTGAAGCAAGAGGTATTATTTGACTAAAAAGAAACCAATTTGGAGAGAAAAGAAGGGATTAGTAGGAAAGTTCCATTATTAGAAAATCTTACAACCTAGGGGGCCTAATAAAGCCGAATATGAATTATGGAAGATTGCACGGAGGAAAAGCTACCATGGAAATGAGAAGGAAGAGGAGGAGATCAGACAGTCTACTGTCCTCATGTTGTTAGAGAGACTCTGGACCTTTTTGATTTAATGTTATTTACTGTTAAATCTATCTTGGATCTGACAGTAATAGCAGCACATGTTTTCCTTCTAAATGCTTCCTATTTGAAAAATTACAGTCTGCCTTCCTGGACACTCCCATCCTTTTGTTTGTTTTTGTTTTCCCCCAGTTAAATTAATTCTTAGGGTTTGTTTTAGAAAGTTAAAAACATCTGGTACCAGCAAAAATCGTTCTATCGTAAGAGCCAATGAGCAACAGTAACCCCATGGTGATTGCTTTAACAATGAAAATTAACTGGTGCATACCGTACTCTCATGTACTGAATCCAGACAATTTTAATTTTCTTAACATCCCTCCCCACACATATATACAAACACCCCTAATGATGCACATTTGTATAGGCTTTCCTCAAGTCTTTCTACAGTTGCCTCTTTTTACATGGGAGCATTTTGAGTGTATAAATGCTGCTTTGCTTCTTGCATGATCCAGCTCAAGCCAGAACCTTGCTTTCTTTGCTCCACCCCCAGGCTCATTTCATAAGGACAGATTTCTCTGCAGGCTTTTAAATCAGTCCGGCACTTTCACACACATTCTAAAAGCCAGTTTCTTCTAGCTTCCCCTCCTTTGACAGTTAAAGTTTCCAGATGAGATGTAAACACTCCACAACTGTTGTCCTCCCCCCGCCACACCCCAAAACACACATATACACACTCTCCTTATTTCTATCCATGTACTTACACATTTAAGGTGAAATTGTGGCTCTGAGAAAATAAGTAACAAAACTCCCAACCTTAGTGGAACCAGAATTTGACTGCAGGTTCTTCAGAGTCCAGAAAATTGGAAGACAATAATTTAGAACTCTTAATAAAAAAGTTTATTATGCTGAAAAACCAAACTCATGAAAATAATGATATAGCATGTTCTATCAACAGCATTTTGTCAAAACAGCAGAAGAATCACTATCCCCATGTTATCAAAGTGGACACTTTGGCACTTAAAGGTGACAAAACTTACATGAGTATTTGATTAATTTCCCTCCCATCTCCACCAAGGAGAGAGGGGCTTCTGTCTGTGCGCTATTTTGGTTTTCTATTAGTGTAATGCACCCACTGTAATATTATCCTATATCCTCCTTTGTTTTCTTTCCTGTTAAGATTATCCCAGAATAAATCTGGAATACATAAATGGAATTTTCCAGTACTGATAAATAGGGACTGGCAGGAGACAAGCTAGTATTCAGATTTTTGAACTGCTTTCTACCCACCATAAGTGATTCTTTACATACTTTTCTTCTGAAGGTCATGAAATGTTCATGCATTTTTCTGTATGAATATAAAGTTTTTGTACTTCTGCAGGCATCTACATTGAAGTAACTTGTTAAAATTACTTCATCTGAAACAAAAAGGTAGCAGGCTGCCATTCTGAAATGACAGTTTTTAAAATTCCTTATCAATCTTAATTTTAGCAAAGTAGATTGTGTTTAGTCCTAATGTCTCCAGAGCAGATATAGTTTATTGCAACCTGCTGAAGCACAGGGGGAACTTATCAATCATTTCTTCTGGAGTTCCTCCATGCCAAGGTACTAGATTAACATGGAAATCTGAGCCTCACCGAAGTCAATGGTAAAATTCCTTTTGACTTGAATAAGCCAGGCTACATGACTCCCATCAGAATGCAAAGAGCTCTACAAGGCATCACATGGTACCCGCCAGCAGATAATTGCAGATCTCCTTGCAACATCCATAGATGCCATGCAAAACAGGGAAGACATGGAACACAAAGAGTTAAAGGAAGTCATGAAAAGGTCAGACTCACAATGGGCTGCTTGGGGGATTGCTACCATAGGCAGGTCTGTGGTTGTGGTTTATCTTCTGAGTCACTTGAACTTAATTGTAAAGAGTAAAGGGGAGAAACAGGAAACAAAAGCACAATGAAAAAACAGCCTTGCTAAGATTTAACAAGAAAGCCCAAGTCTGTTGTCAGCCATTTTCCCCTCAGGAAAGTTAGCAGCAAGCAAAAATACCTCAATTTTCTCAATAGAACTCTAATGCCACAGGTTATATAATTGCGTCTTTAACCACTCATGTAGGAAAGGATTTTAGAACAATGTTTTCTACACGCCATTTCCCCTACTCCCATCCCCACCCCTATCTAATCATTAGTGACTAGGGAAACAGGATGTATCTGTTACATATTCCTCCTTTTTTCATGATGCATACCTTGATGCATATGTAAAGAATGATTCGGCATAGCCCGTCTGCTAATTGGAAATTAGTCACTTTCTTATAACTATCTCACCCTTAATGGCCCCAAATCACTCCTGCTTCATAAGACAAATAATATCTACAAGCCATGAAATAACTCTTGGCGCTTGAATCTCAAGAACATTGTCTAAACTGATTAATCTCCTAGTTTCTCTGTGAGATGAGTAAATATTGTCCAGAGCATGCAGATAAGAAAACCTACACAGAGGACATTAGTGCAAGTCAGTGATAGGTGGGATAGGACAAACCCACAAGTTACTGGGTCTCTGTTCTATGCTGAGACCATTGAACTATCGTCTGTTACATGATCATATGATTTCTCAGGTAATACTATACAATATCTTTTTAGGTACAGCTAAGAGCTCATGTATGTTAAGAGAAATCCAGGAAAGTAATTTACTACAGGAGGAACTGGTAGTGCTGACTATCGTAAAGTTTGTATCCATTATAATTATGCCAAACTTCAACCATCTGGGCTGAATTTTTCCATGCCAGGCCTAAGGCTGAATTGTTCTGGAAAGTTTCAGTTAGAAATGGTTCAACCATTTCTGAGAATGTGATTAGGGGATAACACACTTTTGCCCATGTTAAAAATTCTCTTACAATTGTGTAATTGAGAAGCCTTAGCACCTCTGTGAGATGAGACTCAAAGCGCTGGCTTTTTTAGCCTAACCAAAAGAAAGTTGAGGGAAGATATGAATGCTCTGTATAAATCCATCAGAGGGATAAATACCAGGGAGGGAGAGGAATTATTTAAGTTCAGCACCAATGTGGACACAAGAACAAATGGATGCCCACATGCTTAGGGTTTAGATGATCACCATATTTGGGGTCAGGAAGGAATTTTTCCCCCGGGACAGAGTGGCAGGGATCTTGGAGACTTTTTGCCTTCTTCTGCAGCATGGGGCATGGTTCACTTGGTGGTGGATTCTCTGTACCTTGAAATCTTTAAACCATGATTTGAGGACTTTAATAACTCAGTCATAGGTTGGGGGTCTATTAAAGGAGTGGGTAGGTGAGATTCTGTGGCTGGCGTTGTTGCAGGAGGTCAGACTATATGATGATAATGGTCTCTTCTGACCTTAAAGTCTATGGCTATGTACACACTGGCAAGTTAGTTCGAATGAAGGAGGCTTAATTTGAACTAACTTAAGCCATGGCTACACTAGGCTTTAGTTAGTTCGAATTAAGGGCTTCCTTAATTCGAACTAATAAATTCGAATAGGGCTTCAGAAGTAAGGCTTTAATTCGAACTAACTAGTTCGAATTAGCCAATGTGGCCATGTTAATTCGAACTAATTTCTTAGTTCGAACTAACTGGTCATTAAAATGAATGGGGATTGCTAATTCGAACTAAGCAAGTGCCATGACTTTTTCTAGTTCGAATTAAGCTAATTAAAATAAATTCCAAAGGGGTAGCCATGTTAGTCTATTGTAGAAAGACAACAGAGTCCTGCGGCACTTTTAAAGACTAACAGATTTATTTATTGCATGAGCTTTCGTGGGAGAAATCCACGAAAGCTCATGCGATAAATAAATCTGTTAGTCTTTAAAACTGCCACAGGACTCTGTTGTCTTTCTAAAATAAATTAGAATTAGTTAGTGTGAACTAACTAATTCGAACTAATTTTAGCAAGTGTAGACATAGCCTATGAGTCTAACCTGTTCATAAATATCTCCAGTGATTAGGATTGCAAACCTTCATTGGAAAGTCTGTTCCAGTGCTCAACTA
This sequence comes from Pelusios castaneus, assembly GCA_007922175.1. NCBI lineage: Eukaryota > Metazoa > Chordata > Testudines > Pelomedusidae > Pelusios > Pelusios castaneus. The sequence continues at coordinate 24,693,636 of ML685755.1, read as the reverse complement.
TCAGTTAATTCCATGTACACTGGACATGCTCCAGCCCAGAGCTGCAGTGTCTGAGCAGGATTTGCCCAGACTTCTTCTGAGGGCTCACTGTCGTACCAGACTCTAGAACGGAAAGCAGATTGGAAGTTTTTATATGCTGGTGGGGTGGAGAATCTTCATAGACGTTTTTAACAGCAAGAGGAAGGGCAGGGCAAGTCTTAAATTGCTAATGATCCAAAGAATATTTTTTCCCTTTTATGAGCACTAGATCTAATTTGTTTTTTTAAATAGGAAGGAAAAGTAAATTGGTGATTCAGCTTGCACCTGATCGGTTTCAGAGTTAGTGAGCTTCTGCTCTGCAACACCCTGAACTTATCTCCTCGTGGTCTACATGTCAGAACACATCTGGCAATTTCCATTACTGAGGTTTACTACTCGGAAGCCTGAAAGCACTGCCTGTATCTGAGAAGTGGTTTAACAGATTGGAAAACTCCCTGTAGTTCTGTTGTGGGTAATGGCCTCTGTTTCTTCTTCATTCCCCATTAGCTATGCCACTGTTTTTATCCTTCAGCTTGAGCCCATAGCACTGCACTGTGGCTTGTTGAATAAGTATGTTTAGGACATCATCTTAACAATTTTTTGTAACCACTTTGCATGGGAATGTTAAGAGCTTCCATTGTATCACCACAAAACAAATGAATTTTCATTGGCAGCAGTCATTTCTGCCAGTAAGACATGAATGTTACAGCACATTCTCTGGACAGGAAAAAGCCAGTTGGCCAAGAGTGTCTTTCATATTTTGTTACCATTGACGTGTATGACCTCATTTCTCCTGATTTATAATTTCTGTTAACTATGACATTCCTTCAGTTACCGTCGGTCAACAGACCTTCCCCTTTCCAGTAAAACCAACTGCTTCAACACTTACATTATTAATGTTTAGCATCACTTTTCTTGTTCTCAGGGGTGGAACCTGTTCATTAGCAGTTGTATCCTTTCCACGGCAATGGTATTGCAGATGACAGTCTTAACAGAGTCTAGTGCTCACCTTCTTCAATTTAAACTGACTTCTTCTAAAATCATGTTTGCTTTCTTCACCACAGCTGACATCAGATTCTTCTACAAACATCTCCTCCTGGATTTGAATAGATTCTGTGTATGCTCGTAAGCCATTTCTGTCTGCTTACAAGTGCTTTAATGACATGACAATACCATCTGGCCTGCAACATATTAAAGACCCACAGACATTTAGGATATGAATGCACTTGCAAAATTTGCCGACATAATTCACCATGGTGGAAGCACTTTTGTCGCCAGGATTGGTATTTTTACATCTTGCTTTTTAATCTTGACATGATGATAAAAATATTTGAGCTCTTTCTCCACTCGCACTTCTACTGTTGTTACCACATAATGAATTATGGGTCTGAATTTTGCAACTATAGGCAAGATCTGACCATAAAGCTTTGAAATACAAATATTCTGTTTAGAGATGCTTGTGCATCTCAGATATATTTTTAAGAAAAATAGTTTCTAAACAGAATGTTTTTCAAAATTTCCCACAGGGTTGTCAGCAGCTCATAATAAAGAAAATGCTAATGATGTAGCCTGGAGAAGAACATGTGATAAAAATAAATTGAAATGCAGTTCATCTCCATTGTACAAGCCACTGGTCATAACTGGCTGATCATAACTAATCCCCAGTATCTGAATTGGGAGGAGGAAAAAATAATTAATTATGGCTGATAATGTCTGTGATAGGAAGAATGTTTTAACCTTGAGAAGGGTGAACTGGATTTAGGCCCAAAGCTGCCCATAGTTAGAAGCAGCACTGGAGAAACCACAAATCTTTATCACAAATCCTTTCAAGGTGGTGGGGTATTGGAGATCACACGTAACAGTAGAAAGGATTAAAAAAAAAAAAAGAAAATATTTAATTAAACCAGGAAAGAAGAAGGTTTTTTCCTTGCAGTTTAAAACGTCCTCAAAGACTGAAATATCGATTAGCACATTTGCCCATCTGCCAGTTAGGTTTGTTTTATTCAATGAAAAAATCAGAAGCAGTTTAAACAAAGTAACCATATGCTTAATTCTGTAGTAAACACCACATTACATGCTAGTACATGGATACATTGAGAACATGCATCATGGTGGTTTAAATATTAACTCCATTTAAATGGCAGGAGATGATTCTTTAGGAACAATGAGTGTCAGATTATCATGTGGGACTAATTTTGATCTCACATGCATTGTTGAACACAATTTTAATTTTCATGAAGTTATTTTGAATTTATTCTGGTGTAAAGGACTGATCCAAAGCCCACTGAATGTTAGCAAAAAGACTCCCATTTGATTCCAATCAGGTCCTGTACATCTATGAAGAGATATGCATACACTCATATTACGTATTTATTTCATTTATTTGTATAACGTATCTGCCCTTCCCACCTCACACTATCGCTACAAGGGCCTTTCAGTATACAATGCTCTACCTAATAAGAGATTTGTTCTCTAACCATTTTGTCTGTACCCATTTCCTGCACATCTCTCTTCCCCACCCCCACCCCTGCCTCGTCCAGTCCTCCTTCTTCAGAAGAAAGAGTCCCTGGGAATTCTAATTGGTTATGGACAGTTACCTGGGCCTACTCTACACTACAAAGTTAGGTTGATGAAAGCCACCTTGCGTCTAGCCAGCTGTGCATGTGTTCGCACTTAAATTTGTCTCCCACTGATGTAAGAGCCCTGTTATAATGACACAGTAACACCACCTCTAAGAGTGGTGTTGAGCCATGGTCAATGTCCGAAGTTTGATGTAGCATGAGTGTAAACACTACGTTATTTTTGTCAACCCTAACAGTCGTCCAGCAGTTGTCCCATGATGCCTGACACTGACTTGCTCTGATCACAATCGAGAACTCCAATGCCCAGGAGTCACAGAGAAAAGAAGGTCCTGCTCCCCGCTAAACCCCCATGCATCTGTGAGATGCATTTTCTTCATTATTCAGCTTGGAAACCACACCATTGTGTGCAATACTACTCAGCCAACCATGCCAGCTTCATGCTCCAGTCACACTCCAGCTTGTAGAAGAGGGGAAACATTGGACCTTCTGGGCTGGGGGGAAGAGAAGGCTGTGCAAACACCAATATGGAGCAGTCACAGACCTGTGGATTTTTATGAGCAGATTGCACAGGGGATGCAGGAAGAGAGGAATGACAGGGATCAGCAGCGTGAAAATGAAGCACCTGTCTCAGACATACCAGAAGCCCAGGGTGGCTCTCAGTCAACCCAGTGCCAAGCCACAGACCTGCTGCTTTTGCAAAGAGGTGCATACCATACTTGGCAGAGAGCCACTAACATTCTGCACACCAACATGGATGCTTCTGAGGAGCAAAAACCACAGGCCCTTGGCCTGAACAGGATTAGAAGGATGTAGAGGAAGAAGATGGGGCACATGCGAGCAGGGATTATGCCATGAACCAGGATCTGTTTGAAACTTTTCTGTAGTCCAGTCAGTCCCAGCCATTGAGCATAATACAGGTGAAGGAACCTTACTAAGCGTGTGATTGTATTTTCCATTACAATGATGAACTAATGATGCCTCCTCCACTCCACAACATAGCAGGATACAACTATCAACTTTTCTTTAATTTACTCATCCTAGAAGAGGTAGAGTTAGGCAAGGGGGGCCATGCAGAGCACAAAGTGATTTCCCTTTAAAATCCTCCTGAGAGATCTTGATGTATCTTTCAAGGAAGTATTGTGCAAGCCTCTCCCAAAGGTATGGCAGCCTTGCTTCTTCCTCGACAGTAGAGCACTTTCCTACACCCATCGGTGATAACTCTCCTGCAGTCGTGCCTGTCAATCAGGCTGGCAGCAGATATGCCTTGGTGGCTCTCAGGAGCCAGCAGCACCTGTACTCTGTGCTTTTATTACTCACAGGAGTGAGATACCAGATAAAACCACCACTGCCTGTGGAAAATGGTGTCATCGCCCTATATTAATAGTTTCAAACAACCAATTAATTCTCTCCTCATTTTCCTTGCCTTAGAGGGCCATCCTTACTACAGGTGGTGCTGTGAATGATGCCATGCACAAGCATTCCAAAGCTGAAGTATCGAGAAGGAGGTCTTGTTTAAAACTATTAGGGAGCAAGGGAAGGGAGTTCTGAACCTTCACTTTCCATAGTTACTGTACCAAAGGTGGTACCTCTGTGTGTTTTATCTCTAGATGCTGCAATTGTAGTCTTGAGGGTTCCCTGTCCATACCCATGGAACGCCTGAACCAGATAAGGAGAAAAAAGAAGACTTGGGATGGCATGTTCTATGAGATTCTGCAAGCCAGAACTGCATCAGACCAGGAACAAAGGATAAACACTGCAGACACTCTGAAGAAGGAAAGAACAGACAGGAGAAACATCCCTGAGTCCCAGCAGGAAGAGGAGAAGGAGATGCATAAAGAAATAATGGGTTTCTCTGGCAGCAAACACAGATGCTGCAGACTCTTCTGGAACTACAGATTCAATAACCATGGGCACGCCTCCCTTTGCAGTGTATAGAGAACTCCTTGTAGTATTTCATTACCCTCCTCTCCCCCTCAATATTCCATGTGATATCAAGGGCTGCATCTCTACCTGTCACTCCATCCCATGGAACATTAAGGATAACCACAGCTTCACATACACTGACCTGTGAAAGCCATGTCTGCAGTATGTGTAGATGAAACAAACATAAATGCTCTTTCCCCTTTCTGTTCCATTCATTTATTGAGTTTAAATATATTTGCTTTTAAATTGCATAGCTTTTTCTTTGCACTGCTTTTGTTACTTAATACAATTTTAATCTTTGGGAACTAATTCCTCTTTATTAGCTCAATATGTGCTGCAGAATGCCTACCTTTCTGAAAGTAACCCCTGCCTTGTTACTGTCCAGTGTAACACACCTCATAGGATCAGTGCCAATCACAGTGTAATAATCTTAAATGAACAGCAAGCACCACAGAATTAAGAGGTGCTTTGATAGTTACATTCAGAGATACACCAAGTACCACACAATTTCTAACAGGCCCCAAAACAGCAGAGCCAACTACATCACAGTCCACCAAAACACATCACTATGGCTCACTGTTAAAATACTCTTTCAAAACCTCCCTAAGCCATATAGCTCTATAATGAGATCTTCTAACAGTTCTTGTGACTGGCTGTTCAAATACTGCAGTCGGTCGCTCCATCTCTACCCTGGCATCAGCTTGTCCCCCTTTGCCTCACAGATATCATGAAGGACACAGCAGGCCCTCCTGTCTTGTGATTAAACAATACCAGTGTCCCTTCCAGCCACCAAAGCACATTCAACTGCCATTCTTTATCTGCTGGGCCAGGAATATAGAGAACATTATCGGATGGAGAAAGTTGTAGGCCGCGAAGTTGACTCCTTGCTCCCATTCACCCCTGCGTGCCTCATTTCTGCCCTCACCATTCACTGCTGAAACTTCCCAGAGGGCAGTGAACTGGACAGTGGTGGTTGGTCCACTCAGATACTTAGCCATGGTGCTGTCCGTTGTGTATCGACACAAACATGCCTGGTTAGTATGTGCAGCACCAACACAAGGAGCCCAGGACATGTGCACACACAAGCGCTATTCTAACTTTGGTGGCGTTATGACAATGTAGCGGGTGTCAACCAAAGATTTGTAGTAGAGACTTGGCCCTCTGCTAATGCTGCCTATGACATAAATATTAAAAAATCAGGTCAAAGCTACCTTTTGAAACTGTCGCCAGGTCTTGTGTAGGCTGGTGATAGCACTGTCACTCTTGAGAATCAGGAAGGTTTCTGAGGCCATGTACACACTACAGGAATAATCGCGCAACAAGCCCGTTGCGCTTTAAAAGTCACGTGATTTTTGTAGCGCAGTATCGCATCCACACTGAGCCGCTTGTGACGGAACAGAGCCCCCCCTGCAATTCGCGATTTCACAAGAAACCCAATTGAATTGTGGGAACCTATCCCACAGTTCCATCCATCCTGATTTGATGCTAAGAATCCTGGGTAGAAGGAGAGTAGCGCTAAGCACCATGGGTAAAGTCTTGGTTTCCCATGGTGCATTCTGTTCCCCTTGGGTCACGAGAGTTGCTACTAGCAACTTGCGCCCATTTTTAACAGTAGCGCATCGCTTCCCGGAAGTCCTTTTTGCAGCAACATGGATCCAGCTCTGATCTTGACTGTCGCCTTCAGGAAAATGAATACATCTCGGCTGGTGGCACAGTATGCGTTGAATCAGTATGAATCAGAGCAGGATTCGGATGACCCTGGGCTGGTGACTGCCATGCAGAACAACAGCACCGCATTGCTGAGCTCCTTCACAGAGCATCTGCACACGGTGCACCGCCGGTTCTGGTCACGGAGAGACAAGCACTGAGTGGTGCCGAATGACCATAGAGTGCGCCTTTGGGCGCTTAAAAGGCCGCTGGCGCTGTTTGTACGGGAGGCTAGACTTGAATGAGGACAACATTCCAGCCGTCATTGCGGCATGCTGTGTCCTGCATAACCTCTGAAAATAGGGGAGAGAAATTTCCCTCTTCATGGGATGTGGAGGCTGAGCAGCTAGAGTTTGCCTTCCAGCAGCCAGCCACTAAGAGTATCAGGGAGGCACAGCTGAGAGCTGTCCGCATAAGAGAGGCACTTAGGGTGCATTTTAGTGATGGGGACGCATTGCATCACTGTGCATTAGTGTTCCCAAGCACTACTAGGTGCTGACGGGGGGGGGGGGGCGCGTTGCCAGTGGGCGTGTACTGTACTATGCTCGAATGAGTGAATACTAAACATGCAACAACTAATTTTATTGTGTATCAAAGACACTGTGCACAGTTCAAGTGATTCAATTTTATTACTATAAAACATTAAATATTTACAGTAAGCAGTGCCTGCAAAAGGGGCTATAGATGCATGTAGGTGCATGTCTCAATGCCATAGCTTGGTGCAGGAGTGGATGTAACATTGTACCAGGAGGGTCCCTGGGCTTCGAAGAACTGCTTTGAGGGAGAATGGGGCATGAGGGACAGAAAGTCTTGCTGTGGCTGCGGGAGGGGTGGGGGAGGGGGCGAGCCTGGAGCAGCTGGGTCTGCAGACCAACCATGGTCTTCAGCAGTTGGGTCTGCTCCTGTAGGATGCTTATGAGAGCATCCTTCTGCTTCTGCCTCTTCAAATTGCTCTCTTTGTGCTCCTGCCGGCACTCCTGCCTCCATTGTCTAGTCTCCCTTGCTGATGCCTCGGACTGCATCAGCTCCTGGAAGATATCCTCCTTGCTCCTGCGAGGCCTCCTCCTTATCTGTCTCAGCTGGTCAGCTGGCGCAGACCACCAACCGGCAAAGGTCATTTCTAAGGAAAAATGAAAGATCATAAGTAGTGCTATTGTTCTCGCTTTGGTTAAGGAGCCGCTAATATGCTCTGCCGCCACATTCCTCAGTGCCCACCGGACAGGTCATAGCCGGGGACTGAAAGGGCTTTTGCAAAGGGAGGTTCGGGTTGCCGAGACAAGACACACAGCTCCGTGAACTATTTGCAGTGCTTTGGGCGATTAGTTCACATACGGCACTGCCATGGAAGCTGATATCTCGCTGCTTAGAGTGCCTCTGCAAGCCAGAATGCATATCCTGCATGTCACTGGTTTTCAGCCAGGACCGTACGTAGCAGGCTTGTGCGCAGCCATGGTTCCCGCTGCTGTTCCTTGCAACTGGCAAGGGAGGGGAAACTGTTGCTCTCCCATCAAATTTAACTAGGAGGCTGTGGAAGTACCTCGAGGACACCTTCAGTGATCTCAACGGAGAAGATTTCTTGACAATTACAGCATGCGTTGATGGACCCTCCCCATCCAAAAAAAAGAAAGGATGAAACTCAAAACGCCTATCTCCCACCCGCTCTTCATTTGCCCGCAAAGCTTATCCAGCTAGCATAGAAACCACTTCTGATGAAACTTACCAGAGCTCCCCTCTGCTGCGTCTGAAGACAGTATGGAGAAGGAATCTGGGCAGCACATGTTGGGTGGCGTGGAGAACAGCTCCTGGTTCCCTAGGTCGGCTGCAGCGCTTTCACCCTCCAGGTCATCCTCCACCTCCATGTCCTCGTCGACGAATTGCTCATCACCGTCTGCTCCGGTATCCTTTTCATGGGGGTGGGGTGCCGAAGTGTCCATAGGAGCTTTTGGGGTGGTTGTGGGATCCCCGCTCAGGATTTCTTCCAGCTCCTTGTAAAATCGGCATGTAGCCAGCGCTGAGCCGGAGCGCCAGTTTGCCTCTCTGGCTCTGTGGTACGTAATCCGCAACTCCTTCACCTTCGACCTGCACTGAAGAGTGTCTCTCTCGTACCCCTTCTCTGCATGGCCTGAGAAATCTGGCCAAAAATATCGAAATTCCACCGGCTGCCACGTGACTGTGCCTGCACAGCGGACTCTCCCCAGATGCCTATGAGATCAAGCACCTCAGCTGTGGTCCAGACTGGAGCACATTTGCTGTGTTGAGCCGCCATTGCTCTTGGAGAACACAGCTGCAGCTGCACTCCACGCCAAGCAAACAGGAAGAGTGAAGAATTCAAAAATTCCCGGGAATGATGGGAGGGCGGGTACAGTCACATCACAGTCACAGAGCACAGAAGGAAGTGCAGAAGGGATGGAATTGGAATTCTGGGACATTTCCAGAGGTTTCATATTGCGTGGCAACCGTACACACACGAACTATCGCGAAATAGCTGTTCCGCGGTAGCCGCTACCACCCTCGTTTTGGTGGTTTACATGTTGCGCGGTAAGACGGCTGTTACCGCGCAACAACATGGATTTGTGTGTGGACGCTGTGCTCACTCCATTGACGACTTGTTAATAGCTGTGTTGAAACAGATTAATAACAAATCACAGCTTCAAAGAGAAACTGCAGAACTCGAACTTATATGCAAATTTGACTCAGTTGCCTTGGGGTTAAACAGGGACTATGGATTTTTCTCTCATTACAACAGGTGATTTGACCTCACCCTCCTCTATGTGCTGTTCCCCAGTGTTTGAATCCTAACACCTATTTTGATTTGCTGTTACAGTCTGACCTGATCCTATGTCATACACTCCCCTGCATTTAATTTCCTCCCATTCTGTAAATTTCCCATCTTCAAAGCATCTGCCGAAGTGGGATTTTCCCCCACGGAAGCTCATGCGATAAATAAATCTGTTAGTCTTTAAAAGTGCCACAGGACTCTGTTGAGTAAACCTTGTGTGGCATTCTTTATTCAGCAGTTCCACTGCCCCACCCTTTCCTCCCAGGCGTATTTACATAGCAGCAGAACTCGGATTACAATTCTCCAGTGGATTGTGCCTTATTATCCTACATTTCACTCTGCCACCAGCCACATCCTTCAAGGTCCTATCTTTCAAGCTCTGTGCCTGCAAAAACTCAGGGGTCCCAAGTGGATTAGTACATCTCCAGCTGTTTTACTCTACTTAACTAAGATGATTTAACAATTCCACCTTTACCAACAGCAAGTTATCCATGACCTAAAGGACCATATTCATTCTCAAGAAGGCAGGCACCCTGAGAAATAAAGTGGCAATATCTTGCCCTGGGGAATTTGCAGTTTTAACAAGCTGATTTACAACTGAAAGCTGACAAAGATAACTAAAGGTGTTTGCACGCCCCTTGCTTGGTTTTATAGATTGCCATCTACAGTGAAAGTGTGAACACAGCTACAGAAACTCATAGACTTTAAAATTAGAAGGGACCATTATGATCACCAGTCTGAATTGCATATTGCAAACTGCTGAACCTTACCCACACTTTCCTGTAATAGACTCCTAACCTTTGGCTGTGTCACTGAAGTCCTCAAATCATGGTTTAAAGACTTCAGATTACAGAGAATCCACCATTTATGCCAGTTTAAACCTGCAAGACCAATTCTGCCGAGGAAGCCATTTTCCCCTAGGGTCTCTACCGATCTGACCAAGGGGAAAATTCCTTCCTAACCCTAAACATGGTCATCAGTTAGACCCTGAGCATGAGGGCACGACCCTGGGAAAGTAGTATATTTACCAGTAGTTTATTGTATTGTTTATATTTGTTTTCCATAACATTTGCCAATCTAAGTGTTCCTCAATGTAAACAGAGTACCATACTAAGAATACCTTATAACATTTCTAGGATTAGAGACAAACCTCTCCCTCCATTAGAACATTTATAAAATTAGATTTTTAAACAAATATTTTTGGTTCATACACATTTAGATGAAGAAAATCTGACTTTCTTTAAAATTTAACTTTTCAGTGCTCTTTAAATATAGTTGATCTGTTAATTCTGAAGACTTATAGCACACTGAAAACAAATTGTGCCCTCAGAGTTGGCAGAAAATCTTGTAGCTGATAGTTACATCTAAGGCTGTACTTACGTTGGGAATTTGCCAATGCTCAGCTCGCTGCTTTACTATGCAAGAGCCCCGAGGTCACTCAGTTTCTAACCCAGGCCTGATTCTTCCTCCTCTTTGCACATTCTCTTACAGCTGTGCAACGGGGCAGCAAGGGTGTGTAAGACACTAACCAATCAGAAGGGCAGCAGTTTACACTCACTTTGCACAGGTGCAGTGACTGCCTGATGTTCAAGGCAATGAAGAATCAGGCTCACAACTGAGCCAGTGGGGAACAGGAACACTGCAGAGGTAATAAATTTAGCTGCAGGAGCAATGTTGATGGGGTCCAGAAGGAAATCACATCCAGTCTTCCCTATGTCCACTGGTGGCCCTAGATGGGAGGTTAAAGAAAAAACAAAGTGACTTGGGGGCTCAGAGAGTGATGCAGAGGTCCTTGAAGACTGGACAGAAAGAAGAGATATATAAATATTTAAGATGGGTTATGAGCTAAATAGTACAGAGATAGGCTAAATTAAGCAACAGACTGCTGGTGTGGTACTGCTAATTAACATACACATGAGATGTGCACTGAAGCAGGAAACAAAGCCAATTGCATCCATTGTACCTGAGAAGTGGATTAATTAGCAATTGCTGCCCAAGCTGGAGTGGTTTATTATGATTATAAAATGGATCATTTTTAAAGATGAGAACTCTAAAGGATTACAAATAGGGCATTAAACAATTGCTTGAATATTTCAAGACTCAGCATTTTCTAGGTTTATTAGTTGCTCCTTTCCCCTCAGTAGCACCTGCCCAGGGCTAGGCTGCGTGAAAATCCACTTACAACAAAGATCCAAAATGATCTCTGCCCCTGTGTAAATAAGTAGAATGAGCATGAATAACAAAAAGGTATTAACTTGGTGCTCAGAGGGTGAGGTTTCCAGTGAAGGGAGAGACTGACTCAGCTCCAACCGTCTCAAATCTTTCCTGTCACATCCCCACCTTCTCAGTCTGTACCATTCCAGTAGTTCTCTTCCCCAGCCCATGCTTTGCTGGCCATTTATACACTAGCAAAATTGGGACCCTTGTTCATGGCTGATGCAGCCAGGGCCATCCTTTGGGGGGGGGGCAAACGGGGAAATTGCCCCGGGCCCCACGGTAACGTGGGCCCCACGCTGTCCCGCTCCCACCAGGGCAGTGTGGGGCCTACACTGTGGCCCCCCCACGGCCGCACTTCCCCCTCCTCCCCACTGCCTTCGAGAAGCCAAAGGCAGCAGTTCGGGCCAGGAGCACTTCCTCTGGCCCCTAGGCTGGCCCTGCTCCCTGCCCCCAGGGTGGAGCAGGCAGGCCCAGGGGCGGGGCAGGTGTGTGGGTCCCAGCCTCTGGGCCGGCTGCGGCCACCTGGAGTCCTGGTTGCGGCTGAGGCAGCGGCAGCCTGGGCCGAGGATGGCTTGCCGCTGCCCAGGGCCACGTCCGCAGCCTTGGCTCCCTGCCGCCCCAGGCCGCGGCCGCAGCCTCAGCTCCCCGGGGCCAGAATCACAATGGCCGTTCCCCGACACCCAGCCCGTAGCCAGGGCTCCCCACCGCATGGTGGGTGGCCACGGCTTCCGGTGCTAACTCCCTGGGGTGGGGCGGCCGGGGTCCCTAGGGAGCAGAGCAGGCCTCCCCCGCCCCGCACTCCCCACCAGCATGGGGGTGTGGGGGCCCCCGCCTTGGCCTATTGGCCCTGGGCCCCGCTCCCCCCTAGGGACGGCCCTGGGTGCAGCTTCACCAGTAAGAGCAATAGTGGAAGCTGTAGCAACAGCCAAGTGCTCTCTACAGCATGATCTCGACTGCACTAATATCCTCCACCATTACTATGCCTTGTACTAGACGAGGATCAAAAGAAAAATTGAGAAAATCCTTAGCATGGACAAGTGTATCTTTGATTTTGGGAAAGCACGTGGAGTAGGAGCTAGGCTGTGCTCTTTAGGGAATGTTAATAACCTAAATAATTAACTGAGGATGGCCTTGGCTTCCAGCAGATAGATGGGGAGTCACTGGTTCTCAGGGGCGTAACTTCCTGTTCACCCAGCAGGTACCGGATAAGTATCTCCATCCTCCCAGCTCTGGCATCATAGGCTATGTCTACACTTGTAATTTTAAGTCGACTTTAACTAAGTCGACTTTAAGTCAACTTAGTGTGTCTACGCTTAAAAATAAAGTCGACCTAGAGCGTCCACACTGGATGCCTAGGTCGACTTCTAGGGGCTTAGGGGGACCTACAGGAGGTCCACAGGGGCAAGGGGGCACCCCTTGCCCAATGCCAGGGGGCTCAGCCTTTGCCCCATTGTACCTAGGTACAATGGGGCAAAGGGGGACAGGGACCCTGGCAGGGCATAGGGGCAGGGTGGGCATGCCAGGCTGCCCCTGGGGCCCCCCCCCCCCGGCAGGGAGGGCATGGGGGTAGCCCTGGGGTAGCCCTAGGTCGACTTCGGGCTACCCCACGTCTACACTGGCTTAAGTCGACTCTAGGGAGTCAACTTAAGCCTTAGGTCTAATCCAAAGGAGGTGTTATACAGTCGACTTCATTTTAATAAAGTTGATTTTATTTTCCTTAAGTCGACTTAAGCTAGCTGCTTCACTTTTCTGTTACTCTGTTTTTCCACCCACCCTTTGTCTGCCTGTCTTTAGGCGCATCATTTCTTTTGGGCAGAAATTCTTATCTGTGTGTTTGTCCGGTGTCTAGGACAACATGGCTCTCCTGAGCCTACAGTGCTACTGGTATTTGTTAAGTTTGCAGAGAGGTTGCTGGCGTTTTAACCACTATGTTCTCTCTCCCTGTTCAGAGCACATCCATTCAACACAGCACTTCACATAGCCATGCAGCTGGTGGCCTGTTCACTCTCAGGTTCCTGACGCAGCTAGCAATGATGTAGCTGGACAAAAATTAGTCATACTAGCAAGTGTTTGAGCACTTTCAGTGTAGTTTTTGCATTTCTTTGTAACTGGGAAATCATCAGAAAATAAAGACAACTACATTAGTGTTCCAAACCTAAACCCAATGCGAGTTAAGGTCACTGCGTTTCAATTTGTAACAGCAATGTGGGTTTCTGCATGGGTTTCTAAATCATTCCAGTAATTGTACTTTATATAGCAAGATCACAATTTAAAGGCTGTTTAGTCAGAGATCAGTGGTGGAAAGGTGAAAAGACATTTATAAAGGTAATTCCTGACCAGACCACTACTCTCTATTCCTTGGAACTGATGTAGTTTTCATACCAGGGAGAGTTTCATCAGGGAGGAACAAGCTGCAGGAAATGAGCCAGACAGCAGCTATTAGAGGCTAGCAATGTCTAGCATGAGAGTGACAAAATTATGTATGTATTAAAAGAAAGAAAACTTAATTAGTTCAAGCTGCAGAAGAAACTTCTATCTTGAAACAAATCATCACAGCTGTGGAGGCACACACTGTGAGGCAAATTCCATTAACTACTTTCCAGGGCAAAAAAGGAAGAAACATAAAAAGTGCTGTCTTTTTTTTTAAACCCCCAAGCCCCAGTCCTAAAGTAACTTTGACTTATCAGATACAGCAAAATAAGGAAGCTGTATGAGGTGAGCAATAAGCCCCCAATTAAGTATTTTGATACCATGGTCACTCACACCTGTTAACTACTGTGATTAGGCGTCCCTGGAACACTGCTTCATCTAAATAGATCACCCTCACTGCTTTCCCATTGCTTGGACTCACTGACATGCATTGCACCTAATTTGTTCCCTCAGCAACTGGCCCAACAAAGCAGGATGCCAATTAAGTGAATAGTAAATCTGCATGCCTCAACTGCAGAAGATTTGCTCACCAAGTATTTACAAAAGCTAAATATGCCAATTGCCCCTGAAATTAAGTAGCTTTCATCAGACTGACAGGTGAAACAATTCAGATAAATTCTCATAGGTATTTGCATCCCCTTCTTACGTTGCTGGGCCCTGCTGCTGGTAGTTCCAAAGTTTGTTTTGTGGTGACCCAAAATGCACTGCCACTTTATGTGGCAATCCCAGAATAGCACTCAATTAAAGACAATTTGAGCAGTGTCCAGAAGAGTGGTGACTAAGTCATCTACTGAGGAGACCTCCTGTCAGGACTGGGAAATCAGGGATACAGAAGCCGCAGCTACATTACAAGCAAGTTTAACAACTGTTATTCAATTACACTCAGTTGCTGCACTACTACAGTACATTTCAGAGTGATCTAACTGAAAGGGAAGATACTTCTGTGGTTAGAATGCACGCCTAGCCTGTGGGAGCCCTGCATTCAAATCCTGCTCCACCACAGACAGGCTGTGTGAACTTCAGTATGTCAGTTCTGTACCTTGGTTCCCCATCTGTAAAAGGCAATAATAGCCCTACCCTACCTCCTGACAAGGGAGTAATGAAAATAAGTACATCAGAGACTGTGAGATACTCAGATACTTGTATAATCAGGGCCATAAGTATTTAGGATGGATGGATAGATAGATAGATGAGGGTTAAGTGATGCTGGAACTGGGTTCAAAATCTCACACAGACTTAAAGGTGATGAGCTGGCTCACCTCTACAGGAAGGATGCTGGGAAGGGGATCTCTAATATGTGTCAGCAAAATAATAGAAAAGAAATCCCTCAAAATAAGCTCTGCAGGAAGCTATATTATGGAATAAGAGATCATGAATTAGAAACTGGCTAACGGACAGATGGAGGAGCATCCCTCTTGACAGAGGTTAATAGCAAGGTGCTCTAAAGAACCCAATACTGTTGCTGTTCAGCATTGAAATTGGAAGGAAAACTTAAAGCCAACAAAAGAAAATGCTAATCTTAACCACACACTCAATTTAACCTGTGGAACTCACTGTTACAAGATATTACTAAATTCAAGAGTAAGATTCAAAAGGATTAGATATTTATATCCATGATAAGAACATCAATTTTTATACAAAGTTGTGTATCAGTCTTTATGCTTCAGGTCATAAACTAGCCATTAAAATGTCTGGAATAAACTTTCCCTAAAAATGTTAGACAGGTCAAACAATAGAAAGTCTAAGTAATAAAGGAAAAACCTGTTCAATAATAAGCAGCAAAACAAGATCTAAAACTTAAATAGAATTTAAAAAAGTGAATGTGGGGCCAAATCCTGTTCCCCTTCTTCTATAATTGTCCATAATGGAGTTTCTTATACCACCCTCTGAAGATGGTGGTCACTCTCAGGAGACAGTAGTAGAAATATGACTGGGCTGATAGGGAATGACAAGTCCTATATTCAGATATTTCTACCACGTCATTTGGGGATGGGTTGTAGGACTGAGTTTGCTCCATAGTAGAATGACCATAGCTTCCCTTCCACAAACCCAGGAGATCCTTCAGGGTCAGTCACAGCTACCAAGTCTTTTGCAGTGACACAGAGTTGCAATGCTAGGCCCTTCCAAGACCCTTCATAAAGGGGGATGTCCTAGTGCAGAGGACTCAGTGGAAGAGATGTTGCAGCTTCAGGATATTTTACCTTTACTAATTACTCCGTAGGGGGCTGGTAGGAGGATAGATGCACATTACGCTAACCTTGCTCATCCTTTTACATACCCTCAGGAAGGGGATGACAGTATCTTGGAGATCTTCCTCCCCATGGGAGACCTGCATGCAGCTTGATGTACACAATCTTAGCATATACTAGGGCATAGGATTTGAACCCGGTACTTACATTGTTGGGCTCCATACACACAGAGAAGTGTTAGAACAGGACTGAGTTACTACCTTAGATTTTGAGGCCAGAAGGGACCATTATGATTATCTAGTTTGACCGCCTGTTAACACAGGCCATAGAATCTCAGGAAGTATTTTTTGCATCAAGGCCAGAATTTCTGTATGAAACATCATGCTTCATAGCTGCTCTTAAAGTTAGGGTCCATTTGTTTTTGTTTAGTTCTAGAGTGTAGAGGAATATGTGAAACTGATGGAAACAGCAAAGCAAGCAAGAAGTCCTGTGCCACTTTTAAAGACTAACCAATTTATTTTTCACATGAGCTTTTGTGAGTGAAGTCCTACATCTGAGGAAGTGGGATTTCACCCATGAAAGCTCCTGTGAAAAATAAATTTGTTAGCCTTTCTAAGTTGCACAGGACTCCTTGTTTTGCTGAACTAGACTAACATAGCTACCTCTTTGGAACTTGATGGAAACAGGTTGCTAACATCTAATGCTAGGAGACCCTAACCTGTTCAAAAGGGTGTAGTAAGGCACAAATGAGCATCCACCCTGGATGGGCCAGATCCTTGACACCATCTATTTGGTGCCTGGTGCAGCTAACATGACTAGAGAAATGATCATATGCCATCTTCGCAGCCTTCTGATCCTTAAGCTCAGGTTCTGACTCTAAATAGCAATTTAGAATCATCTCAGGACTGCTCTAAATTGCTCTAACTACAATGATGAATAGTTCTCATAATGAAATAGAGACATAGATTAGTATCATTAATAGATTCATAAATTCATAGATTTTAAGGTCCAATATGATCATCTAGTCTGACCTCCTGCATAATGCAGGGCATAGAACTTCCCACCCACTCCTGCAATAGACACCTAACCTGTGATTGAGTCATTGAAGTCTCAAATCATGTAAAGACTTCAAGGTATAGAGCAGGGGTGTCAAACTCATTTGCTATCATGGGCCAGATGCGACTTAAATGTACTTCCAGTGGGCCATACATATCATGAATTGGAATATTATGGCACTCTCGTGGCATTGCGGTGCACTGTGTATGCAAACCTATGCTCTGCCATATCACTCTCTCTCTGTTAAGGAGAGAGTGTGGTCTCATGAAGCACTGTCTCGCATACTCAACACTCCATGGTGTCATGAGACCTGACACTCTTGTGGCATTGCGGGGTGCTGGGTATGCCAGACCACACTCTCTCTTTCTGTTAGGGAGAGTCTGGTCCCAGGGAGTGCAGTTGCGGGCCAGATGAAAGAGGTTTGACCCACGGGCCGCATGTTTGACGCCCCTGGTATAGAGAAACCACCAGCAAGTGATCCATGCTCCATACTACAGGGGAAGGCAAAAAACCCCCAAAGCCCTGGCCAATCTGCCCTGGGGAAAAATGCTAAGTTTAAAATCACTCTGGCCTCCGTTTGCGTCTGACAAAGTGGGATTTTCTCCCACGAAAGCTCATGCGATAAATATATCTGTTAGTCTTTAAAAGTGCCACAGGACTCTGTGGTTTTTCTGCAATGGACTAACACGGCTACCTCTTTGGAACTTGACTCTGGCATCAGGGAAACTGAACGACGATTTAAAACTAAGAAGTTAGTGCATATTTTGGTGAAACATGAGCCATTTCAGTATTGCCTTCATATAGTAAGGTAGCACTTTAAAAAAAGGCAGATTCTGATTGTTTAGAGTTAGAAGATTTATATAAACATTGTTGAAGGACTCTACGCAGCAAACTCTGACATATCTGCATTTCTGTGCTTCTACTCTTCATTTCTATTCAATGTCAGTTAGGTTACCCACAACTTTTAAATCCTTCTCAGCTTACACCTTCAAATTTGCCTTCTCAGCTATAGAATATCTTGAGTAAAAGCTAGAAGGGCTCCTGAGTGAGAAAGAAGGCACTTCCAGAGGCAATCTAAAGCAGATGCGAAGGGTTCCACATTTTTTTGGCTGCTTGCCCTAAGCTTTTTAGGAGATCAAATTTAGAATGCTGGTTGTCACCTGAAATAAACAGCTCTTTGATTTCTAAAATTAAAGTCGCCAGAATAGTACTTTTTCATTCTGCTTTATACCCAGCAGTTACAGAACAGTTTAGTTAAAATATAAAAATGCAATTTCGCTTCATTTGGAAAAACAACGCATTGAACGGCAATTATGACTCGATGGAGAACTACAACTATCGAATGAAACTATTAAATGTAAAGAATGAAACCAACGATTCATCACCTAGGCTTCTGTTCATGGGAAAATGTCTGAATTTTTCTGCAGCGGTGCAACTTTACCAGAGGAAACAATAGGGGAAGTTGCGGTGTAGATAGGCTGTAATATAAGGAGTTTAAAAATCACACTGGTAAAGATACCTGTGCCCTACCTGCACTAGCATTCCCATTATTTCTACCATTAGTGACCTGCACTAGCATAGAAAAATGCTTTAGGAATTTCCACAGTGTAGAAAGATGCATCCTTAATGAATACATTTCAAATTCTTATTGCTTTCTGATATATGAATCATAGAAGATAGACTGCATGAATTAAGGTATTAGAGAGTCAAGTTGGGAATAAGTTGGGGCTAAGTCACACAAACACACAGACTATTTTCAGCTATTTGAGCAATCAAATCTTTCATGAACTTACACCCATCAGCCAGTTAAACCAATACAGATTTGTCAAATTTGCACCAATTTGCAAAATAAGATCTAAATTTGAATAGAGAATAATCAGACAAACAAACAAATAGATAAGGAGAACAGGGTTTGACCCTATTTACATGAGACTACAGCTCAAAAGTTAAAACTGTAGGTCATGGAGGCCTTCTTTTCATACACTTAAGTGACTTCTTTTTTTCTCCATGTAAGCATCAATATATTTTTGGGCTCATCAAATTCAATGTCAATGATGCAAAAATTAAAGAAGCTAATTACACTTTAAATCTTTAGTGTCCCAGACATTGGAGAGCAAACTATAGGACACAGAAGACTGATGAGTTAGTTTTAAGTGTACAATATCATTAGATTCCACATTTTTATTATCTCATAAGTCTTAAAAATATGTAGTAACAATACAAGCTGTATCCATATCCCTGTAAGCTTTCCTTAAAGGGTCCTGACACCTTGAGGCCATTCCATGCTGCTCATTGTCTTCTAAAAATCACAGGATTTTATTCTGGATTTCATATCTGACTGATGCAAATTGGCCTGGTCAGCGGATATTCTAAAAATAGATATATATACAAAGAGTCGCAAGCTAAATTCCTCTGTACTATAGAATATATAGGAAGGCAACAAAGGGCTCAATTGACAAGTTGTTGAGTGCACTGATCTTAGTGGGAGTAGAAGATATTCAGATAGTGCAAGAGATACTTTGTACCTAACAGGATCTGACGCAAAATAATTTACAATTTTATGTAGGAGTTTTTAGTGCCAGATTGCTAAACTCCAGCATTTCAGGCTGTGTTGTGCGTGTGCTGGTTAGGAACTCATGACAAGGGAAAAGAAGCTTTTTTTCTTCTTTATTCATACTAAATTGCTGTTGTCGTTTACCACAGCACCATGTGATTCTTTACTGAGTCTCATGGCTAAATAAGAACACACAGCGGGATTAGATGGGTTGGATTTAAGAGCCCACTGCTTGGTTGCAAATATTCTTCTCTAAGCAACTCTTAAAACAAGAACTGTTGAATGTTCACCAAGGAAATTATAAATATACTTGCTTTTCGGTGTTATTAACCATTTCATTTTAAAGACAAAAGTTGATACTGTTAAGGAGTAGTTATTCTATGAACAAAATTTGAAATGTATTTCTTAAAAAGTTGAAAACTCAGGAATGGTTTGCAGTCAACCAAGCAATTTTGATTTTTTTACTATAAGGTAGCAGGATCTAGTTATTACAACACAGAGCTTGGAATTACTGTACTCCATTCTATTCTGTTTGTGCCCTTTTATTTGGCGCACCTCAGGTAACTGATTTTACACATGAGGAAACTTTTGCACAAAGGTTGTCACTTCGCCTTTCTGTGCCTTCACCCACAACAAAAGAACAATTTATGCAATACAGACTGTTGAAGCTTAATAATGGTTGCATTCCAGCCAAGATTTTTTTTTTATTTTATTTTATTTTTTTTGTGGGGGGAGAAACATGAGGGGTCAGGGGAAATTTTAGGAAGTGTTTATAATCAAAATTTTCATCTGTGTTTCAAATATATACCAAGATTTTGGTAAACTGAGTCGAAGCTTTGTTTGGATATAAACCGTCCAACAATTTATCTATTTTTTTCCCTTCAGGAATTAAATTAAAACAACAGACGGCTCAATTTTGTGTTTTACTATCTGCATTAAACAAAGCAAAACTTACGAGTTTAGAAAAAAATTGCCATTTAAGACAAGCAGCTTCCCTTTTAATTAGGACTGCTAAAGCAATGTTTCAGAGACAGAATTCCATGTCTAATTCTCTTTGACGTCAGCTCAAATGACCTTCTCGTGAGTTCAGTCAAATACGTTACTGATCCTTCATGCACAAACAGAAAGCTGTGATTGAAGACACAGAAATAGTGTCTTAAACTATGCACCTACACAGGCAAGAACACTGAAAATCCACATTATATGAGGCTTCTGCACATTCTGAAGATGAATTCTCCTACTGAAAGAGTCAGACTTTTAAAAATAAATGTAGTGTTCATGTAACTTACACAACTGACAGCTATAGATACAAACTAGTTTTTTTTCCCATTAAGTAGGAACATGATGGGTAGTGGCAGTTCAAGTGATGTACTATTCTGCAGATATGCTTTAACCCTGGAAGCAATCACCTCTATGGGGCTGCGGGCAGGGGAAAAGGGTGGTCCAGTCACCATAGCCATTTATTTCATGGTGTCTTAGCTGAGTTTGCCAACAAAAACAGTGGCACATGATGTTCTTAGGTTTACATTAGTCATTAATCTTTAGCTATAAGAGCTACATCAATGTCTCTCTGGAATCACTTATTATAATTAATAGTAATGAACTGAAACTCGATAGTATGAGGATTTATTGAAATGGTATGGCACTTTGTGTCAGAATGGTATCAGTAAGACATATTGTTGCAAATGTGACAAGTGACTTTCACCTTTGAAAGAAGGCGAACAGTCTCCCACCCTATCCTCTAGTCAAACTGCAGCCCAAAAAAGGATTAGAGTTTCAAGATGAAACCAGTCCAGAAGGATACAACCAAGGAGTCCATCTACTGCCAAAATCCAGAAAGTTCAACACTAAAGGCAGCTTCAGTGGAAAAGCAGAAGAGACCACAAGAGAAATGAGGCCGTTGTTAATGGAACGTAAGATAAACTAGCAGGGACAAGTCAATCATGAAACTAAACTATCCGGGCTGAAATTATTTTAAACATAATTTGATTGAGTACAAACTGATTTATTTTAGTCAACATCCTCTAAACAGAAGGGTTGCTGAGAGCAGAATCTATTGTCATTGTGCCTTTTC
The DNA here is from genome assembly GCA_007922175.1 of Pelusios castaneus. NCBI lineage: Eukaryota > Metazoa > Chordata > Testudines > Pelomedusidae > Pelusios > Pelusios castaneus. Next base: position 24,672,107 of record ML685755.1, on the reverse strand, counting down.
ACATGCACGTTCATTTTTGCATAGGGATTTTCTGTACTTGATTTAGACCTGTATGCGAAGTTATAAGGAAAGTTTGAATAAAATATTTGTGTGTGTGTGTGTGTGTGTGTGTGTGTGTGTGTGTGTGTGTGTGTGTGTGTGTGT
>ML685755.1:24589574-24671953 GCA_007922175.1 Pelusios castaneus | reverse complement strand
TGTGTGTGTGTGTGTGTGTGTGTGTGTGTGTGTGTGTGTGTGTGTGTAAGAATTCTAACTACCACTTCTTTGAACAGATCTACAAAAAATGGCTGAAGTCTGAATATTTTCATGGATAATGAGTTTATCTTTTGCTATCTTTTTCTATTTGTGGGAGAAAAGTCATTTCTGGGCATGCTCCATGGACGTACGTTAAGATTTTGACTGGAATGAGCATAATAAAGCTTCATAGCATTTGACATCATTGCACATTCTCTCTATCTAGCCTGACAAACAGGTTATCATTAGAACAATATGCAGGGAGGACAGCATAAGGATGTATATTAAACATAAAATTTTCCATTAAGAATATTAAATGTGTACTAACCTCAGGACAGCAGAAAAACACCGAAATACATTTATCAGAATCAATTATTTTAGGGCACTGGTTCCCAACCATTTTAGCGCAAGGGCCACAAATATCATTTTTACAACCCTGAAGGGCCATCAGTCTTATAAACTCATAAAAAATGTATGGACACATATCCCATTAAGAACTACAAGTCACTACATGTTTAAAGTAAATATTTTGATGCTACTGTGCTCATTTTTACATTCACTCTTTTACACCTATAAATTACTCACAGTGGCTATATCTACACTTGGCCAAATAAGTCGACTTTGCTAAGTCGACTTAGCATGTCTACACTATAAAATTAGGTCGACTTAAAGTGGACCTTGCCAAATCAACTTAGAGTGTCCACACTGGACGCCTAAGTCGACTTGTAGGCGTTAGGTGGACCTGGGACTGGTCCATGGTGGCAGAGGGGGCACCCCTTTCCAAGTGCCAGGGGGCTCAGCATTTGCCCTATTGTACCAGGGTACAATGGGGGCTGAGCAGACAGGGACAGTGGCAGGGCATAGAAGCAGAGTGGGCAGGGCTGTCTCCTGCCCTAGGGGTGGGCACGCCAGGCTCTGGCTGTGCCAGCCACCCTGGCAGGGAGGTCAGTTGGGGAGCCCTGGGGACCCTTTAAGTCGACTTAAAGTCGACTTAGGGCTAATCCGCGTCTACACTGGCTAAGTCGACTTAACCAGTAAAGTCAACTTTAAAGTAGGTTTAATAAAGTCGACTTAAAATTTCCTTAAGTCGACTTAAGCAGCAGCTTAAGTCGACTTAAGGAAATTGTAGTGTAGATGCAGAGTAAATTAAGTCGACTTAAACAGGCTTAAGTTGACTTAATTTACAAGTGTAGACGCACCCAGTGTGTCACGCTCTCACAGACAAAGCATGAGTGGAGGTGAGTGACTGTCACTATGAACTGAAGCACATGGCCTGGGAGCTAAGTCACGGTGCATGTCCTCCTAAGAAAAAGGCTAAACCATAAGGCACTGATCTTTAGAGACCTGCCCCTTCTCAAGCATGGGACGTCCTGGCTGCTCTGCTAGCAACACCTCCCTCTCCCACCTGCAATCAGGTGGAAGACGGTCAGTGAGAAGGCTGCACCCTTGCTGATCTCCCATCACCCTGGCTGCAGCAGGGAAACAGTGCCCATCCTGTAGCCCCATGCACTCCAACTAGGTCCCTTCTGCAGCCAGGGGGACAGGAGATCAGTGCTCCCCTACTTCTGGCTCCAGCAAGGACTGCAGCACCTAGGAACCCAGGAGGAGTACTTTACCATGCTTCCTACAATAGCCAGGGGGAGGGAGCGCTGACCTCCCATTGCCTGTGCTGTAGCAAGGAGCCTGCATCCATCTTGTAGCCCCATGGTAACACACCCTGCCTGCAGACAACAGGAGGGGATTGGCAGCCCACTTTGGAAGACCCCATGGACCACTTTTGGCACCTGGGCCACAGGTTGGGAATCGCTGTTTTAGGGCCTCTTCATAATTTTGGCAGCATTCTTTCCATTTGGAGCTTTCATTTTAAGAAATGTTTGGATCATTTTCCATTGTGAAAATACATAGGATCCCATCACTCTTGCCCAAGCGCCACTGACTTCTTAACCTGACCTTGCAAAAAGTTGTCCCCAGTCAAAACAAGAGCAACAACAAAAATGGGAACTCACTTTCCTTTCATCTCATCAAAGTAAGTGGAGAGGGAACTTGAAAATGCAACTGGGAACACTGAAAAGTGAACAAGAGTAGATTTTTCCCGTTTCTAATCTCACTTCAGAAAATTAAGTACAAAAGACATAATCAGTAGAACATTGAAGCTATACACCTAAATCTATTGCAGATTGTCTACATGGGGAAATTGACCAACATGGCTATTCCTATGCCAAAGCCGAGTTATCATTCCAAAATAAAGTCACAATGGTGGACTTGTACCAACATATTTACAAGAAAAACAACACCTAGCTCTCTACTGCTTTTCATCGGCAGATCTCAAGGAACTTTACAAAAGCCATGTATCATTATATACATTTCACACATAGGGAAACCGAGACACAGAGAGATGGAATGACTTGCCCAAAGTCACCCACCAGGCCAGGGGTACAGCCAAGAATTAACACCAGGTCTCAAGAGTCCCAGTCTCCACTTACTAGACCACAATGCTCGCCTATAGTGGAATAATCATTTTGTAATAGCTATGCCAATCTATTTCAGTGTGTGTAGCCAAGTCATTAAGAAGTCACCAAGCACAAAAGTTAATGATCAAGAACTTCAGAAATAGGACCCTAATTTTAGGGTCCTAAAATCCTGAATTAGCCTCCTACGTAAGGGCTTGTCTACACTGAAAATGCTATGTCGATCGCCATGGATAGACACAGCGGGATCAACTGAACAGCCAGTGTAGACATGTTAAATTGATTCCAGAAGTGCTCTCCAGTTGACTCAGTAACTTCACCCCTCCAAGTGGAGTAACACTGCGTCAAAGGGAGAGCACTTCAAGTCGACGCAGATGAGTGGAGACACCACAGTTAAGTGACTGTAACTTAAGTCGACAGGAGATGCGCATTCTGCAACACACAGATTGCGTATCTCCCGTCGACTTAACCCCACCATGTAGACTAGGCCTGAGTGTCTTGAAAATCTTGGCCAAGATTCCAACAAGAATGATAATTTCACCATTGTAGGTATGTAACATTTTATATTCCCATTTTTCTTGTTTGTCATAATGTGCAGCTTAATATTTCACTGGATTATCATAGTGTGAACTATAAAATATCCAGAATTGGTAGCAGCCAGTTAATACTGCAGATGGAATGTGTTTGCATTTTCTAGCTGTATCGTATTAACTGTACTGCCTTAACAGTATCTTTGATGTAATTTGTTTGTTTAATGGCCTATAAGAAAATAACACTTGCTAATAGCCTATTTATGCAGTTTGGTGCTGCTGTTTCAGCTAAGGATCTGTTAATGCGAGAACTTTTTCATCATATCTTTAACATACCACCTTATATTTCTATAGTAAAATAATATTTTGAGTAATGTTCACAGCACTGGATGGCCATTAATTAATTAGTCCTCACAACACCTCAGTAAGGTACATATCTCCATTTTCAAGATAGGGGAACAGGTAGCAAAATGAAGTGACTTACCAAACTCTACTCAACAAAGCCGTGGCAGAGTCAGGACTGGCACTCGGTACCCAATTTCTCTCTCCAGAGCATACTGCCTTCCTCTGTATCAATTGCTGAGCATAAATAGAGCTGTCTTGTGTGTATCTGGATTATTTGTTTGGTTGATAAAATGAAGCCACATGAAGCCTACACAGCCAGGAAGGTTTATGGGGGGGGAAAGCATTCAGGTGAGACTGCCCACAGTAATTTAAAGGGCTAGGGATGAAAGATTTATCATCACACATATAAAAAGTTAAATCAGTTTAATTTACAGTGGCCTAGTTTGTTCCAGTCAAACCCCAAGGCATTTGTGGCTTCTATAGATCTTTTTGTCAGCAACCATAGTCACATTGGGAAAACTGAGTTCTAGGTGAAAGGAAATAATACCGAAATGCCCTTAACTCGCTCTGTTACAGCACATCCACAGTTTGAATTTACTGTACGTATATGCTGAGTAGCATTTGGTTTTTAAATCAGGGTTATTTTTAAATTCTTATTTGTATAAATGTATTGGTGTCTGCGATTGGCTATCTGGTCAGTATTGCTTGAGAGGCAATGCCTAAAGACATTTTAAAGCTGATTCTTCTAGAACACAAAAGCAGGATCCATTACAGAAATTATAGCAGTTAGCAGCAGCTTTTCAGGGAACCATGCCAAAGACAGAAGACTGCAGTCCATTGTTGGAAATGATTTCTTTCAAATGCAGCGTCAGCAGAACTGAGATCAGTAGCAGAGCTGGCTAGAAAACAAATTTTCCATCCTTTGAAAAACTGAGATTTTGAAATGTGTTCATCCTGCATCAGGCCAACATGAAATTGTCAGAAATGTCTGTTACAGTTATTCAAACTTTTTTGTTTAGATTTTAATCCTTTTTATATAAAATAATTCTTAGAACAAAACCATTTTGAAATGAAACGTTAAAACTTGGTTCTGAAAATGGCAAAAGGAGACACTTCAACATTTTCCAAAGTTTTTTCCTAACCAAAACTTGTACCATTTGGCAAAAAAAAGTCTGGTTTTATTAAAATGGCACATTCCAACAGAAAACCATTTCAACATCATTTTTCAAACCAGCTCTAATCTGAGGCTTGCCCTTGTTAATTGAGCTAGCAAAACATGAAGGGAAACCACACTGTGCTGAGCACAAACATAGCCTAGAACCAAGACCTTGCTCCAGGCCTATATGAAAAATGTTTTGGTTGAAGAAAAAAAGATACCTTGTCTGAGTCTTATTTTAATACCTCGTGGCATAAATCAACCAACCACAAGAAGCATTGCAATAATGGGCTGCTACTATAACTGGTTTCTAAGCTCCATTTTCAGGTGGACTGTTGCATATCCACCAAGGAATAACCAGACAGTACCATCATAAAGGATTGTCCTTTGTTTCAAAACAGTACTGCTGTTGCCACGTTTTTGCAAAACCTGAAGTTGTCTAAGTTTTTGGTACACGTGATTGTGTCTGGATAGCTGTAAAACTTGAAGTTTATGAGCCCTTGGTCCCACTGTATTTTTCATGAGCTCCATGACCCTGTGTCTGCAGCAGTCATCTCTCAGCTGCTCCCTCGGCCACCTATGTACTTGCTTTGCTGTTTCTCAGGAGATCAGATGGAAAAGTCACCACCATCTCCATCTGCAGCTGAGCTATACAACAATAGGTGCTCCCATGCCTAGGTCAAAAGGAAGGGGTACTTACACCGTCTGTCCAAGCCCTGCCAGCAAGTGAGCTAAAACAGGATGTTGGTGGGGACAGAGAAGACCAGGAAGGAGGCCAGGTAGAGAGAGAACAGCAAACAGAAAAGGAAAAAGACTGCAGACAAAGGGAGGAGCAAGGAACAACAATAGGGCTTGAAGCTGGGGAAATAAAGAAAGAGGGAACATCCGTAAGGAAAAGTTGTACATGCAGGAGAAAACGGGGCCAACAAAGACATCATATGCCCTGATAATGCAGGGAAAAAAACCCAACTCTTGTTGGAAATGGCAGATTTTCTCCCATGAAAGCTCATGCGATAAATAAATTTCTTAGTCTTTAAAAGTGCCACAGGACTCCTTGTTTTTTTAGGGAAAAGTAGGGACAGTGGCATTCTGGCAGTACCTTTGTTAACCCGGGTTGATCCTGTTTATATCTCTAGCAGCACCAATTTTCAGTGTTTGCTGAAACATAACATAAGGCATAAAGCTAAATTGGGCACTTGCACTATTTGATTCACAGTTCAACAATTAGAAGAGCAGGAAGATTTCAGTGAAATTGGGTGACAAAATACAACTGAAAAGGTATTTCCCTAGTGTTAAACATGATCCTTTTGGCATGGACACAGGAGACTTCAGGATGACAGAAAACAGAAAAAGTATATTTCAATTCTCTATAGTATCTACTCTTTGCTTTTAATTCATCAGTTTAATATTGGGAGTGGATTCTTCTAGCCAGTCAACCTATGCTGGAATTACAACCAAGGAATGTTTTTTGTGAGTATGCGAGAGCTCTGACAGTTCTTTAACAACTGATCTCAGTTACATCAGTGTAAATCTCCTGTAGCTTGACCCTGCATTTATACAGTAATACAGAATCTGGCCATTGCTTTAGAGTTGAGCCAAAAGTAGCAGTTTTATTATAAAATAAACAGTGGGAGATGAGACATTGGCCCCTTAAGTGCGTTTTTGTTTTTTAAAGTGATCACATGGATAGTCAATAGCTTGTCATCAGATGCTGATTTGCAAAGTACAATCAACTCAGCAGAATGTCATTTACTTCAGTAAATTCAGCTTGCAAAACAGGCTGCTTTCCTAACCAACATTTTACACACCGGAGCTATTTTGAAGCTCTTGACCAAGTACAGCCTTTAATTATGGCCCTTGTGGTCTTGCTGACACTGTTGCTGTGACAACTAACAGCAAGAGCACCCTCGTGCACAGGCTACATGCAGCAGAAGTAGTTTTCTAGAAATGCTACTAAGGAACCAAGTCCACATGGACTTTCTGGACATCCTGTTAAAAGTCAAAATAATCACAGCAATCCCTGGGTTAAACTGTCTGCTCTTACTGTATTTCCTACTAATGGCTTAGGAGCATTACTGTACCTTTGCATGAGGCACGGTTTAACAGTAATTATGGGCTAGATTGCATAATCACATTCGCTTTCTTAGCAAAGCCAGTGTGCAGTCCTAATTGAAGAAAAGAATAGGGTAGTCCCACCCCACACCCAGCTGTTCAGTTAAGCAGTTCTATTAGCCAAAGGGATTCGTGTAGACTGATCTCAGTTAATGATGGGTTACACCATGGCTCCTCTCTCAATCTACACAGGGGGAATCTTCCATGCAGAAGAGGAACTAAGGTGTCTCTAGTCTATGGCACCATCCCCCACCATTTATTGAGTACCTATGAAGGAAGGAGGTGGACAAGAAAGAAGGAGCTGAAATATCCAACATTCTGCACCCTTACAGCTGTAGAAATTTACTGGAGAAAGCAAATACAGGCTCAGGTTTATCACCTTTTTAATGGATTCCCCCCACCACCTGACCTGGGGCCTCAGTTGCAGGCAGTCATGGAGTTACTGGCCACAGATCCAGGCTATCAGAAACTGGGAGGGCCAGGGTAGAAAGTAGAAGGCCTTCAGCCCCAGAAGGAAAACGCTGCCACCCCCTACAGCATCTTGTGAGTACCAGAGTTGTGGGGAAATCCTGACATTTCTTTGGAAAAGCTCTCCTCCCCAACCAGCCAAGCCAAAGCAGTAATTATTTTTGTAAAATTTACTCTGGCTAAAAGTGTCAAATTATTAATTGGTTTCAGTTGCTGGACAAAGCCACCAAAACCTCAAAGATAGAACTACTAACTTCTGAATTACCCCTCTGTTCCCAGATTAGTATTTGCAACACTGTCAAGGGTCCAGTAGCCCACAATTTACACAAGTGAAACCACATTTTATCCCCCACTTCCATTTCTATATTGAAGGATAGTAACAAAATGGTGACTATCACACTGTACCTTTTTATGAGCCACGCTCCATTTCATGCAGTGATTCAACAGACTATTTAAAAGTTAAGCCACCTACACAGCTGATTTCTTTTAAAGAATCTAGTGAGTGGATGGATGTGGGAAGAAAAAAAGCCCTGCTGTTATTTTTGGGCTGCAGTAAGTTTCCTTAGTAACTGACCTATAAAAAAAAAAAAAAAAAAAAAGTACCAGCTAAAGGGAACTTGTGAATTTTATAAGATACAGTACATAGTCTTAACACTCATATAAGGAATCCCACTTAATGCTGGAATGTCCCCTAACTACTTAAGACATATAATTACAAATTAGACATGGTAAAAGGAATTTGAATTTTGTGGATTAGATGTTTTAACTTCACCGTCTAAATTTAGACCAATGCTTTTTGGAAAAAAGTTTTTAAAAAAGACAGCCTCTGAGTGAATGAAGTCAGGGTAACTTCAAAATCTTCACAATTTACTCAAACAGGCAATTGGACTGTTTAGTTTAAGGCTTACAGAAGTAGGCTGAGAGTCAACAGAAGAAAAAACTGAATGTATGCGTCTGTGATATTGATAGGACAAGACCATAATAAAGCAACTTAAGAAAAACACAATCTAGCTATTAGGAAAAGCTAAAAAACCCAAGCTGTTCAGACTCTTTTTAGAGAAGTCACTAGTTTGCTTGGGAAGTACATTTAACTTTTGTTTTAATTTATATATATATATATAAATAAATAAATTAAGGTGACTTTTTAAGACCTGTTACATAACACGGAATTTCCTAAGCACATTTCAGTGGCTAACATTAAAAAGTTTTGAAAGTGACGTATAAAGAAATTTTACTAATATGGAGAATTTCCATTTAGCTTTTAGCCCACTGGAGCTCCATGAAAAAAAATCCAAGAGTCAAATGTTAAGTTACATAATATTTTAAAGTGCCACCTGTAAGACAATTTTTTGTTCAGGTGAGTAAATTTTCCTTCAGCATGATACAGAGATGTACATATTCTTAGTTTATTTTTCATTTAACCTACCATGAACAGCATTCAACAGTTGCACAGTAGCTTCCCGCCCCCCCCCAAAAAAAGAAGCCAATATCCAAATTTGGCAAATCTTGCAGTGAGTTAAGGGTTTTAGTACTAGATCCCACCAAAATTGCAGGATGATCTTTTCAGTCATTCTAACTGAGCCAGCTTCTTCAGTTTTCCACATGTAGATTCCAAGCTGAGCTTTGGCTGGGGTATTTTGGTATACCAAAACAAATCTGATCCTCTGCTAATATCACAGTAAGAAACCTTGAAAGGTTTAAACGCTAAGCTCAGCTTCCTGGAACTGTGCATTTGGCAAATGAAATGACTTTTCTGCTTGATGTAGTCATGCAACTTCTAAACCTAACTTGCCATGTTTTTTTAGTTTCAACACCCACCCACCCACCCTTTATGGTTTAAATTTATGAACTGGCAAAATTCAAAGGATCTTCATGCATCATGTTGAGCTTTCTCCTGCTCACTTTATTCATAAAGCATTTGCATTATTGCAGGTATCGACCTCCTAAATGTCACCTGGGCAAAATACGCAATACACAAAAATCAATTATCTGAACAAGGCAGTGTTTCACGTGTAGCCTGTTGTGCGTGGAGGAAGACAGCAAGAAACCAAACTTTCAACTTGTGACTGCTGGTGTGGGAACCAATGCTGGGAACTCTCCATTTCAAAATTCTACTTAATTTAGGCCCTTTTCCAAGGACCATTTCAAATGTTGAACAATTATTACATTTATCTTAATCACTTCTCAAACTTTGGGCTGTTTCAGGTTCTCTGTATTCATAAGCAGCACTATCACAAATCCAAAGCAAAACATTGGTTTAAGTATCACTTTCCCCTTGCCCCTGGTTGGAAACTGATTAACTGTGGGGGAGGAAAGGGGATCACATTTCTGGAGTGGAATCTATGAAAACACCTGGACTCGCACTCATGAGAGGTTTAGCAGATAGCAAGAATTACTCACCTGCTATTCTTGGCATCACACAGCAAATGAGTATTCCCTTTACATTTCTAGAAATACAGGTAGAAGCAACCCTTAACATACTATTACAGACTGGAAGAGACGTGTCCTTTGAACTTTTTTTTTTTTATATGAACAAACAAGTTATTTTAAAACTTCTACAGTTCACTGCTATAATGCTACAGCCCAAAAGCTTTATCCCACATTTTGGCTGGCATGCCATAGGATAAAAATGAACTGTACAAGTAGACAGTAGAAAACCACTACACAAAGCTGCCAGCCAGCCATAAACGCAGCTTTAGAAAACATTGTAAAACTCTATGCAACAAGCCTGAAGAAGAAGAAAGGGATAAGGGGAGGAAAAGGATGCTTAACTTGAATATATGAGCAGCCTTCTGCACAAATGGCTAATTGCTGGCAGACAGTAACTCTTCTCCAAGATGGGGAAGTTAAATGCCCAGGTAAGCATGACTGCCTGAATATGCTGTTATACAATACACAGAAACTTCTTCATGCACAGCTGTCCTCCTGCACCATTTTGGGGTAGCCATAATTTAGTCTTGCAAGAGTATCTTTTCAGTGCCACATTTTAGTTTGCATATTAAGAGTCTTTAGCATATGGCTACAACTGTTTGGTGGGGAAAATTTCTTTGGAATATTTGTGTATTTTTGTTAAGATTATAAAATACTTAACTGTCCCTACTGAAAGATTAAAAAGGTAAGGTAAGAAGAAAGTGCTTCACGTTCACTCTCCCATACTGTATCTTCTTTTCTAACTGGTGGTCTAGCAGTAAAAGCCAATCCCATAAATTTGCACCTAATGTAGTTATCTGTGCATGAAACAAGTACTTGTATTCCAAATCAAATGGAGATCAGAACACATTGAGAGAGTAATCTAAAATAGCTATGAAAAGACCTGCACTTGCTATTTATCCATTAAAATATTTGTTTAAGGAAGTGCTACCTTAAAAACCAGTGTACTTAAAAAAAAAAACAAAAAATAAAAAAAAAACAAAAAAAAAACCACACACCTTAATCACTGAGAATTTGCTAATGGGAAGTGTTTGAGAATCTAGAGAGATAACTAAATGGTTTCAATTTGAAACAAAAATTGACTGCTGGCATTATATTTAAGTTTAGCTGAAGTTTTTTTTCCCCCCAAAATCATTTTTAAAAAGATCTTTCAAAAAAGGCAAAAACCCTGGCACTATTACAAAATAGCAATTTGGCTAAGGGAACAGAGTTAAATTAGAAACTGACCACAAATGTGTAAGCAACTTTCATTGTCTGAATAACTGAAATTCAGAGTAAGAGCATATATGAAAGTGAAATTAAGCTTTTCACATTTTCAGACATTGTATCTTCCTGACTATATCTATGATGTATGTAACAATGGATTTCATTTTGAAGATGTTTTAAAATTCCTCCCCTCTAATATTGGCTACTAGAGACATCACATTGTTACAGAACAATGGGAGCCAAGAAAAACCATGAGCATTTATTTGTCCATATCCACTAATATTTCTGGCTTAGCAGAATTTAGCAAAAAAAAATTTAGTTTAGGGGCGTGGACTAATATTTTAGAAAAGACACAAAAGTAGTATATGTTGCATTGACACTTAGCTCTAGTACATACAACCACATGAACGGTATTCGGCACTGTTGAACTCCCTTCGCCCTTACTAAAATGAATATCACAGATGTATGTTACTAGATACCAGAGCCATCAAGGGTTTGGTTTGTTTTTTTTTAAGTTGCATAAAAAGAAGATCAGACCCAAGCTTTTTAAGTTTGCAATGAAGTTTGGGAGGTTTTCAGTAATTCAGTTTGTTTTTAAGTTTGCTTTCATTCTTCAGTGTATTCATCCCCCCCCACTGACCGACATTTCAAGAGAGAGTACCAGAAACTATAGCAAATGGTAAGTGTGGAAAAATCCTCTCTCTATGAATCAGCATGTATTCTCAAGGGGCCATAAGCTATGCTGGTTGAACAGAAAAGTGTGATTGTGAGACCAAGTTCATGAATGAACTGCATTAGACCAAGGTCCACCTCAATGCATTGCGGATGAATGCATTTAGAGGATGTGTAGCATAACGTCAGGTGACTGAAAGCAGCACAAGTAAATTTAGAATATATCACAATCCGAATTACTAGTTAATTGTTTGCTTATAGGCTTGGAATCGTAGTGTTCTTAATCGATTATCTCAGCACTGCAGTAGACATCTTTGAAACAGCTTTAGTGTGTGTGCAAGAATAGCCACAAAATTGCAGTGCACATTTTCCAAGTTTTAATTGACACAAAAGTGAGTCCGTTGTACTTAAGACACTACATGGATTTCATTCTATTGCATGTCCTGCTCCAATTACATTTCTGAGAATACAGTATAGAGTAAAAGTTTTGTAGCTTTAAAATTAACAAGTGTGTGAAATCTGTAAGTAAAATAAGCAGCAGCAATAATTTTGGGGATTTTATCGAGAGTAGCTAGTTTTACGTAATAAATACATTCCAAGTTGCGGTATTTACTGTTCTCCTAGTTCACTGCTTCACTTGTCAAATCCCTTGATTTAGGTTAGATATCCTTAAGACTTTCCTGTCAGCCTTGCACCAGAAGAGTCTCCTAACTCCAGTCCAGGTGCCCATCACCCTTCACAGATAAGCAGTGCAATCTGACAAGGAAACTCATCCTGCTGTCATCTGCATGGCAACCTCAAGATTCTCCTGGGGAGCATGTCAGGATGTTTACAGACTTCATGAAATTCTAGGAGAACAGTTGTGTTCTTATCTTCTGTTACCTTGAAGAGAGTGAAAGAGGGAGAAAGGTTATTGCAAGTGGCACAGAAGTGACCGATATTAGCCATCAGAGGCTCACACTCTTTTACTTCATCTAAATATAGCCTGCAACTCTCCTGGTCTAAATTTGCATGGAAAACTGAAGAGACAGCAGCTACAGCTTGTAAGAGTCTCACTTAATTAACAGATCTAAATAAAAGTCTGAAGTAGGCAACAATACTGTTGGAATATTTTTTGAAGAATGGAGTCATGTCATTTTCATGATGATGAACAGAATGCAATAGCTAGCTAGCTTAGTATTCAAATCTTTAACAGTTCACTTTTCAGTGTAGGGATATTATAAGTTAATTGGAGTCCAGTACAGGAAGAGACTTATCTGGAGTTTTTAGATTAATTCATATAACTCATTTTTTCCATGTGGCCTGTACTTCTCAACACATTTATAAAACAGGAAAAAAAGGTTTTTCATAGAATTGGACCTCATTAACTAGAATTGCAGCTGTTTAAATTATCCACTGCATGTTTGACATCTGAGCATTCACAGGAAGGTGAACAGTTTTGTTTTGTTTTTTAAAAAAAAAAAAAAGCAAGAGAAGTTTCCTTCCAGCCATCCCCAGTCTGCTCAGAACGGAAATGAAGGGTCAGAAATAAGTACATTTCATTTCAACTTCAAATAGGGTTGAAACACTGAGAACTGGGAGGAGTGGTAGATAATGCCAGTCTGGTCTGACAGCATTGAGTATTCCTCCCACACCATTCTTGCAGACCGCCAATCAGGGGCATTAAAACTCCAGATAGTCCAATCCACACCTAAGCAGAGGAAGTTATTCATACCCAACTATACCAATTTCTAATAGTTGTGACACATACTCTGAGTTTAAGAGACTTATAAAAAGAGGGTAAGAGAGAAGCTCTCCCCGATTACCTCCAAGACTATAATCGGAACATTAGATATATATTTAAAGAGAAGCTGTCAATCTATATAGAAAGACTCCAACACTGTTGTTCTGTGTCATTCTGAAGCCTAAACTGTCTCTGCAATCAGTGTGAAGTGATGGAAACAACCACAAACATAGCTGAGAGCTTTCTTTCTTCAGAATATCATTCAGTTCAATCATTACAGGGATTAATAATGTTACGTGTTATATGTATTAATTCATTATGTTATAATTAATGTCATATTAATGTTATGTTAATGATTTTTAAATTCTGAGCCATTTTGACTTTACACATTAGACTCGTATGTCAGCAAGACATGGATCTATGTCATGGCAAGAGTCCTAGAAGACCAACAAAAAGATAGCCACCAACCACCACCCTTAAGGGTGAATTTGCATGCACCAGTTTTAGTGGTTGTATGAGAAAGACTTCATGGATGTTGGATTATTTGGCCTAACTTCCACACTTATGCAACCGCATGGACTTTCAGCTACTAGTGTATAATCAAGTCACAAGATTCAAAACACTGCACCCTCCACTCTGACATGAACAGCATGGGCCAAGACTATTAGGCAGGAAGGAAGATTATGCAACCTGTTATCTGGCTTGCAGTAGTCATGGGCAAAAAGCCATATCAATGGGATGGTGTGTGTGTTTGTTTAAAGGAAGAGGCAGCATTTAATAAGGTTAAGATTTTACTAGAAGTCCTTGCAATGTATGCCTGCCACTCTGGTTAGTTAATTCTGTTGTGCAAAATGGACTGAAACTGTGCTGCAATACCTTGGCATAATCAAACACTTGCCCTTCTATTAGGCACACACCTCTCATTTATCTTGAAGACTGACTGGAAACATTGAGGTTACCACACATGGACTTCAGAAGCAATTCAATCAGGACCTAGTACTAAAATCCATCATCAATCCTAACTCACATAGAATAATACTTTCAGCAGACAGAGTCAAGATCTCTGGATTTTAAAGCCTCAATGTCTTTTCTGATGAACAACAGAAACAGATGGAATGCTATGGCTAAGAGTTGAAACGTACAAGTTGAATTATGTCAAGAAAAATCCATTACATCATATTGTATATATATTATATCATTAACCAACTTACTTTTAAAAAAATTAGATCATTAACCAACTCACTTTTAAAACCATTATCACATTTCCCTGCATTGCTAATAATGCAACAAAGCCTCCTGTTACCATGACACTTAAAAGTGAAACTGACCTGCCTACCCTAACTGTCTACGGTTACAGAAAAGCAAAAACAAAAACAAACATGATAAGCTAGAATTTCAGAATTTTAATAATTTACAATCTTAGTGACAGAACTTTTGTTTTTAAGTAACTTCCTATGACATCCCTATGAAACGTCTATGCTAGAGCACCTTCATATTTCAGCAAAGTCTGTATTCAAAATTTTCATGTGCACTTTCAAAACTTAGCTACTTCTTAGAAGAGCCTCAAAACCCTGAAGCTAGACTGATTGAAAACAAATTATTTTATCAAGGACATTGGGGCCTGGAAGTTACCTGCAATGTATGATTTTGCCCCATGTGAAACATCAAACAGATGAAATTTTGAAAAAATACCTACTTCATTTAGGAAAATCCCTCCCAAGTATTCATTCTTATTTGACACATGCAACACTTACTGTTAGCCTTAAAGAAACAACTTTCCAAACTTATTCAGACCAAGTTCATGAAGAAACTTAGTTATTTTGTGGTATGTGAGGAAATATTAAGCACAGAGATTGACAAATTCTGGTTTGAATTTTTGAAGCATTACTAATAAAACCCACAAAAACCTAGATAGTTTTCTTAGAGGATTTAATCCAATGGCAGCCATTTCCTCCCCTTCTCAACCTTTTCTTTTCACTGAAAGGGTGCAGAACTCAGCCTGCCCTGTATGTTCTTTACAGAAATTGCTTTAAGACTAAATCAGAAACTATCCTCTCAACAGAACTCTGTTAGGACTGGCACAAATGCAAGTTGGCTTTTTGAATAGCTTTGATAAACACAGTGTCCCTAAATGGTGACTTCTTACAACTTCTGTTTACATCAACCTACAGTTCAGTTTAATTACCTTGAATATAGGCAATCGTGACTCAAACAGAAAGACGAAGCTTCTTAAAAGTAGGAGAGCACAAATGGCTATTTTAAATGCACCACTAGATAGATGAGGCTCACCTGTTATCCTTAAGCATCTGATATCTAATCCTGTACAATGCCTCAAAATGAAACTACAATTTAAAGAGATGTTTGAGATTCTGGACACTGCTAAGCCCTGATTGATTTATGTATTATGGATTTATTGATTGAGGTCAACAGCATGGTCTAATGGCTATGGCTCTAGCTAGAGGTGTTGGGAACAATTCAGGTGGCAGAGGAAAAAGGAAGGATCAAAAATGGCCCCACTTAATGAAGCTGGTGAATCCTGTAGCAGGCTTGTTGTATACAACTAGCCATTTGGTATCTGCTGCAACTATACAAGACTCCTTGATGAAAGTAAAAACACATACCGAAGACTTAGATGTGCGACTTTTGTCTTCTGTTTAGTCTAGTCCTGCCTTGAATCCAGGGGTGGATATTATGCTGCTGTTTTATTAAACTGGCTTAAGACATTTCTCCCCAGGGAAAAGGTCAAATACAATAGTTGGATCAGCATTATGTTCTCAGAAATTATTTGGCTTTTTAATATGCTATGTTACTTTGATGCCTTAAGAAAAGTCAACATTCCGCATACTAGTTCTGTGTCACAAAGAAATATCAGATACCACGTAGCTGGATAGAATCCAAAAGTTAAAACTAGCACTAATATTTAAAGGGCACTCAAACTCACTAAAGACAACTTAAGATCTGATTTTACAGAAGACAAGTGGGTCACCGCTTTCTGAAAAATAAGGCCCCTCTGATCACAAAGTGGGGGCACCTAAAAATCATGAAGTGGGTCAAAAATACTGGTCAAAAGGTTGTGGTTCCTTCTTTTATTCATCAGGCATGGATTAAAAGATATCAATAGATGATCAAGCAGGATATTAGAACTCCCCAAGTACAAGAGAAAGATTTTTTTAGATTTTGATCAAACACAAAGTATCAATAAATTAACTATGTTTAATGTCATCTTGGACATCACAGATCAGAGTTCAGTATTGCCAGCCCTAAGCACTCAAACTCATTCTTCAATCCTCAAATAAAATAAATAAAGTTAGATCTGCATAAGAATCATATTTAAAAAAAAAACTCATTGGATTCTTATGTTCAATGGGTTTTTAGCCTTCAGGTTACACACTGTTCATATTTTCAAGAGTTTCTCCACAATCTAGATATTACTTTTTAAATAAGTGGAAGCAGATATCCTTCCCAAGTCACTTGACTTTAAGAGCCAGGGTTTAAGATAAACAAATATCATGAGAGCTGGAAACAGAGTGATAAAGCCTGTTCTAGTGACACCTAAAATTAGTACTCCTCCCAAGTTAGTCCCTGGAGAGACAAACCTCAGCCCAATAATCAGCTCTGCACGAGCAGCTTCCTGTGGGTGAGAGCAGAGGGGATGCTTGCTGTGATGGATCCTATCACAGGATCTGGTCCCAATACAAGAGGTCCATGTGATGATTGTTGAGGTATCCAGAACTGGGAGTTACATGTTATCCACTGCCTCTAATGTTTATGGGGATGTAAAAACTTCTTACCACCACCCGCCTGCTAGCTCAAGCACTTTCCCTTGGGCTCTGCTAGCCCGGTTTTAAAAAAAAAACAAAAACAAAAAACAGCTTAACAATTGGTCCCTAAGCCCTAGTCAATCATTCTACTATGATATCCAGCTCCCAGACACTGGCTACTCCCATTAATCTCAGATCCTCTGCCCTCAAAAAAGGGAGTGTACTTCAGTTTACAAGAGCAGTGATTGCAGATAAAATTGGTAAAAAGAGGTTTAATGAAGTGTTAAATAGAAACAAATGGATAGTGAAAGCAAATGATTGCTGTACAAAACAAAATCATAATACCCAAATCTGGGTCTACATTCAATAGTTTCCTGTCTAATAAAATAGGTTCCTCCCACCACAAAGTTCAGTCTATTGCAGAGCTGGCTGGCTTCACAGGAACTAGAACAATTTTTCATGAGAACATCCCTATTCCCCAAGATGTCTCTTCAAGTGAAAGGTTGCCAAGAGCCCTTATTCCCACTCATATACTTAATTGGACTTTTGTCTAACCACAGACAGGGAAAATCTCTACTCTAATATTCCCTTTTCACCTACAAGTGGTTTCAACTGTTGCAGTTTTCTCTTATTTTGATTTGATAGTCTTGGAGCAAGGCTAGACAATTGATCCTGGCGTTGTAAAACTGACTAACTAGGGTTGGATGCCAACTCCCTCTGCCTGAATGGACCAATCACCAAGATACATTACCCTGGAGTGACTAACACTTTATTCAAGCGGACTTTCAATATAAATACATGATTTCTTAAATATTACCCAAATCTACATCTCAATGATTATGAATCTTGATAAATTGTGAGGTTTCTGTAGATACCCTTTATGCATAAATATTCAGTAACATGTAAGGGTAAGACTTGTATTTAGTGTGGACAGTTTGTCAGGTCTGGGGTGAGAGCTGTTTATAAGAAACAGGATGCTTTGCAAAGGAACTGCTTTGTCACAAGACATTTCTCTCAGGGGTATAAGTGGGAAGTCATTCTCTTGCAGATCTGAGAGTAAAATAATCTGTACACAGCACTGGTGAGCTAGGAATATACAGTCTACATGGATAAGTCAACTTTTTTCTTCTTTGTAAGGACAGAGGGGGAGAAGGAAGGAAGGATGGAGAATGCTTTTAAGTGGGAGATTGCTTTACCATACATTTTCGTGTGTAAAGTGAATGCTAGTTCTTCATTACTAGCCCTGATGGCTTGCTAGGTATCAGAACCCAAACACACTACTGACAATAGCGGCAGCAATATTGCTAGCAGAGACACATTAATGAGCAGAATGTGGGGGTGAGACAAATGGGAGCCAGTGATGGAGTAAACTAAGTAAAAAGTAAACCAAGCCCCCATTCTGGAGGCCCTGAGAAATCCTCCAGGTGACCTACAGAGGCTGCAGAAGAAGCAGCCTATCAGAAGGGCTACTGGAATGGCTAATCAGGGCCCAGAAGGCCCACAGAAAAAAGGGAGCAGCTGCGGTAGAGCAGTCAGTTGCTGCCTGGAGCTGGAAGAGGGAAGCACGGATTCATCACTGACTGGAAGGACCAAGGACAGCTCAGTGCAAGCAGGACTAAGCCCACGGAAGGCTGATGAAGAGCAGGGGAGAAAAGAAGATGTTTTTGATTCACTCCAGGGCCATACAATGACTGAGCCCAGAGCCTAAGCAGACCAAGCAAGACTACCATGAAGGGCTCCATTGGCCTGGTTAGAGACTGAGCCCCAGGAAGGTGCCAAGAGGACACACCAATGAACGGTACCCTGATGGACCCTATTGGATTGTTTTAGGGGGCACTGCCTCCTAACAGAAAGACTTGGCAGGCAATAAAGACTCTACATCTGGGAAGGGTTGGGGGGGGTTTTGGTTCCACCTATGGTGTGCAAGACTTGTCTAGAGGGTTAAGTCACTCAAGACCTGCTGAAGAAACCAGTAGCGGGGTGGGGAGGGGGAAGAGGGGAGACAGTAAGAGGTGAAGAGGAGAGGCTCAAGAGAGGGAAGAAGGGAGAAATAGACTCGCACCTGACCAGAAGGGTTGCTCATATGAGCCTGGTGCTGAACCTGTTACAAAAGCCCCAAGAGGTTAATGCTTCATTCAAGCAGATTAGCACGAGGAAGAAAAAACCACCACCTCCTTTCCCAAGCTCACCATTTGTCTTGGCCACATTGATATAACAAGCCCCTGAATCAAGGTGCCTCAGAGAACTCGTGATCAGGTCCAGTGGAGAAAGCAGAGGCAGCAGACAGGAGCAGCTGAAATGATCACAAGACTAGTTGCATAAATGTGATAAGGAGGAAGGAGGTGGTACTGGGAATAGGGCATTTTCATAAGCCCTTTTGATTTATAATAATTTATTCCCTCTGTATTCAAGTGGTTCTTCTCTTCATGCTGAGCCAACATCTGGCAACATCATTTTGTCTACAACAGGGAAATTTTACTCTAAGTTTCCTACTTTTGCCAACACTGGTTCAATTCCAATGCCTTTAGGAACACCGGGAATACCAATACAGGCAGCCTGTTGGCAGCATGTCAAATGCCGTGTCAGTAAGGCTAATTTCTAGCGTGATTGAAGAACAGGGTGTTTGGGGAGAAGACCCAGCCTCAACATTTCTCCTCAGAGTTCTAGCCACAGAACCACTCCACAACGGGCAGAGAGAAGTGGAGGAATACTTCTTTTAGAGGGACTTATGGTTCTAATAGTTAGCAACTTTGTACTCTGCTACCTTCAGGTCAGTATGACTATCATGGCTTGAGACAATACCAAAAGCCATTTCAAAGCCTGGGATGCTCACTGGTGATGCACAAAATTACAGGAAGATTTCTCTCCTATGCAAGACCTATAAACTTTTGAATGTTTCATCCTCAAAAGAATGTTCTTTTACTGAGCCAACTATGCTTGTCATTTTGGCAAGCTTCTGGCTAAAACATAGCTGTTGTGACCAAGTACTAGCACTTAAAACCTCACACTGAGGCTGTCTGTCAGAAAAAAAATGAAGCCCAGGGTAGTATTTGTTGACCTGTCACTGCATAGGACATGTATTAAGGACCTGAAGCTGAAATGTGCAAAAATTATACCTTGCCATCAAACACTTTGCCTGCTGTGTATTATGCTGTATAACAGATTCCTATGGATGTACCTGGGTAATAAGACCAGCTCACCTTGTACCACGAAGATGAGTTACCACCAGGCATTGTACTCATGCCAACTCTTTTTAATATTTATCTAAGTGACATGCCTCCAACTAAATCACAAAAGATGATCATGCAGATCTTGTCATGACAACCAAGCACCAAACTTCCATGACATTAACAAAGCATTAATGGAGGGCCTCTGAATTACGGAACAATAATTTTGGAAATGAAGGCTCAAACCAAACCCTAGAAAAATAGTAAACACATTTTATCCCAATAATAGAAGTGCCAAAACACACACTCAAAGTAGCTTGCTATGGTAAAAGTGTGCCAGATGATTACATCCCATCATACCTTGGAGTGAAACTCGATCGCACCCCAGCATTCCATGACCACCTTGAGACAGTAGTTGCAGAGACAAAAACGAGAACTAATATAGTTCAGAAACTAGCGGGTACAACCAGCGGTGTATCAGCATTAGTGTTTGCAAACATCTGCAATGGCACTTGTATATTTGGTAGATGAATATTGTGCACCAGTATGGGGCAGACAGTCACATGAACTTGTTCACATTTAGCTGAATATAACCCTTAAGTTGACTCCAACACCCCGGCTACCTGTTCTGTCTAACATCACTCCCCTGCTGATATGCTGAACGGCTGCAACACTCTGCAAATCCAAGAAAACAGAGGTCTTCCTATCTACCAAGCCCTTGACAACACCTCCCCGCCCCCACACCTTCAATCCCAAAAGTCTTTCTGGGAATATTCATTTCACCTCATGCAATCAGGAGATGATCAGAAGGAAGCTTCGAAAGCTGACTGAACTATACAGGGGGGGGTACCTTGTGCCAGATTCCACAAAGAAGGTTCCTAGGTTCAATCTTCCAATGATATCTTAATCAACTCTGAACCAAATTCAAACCAACTATGGTAGATGAAGACATTTAATGCACAAAATGGGGGGGGGAGGGCCGCGAAACAGGAAATCAAGGACTTACCAGCAAGCAAGTGTTGCTACTCAAGCCAGACCAAACATCTCACCTACTGCCCAATTTACAAATATTCAGGAGGCATCACTGCAATAAATTCTGTCACTCCTGATATAACCATCTGGCTTGATCAGTTTCAAGTGAAATTGCTGCTCTACACCAGCTGTACGAAAGAAGAATAGGGGTATATAGTCAGCAAAGTGACTGCTGAATCTGCTTTTAGTCCATCTAGATCATAGCGTATTTCCCCTCCCAATGAAGCCTACTGAATTTCATATACTGGCTCTTTAACCTCTACTGTATTGTTAGAGAAGGCAATAGTTATAGTACCTCATTTACATCACAGAACAAAAGGATTCATCTCTCTGGGCCAAGAATGAAGATACCTCCTAAAGATATTGTTGATTTATTCCTAGTCTGGCTTGAGCCCCAGAGGCTTAATTGTTTTAAAATCAGTATGAAATAGTCAACTGAGAATATTTTATCCTTAAGAGTCTCTCTCACAACTGAATTCTTAAGAGTCTCCCTCAGAGAAGATGATGCTGAAGATGCTTCCCAGATTAAACACTACTAAAATGATAGTCATCACTGGGACCAGTTACAAGACTTACTGAATGGTTTCTTTCTCATTCAAAATGGCATAAATACCAGAGGGATCACTTGTTTTGTTGGAAATTAATGGAAGTTTTAAAAACTGAAGGCAACATTAAGCCTTCTCCTTTCCCATAGTAGTTCACTTCAGAGATATTTTTCATACATCATCCAGTAAATGAACAGCTATTGGGGGAACTCTCACTTAGCTTTGCCAAATTCATTTACTCCAGATCTCAATCCTTCCAATAACAGAGAGGAAGGAGGCCCCAGCAGAAAGCTCAGAGGATATTCAATGCTTATTTCTTACAACTCTAACGGGGGTGAAGTAAAACCATCCAACCGTTGCTTCCAAGTCCCAGCTGAAATCAAAGGACTACCAGCTCATTTAGAGACCAGAAGAGAGTCTGACATTTTCCCTCAAGGCAGGGCTCAGATGTGAAATCTGTCTCTCTCTTATTTTGATCAACAAGATTTTCTAGTCTCTCAACTTCTCAAGCAGAAATAAAGAGATGGGGTGGGGGCGGGAGGAAACCTTGTCAAAGGAAAACGTCTCAAGAACAAATAACTCAGGAGCTATTTTTAGAAGTGCCCAGAGAAAGATTAACTAGAGAATGGAAGCATCAAGCATTTATTGCATTGGCCTAGGAGCCCTACTAGCTACGAACAACAGGTTTTTGGAACTGACTCCAAATCCCAGAGCAGCAATATGCAGCCCACTTGAAAGGGCTGGCAGACATGCCTTCCTCAGTAATACTGTCATCATCTCCAATAGATATTTATAAAACCAAATAGTCTCAAGGCTTTTTATTCTTTGAAAAAGGTTCACTTGTAAAAACATTAATTCAGATTTCACAAACTCCCAAGCATGCATCCCAGCATATGAAATTTAGAGAATATTTACCACAGTCCAGTATGCACTAAGGAAACTATTAAACTACTTCTAAGTGTCCATTCCTTCAGGGTATTAATGAGCTACTTGGAAAGTTCAGTAAAGAGACACTGCTCGCAGATTCTGGAAAAAATATATGAGTAACCAGTGACTGGACAATTACTAAACTAATTCAAGGCAGCAGACAGCATCCGTGCTGGAAAAGCTCAGAGCTAAATTGCCAGAGAGAATTTATTACCCTTTTGCCCTAGTGAAGATGACTCATTATGTTCACTTACATAGACCATATATCATACCTGACTAGGGAACTGCATGAGGGACTTCAGTACCTCGCAGTGTTTGTTATCTAATCCAGAGTTTGAAGAGAGAGTTTTCCCTGACCACAAACCTACTTGTCACAGGGTAGTACTGGCCCTTTAACAAAGAAGAGGCCAGTGCACCTGTGATTATCAGCTGACCTCCAGCTGCAGTATAAGAAGGCATCTGGGCCTTGAGGGCAGCGTGAGTTAACCCTAAGAATCAGCTAGGAGAGGAGGAGAAAGCATAGACATAGGGATCTCACTGTCTGTTACCTGGGACCAAGGAGAGAGGCTAGAAGATAAGGTAGTGGAGAAGGAGACTCTGGAGCAAGCAGAAAGCCCAGGGGAGCACTCTTATTACCACAGTGTGCCAGGGAAGATCAGGAGGGAGGCAAGACCTTAAAGTCCAAGAAAGGTGGATATTTTTAATGGTCTTGCTTTGCTTGAACTCTAGTAGGAGACTGCAGAGGGAAGCCTGAGAGCCCCTCAACTTGAAGGGGACAATTGAAGGTGATGAAAAGCGTGGCGTCACAGGAGGAGGCAGAGCCAGAACCCCTTGAATTATGGCTTATTTTGTTATTCAAGGGGTCCAATTTAATAACTCAACCCACTGCATATTCAACTCTATATTGAAATATTCTTGAGGAGCCCTGTGAAGGATGGGGTGCCTGCAGGGCTACCCCACCCCAGGATATGGCACACTAAGATGGCAACCCTAAGACACTAGTAATTCAGAACTATAGTCTAATGACCTGAGAATCGCCAGTCACAAAAGAGTCCAGCAGCAGCATAAAAGGGACAATATTCTTTGAAGGTTCACTGCAGCCAGAGCAGAATTCCATACTGCTGCCAGCTAAACCCTCTGTGGACTTGGGAAGGCAATTTCCTTTTGTTAAAGGGCTAGTTTTTGTTTTGTTTCATTTTGTAAAAGCATAAATTCTCCAGAAGTTGATGGCTGGTGAGTCAGAGAGGAGCTTCAGCTAAGTCTTATAACCGAGGTGTGGGAGAGTTTTCGCACCAAAAATGAGGATTCACAATAGAGGCCATATACCTAGTTTTTCCAACAACAGATTCAGTAAGTTTTCTTAGAAGAAGTCCATACATACACAAGCACACTTAAAATTGCAAGGTGCAAAATGAAGGCGCACACCAAAGGTGGAACTATAAATGGCACATTCTAACTGACTTCCTTTGCTAGCTTATTTTGTTTACTCTTGACTAAAACAAAGCAGAAACAGGCATCCAATCAAGTTTCTCTGGTTTTAATGATGTATGCAGGCAGGCACTGTCCCTCAGTGATATTAGTAATCCTGTCATAATGTCCATTACAGGTACTTGTGTGGAAAAGACAAAGAAGGGAATTAGGAGTCTTGCAAACAGCCACTGTCTAATTAAACAATCTTTAAATCATTCTGTTCCAATTCATGCCAGCACAAAATACTGCAATCTAACGAATTTCTATTTTTACTACCACACATCCAAATCTCTTGTCTCCTTCCCCAACCAGTAGCAAACCATGTATCCACAGGGTTGATTCTGGAGTTTAAAAAAATAATTTTTTTTTTAAAAAAAAAAGCTATTTATATGGTTTACTTCTTTGATGTTCACTTTGAGGTTTGATTTGAGAATTTTAGTGCAATACTTAAGATGACACCTGGTAAATAAGAGGTATAAAAAAAAGAACCTTTGACCCTTACTTGTTAAAGGGCCAGTGCTACCCTGTGACAAGTAGGTTTGCTCCCCTCAAAGGTTGCTCCTAGCAGAGAGGCTGCAGGGGTTCTCCCCAGAGGTAGACCAGGCTTGCTTTCCAGTTGGAAGGGTCAGGATGGCTGCATCAGTGTAAGGGCTAGAAAGGACTGCATTGGAGGGCCAGGGTGGGACGAGGGATACTTTCTGCTTTCCTAAACTGCATCAGGGAGATCTCAGGGACCTGCATCAGTCCATGGAACAGTTGTTGAGGAACACTGATCAAGAGCAACCCCAGAAGTCTGCTGTAATTTAGCCAGGCCTCCAGGGTTGCCTACTTTACACCCAGGATCATACAAGTGCCAAAGTATCTTGAAGCCACCTTAGCATCTCTTCCCCCTGAGTGTGAACCCATATTGCACTTGTAAGAAGCACAAAGACCCTCACCCAATGCTTTTGGGAAACCTTTTGCCATAGAAGTTTGCCTAATGCAAGATATATCAGGTTTCAACTTACATTTTGGCAGGTAACATGTAAAAACACAGCTGGATGTGCTAACAAACCCACTTATGATGTGAAAGCTATGGAAAGCTCATTGGGTATTTGGTATTAGAGAGTGATACAGACAAGAAGCCATACTGCTCAGGGAATTTCAGACTTATAAAACTTCCAGCCTAAGCTCTTTATATTAGTCATAAAAGCAAGTTCAGAGTGCAGTAGAAGGAGGTTATTTCTTTAGGCTTAATAAAACATCTCACAGTTGTAGACCAGAGTTCAACACAAATTGCAACAAACATGCATCTATATTGGTCTCTAGGTCAGTCCCAAAGCTAGCCTGCACTGCTAAAGCTTGCAACAGAGGGTAACTCTCCTCCTAACTCCGTAAATGTTTCTTATAAACATGTGGTCAGCATGTCAGAACTGCTTAAATGGAATGCTTTTTTCAGAGAAGTTTTACACCCAAATGTATACTTTTCATCAAAAAAATTCAAACTAGACATTTACCTCTAACCCAGTGTGAATTAGTCAAGGTAGCAAAGAGGAAGGGGAAAAACAAAAAAACAAAAACAAAACCCCAAGCCCCAGACAGTCTGAAATGCACATTAATGCAGAAATGAAACCAATCTCATCCTCAAGTCACGAGTGACTCACGTAGGTGACATTTTGATATGGATGTTTAGCACACCTTCACTCTGAACTAGAGCTGATCCCAGCTGCCACTGGCCTCCATGTTTCCAGACGACTATAGGATTGTAATTCTCACATTCTCGCCTGTTGAGCTGACCATCCATTTCACAACCCAACAGAGTACATCTCTAAGTCAGTGTGTTTTAATTTTTTGGGGTCCTTCTGGTATATGTTCCTACAAAAAACTTACTTGTACATGCAGTGCTAAATTTGCCAAGAATCCAAGGTATATATTCAACCCCAAGTGTCTGTAGTCCTAGGCAACCAGCAGGGCCAAATTAAGTTAGGGGCTTTAGGAGCTGCAGCCCAAGGCCCCAGGTTAAGGGAGGGCCCACCACCTTGCAAAAATAAAATTGGGTCACAGCCCCATCCCAACCCCAGCTGGCTAGTCTGTCCCACATCTGGAGCACCTCTGGCCCGATGCAGCATTCCCAGGCCCCGGAGCTGGCCTGTCTTGCACCCAGACTGGCAGGTCTGCCCACACCCAGGCTGGCCTGCGTCCCAACCCCAAGCCTGGACTCAGCACTTCTGCACTGGCCCGTGTCGCCATAGTGCTCACCAACCTCCCGCCCTGCCCTTCTCGGCCCTGGCCCCTGCCCCATGCTCCCTGGCCTCAGGCTGGCTGGTGGGTGCCCCAGCTCGCACACGGCTAGGAATGAAGTGGCTGCTGACCCTGCCTCCCCAGTGGGGTACAGAGCCGTGACCTACTCTGGCTTTGTGCCCTCCCCTGCCCGCAGACAGTCACAGCCCAGAACACGTAGGAGGGTTAATCCAACCCTGGCACTAGCTGAACTGTTTATCAAAAAAAGTCTGGGCCCCCTGCCATTACAGGGCCACCGTGCAGAGTATAAAGGCAGACCGTTGCTTCTTCCCCTCTCAGACTACTACTTGGCTACTCCAGGATGGTCCTCTGCCTGTTACTTGCCACTTTATAGTCAGTGCTCCCAAATGACACCCTCTTTTAAAAGCAAGAGTGAGCGATTGGTGGCAGGAAGTCAGGAATAGGTTGAGCTCCTCTTCAGGTATATCCACGTTACAGCTGGGAACGTGCCTCCCAGCTTGGGCAGACAGATGCATTAGCTCTGCTTGAGTTCCCATGCTAGAAGACAGCGGTGTCGCTGGGGCCTAGCCACTCATGTAAGTGCCCAGGGAGTCTGGGCTGGTTTGTACTCAAGAGGCTAACCTGACCCGCACTTGTGCAAGCCCTCCCCGCCAGTTACACGCCTTTTCATGTGCTAGCGCATGTCTGTCTACCTGAGTCGTGAAGCATGCTCCTGGAGGAGAGCTATACTCTAGAGGAAGAGTTCCAAAGGGGTAGCCGTGTTAGTCTAGGTCAGCAAAACAGAGTCCTGTGGCACTTTTAAAGACTAACAAATTTAATTATCTGATGAGCTTTCATGGGAGAAAAATCCCACTTTGTCAGACACTTTGATGACGGGGAATGCTTACAATTCAAAGTCCCGCTGAATATACAGAGAATGCACAGAGGCAGGCAAGGCATAGCATCTCCCCTTAGAGACAGTGGGGAAGGCAGGGTGTGGAGGACAATGCACTGGAACTTTGCAGCTTCCAATCTTGGGGAAAGACAATTTAGCAAAAGCTTTTTCCAGATAAGCGACTTAAGTCAGAAAATGGCAGGAAGGGATTCCAATAAAGCATCTGAATGTTTGAGTGTTAAGCTAACCCCACCCCCCAAATTCAGATTCTTATATTAAAGTGGTCACTAACTGAACTTAATTGTAAGTCATAAAGAAGATAGCAGCAAGAAGGAAAGCGAAGGACATCTATGTACTATAGATTTAAAGAAATATGGAAACTTTTTACAGCAGTGATAAAGGCTATTTACTGTTCAACAGTCCATGAATTTGCTTGATTTGTAAAATCCAAGTTATGAGAAATATACTACATGCATTTGTGAAATTAAGTTTCATGAAACATGTTTCAGTCTAGGTACACATAGGCTGCACCACTCTTCTCCCAATCACTGTAGTATCTTCAACAAGATTGGCTTCCCTTAGTATCGGAAAGAAAAGCACTAAAGACCCATTTACCCATTCACATCTACTGTAGGTGGTTTCATAAGCGTCTTCAATACTAGTGAGAAACTACAAAAAGGGTGGAGGGAGAATAGGGAATGATTTTCATAAACCAAGTCAATATACGGTTACATCCTTGGAACCCTATTTGGTTTTGCTCAAGTAATCCGAAAGTGGCAGACCCAAGTCAGCTATACTAAAAGTAACAGCAGTGCAACTTCTGCTCCACCTGGGACCATATTCTCCATCTTTTGCAAAATAAAATTTAAGGTAACCATCTTCTCTCTCTCTCCTGCCCCAAGGAGATCTGTCTTTAAAAGCAATCTGGACCACCACCACCCCACAACCCCCCCTCCCCCCCCAAAATCCAACTGCATTTTGGCTCCCAACCACCATTAAGCACTCCCATTTACAACATAACCCTGGCTTAAAAACTCACTGGCAGAGGCCTTAAAGAAGACCTATGGTAAATAGGGATTTCGATTTAAGGTTAAATATCATCCACTATTTTGACACGCCCATCATCTTCAAGGCTTGTCTAATTTTCAATAGCAACTACAGAGGCCTTTAATCTTAAAAAGCAAAATCACCAAAGCTGGTCTGAGTTAATACTTAACAAAAAACACGCCACTGAAATAAGAGTCTGAGTATTATATGCATTTAGTTACAGTGCAATAAATATTTATGAAGCCACCAGTTCTCAAATAGCAAGTTATGCTAATATATCAAAGGCAGCAACAAAGAGGCATGAGAACATGTTTAGTGGGAGATTTTTTCCTGGCTCTGTGCTGAACTAAGAGTTTTATGAAACTGGATTTTACATGTTACTGCTATACCTAATCTTTTCCAGTGGCCATATTTTTATTGGTGATTTGGTGACAAGGTTTTAACTCTTCACCCACGAAATACCTTATGCAGGGGAAGCAAAGGGTCGAGTTAATTAACCTTGCTGACAAAATTTTGCTTTGTAAGAGCTGGTCAAATAATTTATTTAAATATACTTAGCACTATTTGATCAGCTCTACTGGTAGGTGAATTGACATGTATTCAACTTCTTTTGCATTTATAGACTAATTTGAAGTCTGTCAGTGCCTGCACGTTCTCCACCCCTTACAGCAGTAATTCCTCAACGACTGGTCCATGGACCGGTGCCCAGTCTCTGATATCTCCCTGACACAGCTTACATACAGTTTAAAAAGGCAGAAAGCTGGTCCCTGGTATCAAAAAGGTTCAGAAACAATGTCCTATAACAGAGAAGCTATCCATGATGTTTCAGAATGTTAAAATCAGAACATTTCTGACAGGTGAGTAATTATTTTCCTTATTAATCTAGTTTGATCATAACATTTATAGTTACAATTAAAGTAATCGATATGTGCTTCTATTGGATTCTGCTGGACTTTCTATGTGTAAACATATGTCCCCTTATGCAACTACTAATGAAACCATTTGTGCAGTGGCATGAAGTGTGTTATTACAAGTATGGCTATATAATCTTGTTAATTACTGGATCAGAGACATAAAAGACCATCACCTCTGAACATTCCTCAAAACCAAAGGATCCTGATTCATAACGAAACAAGTTGTTCCTGACAGGACTAATTGCAAAGGTCACTGTGATCTAAAGCAACTAAAAGGAAACAGTCAGTTAGCAACAAATGGTAGGAAGACTTCAGCTGTCAAGAAAATTCATGGAAGGGAACAAGTCTCTGTCCCACTGAGGGGACATGAAGCTAGATTAAGAGGAGATATTCAAATAAGAAATCATCAACCAGTAATTTTTTATAACATGAATCATATGTAAAAGCAAGATATGAAGGAAAAAAAGAAAAAACCTCAAGTGAATTCATTGTGGGTGCTGCACAAAGTATTCGTAGACATATTTGTCACAGTGAAGATCCAAGTGATGAAGACTTTTGATCTCCTGCCCTCTTCCAGCCTGACAAGTCATCAGATGTGATTTCTGAACCAACCAGGAAGCAGCTTTATGCTATGGCCCAGTTAGCCGATAGTTATTGGCAACAATTAGTAATTTCTTATGGAGAATGACAGATAATTTCAGCAGAGAGACTGAAATGGGGATTCAGATAAGCCACTTGGGTAGAGAGAAAAGTTTCCAAGAACATTTTATGGCCTTTTAAAGCGGAATTCTGATTAAAAAGTGTGAGGGATTTGGTACAATGGTCACGATACCAAGGAAAAGTGAGAATTCTGGGTCTACATCATATTCAGGTAAATAAATTGATGGAGGGTCAAAGAGAATGTCCAGTGCTTCTCATTAGTGCAGTTTTTGCAGATTTAACTGTATACGGTAAATTTGCAAAAAGCAAACAGTCAACAAAATGTCCCTTTATTTTCTTCTAGATCAAACCTGCCTCTCTCGGTATTATACAAACATTTACCATCTTAATCCCACTATCTGAAGCATGAAGTCAAATATTACTATAATCATCATGCGTAAGCTTCCTTACACTACAAACCTGGGGGAAGGGGGAAGGTCACTGGCTTGTGTACACATTTCTTAAATGAGAGAAATAGGGAACAAAGGGATGATCCACTACAGAGTTTTATGGGAGCCAGAGCAGAAGACCTAGATTTTATGAAAGGAAAGGTTCCTCTAATAATTAGAATTGGGATTTTATAGAAAAGTTAGTTTCTATCCTGGTTCAATCATCATTCATTGCTGTCCCAATCTGTAAATGTCATGGATGTGGCATATTTAGCATGATAGCCACCCTCAGCAAGGGAGGGATTCCAAGGGAGAAGTCTTGATCATATTCAATGCCACCAGGAGTTTTGCCAGAGACTTCTGTTGGAGCAGTGACAGGCCCTATAAAATGCAAATTGTAATTTAAGAAAATAGTAAAGCTATTTGAGTTTATGCTACATTTTGCAATTTTAAACATGGACAGACCACAAGGCATGCATTTTACAGATTAGCAGTGAGGGATAAAGCATCTCTTCTACAGTCACAGAGGAGAACCAATATTATCCTCTCAGGGGTTCCCAAGAACTGAATCCTATGTTGATGCCCTTTCATCTTTACTCAGGTAGTACAAAGGGTGTCATAGTTTCAGGAAGCTGCCAGAGAGAAACGATCAAAGTGTTTTGTCTTAGCGACTGTTTTAATTTAAAGTGAGACAAATGGAGGAGAGAATGTCTTCTGGAGAAGCAAGCAAAACTCAGATGGACTGTCAGCCTTTTTAGTGAAAAAAGAAAGGGGCTAGGGAGGAAGAAAAAGCCATAGAGAGCATCTTTCATTATTAAAGCCAGGTGCTTATACTAGTGTCTGTTCATTAAGGTTTATATCATTTATAAAAGTGTTTTTCCAAGGGACAATTCACCAAAGCAGATAAGGCCCTGGGGCCACTACATCTCCAGTCACAGCATGATGAATTTTAGCACGTATAAGCACCGGTAAGTAATAGCTTGAAATAAGTATGTAGAGGTGCAATAATACTTGCATGGGTGCAAAACTAAGAGACATTGTAGGTAAGTGACTTGACTATCACAGGCAAACAAGACTGCACGAGTCTGCTGTTTGCATACCCACATTTTGAATCCCATCTATGTTATTGCATGTCTGTGCCCTCATCTGCCATTCACTTGCCAAGCTGGTTGAGAGGTAGTATGTGGCCACCCCAAGCAACAATGCTCTTTCCCCATAGCTGTAAGCTGGTCCATGGTCCCCTCCTAGAATTAAGGGACTCTTTTTGGGAATCTCACTGAAGTCAATGAGAGCTGCAGTTTCTCACCCCTCTAGAAGTCAGGGTGCTTATTTAGAGGCCTAGACACCCATATTTAAGTTAACCCTAATCTTTTAGGCAACTCAAAGACACAACAGAGTGAAATACAGAATAGACATGAGAATATGACAACTGCAATCAGTCCAGTATGCACTCACCTGGTACTGGAGGCAAAGTTATGTTTCAAACTGTGTTAAGAGATCTCTTATTTCTGGGGTCAGATGCTCTACTGCCTTTGCAGCTTCTGTAATAGCTTTCCGATACATCCCTTTCTTCTTACGATTAAATCTCAGTTTGAAAGATTCAGAAAAAGGAGAGAGTTTTGAAACAGATAAGAATGAGGTTGTTGGAGAACCAAACCATGAAACTTTAGCTTCTCGCCAGGAAGGTTCTCCATTTTCCTTCTGGCTAAGGTTTATGTCAAGAACACGTGCTGGCCACCATGGAAAACCATGAATTTTACCCCAAACAATATCCCCCACTGAAACAGTTCTTCCATCTTCAGTGACACATTTAGAGACACTCTGTGTGTGTAGTCTAACTGTTAGTGGTGGCACAATTTTACGCTCATCTTTTGAAGATGAAGAGACAGACGCATCATCACCAGGTAAAAAGTCACACATTTCTGGTGATGTTACTTCTGAACTAGAGGATTTGGATTCATCTAGACTGTCATTGCTACACACTGATAAACTAGAAGAATCTGCCTTCCTTTTACGGTAATTCATAAGAAAAGCCAAGTTATGTCCATCTTTACCTTGGGGAAATCTTTTGAAGTCATCATCTTCACCTGAACTCCCTGAAGACATCTCTCCTAAACTTCTATCTGCAGATTCATCAGTGTAAAATGCAGCAGGATTGGACTCTCTGCTACTCTGAAGGACATTTATTTCATCAATAAGTTCTGCTTTATAAATGGAAACACTCTGACTGTCATTTATTCTGTGGGGTTTCAGTCTGATTTTTGGAGGTGGAACATCTGCACTGGAATGCACAGGCCTAGTTAACTTCAGTTTTGGAATGGAAGCAAGTTGGCTGCTTGCCGACTTATCCATAAAACATTTAGTTTCCTGACATCGTTCAGTCTCTCTGTTTTCCTCTTGGTCCTCCCCTCCATTCTGCAAGATTCGCTGTGAACAAAATGGTTTAACTGAGCCATGAATCCGGGAGGGAATTTTCACAACTTCACCTTTACCTTGTGGTGTGCTGTAGGATATTTTAATAACTGGAGTTCGATGCACTAGTTCCCCAGAAAATTTGTCTTCCTCCCTCTTTTCTCTTTTATTCCTTTTCTCTACATAATCAGAATCATTGTGCTTTTTTTGCTCCTTGTCCTGAATGTTTAGCTTCCTCCTTGTTTTAGCATTTTGCCTGGCTTTGTTAGCTTCCTCTGGGTTCAGAGTGTTTTTACATTTTTCACAGAGCACTTGCCTTGGCCTCAGCCTAATAGTGCTCATGATGAGCCTTCCTGGGTCTCTATTTCGTGACAACCGTCTTTTTGTCCTCTTTATAGTCCTTGGTGGTGGCTGAGGAACCCATTGATTATATGTGTGTCTTAACCATAAGGGAGGAGGAAAAGGAGCTCCCTCAAAATAGGGAGGGTAAGGAGGAACGTTGCCTGGTGATGGAGGTGGCAAAAGAGGAGGAACCTGTTCATCACTGTTTCCTCTGGGAAGTTTTTCACTAGAAAGCTGTGCCTCAGCTTCACCCTTCACAGACTGTCTGTCTTCAGGGACCCAGTTAGTGCAAGCATCAGCAGGAGGCTCTTCATGCTTTGGCAGTGAAGGTGGTGGAAGACAGAATAACCCAGACCTACAGCAGTGTGGGGGGAAAAAAAAAGAATAAATCAGAAATGTTTGAAAGATGCATCTTTGACAAGATTGAAATTTTAAAAAAATTTTAAAAATTGTAAAGACTATTTGCCCAATAAATTAATAGGCCAGCATTTTCCCTTCATTTTAAAACAGCAGCTAACTCTATCCTGTTGCAGAAGTGCCACATCAGAAAGTCTAAACTGATCCATCTACTGAGTTCTCAATCTTAGCATTGTATTAGTGAAGCGTGTGAATGTACCAAAGAGCTTTGTTTCGAAACCAGCACCATTCACACAATTCAGAACAAATAATTTACTCCAATGACAGCCACACTCAGCAGGCCAGTGATACCATGCAAATGGAGATGGACAGAAGAGTAAAACACTGCAAGTCTTTGGGACACTATTAAAGATTCCTTCAATGTACTAGACTTTTGAGAGGACGTTTTCAGATTACCATGCAACAGCTGAGACACATGCATGTGCAAGTCAGTTCACTGAATGAGCGATTTACCAACTTGCACATTCAAGCTTGGGGTTTAATACAGCATGCATGTTCTCTCTGATGTCTTATTCTTCTCTTTAAAAAAAAAATTTAAAAAAATGCCATTTTGCTAAGCTAGCCAAATCAAGCAGAGAATGTCTCATTTGTGCATTGCCAAATTCTATCACAGAATACTACACTCTTGAACATACTCTTGAGTGTTTCCTTCAAAGGGCCCTTTCTAAAGTAACACAAAAATTTACTTCGAGATTTCTTTTGAATAGTAATAGTCAGCTGCACCAACAGTTTTGCTGCTGGACCAGACATTAGATCTGAGTAACCTCTGATGTTTTAACCAAGCAAGATCCAGGATCACATCTCTGGAGAAAGGAAAGGCATGACAATGAGTGGCAATATTGGCTCATCATTCCAGCTCTTTGTAGATTTTCCCCTCTTCCTTTTCATACACATGTATTTGGTGTATGCTTTGCTGCTGTGGTTTACCTCCGTTCCTTGGCCTGGCCATCAGGATTTTCTTGCTTGCTTATGATCACGGCACATAATTGTTAACTAGGGATTGTTCTTCGTGCACTAAATTATCAGTTTATAGTTCAGAAAGTTTACAGCTTCAATATTAAAAATGCCATCTAAGAAGAGAGAATTCACTTTTCTTTCCAGCAAAGGATTAATGGGAGACATTTTCTATGAACACATGCTGTCAAAATGACTCTTTGTAAATGAAATTCTATTTTGTACATAGGTTTCATTAAGTAAGGAGAGCATTATGTTCCACTGACTCATTAATGCCCAGTCTGTTCTGACAGACTTAGAATAAATACATTACAAGTTCTTTATAAAACAGTCACTTTTTAAAAGGCCATCATGAGGTCCCATGTTTATTGTCCTAGGCTATGTCTAAACTGGCAAGTTAGTTCGAATTAAACTTCCTTAATTCGAACTAACTTAAGCCATGGCTACACTAGGCTTTCATTAGTTCGAATTAAGGGGTTCCTTAATTCGAACTAATAAATTTGAATATGCTATTTGAACTAAGGGTTAATTCGAACTAGTTAGTTTGAATTAACCAATGTGGCCATGTTAGCTCTGACTAATTGCTTAATTCAATCTAACCGGCCCATTGAACTCAATGCAATTCGCTAATTTGAACAAAGCAAGTGCCATGAATAGCACTTGCTTAGTTTGAACTAAATTTTGCTAGTTCGAATTAAGTTAATTCAAACTAACTAAAATTAGTTTGAATTAGTTAGTTTGAATTAACTAATTTGAACTAACTTTAGTAAGTGTAGACATAGCCTTAGTGACTTCACATTACTTGAAGCAATATGTGTCACATGATGGTTCTTCCATCAGTCCTGAAAAAAACTCAGAGCCAAATTGCGCTCTTTCTGGCTCAAGATATCCCCCACACAACATTTTGTTTTCAACTACTTCAGTTCAACCCTTTCCTCCAATATTTTGACTCCAACAAGAAATACAGCATGAAGTTTGTAGTCATATTGTTAAGCTCTAAACTTTCCTTGTACTTTAAGACAAGCTAGGCTTTAGGGAAGAAACCTTATCTTAGAAAAAGTATTTTAGCTCCTTTAAAATAATTGGAGTCAAAATATTGCAACTGAGAAGCAGACTGAACTTCTACAGAGTATGCTGGCACTCCAAAAGGCTCAGCCCCGCCCCACAGTTTCAAGAGCAACCTTTTTCCACTGCTCTCCGAATACTCCCAGTGAACATTTATATGTATTCCATGACCTCCCAAGATACAATGCAACATCCATCCCCTCACACAGCTACGGGAATGACAGCAGGACATGCACACATTTGTGATACCCACCAATGTCCCACACACTCCTCCCTTTGCATGTTCACTGTCATATAACCACTGTTTGTTGTTGCATAATAAAAAACTCAGCCAAACATGTAATTGCTGTTTGTTCAGTTATGCACCAGACATCCACCCACCAACCAGCTGCAGTTATAAGCTTGTGTTCATCAGAACACTGCTCGAGGCATGCTTACATGGTTGGCAAACAAAGGATACACCTAGATCATTGTCAAAATGCTCCCTGAGTGCCTCCCTTATGCAAACAGCTCCCCAATGCCACTACTATCAGGCTGCTCATATGCATATGCAAAGCCATCTGCCTCAGTAGTTCACCCAGGGAGGAACTTCTCACCCTTAGCTTCACAGAGATTATGGAAGACAGCAAGTTGCTATAACCGCAGGAATATCATCCTCACTTAAGTCCAGCCTCCCATACAAACCCATACAGACAACACCAGTGGGCTTTTAAACAGCCAAAGGCACACTGCACAGTCATTCTGCATCTACTTAGTCTGTTATTGAAACACCCCTTGCTGGTATCTAGATTTCCTGTCTTCATTAGTCATAGTATCAGTTGGTAGGCTGGGTCTCCCAGGATCACTATGGGCATCTCCACATCCCCTATCAGAATTTTTTTTTTTTTTTTTAATCTGTGAAGAAGGTTCCTGCTTATAACTTCTACTACAGTCCTATGTTCCTGAAGATATGAGCATCATGCACCT
The DNA here is from genome assembly GCA_007922175.1 of Pelusios castaneus. Classification (NCBI taxonomy): domain Eukaryota; kingdom Metazoa; phylum Chordata; order Testudines; family Pelomedusidae; genus Pelusios; species Pelusios castaneus. The sequence goes on along the minus strand of ML685755.1, from coordinate 24,635,582 downwards.
TTTCTGACATCTGTGAAACAGCCCCAGTGATCCATGAGTGCCTTACTGTACCATAGAGAAATAGCCCTTTCTATTTATGTATTCAGTCGCAACATGCTCTGGAGCCAGAATTGGATGTGTGCGCCATCTATTGCTTTGCATCTGCTCCCCCACCCCCTAGTTTGGGAATCCCATGGCTGCAAATCCATCCAGCATATCACACACATGGCCTAGAGTCAATCTTCCTCAAACGAATGCGATTGAGGGCCCTGCACACTTGATAGTGCAGCCCCAATGGTGGACCTGCTGACTCCAAACTGATTTGCAGCCGATCAGTAGCAGCTTAGAGCTGCCAGCTTCCACATGGCAATGGCTACACGCTTCTTCAGACAGAGAGCAGCTCTCATTCGAGTGTCCTTAGGCTGCAAGGCAGGGGCCGGCTCAGCACACAGGTACATAAAAGTGGCTTTGTACATTCAGAAGTTGCATAGCCGCTGCTCATCATCCCAGACCTGCCTAACGATGCAGTTCCCACCACTCGGAGCTGGTCTCCCGTGCCCAGAATCAACGGTGTACTGTGCACAGATGTTCTGTGAATGAAACAGCAATGCACTGCTGTTTGTTTGCATGTCATTCAGCGGCTCCGGGTCCTCGCAGTCCTGTTCTGATTTGGAGCCAATGACATACTGTGCGACCAGCCACGATGTGTTCAGAATGCTGAAAGTGACACTGGAGAGTAGCACGGGATCCATTTCTGGGAATTAGGATTCGCGGATGTGCAGGAACCATTCAAAAATGGCACAAGTTGCTAACAGCAACAGCAAATAAGGAAATGTGCTACACCATGGGACATATTAAAATGCTCCCAAAGTGCTCTGCGCTCCTCTCCTTCATCCCACAATTCATAGCATTATTACATCACACGTGGAACAGTGGGATAGCTGCCCACAATGCACTACTCCCACAAGCGGTAATAGACTCCAGTGTGAATGTGTCTCTGCAATAAAAGGAGTGCTGTGTGACTGCACGCAAGTGCTATACTTATAGCACTTTTCTTTTACTGCTAAAACTTTTTCCGCAAAAAATCTGTAGTGTAGACATACCTTAGGCTACTGTTGTTTCAGATGACAGCTGTGCTTCAAACTAAGGAAACTTCTTCCTAGAGGAGTGTTAGTGGAGGTGACAGAAAGTCAGATTAAAGAAGAGAATGGTGGCTTTCTTCCCAAGACTCAAATAGCCGTGTGAACTCACTAATGCTTCTCAACTTCCTAATGTCCCTCCAACTCATTATGGTTACAGAACACTAGTTTCATTTGTTTTTGCAGACATTGTTAATTACAGGCCACACCCTTCTTATACGATTCATGTGAGAAAACCCACTGGGGAAAAAATTGCTTGCAGAAGTCAGGAAAGCGGGGAATTGGTCCTTAATTCTGGCACCAACTCCTTGCTATTCTTTGTTCTTTAAGGATACAAGTAATTTAGTAACTAGGTGACTATAATTTGCCTTTTCTAGAAAGAAAAATCCTTTCCATTTACTTGGAGAGATTTAAATACCTTGTGTAGGTGACATTTACTTTCCAAATTAGAAGACTAGTTTAATCTATGAGGAAAGGACTAAATTTAAAATTAAGCCATTTTTTCCCCCTGAGAGCTTTTTCAAGGAAAAAAGTCACAACTGAGAATTAAAGGCTTTAAGTGACAGACTCCGCTAATATATATGCTATGGAAACCAATATAGATCTAACAAATTTATTTATCGCATGAGCTTTCGAGGGAGAAAATCCCACTTTGTCCGACGGCCTGACAAAGTGGGATTTTTGCCCAATGAAAGCTCATGCAGTAAATAAATTTGTTAGTCTTTAAAAGTGCCACAGGACTCCTTGTTTGTTTTGCTGACCTAGACTATCATGGCTACCCCTTTGGAACTTGTCAATATAGTTCTATTATTCATGCAGCTAAGGTCAGAATTGTAAGATACATGACTTATTCAACTGGATGGAATGGTTCTGGCTTGACCAAATAAAACTGTACGAGAGAGGGGAAATTTCCTCTATTCCATTCCATTAGAAGGTAAATTCCATTCACTTTACTCTTACAGGTAGGCTCAAGGGTTTTAAATAGAACTAGCCAAGTCATTAAGGCAAGCAGGGTCAGGCTGTATCATTTTGCTAAAGGCTAGATCCTGCTAGCCTCACTCACATGAGCAATCCCACTGAAACCATCAGAATTCCTATGAGTAAACTTTGTACGATCCAGTCCTTTATCATGTCAGCAACTTTGCTATGGCACATTTTGCCACAGTAATGAAGTTTTAGGAGACCACGCTGGTATTAAACCTTCCCTGAGAAGTGGGATGACACTAATGTTGCTGGTGAGAATCACCAGGATTTGAATTAGAATTAGCCAGTTCAGCATTGATTAGATTAGGCTCAGTATCCTAATTTGCCCCCCAAAAATTGACAATTATAGTAAAGTTAAAACATTTTTAAAAGAGTAATTGAGATCCATAAACCATGCTAATGGTAAAGATCAGTCAGCTATAGCAGATGGAGACGGCTATATGGCCGGATTGCAACACACGCATGCATGTGTAAAAGTAACTATCCCAATGGTGCCTTATGAGAAAGTTAATGGACTCGTATGAATGAATGGAGGTGTGGCTGGACTTACCCTTTTCAGTCATTCCTTCAACTAACCAAGGGATAGCTCTGTAATAATGGTAGAGTTGATAACTAGTTAACATTTGTATTGTCGTAGTACGCAAAAGGGCTCAACGAGGCTGGGGTCACACTGTGCTAGGCTCTATACAAAACTGTAATTAAGGGACAGCCCTAACGTCAGCTCTCCGAAATCCAGAACTGGTCACATTGCTGCCATATGTCCAGCCACCCAGGCAGCAGTTCAATCCTTCGGTGGCTGAGGTCCAGCCCAGAAAAGACTCAAACAATACTGGTGATTTGAGAGAAGCTACGAGCCCCCATGATTGAGGGATTGCCCAGTCTGTTTATTCCTCAGATTTGCAATTCAAAGGCTCTTTTAGTTTATATCCCTGGTTACTCCTGCATGCTCAGGTAGCAGCTTTCTGCTCTTTGGGAAAGGGTTTGTATGTTATCCATGGCTATGTCATCCTGAGATTAGAGCACGGCAGTGCACTCTGTGAGGCTATACAGGCCCTTTGGAAATTTAAGGTGGGAAGCGCAACAGTCATCCTTGGCTTTTAGGCCTGTTTCCTGGCAGAAGTTTAAATTGATCATTCTGATTTTGGATCTGCCTACATAAAGCTGCCCCCACAATCATAACTGCACTGAACTGGACGAAGCACAGATTGGCAACATCTTTCTAGTCTACTGACTGAATTTATGTTCATCCCAAAGATTCGTCTGAGGATCATATCCAATAAAACAAAGCAAGTCAAAGTCAGGTGGTAGTCGAACTCTTTATATCTAGATAACTACAGACTGGCAGTAGCAATGAAACAAAGACCCTCAGGAGACGTGAGTTCTCTACTGTCTCTTAGCACTAGACAAGACACCATAATACTGAGAGCACACTCCTGGGCAAGTAAAGCTCAGTACTATAGCATGCTCTCTCAACCCAAGAGATGAACTGAGGGGACCGTTTTGTCCTGAGGGGCCATAATTTGCTGCTTTTGCCCACAAAGTCTGCCTTTATTTTGCTTTGTTCATGTTGGGGATTTCTAAGAAGCTAGTTTTGATGAAAAAATATTTTACTTTCAAGTCTCCTTGCCAGTTTGCCTTTTGGAATGAGAGGACAAGTCCAAAGGTTGTGTTACCTTTGCCATCAACTTCCCAGTTTGTGAAGTTCTGACCATCTATCAGCCTCAGTTCCCCAAAGAAACCAGCCCCTCAGGGATGCTGTGTACATAATGACCTAACATTCGTAGAGGTACTTATATGGCTCGCTCACTCTCTCTCCACATGCTGCTCCCCTCTATTCAAACACAAATGTAAAAAGCCCATGTGACCAATAAGCCAATGTAGTTTAGAGAGGCACTGAGCAGATTTTCAGTTTCTTTATACCTCATTACCTTATTTCTTATAGAAAAAACTAAGCTACAAATTTAAATTATTCCAGATAAATTTAGCTGCAGAACAAATTAAACAGCCACCTTTTTTAAAAAAGCTCCAATTTTAGCCGTTCTTAACCAGTACCCCATAAAGAATTAAGATTTTTAATCCGTCTGCAGATGAACACCTTTTGGACTGGTAGGGACCTCTTCAAAAAGTTTTCATTATACACCATCGCCTACTATGCAACGTTAAGTACATTTCAAGAAACATACTTCTGTTACCACACTTTACAAAACACGGAGTAACACAAATTTAGCTAAACCTAGTTTTTTGCTCTTGACCAGCACAAATGACATTATATAGATATACATGTGCACATTGTTATTGATTCAGCATATTTAAATCTGCTCAGTAACAGCCTGAGCATTTTCACTTTCTTAAGCTTAGGGGCATGTGAAAGTGCCTGGGTTATTATAGGCATCAGAATGTACTACAGGACATGAATTCAGTCTCAATTTTTAGTGCTAGTCATCTGGGACACACACAGTCAAAATGGATTATAATTTCCTCATTCCTCCTTCTCCCTGGAGAGAGACTACACCATCCTCTGCTTTGGAAAGGTTTAAATGCACACATAATTAAGATTCAGCTCTTTATAATTTAGATTACTCTATAATTGCTAAATCTTGGTTCCAAGATCATTGTAAATATAGTCAACCAATTTATAGCCCTTCATTGATGTAAATACCAAGTTTGTGCTATGATATCAACTTGGATTCCACATTTAGTAAACTCAAGATAAGCCACAAAGATTATCCAGTGATGACTGAAAAATAAAGTTATCTATACAAGATTGTCTTTTGTTTTGTTTTTACATCCTCCCCCCGTGAATGAGTCGGAAAGAGGGGAAGAGTCAGCAGCAGCTCATTTCCCACATTAGCTTAGATCCAGAAACTGATCTTGAAATGGTATTTTCCTTTGAAGAGCAACATCTGTTCCTTCACTGTCAAAAAATATGGATTGTATGCACCAGTTCCTGTGATGCTGATGGCCATAGGCAAGGCTTAGAAAAAGAAAGGTGTCTGAGTAAATCCTATTAACCCAATAGCTAAGCCTAATAGCCAGGATGAAAGATTCCTGTGCCACCACACTTCCCAAAGCCACACACTACATATTGAAAGAATAAAGATAGAGGAGTATCGTATTTAATTATAGCACTAAATCAGCTTTCTACTTAACACCTTTTTAAACATACTACACTCCCCCAGATTTTTCTGGTTTTTTTTTTTTTTTTTTTAAACACTTCCTTTGTTTCACCATACTTTTTTTTTTTTTTTACTCCAACAATAGATCATGAAGTCTCTTTTCTCCATGTTGTCTTCACTATCCCTCATGTCTCCCTCCTAAAATATCACTTCTCTTTTCTGCCATATTCTATCAATCTTCCTTTCCCCCATGCACATATGTACTCACGTCATACACATCCCCAACCATTGATATGCTGGTAACATTTTAGAGTCAAAGACATTTAAGACAATGTTTATTAGCCAAAGACATGAAATATAGGCCTTTACTATCTAGAGACAGAACACTGAGAAGAGGCACCCACTGCCGAATGCTGGGAAAAGGGAAAGGTCCTAGACTTGCTGCCAGGGTTTTGTCCTGAGCCCAGCTGGGAGGCTTTAGCTTTACTCTCTGACTGAATAATAGATTTCTGACAAATCTGGAGTGCTAACCTACCCTCCCCACAAAAGATAAGCCCTCCCAATTGCTGGAAAAGAAAAATGAATGTATTTTTTGGCTGTCACCAGATGTGGATCTCTTCTAGTCATCCCCTCCAACTTTTAGCTGTGTCATCTACTCTACTCATCTTTTTTCCTCAAACTTTCCTCTCAATGAATAGCTCCTACTGCTCAACCTTTCCCAAACAGAAACATGGAACTGCCAGAATCTTGTCAGTTTCACAGCTGCTAGCAGGCTTCTGAGTAACAGCACAAAGTTTGACTGGATCCTAATCAACTATTGTCGTTCCTTAAAAGCTCCAAGCAGCAGCAGCAAAGATCCACATCATTTCGCCCTGATAAGGCTGAAGAGAACCAAAAAGTTAAAAACTTCATACAAAAAGGAAAGCTTAGATTCTGTAGAACTTGGAGACATTTGCCCAAGAAAAGCTTCCTATTGACTACAAGCAAGTTTATTTTTCAAGCTTTGGCCACAGAAATGCAATATATAATGCAAGGATAATATTTGGTCACGGAGGTCATGGATTCCTGTAATGTTTTTCCCTTCAGCCCTGAACCCCAGGGTGTCAAGGCCAGATCTATTGGACCCCCCCCAGGGATAGTGGCGGCTCCTCACAGCTCTGAGCCATCCCAAGGGCCCCTATGGCTCTAAGTCATGGGGAGGAGGGGGCAGCACATCTCCCAGTCTCCCTCCCCCCCTGTTATTTTTAGTAAGAGTCAGAGACTGGTCACTGGCTTCCATGAATTTTTGTTTACTGCCCAGAACCAGTCTGTGACTTTTACTAAAAATAACCATGACAAAAATCTTATCTTTAATAGTGGGTTTCAGATGCAATCTTGCTTTAGGCTCTTGTTTTCTACTGTCATTAATTGGCTTTACAATATAAGAGTTTCCTTGCTGTCTGCAGACTAATAGCATTCTTGGAGTCTGAACTGTTCATATGAAAGCAAAATCAAGTACTTCCAGGCTACATTAAGTACCTGCTTCGTAAAGCGATCCATCTTCCACTATAACAGAAAAAGTTTCGATTCTTTACTGACATGTTCTAGTTGTACTTTCAGTTGTCAAATCAACAGATAATCATTATTAGTATCCATTATTTTGTGTTATTAAAAGCTATCATAAGTTTTGGGGCAACCAGCGGTTTTCAAATGTTTTTCCTTGGGACTCAGTTGAAAAAAAAATCATTTATGCCCAACTCCTTTGAGCAATGCATTCCAGTCTTTTAGCGGAGGCAGGAGGGGACACCATGACCCAGTACCTAAGGGTCTGTGTGCAACCCAACACTGGATCCCGACCTGTGATTTGAAAACCACTGGCTTAAACTGAGATGCTGTAAAGCAGCTTGGTTTCCAGAAGTTACCGAGTCCACCCTCTTTAAGCAATCTAAACTGTCACTCAGAACTGAGCCGCATACAAGCCACTCTTGAAACTCTTTTCCAAATTTTTCATTGCAGTTGGGCCCCAATCCTCCAGTCTGATCCACACAAGAGAACACTTACATCCCTGTAGAGGCCCACTGAAGTAACTGGGGCTCCATAAGGAGCCTGGAATCCATCTCTATAGAATATATTCGAAGGTCAACACTTAAATAAGGATATAGGAATTTTACTAACAAGGGAACTTGTCCCACTGGTACCTAGATACTCCAGTATATGGCACAATATTCATATGTTTATAGTTAAGCGAACTGACTTGAATATTAAACAGGGGCCCATAGGAAGGGAGGCTCACTAATCAACAAGATCCAGGGTACAAACCCTGTTGAAAAGTTGAGATATCATGAAGAGAGTTCCTACCCAAGTTCTGTACATGGCTCAGGGATTCCTTCTTCCATATCATTCTTTAGCTAGAGTGATTAAAAGCTTTTCATTCCTACTAAATGCTGGAAGGAAAAAAGAGCTCTGTCTTCCAGCCCCAACCACACCCCCTTATTTAAAGGAAATGGCCAGGCTCCAAGTCAGCGTATTGCATCTCTTTGCAAGCTGTAAGAAGCATAGTCAATATTATTGAATCAGTGGAATATTGATAGGGTCATCTCAAAGATCTTCAAGTGTATTTCTGTTTTTAAAGTGCCCAAAATAAATGAACTTCTGATGTTTGTTTAACTTTGTGATAGCAGGTAAACACCACCATGGGGCCAACTGTCACAAAGAAATTGAAATAAATAATATTTTCATCCATTTTCTTATTTTTATTTAACATTGATTTCTTATTTTTATTTAACATTGATAACATATAATCAGGAAAGAGAACCCACCCTTTTGCCTTAAAGGCATTTTGGCTTCCTTACCCTATTCCCAGCCAGAAATGGACATTGAGATGTCCTTTGGCTACAAAATTACATAGTTAAATATCATCAGGATGTGGGCACCTGATTTATCAAATAATGTGATGGTTTCATCCTCTAACACAGGACTCCACAAATTCAGATTATTTTTAAAGGTAACTAGAACTTCTGCCAGGAACTTGTGAACTGGAGATAGCATGAACATATATTAACATTTCACTAAGTTAACCTCAGAAGTGGCAGAGAAGAATGCTAAAAGCATCCTCAGGTCTGGTCAACACTATACAGCCTTTGTTGATAAAGCTATACTGGCAGAGCCCCCTAGTGTAGACACAGCATATGCCATAGAAAAGAGCTTTTATGTGGGTGCTGTAATATCACCTTCCCACATGGCATTATACCAACAAAAGCATCTACTCTGAGGGGTTTGAAAAACAAACTATGTTGTCTATGGGGTATGGTTTTTTCTACAAATTTTGTAGCAAAGACTTATCTTTAAGTGTTTCAAGAGAAGCACATTAGAAATGGAGCAGCTTATTGTGCCCACTGAAAAGGGAAAAAAAAACAAGGAAAAAATTCAGAAAAGGGGGAAAAATATCACAAAGAAAATTCTCAAGAGTGCCAAAGTGAATTAGAAGCCCAAGTTCCATTTTTAAAAGTAACTTAGGACCCTGGAGCTCAGATTTTTATAAGACATTTAAGTGCCTAAAAATATAAGTAAGTTCCTAGTGGAATTTTCAAAGATGTTTTAAGCATACATTCGCATACATTCAAGACAATAGGAGTTAGGCATCTAATCCATTTAGGAATTTAAAAATTTCTGCTAGACACTTATCTGCATCTAGCGCATTTAACACACCAAAATACTTTTGCAAATCTGGCCTCTAAGTTTCTGGAAAATCTGAGTGGCCGGGGGAAGTGATAACTATTAAAGCATTTTGTAAAAAATAAAATCCAAAAGTCTCATTTCACATGCCCTTTGTCAAGAGAGTCACTGGCAAATTTAGCTAGAGGCAAAATGACTACTCAATAAATGCATAATTAACAATCTGCCCTGGTCAGATGTAAATATAAATGAACAACTAAAAATGAAACCCCACCCTTGAAGTTAATCATGCAACGATCATTACTGTGTGGAAGGGTATTTTATTATTCATTTTATTACAATTCTTTAAGATCATTTTAATGAAATAAAGCATCCTGTATGTGATCATCATCCTCATTCTCAATAAAACCAACCTTTACATTTCAGGGACAACTATCACTCAAGTTAGAAGAGGTTTTGGCCTCTTCAGAGTGGGTACAATATATTTCTGATGGCACTGTGGCAGAGGACATGGCCACCGGAGCCTGCTGCTGCAGTAGAATCCACAATAAAATAAAAAAGATCATCATAAGGCTTTTAAAAAAACCCCAAAACAAAAGCCAGGGGAGAAGATGAGCAATAAAGCTTGACAAGCAAAGATATTTTAATATGGCAAGTTACTGAGGGAAGGCAGGAGAATGGTAACAAGATCACTGTATGATCACAGATTGCAAAGCTTCAAATGTTGGAATGAATTCACATTATTGGCTTCAGATTCTCCAGTGAGAGAGAAATCAATAAAGCTGCAGTCCTTTTCCAATGGCCAACTACATAATGCAAGGATTTCTAGGGATATTTGATATTAGTAATGTTAGCTGGCTACTTGGACAATGAGAAGGAAAACATGTCAGCCCCCAATTAGCTGCATCTTAGCGAAAAATGTTCGAGTTCAGCTCTTTCACATTCTGAAAATAATGAGGTGGATGGATAAAATTAACATGAAGCCATATGTTAACTCACGTGACGTTAGTATTATTGGTTTCTGGCACATCTAATTAAGAGATAATGCCAGTAGGATAATTGTGAAAGGATGACGGTTTTGCACTGCTGGGGTAAAGGAGAGAGAGCCTATAAAAATAATTCTAGCAATGTATTAAAGAAAAAGTTTGAGGCCTTCAAAAAGCAGAGATTTACAGTGTCCACTCTGAAAATAAAACACTAAAAGAAAGCCAAGACACGTGTTTGATTTATTCCTCAGCCTCCTCATACCAGTCATCTAGTAGAAGGATCCCATTATCTTGCAGTGATGTATTCCAGATATTTTACTACACCAGAGGATTAAAAAAAAAGAGATAATATAGATAATTGGCTAAGACACAGCATATATGTCAATCTGAAACATTAAAAATAACAAACCTTTGTGTGTGTGTGTGAGAGAGAGATTAAATGGATTTCTAACTAGGTTAAAAAACCCTCCACTATCAATAAATAAGGATCAGCTATCCAGCAATCTAAATAGCTATTACACATTTCATTACGTCTCACAGATCATTTGTTACAGTTTTGTGATTATATGGCAAATGTAGAACATGTGTTAACTTGATGCACATGAAAGTATTCCATCACTGTATGCTTATATTCTAATCAGTCTTGCCACCACCCTTATTTTCACTAAGCAAGTTAGCTCCAAACACATGGCAAATGTGTTTAAGTGCTCCTTTTTGTATAAATGTTCTAGAAAACTCAAGTCTAATAAACCCATGCCCCTTTTATTTTTGCATTATTAAAAGTAACAGGGCAATTTCCCCAGAAGATAAAGCTGTTGAAGCTATGGTGTTCCTGAACAAAGAAAGAAAGTCTATAATTATGGCAGGCTCTGACATCATGAGCATATCATACCACTATCCCAGCACACCCCAATATAGGGCACAAGCTAAACATCATTAAGAAGAACTTTGTCAAGTTCTAATATTTTTTATTCAGCAAAACGTTTTTCTTGACAAATGTTCAGTTACTGCTCTAAAACAAAAGGTTAACTCTCCAAGCAGCCTCTGGGACAGCAAAGTCACTTAACAGATGTGGTCAATTCTCCAGCTTGTTGGGGGACCCACTTTTTCTAGGAACCAATGCCCATAATAAAAGAGTTACTTTAAAACACTTTCACACCATAGGTTTCTCTCTTTTTTTTTTTTTTTTTTTTAAAGCCTCTAAAATGGTCATGGAGAAAACTGATTTTGCAGAGTAATTGGATAGCCACCCTCTGAAAATCTCCTTCCAACTGTTTTGGGTTTTTTTTTGTTTTGTTTTGTTTTTTTTTTTAAGAAAATGAAACTAAACCCAGAGTTTGCTTTTTAAAAAGAACCTCCCCCCCTTTACTTCTGCTCTCCGCCCCTCCCCCACCTGCAATGTGCAATGCAACCTTAACTCTTTAATCTGATTACGGCCTAATCCCTCCTCCTCCCCAGCTGCTCTGATCTCTCTGCAGCAGCAGGCCCTAGGCTAGAGAGAAACTTCTCAGTTGCAATCATCATCCTTGGAAACATTCTGGGTAACAATCAAAGCATTTGAGGGCGCCTACTTTTTAGTGCAGTCTAGAAGGATCCCAGTGAAGCGCCTCTCCCCGCAGCTCAAGGTGACCACCAACGTGTCGTTCACCATCTGCTCCACCAGCACCGGCAGCCAGGAGCCGACCTGCAGCTCCTTCGCCTCAGCCTCCTCCATGCTCGCAGGAGCTCGGCGTCCGCCTCAGTACAGCGGGAGCGCGGCGGCAGGCTCCCAGTCGGCCTCGCTTGGGCCCGCTGCCCGTTCTGCTCTGCTCTCCCCTCCCCCGCCGCTGCCGCAGCTGCTGCCGCCGCCCGGATGGCTACACCGGCCGCTGCGATGACCTCATGGCTCCAGGCTCCCCCTCAATTGGGAGGATTAGTAGGTGCGCTGACGTCACAATGCTTCCCTCCCGGGAACGTTCCACGGCCGAATCCTGCAACAATTGGCTACAGTTCAGGATGATTATTGGAGAAGAGCATGTCAATGAGACTAAGGTGGCTACTGTGCCCACGGTGGGGCCTAGAAATGGGTCTCTCTGTGCACCCCAAGACCCCATCAATAACATATGAAAGAGTCTAGGAGTCTTTGCGCTGCCCCTACACCACCATATCCTATAAATTAAAGGGTCAGTGCCTATCCCCTCTGCACTGCTTTGTGCTGCAGGAGAAAGGATTTACCCTGGCTGCCTTCTATAACCTGGGTTGCAAAAGGATGAATGCCACATTCAGTAACATGTTAATAGGTTGGATTAAGGATGTTCCCTTTCTGCCCCAGCCTGTCCTCTAGGGGATAATTACACCACTCTCATTCTCTACCTAACAAATCATTTAGACAGGTTAAAGAATTTTCCTGGCCCAGGTTGTTTCTTAGGAACCCAACTGCACCCTCATTTACTCTTAAGTCATATGTGTTGACTATCCCCATGTAAATGTGGAAAGAAGTAGCTTTTGTTTCTTTTTAAAACTAAATAAGATGTTCCCATATTCCTGCTCTAAAAAAAGATACCCTAGCTCAAATGTATTATAATGAAGTTTAAAGGCCGGCTGTATAGCATTCAAATACTGACAAGTATGCAAATCCTGCAATTCACTTTTATCCATTTAAAGGGTTAAACTACAATCTCAAATTTGCTTTCTTAAAATACTGAGAATAGCTCATTTTTCTCAGCACCTATCTATCAGTGTATTTTTATAACCCAAAAGCTTGCTCTTCCAGAGTTGCAGGAGTTTCATGTAAGAGAATGAGTGAAATTTCAACAGATTATGTGTGAGATTTCAAATGCCTCATTACAAGTGGAAGATAATATAAAAACTGCTTTGCAATTAATCCCAAATCAGGAGTCTGATTTCAAATGAACAAGACTGCCTTTAGAAATTATTATTTTAGTTTAATTTCAAGTAATATAAATTCATTTTACTGGAATGCCTTTTTCTAAATGATATATTGTGGTACTGGAAAAAAACAATCAGTTCTTATTCATTTAACTATGAAAGAATTGCCTGGGATACATTTAGAAAAGGAATTTTTAGCAGACAGTAGAGCAAAAATCTGTTACATTAGAAGATGGTTACTAGAAACCATGAGAAAAGCCTCTTCTACACAGAAATACTGAACTGAATTTGCAGGAAAATATGCTTGCTTTCAAAAGGGAGGCCTCATCAACAATGAACAGATTCCTTTAAAAATACATTTAAAGTTACATAAAATTCCATTATTGTTTCAAGTAACAATTAAATGATGTTATTTTCAGTAATCAAACAAAAGCTGAATGGGCAAGTGTCCAGGTTCCTTTTTAGGCCTGTCAAGGCAAAGCAACAAGGAAGTAAAAAACAGTTTAATCTGGAAGCACATTAGATTAAAAGTAAGAAGGTTAAAAGCTGCTGTTTTTCTTCATATACAGTCAAAGGTTTCCAGCTGTGGGTGCTGTTTGAATCTCATAGGTTTTAAATTTTACTCTAGATTTAATATACCCAGCTGTTCCAAAGTGTTTATTGGGCCTACACACAATGTAACAATGAAAGGACAACTGCTTCTGACTGAGCAGTGCTGCATTCAGGAGGGGGTCCAAGGTTAGTCATTCCTTCCTCCCATTCCAAATCCCACCATCACATTATCTCTTTAAATATATACCTGTTGGAAATCTCTTGTCTTCATTATTTAATAATCATTATGGTTTATGTTATATAAAAGTTCAACAGTACAAGAAATAGCTCCATTAAATAAAGCTGAGAAATAGAAATCAGACCTTTACTCACATGCACTGGAAAGAATTTGTGATTACATATATATTCCAAGAAATCATTTATGACCGTCATGTCACATATTTTTAAAATAAGTTTCACTTCCTGTTTCCAAAGTACACAATAGCTTTTCTTTTTAAATCAGAAACTACATAATGATCAGCACTGTGTAGTTAAGATAATCGAAGTAATAAATGAAGCACATTCTACAATATATTATCAAGTCAAAGAAAAATGACATAGCATATGTTTGGATTCATCCACTCATTGTTAATGTTTTAAAATCTGTGTTTTACCAATCAACTTGACTAGAATCTTCTAAAATTGTGATAAAAAAGATATTTTCATAATGTGGTTAGTTTAACAGATTAAAACACGTTCTTAGAAAACAACTCATTGAAACAAGTTATTTAAAAGATTTCCTCTCAAATTGTGTTTTTATAGCATTAAAGGTAATTAAATAAAACATTGTAAAGTTCAGTCAAAGCTAATTCTAAACCAGAGTAGATGGATCATCTGCGGATCCAAAAGGAATAGCTTCAGCACACGTCAGCTAAATACTGCAGTTCTCCAATACCTTGAAAACCATTTTTAGTGTGAGAGCCACAACAGCACAGAACATTGTTACAGATTAATAAAGCTGTCTTGTGGGCTCACTGAATTTACAGTGCTGTTGCTGCTGTTTGCTCAGTCATTTCAATCTCGGTTAAGTTTGTTTGGCCAATGTTTGACCCTGAGAAAAAGGAGAAGATTGCTTTGCTTAATCATTTGAAGTTAGTCGCACTGGAGTCGCCTGCAATAAGGATCTAAACGGAAAGGAGCAGCCCAAAGCGACGGGGAGGGGGAAAACAAAGAAAAAACCGAAAGCAATCTAAAAATCCCACCTAGCAAACGAGAATCGTTGCGAAGGCACTGAAAATAGAGGGGAAAGTGCCGGGCTCACGTTACCTGAGCGATCAGTCTCCAGCCCTTTAACAATTAGTGTTTGATAATGTGGAGAGGTTACTATGTGGCATTTACTTTCCTACACGCACCCTCTAGCGGCCACAGCTGCATTCGCTCCCCGCGACTGACCTCTCCGGCCGCTCCAGGCGGGGAAGCGCCTCCCCCCAAGAGACTCTCGCTGCTGCCCACTCTGTCAAGCTTTTAATGGAGCTTCGGGACTGGCTGGGCGGTAGCGCCGCCCCAGCAGCCACCTTCACTGAACCGCATTCCTCCGTTCTGGCTCCTCTCGTCTTGAGCGCACGCATACCTGAAAGATGGCAGGCAGGCGGCCCCACTGGGGACAGCAAAGCAACTGCCATCTCTCCTTGCAGAGACGGCTGCCAGCTAAATTCTGCCGGGGCCGGGGAGGAATAAGAAGTACTAGGGAATTAGATGGTGGTTTGACTTTGGCAGGTATCTTCCCAATGAAATTTACTGCTTAATCCTAAATTGAAAGCCATCCGTTTACCTTTTGAGCAGAGAAGTCACAACTTTCCCACCAGTTAAAACCAATGCTCCAATTTTCCTGCTATATTTCTGTCAGAAGCAGGTGCTGAAATTTTTAAAAAAATCTATTTATTATAATCCTCAGATCTGCATCGTTGAGCGAAACACTATGCAAACTGGATACAAAGATTATAAAACATACAACTTACTTGCTTGGATAAAAATGGATCATAATAACTGTTCAATAAATACATACTGTTTTATCAGATTTATTCCCCCAATTTATGCATTGTGAAACTAAAACCAGTTGAAACATTTCTATGATTTTTCCTTAAATTCCATCGTGAACTGCTTTTTTAAGCATTCTCCTGCACTGCAGCATTATTCCAGTGCAAGAAAATCAGAAAGTGAAACTAATACTTTATTTTCATTGCCCAAGCTGAGAAATAAAAAAAATAAAGAGCAAAAATAGTGAAATAAAAATTCCACCAGTTTTAATAATCCAATAATTTACTAGTACCATACAGCAGGCAAGGATTATTTATTTAAATATGACATTTAACTTTACAGTTTCCTTTTAAACAAAGAGTTCTTCAAGTGGACATATAGATTCCTTTAGTATTGCTCCTTTTCAGTATAGTTGATAAAAAGATAGCTGGAGTCTTGTTAAAAGTGTTGCAATTTGATACACAAAGCAGTATAGGCTCCATTCCTATGCAAGTCTTTGTGCACAGGTTTAAATATACACAGAGAAAGAGTCTCTTGGTCATCTGGGTTATAACTAATTTAGCCTTTTTCTACTGTCACTTTTGTTTTCTACACATTAAACTCTCATTTGCATACACCTGATTTACAAGCTGGTGTTGTCACAGTAAGTAGTATGAATGAGAAAGATGGTTTTGTGGTTATGGCACAGGAGTGGGAGTCAGAAGATGTGGGTTTATTAGTTATGCCAAGGGCCTCCTCAGTGACCTTGGGTAAAGCCCTTATATCTGAGTGTATCAGCTTCTCCTTCTCTAAAATGGGGTTAATAATACTTATCTACCTCATCTAATTTGTTAACTTTTGTGAAGTGCTTTGAGATCCTTGTATAGTAAGTGCCATAGAAATGAGAATTATGGTTGTTCCTATTTAAATTAATCACTTGGTTTTTATAATATACACAAAAAAAGTCACTTTTAAAGGAGACATGTAAAAGCTTTTTAAAAAATTGGTCCTGTGCCCCAATGCCAGATTTAGGCACAAGCCACGTAAGCCAGGGCCTCTAAATATGTTTGTAATAACTAAGAAGATTTATCATAATTGAAATTGATAATGCAAATAAGTTTTTTGCTAGATGTATGTTTTACTCAGTTGTTTTTCACTGCATCTTTGCCTATGTATATATGCAAATATAGCAGTTCATCATTTATTTTTTCATTACCCTTTCTGTTATAATGTAATACATTTTTTCTCTTTATTTTTTATGGTATGGGGCCCCTGAATCTTGACATAGTTTAGAGCCTCAGCATGTCTTAATCCATCCCTCCTGAGCCCTCTTTTTGCTTCTCCATAATTTAGGAAGGCCTGAAGTTTTTATTTGTTTGCTTGCTTTTTAATAAGCACAAAGATTATCTCTGCAATTTTTTAAACTTAGCAATATCTGGAGTATAAAATCTGTTTTTGCTGGAGAATGTGGGAGAGGTATAAGAGCAGGCAGAGATAGTGCTGGTACGCAAGGAGGTGAGGGGTGAAACTTTTTGAAGCAGGTGGGTATTACAGCCACCTCTCATCAAGGGTAAATGAAAAGGCAGTTATGCTCCTTTATGGAACAGATAGTTGAAACAACAGGAACCACTGTTCATTCATTTTTTAAAAATTAAATAGGTTTTAACAAGAGCTAAGAGTTTTAAGTAGCCTGACTAAGACTCCTTCTCCTTCTTAGCAACTTAACTTTCACTCAGAACCTGTGGCAGCATCTACATAACCTGTGTCTGCAAGTCTCAGAGCAACAGTCTCAGGTTTGCGGGCAGGCCTACAGGCAGGAATTTTGGGCTCCAGGGCAGAACAATTTCACCTCTCTCTTCTGCCCCTGGCTCCACCCACAGTCTGCTTGGGGCCCTACCCCCTCTCCCATTTGGCCTGCTCACTGCTCTAGTCCTTTCCACCCTCCCCCAATCACTTAGTCCCCCTCCTCTTTTCCTCACTCCTCCTTTCTACGGGCAGTGAGTGGATATGGTGAACAGTGGTGGTGGGGAGTCAAGATAGGAGGAGGGTTGATGAGGTGGGACACAGGGTGAATAGGCTGAACTGGGAGGTTGTGGCATCTGGGGTGGAGCAGAGGTGGACTGTGGGCAGGGGCCACAGATGGAAGAAATGGGACATGGAGGTACACATGAGGGGAAGCTTTCACCCCACAACCCATGGCTCGAGTCTCCTTACAGTCACCAGGGCCCTAGCAATTACCCCCTTTGCTGTTCATCAGCAGGCCTGTTTGCAGGGCTCAGGCCACTGTTCTAAAAATAGTTGAGTAGAAGTTGTGGCTTGGCTTCAGAGCCCACACTCCAATACATATCTACAGAGTTTGTTAGTTTTAACCCGGTAGTGCAAGCCCTGCAAGCTTGCGTCTATTGACCTGGTCTCTGAGTCCCACTACCATGAGCTGCTGCAACCCTGAGAGCTTGATTTAGTTAGAACTGAATTTAACCATTTTAAAATCAAACTAAGACCAGCTAAAAGGTGGTCTTCCCTCTTCTACAGTTCAATGTCACAGCTGTTCAGCAGCTCCCATCCCCACTGCATACATGCCACCCCAACTCATCTCAACTCAACACAATACCTCCTGCACTAAATATAAATGTTACATATCAATTTCATTGCAGTACCTTGCACTGATGGAGGGGAGGCACTGTATGTTTAGTTGAATTGATTCAGCAATGAAACATCTCAGTGGGGCAGGGAAAACCCAGATGCTATTTCAGTTAGGGCAAGTAAGAAATAACAGTCAAATCTTTGTCAATCAAGGACCAAATTCCCATGTTCTCCATGAGATGAAGCCCAAAAGATACAGGAAGCACTACATTGCAAAGTATGTGTGGGAGGAGAGGGGAGGACATAGTCAAGCTGTACAGGGTAATCAGCAACTTCCTGTGTGATACAGAGCACTACTCTGAAATGGCTCTTGATATAGGAATGCAGAGAAGGTACTTTAGGCAGACTGAGAAATGGCAGGGTTATGGCTAATAGATCTATGCTCAGTATAGATCCCACAGCCCTAGTGACAGGAGAGAGACAGAGGGCCGCTTCCTTCAACCTCCTGTAAGCGTTTCAGAATAAAGAATCTCCCTAGTCACCATGTCCAGCAAAAAGTATACTGGTAGAGAACCTGGGTTCTATTTCCAAGTCAGCTAGGGGCCTGGCAGGTGCTTCAGCAAATCATTTCATGTCTCTGTGCCACGGTTCCCCCTCTGTAAAATCTGAATAATGATAATGAGCCACCTTGTAAAGTGCTAGCTATGTAATAGTTGGGTATTATTATTTCTAACAGGAACGATGGTGACGTTTGCTCTGCGAGTATGTCTATACTGCAATCAGATACCCACAGCTGGCTGTTCCGGTAACCATGAGTTCACAGGGTTCAAGCTAAGGGGCCGTTTAACTGTGGGGTAGACATTCCAGTTTGGGGTGTTAGCTCTGGGACCCTCCCACTGTGGAAGGTCCTAGAGCCCAGGGCTCCAGTCTGAGCCCAAATGGCTACATCACAATTAAAACAACCCCATAACCCATGCCCTGCAAGACTGTGTCAGCTGTCATAGGTCAGCTGCATATGTCCAACTGCAGGGTAGACCTACTCTTAGAATGATTTCTTTTTTTGCATGTTGACTGGACAAAAGCAACAGGACAAATAAGCCCAGCAACATTAGTAGCAGAAGTCTGACAACTTGAAAAGATATCAATGTCCTTTAGGTGCAGAGATGCATGTAACAGCAACATTATAGTATGCTGGTATTATTTCAGTCTACATCTACATGGCTCCACCATTTGGTACCAGACAAGTACCTTAGCACATGCTTTTCATCCCTAGCTAAATCCACTTCTGGATTTGCTTTTCTCCAGACTGCAGCTTCTTGTGAGAAATACATAATGTACACTGATAATTCATCATCAGAACAAGCTGTCACTTTAATGATGTATTCATGTGATACATCATCATATATTATGAAGCATACTGATGTAATCCACAGCCAATGCTGTTCAGGGAAGGAAAAATGGAGGAGCAGATTTAATAACCTGACCTAAATAGGAGTCAGTTCATATTCAGCATCTGGAAAGCTACCTTTGCAGCATAAAACAGTGTAGAAATGTTGACACAATGTCAGTAGCTTCATATAATATTTTTGGCACTACATCAAATAAATATTCAAACCAGTGCAGATTAATTCTACAGTCCAAAGCAGAAGCAAACAGTTAGCTGGACAATATACTTGAGAATTAAAGGAGTAAGTTTTATGTCCAAGTTCACCTTAGAGGTATTCCAACCGTAAGTTTTTTAAAATGAACAAAACCAGCAAAATGTTTGTCACCTTGGATATTAAAATGCTTATAAAATTATGTTATAATTATTGGATGATTATAATAATTAATAATACTTTGCAAGAAAGTGTATCTTCAAAGTAGTCAGCATAAATTTCTTCAACTGATTTAAAAAGATACTTTGCCAAAGATATTTACAAGTACATGGGCCAAAACAAGTAAGACTCCTCAGTTGATAGATACCTAAATAAAAGTGCCTGTAAGTGTTCAGCATCCTTTAAAACTCAGGCTTTTTATTTGGATCCCTAAATATGGATTTTAGAAGTCTAACTTTAGGCACCCAAGTTTGAAATTTTTGAACTTGACTATGTTTACCAAAAAAAAAAAAGGGGGGGGGGGAGTGCTGATACTCATTTCTTGATAGTAAATTTGAAAAATGCCTCTCCCATCCCTCTTCTTCCTGTGCCACCTCTCTTCTTCCAGCGGCATGCTCCTTTCCTCTGCTGACCACACCCCCACAGCTGGGCAGCAGGGCTGGCAAGGGAAAGGAACATTGTGCTCCTTCCCTTCTGACGCTGCTCCCCCAGCTGGGCTGCGGGGCCAGCTAAAAAGGTGCCGGTACTCCGTACCCCTGCGTACCATCACAAAAAAATCACCGTTTACAAGTCTATTTCATGAGATTCTTATTGCTGTTGAGGCCTGATCCTGGGAGTTAGGCCACCAGGATTTAAAATATTGATCTCCAAGTGAAACTGAGTATATTTTATTTACCTGCCTACTATCACATACACCACTGTGGTGTATGTACATTTGGTTTTTGTATCTCATTCTGCAGAAAGAAACTTACAGAGAAATGCCAATAGAATGCCAATAGAAATATCACAGTTAAGATTAAAGGTGGTAAAAAATTTAGGCTTATTGAAAGGATCAGAGCTTGTTTGTCATAAAAGACCTTAAAAGTAAAAATGTAGTGTAATCTAGTTTCTTAAGCACTTGTTAGTTTCAGAGGCGCTACTTCTGTTTTACCATATCTCTAAACATGAGCATTTTTCAATAGGTAGGAATTAATTACAAGCCAAAAATGCTTATTAGTGCATGAAACTGCATCTTTCCTAACATACATCGTTGCCAGAACTGACCATTCTTTGCCACGGGTAGCACACGCGAGTACAAAGACAGAAAGTTAATCATTTTTTAGGTACATCTTTCCCACTATCCAGTTTGGAGCTTTGGAATTTCTGAAAAGGGAGTAAGAGAATATGAATTCACTTCAGCAAGTCTGTTTAAACAGAAAATGTCAGAGAAGGTACAAATAGAACAGACTCAGACACTAGTCCACCTGCAAACCCAAGAAATAGATCATGTGGGATATGCCATTTCAATCCTGATGGGTAATCTTTCCTCAGTATTTCCAACAACCAAACTAAAGACACAGATAGCTAGGTTCCTTTCTTAAAAGTGACCTAAAGAAAAACTATTTTCCAGTCCAAATTTGTCAAATCAGTTTAACTCTGTACATCGTCAAGTAATCATTTTTATAGGGTTTTCTATATTCAAAGAATAATAGAAACCTCTGTTTATCCTCACCATACCCTTGTGATAGACATGTACAGATACCTCCACTTACAGAGAATTGCCTACACATAACATGGCAAGCTGGTGCAGAGCCCAAATGAGAACTCTGGATTTCCTAACTCCTGTGTTGGCTTGCATCTGCATGTTGCATATGAGCAAGATATTCTCAAAAGGCAGTTTCCACGCACCCCTCCCCCTGCCACACACATTTGGTGTAAATCAGTGGTTTCCAACCTGTGGCCCAGAGGCCAAAAGTGGCCCATGAGGACTTTCAAAGTGGCCACGGCTCCCCTCCTGGTGGTTGCAGAAGGGAACCACTGCCTAAGGACCCAGGTAGAACAAATTTCCTCAGGGTTAAAAGACCAGTGCAGGCTCCTTGCTGTAGCCAAGGAGATAGAAGATCAGCACTCCCCTCCGTGTTTGTAGCAGGAAGCACAGCAAAGCACTCCACCTAGGTCCATAGGCGTGGGGTCCCTGCTGGAGCCAGAAGGAGGGAAGCACTGATCTTCCATCCCCTTGGCTGCAGAAGGGAGCCACTGGGTAGGGACCCAGGTGGACTGCACAGGGCTACAGGACAAATGGGGTTTCCTTGCTGCAGCTAGTGAGATGAAAGATCAGTGAGGAGGCAACCTCCTTGCTGAACTCTCTCCATCTTGTTGCAGTGGTGGGGAGCCTGCTGGCCCTTAAGGGTTGTAAAAATGGTATCGGCGGCCCTCAAGCCAAAAAGGTTGGGAAACACTGGTGCAGATCAAATGTTACGTTCTCATAATTCTGTAAAATTCTAGATTTACCTTAATTTTTCATAAATACCCATTGAAGTAAGACTTGTCTGGTCTATTGATTTCACTTTCTGATCACCCTTTACAAATATTGGGCATGCTTTTACTAAGATCATAGCAGTTTTATTCAAGACCACATTTGGACCTAATCTACTACACAGCTGAAAGTATGCTAATAGTAAAGTTTCTTTGAAGGCAATGAGAACTTTGCTTCAGTGAGGACTATACGATTGGGTTATGACTGTACATTTTATAAGATTAAGGTTAGTTTCACATAAAGACTTGCCCAAATAAAGTAGCAAAGCTTTACCTTTCCTGCTCATGGTGCTGTAGCTGATTTTTCTCTAATAATTTAAATAACAAAAATTAAGTTGAAAATAATTGCATTGACTTGGTACTTATTTAGTGTAGAAACAACTTTATGTGGTAACCATAGCACCTAAAGGACAATCTATAGATTTCAGATAATCAGCCTTGACTTTCCTGTTGATCTTCAGAACCTTGAAAATACATTCAGAGCAATGAGCAAACACAGAAAAGAATTCTGACTCTATCAAGGACAAAGAAATCAGCTGCAGAAAGAAAACAACCTTTAGAAGTATCACAGAAAGAAGGATGTTCCATTTGCAGTGGAAGTCTACTTACAAGACTTAACATTTCCATGATTCCTGGGACAACAAAAATGAAAGAATATAAATTAAACAATGCTGATATTATCTCACTGAAGTATGATTCAGAGGAAATGAAAAGGATCAAGTATCAAGATATTTTATTCTTATTATCATTTGTTTGAAAATTTGGCTTCTATGAAAAGGGGATATAAGAGCCAAATTCTACTCTCAGTTGCACTCATGTACATCCAAAACAATTCTGTGGATCTAGTTTACACTGACTCTGCATCAATGTAGTTGACAATAGATTGAGTAACATTTCTGTTAAAAGGATGGACACACAAGGGGCAAATTTGGCCCATAATGTTAGTGCAAATTAGACTGTGCAGAGTGGAAAGAGGGGTCTTCCCCATTTGCACATACATATATAAGGGTCAGACATAGTATGACAGAGAAGTACTGGTATGGTAGTAGTCCAGTGTTACAACTAATTCTAGCATCCACAGAGAATACAAGGAAAAGTGAATGACAATGGATCTGTGGCCTTTTCTGACCTTTGCATGAGCCAAAAGAGTGACTGGGTGCAGAGGCTGTACTCGGCAAAACAGCTTATCGTGCAGATTCTACAACAACAGTCAAATGTGGCCATTTAAATAAGCTGGTCAGACTGAAACTGTTTATACCTCCTTAAATACTAATGCAATTTATTTAAGCAACATCATTTAGAATTACACTATGAACCGTAAATGTATTTAGAACAAATTATTTTAATGATATTCTTGAATTTAAAAATAACTAGTGCTCAGGTAAGAATAATTTTATTGAATTTTATACAATCAATCACTTAAGTGATTAGAATACAAGTGCTTTATATTTTCTCTTCAATGTTAATATTTTTAATGGACAAAGGTACATTACTACACAGTTAGTATATATGGAAACAGCGAACAGAGTGATTCAATAATATTTTACACTATTAGCACTCGGGCCATGGAAGGTTTGTAAAAATGGGCCAAATTGTATTCTGATTTTCAATAGTGCCAATCCAGAGAAACTCCATTGAAACCAAGCGAGTTATTCTGGACTGTATACTTGTGTGAGAGCTGCATTTGACTCAGTGGACACGGAATCCTTATTATTGATTACTAATCAGTATTTGATTCCAAATTAAGAACATGTAAAACCGTATGTATCCAGGAGCATATTAAGACATGATACAACTAATAGGGTGATCTGGGCCATATGTTCAGAAGTACCAGCAATACCAGCCACTGTTTCCTAGCAACTCTTCCCTCTCTGTCACCTCCATCCTCATCCTCTAAATGGAATTTCCTCTACAGAATACCCCATAGGTTTCCACCTAATTTTTCCTCACAAGTATCCTTCCCCCACAACCGTGAACTTATTTCTTCCCCATCCAGTACAGTTTCCTGCCACCAGAGAGCAGTTTCATGGCCCTGATTTCATGCCCCAATAGCAGGCCCTGTTTCAATCAAACTTTAATCACAAGACATTTGGAATTCAGGTAAGTGTTCACTTTACACCATAAAGCTGGAGAAGGGTAAAAAAAACAGAGTCATGAAGTACTGTAGAAAGACAAATGACACCAGACACAAGGATGGAGGAGGCTGAGAGGGGAGAAGACAAAGAAGAGATAGGGAGGGAAGACTTGTATTTCAATACATAAAATGTAATAACATAACAAACATAATGTATAGCAATTATCCACTGTTTCCTCCTGGGGTTCTCATGATATTAAAGGGTCATTAGTACTGTTTTAAATCCTAAAGATGTTTTACGTTGAGAAGACTCCTGGGTAGTACAATAAATCATAGCATTTTTGCTTTGAAAAGAAAGGCAAAAAAAGGTTCATACACCACTGCATTATTCCAGTTTTACATCAAGATAACTCCATATATGTCAATGGAGTAACACTCCCATAAAATTGGTGTCACACAGTGGTGATTCAGGCTGAGGTATTTTATTTTTTACCTTTTCTCTCTTTCTTTCCCTGGGGAGGCCCCACTTTCTGGCTGCAGCCTGATATTAGATTTCAGAGGATGACAGCTCTGAAGGTATTTAGCAACAGCCTGGGATTATCTGCCACCTGCTTCCCCTTCATCCGCAAAGTGACCCAGACCCTGACAGATTAAAGGAGCTATTTAGAGGAAGATGCTAAGGTACTAGAGGCACAACTGCTGGGAAGATCCCTTCCAATGGACTGCCTCTGGCTTTACTCCCTTCTTCCTTGCCTTCCTACAGCTAGCTTCTTCTAACTCTAACCCTACCCCATGTCCTCCCTATCCAAATAACTAACCCACCTATTCCCCTTACTGGAGTGCTCTTCTCTCCCACTCTTACTGCACTCTGTGTTTCTCGCTCAGCTGCTTCCTATTCCTGGGTCCAGTGCTCTTTTAGAAATCTTTCTCCCCAATCATGCAAACTGGGAGACCAACATATCCCAATACCCTCACTTGTCCTGCTTCTTTCATTGAGTCCCTTGCCTTGCCATGCTCTGGATCTTCCTCCTGGAGTAGAGAGCAGAAGGCAGCAGATTCCCTGAAGTTGCAGCTGGTCACTTTTTGGAGCTGTCAACTCTCTGTCTTGGAAAAAGGGTCTAGGCCCTACATCATGGTGCTAGAGACAAAAAGTGATGCCACCTAGTGGAAAGAGAAAATTAAAAATAAAATGCCTAAATATTTTATCCATCAATGCAAAATGTTTCTAGTGCCTAGGATCCTCCTGCATTTGAAAAGTATCCTTAGGTAGCAGAGCACACTTTAACAATTATTAATGTCATGGCTATGATACCAGAATCTTCAATGAAACAGCATCATTGGGGATCTATTATTCCTTACATTATTAATTTATATAACACTGTAGGTGGTCATGGTATTTTAAATGAATAAAGATACAAATAAGGGAAGTTTCCTGTCCAAAACAGCTTACAATGTAAAGGATATATTTTGCAATTCCTATGTATGCAAAACTTTAACTGAAGCAATTTCAATAGAAGATTTGTTTGAGTAAAATTTGCAGAATGGAGTCTTATGGTCAGAAAGAACCAGTAAAAGAAACAGAATATAATTCCTAAAAACACTGCGTAACCATGTAATTATAAATCCCCTGAAACTGTGTTAATTGAGTGGACAAGATAGAATGATTTATTATCATTCTAATTTAAACTTGGTTAACCACCATCCACAGGAATAGGTAATAAAAAAAAGCACTTTTAAAGCCTGCTGAAGAGCAGCTTTCTGATGTAGATGTGTACTGCAAGACAAATGTTCTTTTAAGAATTTCAGGCAATTAAAATTTCATGGTAGAAAAGATATTTTGTGGCTGCATTCTCGGTGAATCAGGTACAGGCTCTCCAGTGAAGGCAGTAAACCGATACTCCTGCTGAAGTTCTTGTTTTACTTGTGCTAGCTCAGCCTGAAGCTTTTCAGCCTACAGTAAAAAATCAAATCAAATCACCAGAAAATGTTAGGAGAAAAGTCTAATTTACTGTCTGATCAATATGATATCATTCACAGAAGACAGAATTGCACAGATTATCAGGGTGTCTTGTGCCCATACACAACTGCATGCACACATCTATGCACCTATGCAAGAAGAACATCTGGGTATACACTTCAAAAATGGCTTGTGTGCCAATGTTAAGAGTTTGTAGTCACAAAAGTCAAACATGGATTTTCAGATACGAATGATAATATTTAAACATGTGCTTGTGTTAGACTAGTTCACAAGAGCACACACAGGTTTTTGCATCTGCAAAGTGTTGTTACAAGTATGAGCACAGGCAATTTTGCATGGACACAAACAGAGGCTACTGCTGAAAATCAGGCCAATCATGTTAAAAAATAGCTCAGAAATAATCAGGTTTTGGAACAGATTTTGAATGCAGTCATTGGCAATTATGTCCATACTACCTGTTAAAAATAAACATATTTCTGGGTATTCTAATCGTCAGATTGATACGTACATTTACTCCTTTACCAATATAAGAAAAAGCAAGATTCATGTTCCTACATATGTATTATTCTTGAAATTGTAGTAAATCCTGAATTTGGGGGGAAATCATGGCAGCTGTTACAAGGCTTCATAAAACACAGTACTGCACTTTTCAATAACATTTTCTTCCCTTTTGCTGTTAAGAATATCTTGAATTTTATAAAGTATAATGCAATATAAATGTATAAACATAAATATGGTGTAATATATCTGTGGGTTTCATGAATTCTTGGACTCTCATTTTGCAAAGAATTACACATGCAATTTACACAAAATTTATAGTGAAGTATGTATGTAAGTCTTTGAAGGACTGGGACCAAAGTCAAATGTGAAATAAATATATTAATATGAATTTTTTGGTGCCTGAGGATCTATTAAATTAATGAAAGATCAAATTGAACCAATGAATGAATGAGGTGTAATGAACTGTATGCCAAAGAAAAGTCATGATACATACAGTTTCAAATTCTTGTTTTGCTCTTTGCATTTCCTCTTGGGGTGTCCCTTTTGACATTTTTCTTCTTTCTTTCATCATTTGTGTATGCTGTTTGATGCGTTGTTCCAATTCCTTTTCTCTGAGTAAACAGGATAAAAATAATTTAAGTTCTTTTATATTCATTGAATTTATGCACTTCCAATCTAGTTTTAAATCTTTGCTTCAATATTAAACATAATCAAGGAGAACAAAAACAAAATTTCAATTCTCTTTGCATGGGTTAACATGGAATTGTGCAAATGAATTTTACAATCTTCAATGACATAATCACATACTATTTTTCTCACAGGCCCTAGTTCATTCAGCACACAGGATGGATCGTGCTCTGAGGATGAATCAGGGTTATGTACACTATTGTTTGTAGGAACCCTGTCTCATTTGTTGCAGAAGTTGGAAAGTGTACAGTGAATGAGGCAAGGCATTGCAGGAGTAGAAAGGGTGGTTTCATAATTCAAACAGCTGAACGCTGTGCTGCAGAAATGAATTTGTGTCTGCCACAAGTTCCTATGTAATGCTGGTCGAGCCACTTAAACCAAGCTTCTCAGAGGTGGCCTATAACTTTGTGTTCATCATTTTCTGGGTGCCCAGTTTGAGGCCTTGGGGTCGGATTTGCTCAACACTCACAGCTGCAACCAAAGTCAAAAGGATCTATGCTTTGAACATATAAAGTGCTATGAAATGCTAAGTATTTTGAAAATTCAGGTCCTATGTGCCTCAGATTGGACACAAAATTAGTGGGCATTTTGATTTGAATCTCTGTGGCTCATTTTCCTATCTGTAAAATTGTGCTAATATTACCAGCTCAACCTTACAGTAGAACTGTGAAAACAAATTCATCAAGGTTTGTGAAGCATAACAGGCCATGAAGAAATTAATAATTCTATCCCCAGAGCAAGGTTTTAATAATGTGTAGTAGATAAGACATGGGATCACACTCTGAACAACAAGGATAAAACAAACTATTAATTTGCTGATCATTCCATTCAAACGAAGGAGGGGCCATGTGAGAAGAAACAAGTAGGCGATCATATAATTGAAGGCTGTGTCACAATGTACATGCATAAAAGGGATAAAGGTTGCACAAGCAACCTTAATTCTGCCATTTCCTAAGTTTTGAGTACTTGACTTTGCAATGCAGTTTTTGTTGTGTAACTTACATATGATTAAAATTAATTTGAAGAACTTTTAAATGAAAATAAAATAACTGAAGGCTTTGGAACTCTGAAGACCTTAATGCTAATAGGAGTTTAGTTTCACACCAGACTTAAAAATGATGCTGGCTTCTTTGTTTTATTGATGAGAAACAGGAACATTAGAATATGTGGCTCAACCCCCTGCTGGGAGTTGTCATTTCATTAGCTGCTGCAAGAAAAAAGGGCAGCATAAACTACCAGAACACAAGGGTCTGAGATCCAAGGAGATTGGCAAAGTGAGGAACATTACGAGAAATTGTATCTTCTTGAAGGCTTCCAGTAGTGGGAGCTGGAATTGAGAAGAAACACCCATGTCCCTGAAACATATGTGGGAGGAAAGGGTAGAAGCAGCCGGCCTGTAAGGCAGAAGTGCAGGGGAACACTGCTTGGCAGGTCAGAGCAGCAAGCAAGTGAAGTTTACTGAAACATTAAAGGAGGCATGCTAAAGAAAGAACTCTGAGCAATCTGAGCAGTTGAGCAATGTACAGCATGCACAGACTGCATTCCAAATCCAAAACGTTGCCCAGAACTACCAGAGAAAGTTGTGACAACCTGAAATTAGAGTATTACAATTTTGTCCCTTAGAAAGAAAATAATGATTTGCAAAGACTATAAAAGTTTAGAACCAAAGCATACAATACAAGAATAGGATTTAAATATTAATAATTATTGAGTAAACATATCTGTTGTAGTTTTCCTTACTTTCTCCACTCCTTACACTTGATCGAATGAACAGTTGTGCCAGGCTGTAACTGCAGTAACTATGACTATATCTTTTCCTCATTACTCCAGGGTACAGCACAACGTACTTGTAATTAAAGGTGGTTACAACAGTTCTTGATTTAGGTAAATCTGTTTGGTAGTTTTCCCCTGGAATATTATCTAATCAGCAAGGATGGCAGAATGTGCAGCACTAGTCAAAATATATTTGCACACTCCAGACAAGTTAATCCTTATGTTTCACTGCATACCAGAAGTTTATACAGTAACTGTTAAATGTATAAACTTGGAGTGAGCCAGCAGGCTTTCTATTTTTTTTAAAAAATGGATACAAATAAAATAAGATCACCGGAAGTTTTTCCAAAAGTGGAACTAGATGTTTCTTGAGATTAAACTTTGGGGTTTGTTTTCATTTTCTCACTCTTTAATGGTTTGGGGCTGGATTAGAACTAGAAAGTTCCATTACTCCCATATGGTTTTCCAGTCTGATTTGCACACCAAAGCAATTCAGATAAACATAACAATTTTCATCCCAGTTGAACCTTATGAGATTGGTCTACCAGTTAGTTGGGATCTTCTCAGCTCGTATGGCAGACACAACAGGGACCACTTACACTGAGTTCCTACCAATATCTCTGGTCAACATTCGCTACCTTAACATGCACAGAGACAGGTGTCTTAGATTGGTTTACGCTATGAATTATGTCAATATAACTATGTTGTTGAGGCTTGTGGATTTGAGCAGGTGGAGTACCTATGGTGGAGTACCTATGGTGTCAGGAGAGCTCTCCCTTCGGCATAGATAGTGTCTTCACTAAGGGTGCATCTACATTGGCAACTTAGGTCGACTTAAGGATGCTTAAGTCGACCTACACAAAGCCGCGTCCACACTGGGCTTTTATTAACTTGACTTAAGCGCTTCCTTAAGTCGACTTAATTAACAGCTTAAGTCGACTTAACGCCACCACCTCTGAAGTCAAGTTCCAAAGGGGTAGCCGTGTTAGTCTATTGCAGAAAAACAACAGAGTCCTGTGGCACTTTTAAAGACTAACAGATTTATGTGATAAATAAATCTGTTAGTCTTTAAAAGTGCCACAGGACTCTGTTGTTCTTTTCCACCTCTGAAGGTTGACTTATGCCTTAAGTCGACTTCAAGCCAGTGTGGATGGGGAATAGCGCTACGTCGACCTTATTAAGTCGACTTAATGCCAGTGTGGATGGCTAAGTCTACTCTTAAATTGACTTAACAAGGTCGACTTAAGTCGACTTAAAGTGTAGCCACTCTATTAAGTCGACTTAACAAGGTCGACTTTAAGTTGACTTAATAGTCGACTTAACTTTACAAGTGTAGACATAGTCTAAGTGCTAGAGCAGCACAGCCTCACCAGTGCAGTTGCACTGCTGCAGTGCTATAAGTGTAGATAAGCCCTAGGTACAATACCATAATTATTAAGATAATAGCGATTGCAGTTGCTCTATACATGAAGAACTCTGAAGTGAATACTGAAATGGATGCAGCTCAGATGCAAATCTTGAAGAGAGAATAACATTCTTTTAATAAACTGTATAGCTTTTCAGAAGTTAAGAACTAGGTTTTCTATTTTTTACTGTGTAGATTTATTTTCTTCTATAAAGGTGAGGGATTTTTTTGTTACATGGAACAGTGAAGCAACCTATTTATAATTCCACACTAATAAAACAAAAGGATGTCCCCCACCGTGTTGTGCAAGAACACTTTTTAAAGTTTATTGTATGTGATACTAACCTTGCATCTTCAGCATCTCTTATAGAATTTACTTTCAACATTCTTCTCCCGTGCTCACTTTTTTCAGGAGCATGTTTCTTTAGGTTTTCATATCCTTCTCTTTTGCTGTGATAATTGATGTTATCAGTAGCATATGGTGCACTTCTTGATAGCTAAAAAAATACAACATAATATGGATTGGCAAATTTCACAGAAAAGCATCATCAATTAAAACTATTTCAGAATCAAAATTAAGTGTCTTTGAAGAGTTATTTTTTTAAATCAATCAGTAATCACCATAGCATCTCCTTTTTGCAAAATGTGTTTAAAGTGGGTAAACTTCTTTTGTTGAGGGGTTATGTGCAGTGTTCCCTCTAAGCTGTGCAGGTGCGCGACCGCGCAGCGGCCGTCGCACCCCCCGCACAGCACTGAGGGACGCCCACGCAGCCTGGCAGCCCCCGCTGCTCCCTCCAGACCCCCGGGGCTGCGGCTTTGCCTCGGCAGACCCAGCCTGCGCCCGGCCTCTGGGCTGGCCCTCTCCGCCCCCAGGGTGGGACAGGCAGGCTCAGGCTCGGATCAGGTGCGTGGGCCTTCCTGCCTGCCCCAGGGCAGCGGGGTGGCTGTGGCTGCGGCCGCGGCAGGCTCCCGGGCTCCCACCCGCCGACCGCCTCGACTTCCCGGCCCAGGGCCAGGGCCAGGCTCATCCAACGGCCTTGGCCTCCCAGCACAGGGCCGACATCAGCCTCCGAGGCTGGGGTCTGCTCCGCCCCACCGGCGGCTTCCCAGGGCCGCGGTAGGGTCCTCCCCCGCCAGCAGCCTTGGCTTCTCTCTTTCTTTCTCTTCCTTCTTTCTCTTCTTTGCCTGCCTTCTTTTTTCTTTCTTCCTCTCTTTCTCTTCCTTCTTTCTCTTTTTTCCTTATTTGTCTTTCTTTTTCTTTCCTTTTTTCTCTCTTCTTTCCTTTCTCTTTCTTCTCTTCCTTCTTTTTTCTTTCTTTCTTTCCTCTTCCTTCCTTCCTCCTCCTTTCTCTTCGTTTCCTCTTCTTTCTCTCTTTCTTTGCTTCCTTCCTTCCATTCTCTTCTTTCTTTCTTTCTTTCTTTCTTTCTTTCTTTCTTTCTTTCTTTCTTTCTTTCTTTCTTTCTTTCTTTCTTTTTCTCTCTCTTCCTTCCTTCTCTCTTTTTCTCTCTTCCTTCCTTCCTTTTTAAAAAAAACTTTTAAAAAATTAATTTTAAATAAAAACCTTTCTAAAAATTAAATTTCAATTCAAAATTCATTCAAATTCAATTAAACACAATTAATTAATTCTATTTACAATTATTTAACTTCAATTAATGCCTATAATTTCTGTCGTGCGAGTTTACACAAAAATTTTATTCAGAAAAAGTTTTGCACACGGCTTGAAAATTTTGGACACAAGCCGCCAAACCTTAGAGGGAACATTGGTTATGTGAGACACCACAAATGCAATGAAGTCTTTCCTACAACCAATATACCAGATAGTGATGGGTGCTATAAAAATTCTTAGGCTTTATTCATATTGTGGATACATTTTTCATATTATTACCCCTCTTTTAATTTATTGTGTCCTTAATGGCTCATCAGGTTTCTCCCTGGGCCCATTGTACCTGGGAGCTTCCTTAACATTAAGGACACAATGGTTGTAGACATCCTGTCCGGGGAGTTTCCCCAGAATCACACAAGTTAAAATATGATATAACAACCATATTCCTAACTTCTAATACAAATACAATTCCTATACATAAACTATATAATCATTCCCAGCAAATTACTACCTTTCTATTGATACCAAACATGACATAGATCCTATAGATTATAGCATTTATGAGATATTAATAGAAAATAATATCATAAATGGTTCCCTAAATCCAGACAGCGTCACACAGGGCTCTGTCCTGCCCTTTGGGGGGGGCATGCCAGGCTCCCCCTGTGCCCCCCGGCAGGGAGGGCATTGGTGTAGTCCTGGGGTAGCCCTAAATCAACTTAGGGCTATCCCATGTCTACACTGGCTTAATTCGACTTTAAAAAGTTGAATTAAGCCTTAAATTGAAGTAATTCTAGGTTTAATAAAGTCAACTTAATTTTCATTAAGTCGACTTTATTTTCCTTAAGTCGACTTAAGCAAGCTGCTTAAGTCGACTTAAGAAAACTGTAGTGTAGACGCAGCCTTTAGTCCTTTATGAGGGTATATAAAGGAAAGGCATATCTGCTCCCATTCAGTTCCTTCTCATTCCAGAATCACTTATAATAAGACTCCAAGGAAGAGGGGATGGAAGGGTAGGTTGCAGAACTGTTGCCGAAAACCTTGGTAAGTATAGACCAAGCCTCAGAGGCAGCAGAACTATAAATGAGCTTCTAGCTTTCATTGCCCTGCAGCTCTTGGTAGTTGGTCCATCTGGCTGTCTGCTGGGGCCACACAGCTTATGGGACCTTCTGCAGCCAAATGACTAGAGTGACATGACATGGGAAATGACATGGAAAAAAGAGAGTGCTTGTTTATAATGGGGGAATTGGGAGAGATGTATAGGAAATGCTGCCTTCCCCACTAAAATTCACATATGCCTCTGGGCATTGACTTCCTTACTGGTGTGTATGGGAACGCACAAGCCTCCTCTCTCCCTTCCTCCACTGACTGTATTACTCATTACATTAGGTAGGAAAGAATTTGTCCCTGCATTGGGCATCAGGGAATGCATCGATCATGATCAGTGAGTCCTCTAATATTATTTGCATTATCCTGACTGGCATATAGGAAAGGGCTGGTTTGGGTGGTTGCACAATATAAAAACTGGCATTGCACAATCTTCCAAGAAGGAAGCAACCACTAGAGAGAGAGTACTGGCTTCCTAGGCACATAGAAAGTTCATAGGTCAGCAACTAAAAGCTATTTTGGACTAGCCAGAGAGCATTTATTCATAACTATGAATATCTATGACAATGATTTAAAGAGAGAATAACCTTCAAATAAGACATTGGTTTATACTTTTTAAAAAATCCTTGCCCCTTCTAAAGCAAACAGATCATATAAAATAAATCTCCATCACTATGTGGGTAATTGCCTTAAAGAACAAAATCAGTGACATTCAGAGTGAAGGTTTCAGATAAAATCAGATTTATAGCAAAAACATCTGTTGGTGAAGGCCTCTCAGATCACACAGGTTGCTTCTTTATGGTCATAAAAATGTGCTGTGTAATAAACTTGGTCTGATCTCATTGCAACAGAGGAATAAAAAATGGCTCCAATTTAAAAAGATTCTCTCATTTTCAAAAGAAAGCTGTTTCTTAATGTTAAAGAATAAGCATTCTGACAAGGACTAAATGCTTCAGTAACAGAAAAACGAAGTGGGAAATGTTAAACAATATTTTGTTGTAAAATATAAAGGCTGATAAACACTTGTACATACAGTACAGATATCTGTTTTTGCATTATAAACTTAAATTTTGGCTTGGCTATATTACAAATATAAATTTGGGAAAAATACAATGTAGCTTACATATATATTGGTATTCCAGTCACTAAATGTACAGTGGACTAGATCTGTGTGAATTACTGATTTCTTGGTTTGCTAGCAGTTGGGTAGGGAGCGGGGGCAGGAATGGGTGTTTGTTGTAACCAACAATTTTTAGAAAATCAGAAATTCAAATGTTCTATTGTTGTTTTGGGTCAAACTAAATGTTTTAACATAATTAAAAACATTTGATTTTGCCTATTGTAAACTTTTGATCTTTTAAATAAAATTGAAGGGAAGTTCAAGACCAAGTCATTTTAAATTGAAAAATCAAAATGGTTCATTTCAAATTTGTGAAAAATGTTTTGGGGTTTGTTTTTTTTTTGTTTGTTTGTTTCATTTTTCCCTTGAGTGAAACAATTTGGTGAAAGCAAGTTAAATTGATAAAATGTCATTGAATCTCCATTTTTTGCTGAAAAAGATTCACAGAAGAATTTTTGCTCAGTTCTAGAATGGACAAACTAAAGTTGAATTTTTAGACTGTATTAGACGGTTTGGATTTTTTTAAAACTCCTTTGGAAAGACTGTCTCAAGTAGGTAGGACTTTCTAGCTCCTAACAGAATGGGTGATGTCATTCTGGATTGTATGGATGGTTTTATCATGGGGAAATTTCTCAAAACATTCTAACCATATTTAAAATCATTTGGATCTGTTCAGCATCTTTTGAAACCAGTTTAGTAAAAACAGTTCCAAATGCCTGGAGTGGTATGTTTATCCCATAGCTTACATCACATTTTGGTTTCTCTGAACTAATTTGAAAACCAGTTAAAGTTTTTGGAAATGTTTTCCATCGTAGAGCAGGCCTATGTGACAAGTTGCAATCTCTATCCTGTAGTAAGAAAATGGCTCCTGCTGTGCTAAATCATTGACCATTATACTGTAGGTAGGTGGGTGAGTTGCTGGTCAGTATGAAGACTGTGGTTGGGTTGTGATGTACTGTACTCATAAAAGACTGATAGTATTAAACTAAATATTAAAAACAGTCCAATCTAAGTTTTTGGTATTTGTTACTGATGTTTTAAAATATAACATTTCATTAATTTTATTTTAAAGGGCTGAATATTTTACATTTTCAACTCTAGCTGCAAATGTTCTCTTTGGGTATTCTTTTAGTTTTTATTAAAGCTGAAAAAGTATTGACTTGTACTCATAAGAGTCCAGAAAAGTGAAACGAATTTTGTTCGTAACTTCAGTATGACTTGTATTTTATTAGGGGTGCTCATAAGAGTATGATGCGTGCATGTGAGAAAAAGTTCAAAAGAGTTACAGGCACCCATGGCTGTACTACTGGAATTTGTAATTTACAAAAAAGCTGCAAAAATTTCATTCTCTGCAGTAGAATTGTGTCTGAGACCTAAAAGGAGTTATAAGCTTCACCAGCATAACCAATAGAGCGCATTCCTGCCATTCCTGATTCACTAAAAGTTAAAAGCTGCATCAACCCAAACCATGGGTCTTGTGGAAATTACAAGTAGAGCTGGTCAAAAAGTTGTCAATGAGAGACTTTTTCCAACAAAAAAATAAAAGTTAGTGACTGAGTGTTACTACTACAGCCTGTTCCATCCAAGTATCGCCAATAGCTTGGCAGCTCTTCACCCTTGCGTTCTCATTTAAAAGACAACATATTTTGAAACCCCCAAATGTTTTGTGACATGGAATTGTTGTTTTCCTGCCATCCCTAGTTACATGCTTTGCTGGCATGATGCTCATGAAATATACAACTTTCCAGTAGAGCTCAGTGTTAAAAGAGACTCAAAAATATTTCACATGGTTCAGAACTAGAAACAGTCGAATTATTTGTTCTGTTCAATTCATTCGGTGAATTTGGCTCATTTTATGTTTGTCCATCGTCTCTTAACAGATTACTATGCATTTATTAATTATCTGAAAGTTTGTCAGATTTTGTTTGCCATGACAGACCCTTTACAAGTCTCACAAGGCTTGCCTGTGGATCTTATGAAAGCTCATGTCTATGGATCTTGTAAGCATCCTTAGCAAATATAATTTAAATTATATATTTTGTATAATCTTGTATTTAGGGTAAATACTTTAACAAAACTGTATATTTTTAATTGTTTTACAAAGCCTGCAGTTTAATCCAGCTGTGTTTTTATGGCAAAGGGGATGAATCATCAACTAAATTAGTCTTTAGCTGGAATAATTTGAAAGTAAATTAATGTCCATGGTCACTTAACTTGGTCCTCATGGATCAAGACACTCTGGGTGCGTCTACACTTGTAAATTAAGTCGACTTAAGCAGATTTAACTTGACTTAATTTACTCTGAGTCTACACTACAGTTTTCTTAAGGAAAGTTTAAGTCGACTTAATAAGACCTAGTTTTACATCGATTTACTGGTTAAGATGACTTTATTAAGTCAACTTAAGCCAGTGTAGACATGGCTTAGCCCTAAGTCGATTTAAAGGGTCCACAGGGCTCCCCCACTGACCTCCCTCCCAGAGTGCCTGGCACAGCCAGAGCCTGGCGTGCCCACCCACAGGGCAGAACACAGCCCTGCCCACTCTGCTCCTGTACCCTGCCCCTGTCCCTGTCCTGCTCAGTCCCCATGTACCCTGGTACAATGGGGAAGATGCTGAGCTCCCTGGCACTTTTGGAGGGGTACCCGGAGAAGGGGGGCAGCTCTTGGGTGCCCCCTTCCCACCATGCACCACTCCTTGGTCCACCTAGCCCCTACAAGTCGACTTAGGTATCCAGTGTGGACGCTCTAAGTTGATTTGGCAAGGTCAACTTTAAGTCGACCTAAATTTACAGTGTAGACATGCTAATTCGACTTAAAGTCGACTTAAAATCGACTTTGTTAAGTTGACTTAGCTAAGTTGACTTATTTGAACAAGTGTAGACATAGCCTCTGAGTCTTGCACTTCATAAGAGGAAGGGGAAAAAAGTGTCAGAGTCGGTACTCTCTTGAGGCTCTCTCCAAAGACCTTAGTGTGACTGGTTAAAGTAAAAAACAAACAAGGAGTCTGGCGGCACTTTTAAAGACTAAAATTTATTTATCGCATGAGCTTTTGTGAGAGAAAATCCCACTTTGTCTAACGAAGTGGGATTTTCTCCCACAAAAGCTCATGCGATAAATACATTTGTTAGTCTTTAAAAGTGCCACCAGACTCCTTGTTTGTATTGCTGAATTAGACTAACATGGCTTCCCCCTTTGATACTTGGTTAATGTCAGTTTCTAAACAATGATCAGCTTTCTGGTGAACAGATCATTACGGTATAATGGAAGCATATTTTATAGGTTTCCACACCCAATAAGTACATGCAAATGCTGATAAATAAATACCAGGAATAATCTTAAACTGATCTACAAAGCAAGAAATGGTTATGTGGCTATTTGAAGGCTTCACTTGAAATTTGGGCAGACTGCACATTATTAAGCATTTACTTCTTCATTACTTAAAAAATAACTTTCTCTCCAATACACAAGAAATGTGAAAGCCCTTTCCACCCTACTTTCAAAACCGGGATACGATAAAATAAGTATGTACACTTTGTATGTGTCAAAGTAAAAGAAAACAATCTAAAAATGATCATGAAAATGTGTTCCATTAATTTTTTATATACTTTGAATTTTGCTAGATATTGCTAAAAATAACTTAAGTACTGGGTCACTCAGTAACAAACGGATTTAGCAACCTCACCACTATGGCATACATATGTGATACTACAGTGCCCTCTTGTGCTTCATGTATACATTCAACAATGCCTAAACAGGATTTAAAAAATACAGTATTAAATACTTACTTACAAATGACAGAAAAAATGTGGAATTCAAGCACTATGCTCTCAGACTGAACACTTTCTCTTCTTTGTATTCATAAAACTTGGGAACATGGAAAAGAAAAATAAAGGCCTTTCTTGGCAAGTAAAGATACTATACTGTTATTCTGCTATCACATGGTCAGATTTAGGCCCTGTCTACATTGCTGGGAAAATTCAGCAGGAATTATGCAAGCTATGCAGAGTAGTTTGTATAACTCCAGTCGACTTCCTAATTCCATTTCAGCACAGTGTCTTCACTGTGCTGCACCACTTGAGAGATTGCTTTTTACTAGGTCAATTTCTGGATTGACTTAGGGCATGTCTACATAGGGGCAAGATTTAAAGTCAATGTTGAGATGCTGAATTAATAAAATCAGCAGAGCATGGTCACACCATACTCCGTGCACCGAATCCTTGCATCTCCATTGCTTGCCATTAGGTCGAATTTAAAAGTACTGCACTGTGGGTGGCCATCCCACAGTGCAACAAAGTGCTGTGGCTTATGGGAAGTCAGCTGTCCTCCCATGATGCAAGACCCCCCCTGCCCTTCCTTCTCACAAACAAACAAACAGGAAAAGCTTTTCGTGCCATTTTTACCTGCTGCGTGCATGGAGCCTGATTATCTCTGTCGTATTACTTACTACGCACTACACATTAAACAATTATTAATTGCAATTATTGTATTATTATTATTTTAGTGCCTTGAGGCCTCAGCCGAGATTGGGGTTTTATTAGTTAAGCACTGTACAAACACAGTAAAGGACAATCTCTGCCTCCAAAAACTTACAACCTATAGACATGACCAAGGATGGAAGGTGAAACAGAGGCACAAAGAAATGAAGTTACTTGCTCTAAATTACAAAACTGATTATTGGCAGAACCGAGAACTGTACCCTGTAATCTTAGCCCCACTAAAAACAATGGATTTCACTCTAAGGGCCCTGACTCCCATCCCACAGTACTATCATTTCAGTAACAAAGGAAGGTAAACTAGTACCCTCTTTTTCTTCTGTATGATGTATAACAAAGGCATACAAAGATTTTCTTGTTTTCTTTTAATCTTCACATTATTTTAGAAATACCATCAAAGCAAAGAGCATTCTTTCATGGGTGTGTCAGAGAGGTGTATTGTGAGCTTTCATGCGTTATTAAAAGGGGTGTGGGTATTTATTTTTTAATAAAGATGTCCTTTTCACCAGGTGTTCATTAGACACTGCTAAACTGGTGTCAAAAAACCAAAATCATATTAAACAACCTGACTAAATCCCTTCCTTTTTAATTATACTTCACTTTGAGAGATCTCATTTAATATAAAGATGTTGTTTTAATACAAAGCTTACTTATGTTCTACACAAGTTTGGTGTCCCCTCAGTCTTTATGTTGAAAATTCACATAAAAAATAAAGAATCATAAAACTGAGATTAAAGAAAAAGTTAATCACATTTACAGAATGAATCTCACCACATTTGAAGTTTTCAGAATAATTTTTTTTTTAATGTCATTTTGTGTCATGGTCAGATTGAGTTGCAACACTAGAGCATTTCAGAAGCATGATTGTTCTGCTTTCTGTATGTACTCTCTTGCAATGTCATACTTAACCAAGGCCAGAATTTCTAATATCAAGAAACAATAAGAATGTGGGGTATTTTTATTTGTGTAATTGGGAAACACTTTTCAGACCTTTTTCATACTTTAGAAAAAGCAAGTAAGGGCATAAATCCAATTTTTCTTATACACGAGAGTCTTTTTTTAAAAAGGTGCTTCCTTTCAGAGTACCAGAGTGCACAGACTCCTGTAGGAACCATACTATCCAGTCCACATCAATTTCAGTTTGGCAATGGGAATTTTACAGATTGGAGACATTCAGTAATTTAAAAAAATGTATTGAAACATAAGTACTTCTTTTTAACACCTCCAATAGCCTGATATTGGAACCACTACAGATTTTGAATAGCTATTTGCATGATCGTGCAACTCCTATATTGCAAATTGGTCCACATCAATACATGTGGGATTCATGGTCCATAAAGAAGTTTCCATGTGGGGACTGTAGGTCCACCCAAGGGATAGAAATTTAAGTATTAACTTTTCTATTTACCTGTATTATCATCACTAGTAGCCTTTAAGCTAACTATACAGTTAACAGAGGTAAAAAAGTACCTAGGGTCTTGTCAATGAATTATTTTTACCTTATCCAATGCTGTCTCGTATTCTCTATTACTTACCATATGTGCTCTTGTAGGTGAATACTTGAACAATGCTTCTTTCTTTTCTTTCATCAACTTGGCATGCTGTCTCCATTCATGAAGCATTTCTTTATCTCTGAAAAAAATTAGTTTATATAAAAATCTTTTAAAACCTCATTTTAAAAAGTGAATATTACTTTTTTTTAAAAAAAAACCCAATTAATTACAGTGGAATACTGTGCCAGATATGTGGCACAAAATTAATGTACTAGAGACATCTTTATGAAACACTAGCATTCAAATGGAAGATCAACACTTCAAAGGAACACCACTGCATTCAACTGCAAAAAGAAAAAGACAGAGTAGTAAAAGAATTCACACATATTGAAATGGTCAAGGACTGATTACTCAGAGGGTTGCCAACAGACCTACAGAGCTTCCATCTGTAGGTGGCTAAACTGGCTAGATCAGAGTACTGAAGAAAGATGGAGGTACTTTTATTAACAGAAATAGACAGGCCAGAAGAAGATCACTTAGGTCATTTAATCTGACCCCTCCCCTCCAAAATTTTGTTCAGCTTTTTAAAAAAAAATTATCATCCTTTTGAGCTTCTTCATTTGATAATGCTTCCTCTGTGGGAGGGATTTAGGAACTTCAAGGATAGTGACGTGAGTAATTCCCTAGTTACATAAGATTTGTGTACCTATACATGAATAACATCGTCATGCAGCAGGTTATTTTTTGCACAAGTGCACATCAGTCCTTTGTATGGTTTGGTGCATCTCCATCATTTTGTTAGATCACTGCAGAAAAACCTAGTATAGATAAACCCCTAATCTACCTGGAGAGGTAAATTAATTAAGGGAAAAATAAAGAACTAGGGGATTAATATCTACAAAGGGCAACACAATAATTAAGTTTAATTAAAAGCACTGAAGAACTCATTTTACAAATATTGGCCCAAATCAGTACCGAGGCTAGGTCTGCCAGGGCAGTGGGAAGGAATGGGGGTGCACAGTGGTTGAAGTAGCCCTCCAGAACCCTAACATCAGAGGTGGCTTTTGGGGTAGGTGAAGCAGGCGCATGCCTGGGGCCCCAAGGAGTGAGGGGCCACATCGCCTGCTTCGCCTATCCAAAAGCCCACTGCTGTCCTTGGCAGGGAGGAGGAAGCGACCGCCCTGCAGTTCCACAGGACCCGCTGCCCTTCCACTGCCGCATTGGTCCCACCCCCCCGTCCGTCTTCAGCAGTAACCTGAAGGCAAGACATGGGGGGGGGGAAGCGCAGACCCCAGCCCCACTCCTGCAGCATGGGGGCAGGGAGAGGGGGGGAAGGGCCAGTAGCAGGAAGCTGGGGCTGCAGGGGGAATCAGGGTGGCAGGGAGCCAGAGCTACGGGGGAGGGGGGAGGGAGAAGGAGAGGAGGGGACTCACCTATAGGGGGCCCCGCAATGGGCTTTCATCTAGGGCCCCCAGTAGCCAAAGGCCACCTCTGCCTAACATTCCCATATAGGTAGGAGGGAAAGATGGCAGGTCCTCTGCTCCCATTCTTACTCTGTCCAGTCCCCCTCTCTGTGCATTGATGTGAAGGCAACTCCAAAGAGACTGAGCTCTGCAACGCATCAAAGTACACCTTCTGTGCATTCTTCTAAATCCTGCTAATTACCCTGGCACATCCTGTGCTGCCAGGCATGCCTCTGCAGAGACTGGAGTTGCATATGTCCCATTAAGCAAAATCATGAACTGCATTATAGACACTTTGGAAAATTTAAGATACTGTTATAAACTAGACCTAACAGTCTATCTGATTTTTTAGATAAGTTCCATGGCTAGTGTGTTATTTCTGAATATGATTCAAAATACATGCACAATATGGGGCATATGCAGAATTTTATAATGTACAATCTTTAGAGCAAAATTTGTTAGATGTATATTCTCTTTATATTGAAAAATGTCAACATCTTTCATGACACACGCATGTTTTATTGCCTCTAGTACACCGCTAGTGAGTAAACACTAAAAAATGTTATTTAAATACTTTCATAATACATCATGAAAGCAAGGAATAGTGAAACGGAACATTTTTCCTATTAGATAGGAACAGGAACTCATGTTTTCCCAATGAACTCAATGAGAAATTCAATAGTTCACACTTCTGTCTCCTAGGAGCACTGCTTTGTGAAGGAAAGTACACCTTACAAATTATATGGATTAGGAATAGAAATGTAATGATTTTCTTTCCTCACAAATGGTAAAATGGGTGATTTGTGAAAGGAAAACAAGTTAAAATGTGGTAAGGACAGTTGAACAACTTAAAAAATACTGCTTTGTCATTAAGCAACATAATACTTGCTTTCTCTGCTGTTCAATTAAAGCCTGTTTCTCTTTCAGCTCCTTTTGCGCTGCCAGTCTGAATTCTTCAGCTCGCTTTGCTTGAATCATCTTATCATATGATGGAAACTCAGAAAATATATTCTTCTGTGTGAAATTCTTCCTTTTAAAATAGGCAATGTGATACAATTAATTAAATATGGTATTTAAGGGCAAGCAGAGGAAACATTTAATGATGGGGATAACTAAATTCACAAGGCAGATTTACATGTGGATTTGATCTTTGGCCAAACAGAGAACAAGGATACACAGAAATCAAAACAATTTGGCTTTCTTCCTTTTAAGCTTTTTCTTAAAAAAAAAGAAAAAAAAAAGATCACTGACATCTCAACAAAATTTAGGCCCAGAGTTAGCAAAGTATCTAACTTAGCACATAAGTAGTCCAACTGATTTCAATAGCTTGCTAAACCAAGGAATTAGGGCATGCCTACACAGCATCTAGACACCCATGGCTGGCATGTGCCACCTGATTCATTGCCAGGTCGGCTTCCAGGCTCTAGCTGGAGACCAGGTTCTAGGACCCTCTGAGAGGGGATGCTTGCAGAATCTAGTCTCCAGCTCCAGTCCAGAAGTTTATACAGCAATGAAACAGCCCCACAGCCCAGCCCCTGGCACGGACCAGCCACGGGTGTCTAGCGGCTGTGTTAGCACACCCGTAATCAATCAA
The DNA here is from genome assembly GCA_007922175.1 of Pelusios castaneus. Classification (NCBI taxonomy): domain Eukaryota; kingdom Metazoa; phylum Chordata; order Testudines; family Pelomedusidae; genus Pelusios; species Pelusios castaneus. The sequence goes on along the minus strand of ML685755.1, from coordinate 24,592,324 downwards.
ACGTAAGACTTATACACAGTCATATTGATGGGAAAAGAACAGAAACACACCCTGAATCTGTAACCTCTCCAAGCATGGAATACCCATTGCTTTCAGTGGAAGAGGGTTTTGTAAACCAGAGCCTGGAATTTAAGAATATATATAATAAAGATGGGAAAGATGATGCAGAATGTGAGGAGAAGAACTTATGCAAGTAAAAGATTTCAGAGTAAAAGCAGTTTATAAACACAGAGTATATTCATTTCAAGAGAAAATGATTACAGAGTGCCACCTTAAGGTGTTTTTCATAAGATGAAAAATACTGGAGTTACATTTAAGTATACTGTACAGCCCATGCCAGCACCTCCTCCCCGACCCTCAGCCAATGCTGGCGGCCCCCTCCATCAAACCCCCCCCCCCCCCCAAAAACAAAAAACTGGCTGCCGCCTGAAAATTCGTTGGCACCCACAGCTGGAGTATGGGAGAAGGGAGTGTTCCAGGCATGCTCTGGAAAGAAGACAGCTGGAGCTGCTGCTCTCTGTGCATGCCTGGGGCAGAGATCCCCAGGCATGCCCCAGAAAGAAGCTGCCCCAGAGTGGATCGTCTCCACAGCGTGCTCCAAAGTAGCTCCTTTCCACGGCATGCATGGGGCAGTGATCCCCAGGCATGCCATGGAAAGAAACCACTGCAGGTCCAGGCGGCTTCTTTCCATGGCATCCCTGGCGGACCCCTGGATGTCTGGGGCACCGCTACTCACTTTTCTGGGGCAGAAGCAGCACTTTTGGCAGAGGACTCCATGTGCCATTCCAAATCAGTTTGTGTGCCACTGCCAGCACACATACTGGGTGGGTTGCTGACCCCTTTTGTACAGGAAATCTCTGAAAATTTCTCCCTCATTTTTCTTCGAAATATGAAATTTCATTCAAAGACAGCATTAAAAATAACCCAGCTCTATATTTGCTCAAAACTGGTGGTAGGGAATAACTATAAAAATTTAGTTAAAAAAAAAGTTCCTGATTTTATTTTTAAATTTCAAAGTTTCAACAAGACTTTGAAACCCAAAAGAATATTCACTGTTCCTACTTCTTAGACTTGAAGTACATATTAATTATTCCATAGAACTATCCTGTGACAAAACACGACATTGACTCAAGAGAAAATATATAGCGGAGAAATTTGCCAATCCAGTCATTTAGTTATTTGAATACAAAATATATTTTCCCTTTTCATTATAAGAAGATCCTCTAGGGAAGGTTCATTACCAAGACTTCATTACTTTTACACAATACCATAATTTATATTTACTAGCCTACTATGAAGTATCATAAATATCTATTAGCAAAATACACAAACAAAGTATATAGTATCATGCAATAGCTTCATCTGCTAAAAGTGCAAAATTAAGTAATCTGCAATGGGTCTGTTATTAATAGTATGCATTAACAGATTTTATTTCTTTCAGTCCAGTGTGTTCCAGTATTTCCAAATGTGTAATTATTAAAATATGAATTAAAATGTTCTGTATCTGCACTTGGATAGCAGTTTAAACCAGTCATCTTTCCTTTCCCATTTTTGCAAAGTTGATACCACTTGTTTCCTAGTTTTAGAGAAAACTGAGTTATTTAGGGACTTTTTGTTTTCTATATTTATTCGTTCTAACTAAGCATCACTAATGCATCCTCTGGGCACAGACAGTGTGTTTTTAATCATGCTGTCCATTATAATGTTGTTAAAATCTTTCCATTTAGAAGTCTGGTTATTCATCACCTCCCCGCACACTTTGTATTCCATGCTGTAAGCCATTACATGATATTAAATATACCCAGCCACCCACCTGGAAAGAGTTGCTGATTTGTAGAGCCTCTCTTTCGTTCTGCTGTTTTTTCTTAGCTCAGCAAACTCCTGCCTTGTGGCTTTATGGTCTAAATCTTGGTTAGCAAGAAATTCTTCCTTTTCATCTTTTACGATTTCCTCCTTCAGTTTCTGAAATCGCAGCATTTCTTCTTCATTAGGCCACTCATCTGACAAATCCAAACTGGATTTCATCAGCTCAGTTAAGTTTAACCTTTCAACAGGTGGCATTTCTATTGAAGTCAAAAAGAGATTACTGTACACTTATCTACAAGACCAATGAATTTAGAAATTTGCCCAACAAAACCTAGTATTTTCCCCCCCTTAGGAATGTTACCTTACATATGAACAACTAATTTGTTCTTTTCATACTTTGGCTTTTCCCCCCTCACTACTGAACTACAATCATCTGTACATGAAACAATAGACAACATATTAAAATACATGGAAACATTTTCATAATGGTAGAGTTAATATATCATGACAAAAAATTTTGAGGGAATGTTATTTTGAGACCGTCTCTTCATTCTGCCACTAAAGAGTTATAGAGCTACCATAAAATCTTGGGTATCTTAAAAGAAGAAGAAAATAAATGAGCTAAACTTTTCACCTTGGACATAGTGTATTCTCTGTACTGTGTATGTAGCATACTCAGCTGTTCAACTACTATGCGAGTTAACATATAGGAACATAACAGAGTCCTGTGGCACTTTTAAAGACTAACAGATTTATTTATCGCATGAGCTTTCGTGGGAGAAAATCCCACTTCGTCAGATGCTTTGAAGATAGGAAAGTTACAGAGTGGTAGGAAATTAAATGCAGGGGAGTGTATGACATAGCATCAGGTCAGGCTGTAACAGCAAATCAAAATAGGTGTTAGGATTCAAAACACTGGGGAACAGCATTTGACACCCCCCCCC
>ML685755.1:24554966-24589174 GCA_007922175.1 Pelusios castaneus | reverse complement strand
CCTCTATGTGCTGTTCTCCAGTGTTTTGAATCCTAACACCTATTTTGATTTGCTGTTACAGCCTGACCTGATGCTATGCCATACACTCCCCTGCATTTAATTTCCTACCACTCTGTAACTTTCCTATCTTCAAAGCGTCTGACGAAGTGGGATTTTCTCCCACGAAAGCTCATGCGATAAATAAATCTGTTAGTCTTTAAAAGTGCCACAGGACTCTGTTGTCTTTCTACAATAGACTAACACGGCTACCCCTTTGGAATATAGGAACATGTTTATCAACAGCAGCACTGACTACGCATTCGCTTCTTGATACAATTCGAAAGTTAATTTTGGTGTAAAGCCATATCTGTGGCTGTCTAAGACCCAATGAACAAGGTATGGAAGCATGTGCTTAGTTTCAGTGTCAGTTACTTAAATGCTTTGCTGATTAGGGATGAAGTGTGTGGTTAACTTTAAGCACATGTTTAAATCCCTTGAAGGCAATGGAATTTAAGCATATGCATAAATGCTCTGCTGAATCAGAGCCTAAGACACCTCCCTCCTCAGTTTGCTACAATGGTTGAGATCAGACGGGACATCTGAGCTAATAAACACCCCTCACCTTAAATAGTCTGAGGTTGATGGATGGATGTTCTCAGACTGTGCCACAGGACTCTGAAATTTTCCCTGGAGCTGACTGGACTGTGCCAAATTCTTTTCACCATTAGGACACAGTGGTGGGGTCATCTTTTAACCTGGGCAAATGCATTTGTCATTTACTTAGTTCTGATGTTCAACCATTCAGTGTTTAAATTTTCTTAATGTAGTTTTTGGCTACTGTTGATATACGTATCACATAAACTATGTATGAATGATACGTAAATGCTCAATGCGTGATGACCAGCAAGTCAGATATTCTGACCAGAGAAATATATATCAGGGGCAAGTAAAAATGCTAAGCACTCAGATACCATCGCATGGCATACATGTCTCAGTGCAGATCTGTTAGTCAAATTGGGAAAAAAACCCTTTTATATAGCCAATGTGAAATTGAAATTTCTATGAAATACAGTAAACAAGAAAAAAAATGTTATACATGAAGTCTTATCTCTTGAAGGCCTGAGTTTAAAATGTATTTGGCATCCCAGGGGGGAAAAATCCATCTCAAATTATTCTTTTATCAGTATTTGTAAATACACAACTTGAATATCTTTTCTATTTAAATGTCAGGATTAATATGCATTAAGGTTTGAGTCAGCAGAAGCTGCAGAGTTTAAAGTTCCCTGAATCCCAGAGAAGTAAGCAGCTGTAGTTCATCTCTCTCTTCTCCTCAAGTTTTAGAGGAAATGCATTCTCCCATAGCACATTCTGTTATATTCTCTGCATGAAGTGTGTATATACTACCTCTTACATACTGCTCATCCAGCACGAACAGATGGGCCATGTGGGAGGGAACAGAAAACTCTTGAATATTACAAAAGGTTCCCAAATGTGGCATACCCACAAATTCTGAAAATGAAACTCCATGGGAGTTTTCTTCTTTAAATATAACAGTAGCTAAACTAAGATAGAATACTATGATGCTGCCATAGCATGAGTTATAAAGCTGTTTCAATATACATTTTATAGTTATTTTTCAGTTAAAATTTACCTGTCTTTGACTGAAATAGAAAAATCAATAGCATGCAAGGCTATCTTTATATGTAGCTATATAAAATAGCAGAAAAACTAAAGGTATATGATATTCAAAATCATGTATGTACCAAAGAAGGAAATAAGACAAGAAAAGAAAAAAACACTGTAGTGTATTTTAAAAATACAATTTATTTGCTTACATTATAACAACAAATATGTACAGGATCTCAAGCAAAAAAAAACAAACAGGTATACTAGTCCATGTTGCAAGAGAAACAAAATACAATAATAAATGATTGTCAGAAACTACTGTGATAATTTCTGAACAAAACATTTACTTCCACATTACTGGATTTCTACCAAAATTACCTCAGAGTGACTTTCGATAACATCTGGTCTAATTTATTGATTTGATTCTCACTATTTGTTATAGCTAATATTGCAAGATATTAACAAAAATATTACAAAATTCTTCCTGCACAGAAGGAAACTAAAGGATTCTCTCTATCTACAGTCTGCAACTTTTTCAACAAAGTATCAGCCCTTTATTTAATTCTTAGTAATGACATCAAAATTGAATTTTAAACAGATACTGAACAAGATTTACTAAATAAGCCACTCTAAAGGGACACATTATTAATGATTTAGGAGTTTTATTCTTTCTACTTAACTGAAAAGATTCCATGGCTATTTTAAACTTATTTGAGATAATGCAAATAATCCTCAGAGGGAAACTTTTAAGAATAATAAGAGTTCATTATTAGAAGAGCCTCCTGAAGAGAGGAGGCTGTTTTGCTTCTATTTTTCATAATCAATTTATGTATTTCTTATTATATGGTAAATTAAAACTGCAGAAAGTCCAATTCCATTTTAATCAAATGCTTTCTAATATATTTCAGAAATAGAAAGGATTTATTATCCAACTACTTCCAAAATCTTTAAAAGCAATCATTTTGAATATCATACATGGGACATAAATTCTGGTTTAAAATTAAAGGTACGTATTTGGTATTTCTTTCCTGCACCCAGACTTCTTTCCCTCATTTCAGTACTACAAAGGATGATGCTATTGATGGAAATGCTAAGTACACACCCATCTCAAAGATTGCCATAGGTCTCAGGTATATTAAGAAGAAATGTAATCTATACAAACTATGTTTTTCAATTTCAGAAATTTAAATATGGAATTATTTGATATGCTACATTTAAAATCTTTAATAATAAGATTAAACAATATATTTTGAGATTACATGTAGATGCTGCGATGTATGCATACAAGTGTATGCAAATGTTAATATGTTCCTATAAAACATAAAGTTATCTTCCTCTAAGAAACATTCTACTAAACTCACTAATGAAGCTCATCTGTTTCCATGGACCAGTGAATGCTTTCCTAAGAGCAGGGTATCTGTTTGACTTTCTCTTGTACTCTTTAACAATGGCCTTTGCTTCTTCTTGTAGCATAGAAGGCAAGTCTGTGAAATATAGAACTTTAAGGAATGTGCATAGTTTACTATATAAAAGTCCAAACTAACACTAGACTGGACAAAAAGACTATAAAACATATTCTAAAGAGCAATCTTGCATCGTAAATGGTCTCCAATTGTGATCTCTCCGAATCTATGGCTATGTCTACACTTGGAAATTTAGGTTGACTTTAGCTAAGTCGACTTAACTAAGTCGACTTTAAGTTGACTTAGTTAAGTTGACTTAGTGAGTCTACACTTAAATTTTAAGTCGACTTTGGGGGGAACTTACAAAGTCGACCTAGAGCGTCCATACTGGATGCCTAGGTCGACTTCTAGGGGCTAGGGGGACCTAGGGCAGGTCCACGGGGGCAGGGGAGGCACCCCTTGCCCAGTACCAGAGGGCTCAGCCTTTGCCCCATTGTACATAGGTACAATAGGGCAAAGGGGGACAGGGACCCTGGCAGGGCATAGGGGCAGGGTGGGCAGGGCTCTGCCCTGCCCTGCGGGGGGGGCATGCCAGGCTCCCCCTGTGCCCCCCCTCCGGCAGGGAAGGCATTGGTGCAGTCCTGGGGTAGCCCTAAGTCAACTTAGGGCTACCACACGTCTACACTGGCTGATGTCAAATTAAATCTAGGTTTAATAAAGTCGACTTAATTTTCATTAAGTTGACTTTATTTTCCTTAAGTCGACTTAAGGAAACTGTAGTGTAGACGCAGGGTAAATTAAGTCTACTTAAGCAAGCTTAAATCGACTTAATTTACAAGTGTAGACGCAGCCTAGGATACTGACATATGGCAAATAGTATTGGTAATAGTGCAGAATATGTACATCTCTTGAAGATAGCATGCTAATTTTCAAAAGTGATCAGAACAGAGTAACAGTTTGAGCCAGGAATAAGGAGCACATTATGCACGCAGGTGCTGGAGTCACTTCTTCACACAGATTTTCCAATTAATCTCATTCTTGACCTACCATAACTCTTATTCTAGTGTGAGCCTTTCTTGAGTGGATACTAAAAATGTGCCAGATTGTGTTGGTTTTGTGATATAGATAACTAGGATGAGGCTACCAAGACTCATTGACTGAAGGCCTAATCCAAGATTTGAGAACTCAAACCTTCAGACAAAATCGGTTTAATTCACTAATCCACTGTGCTACTTAGTATCTCTAATAAAGTATTTTCATTTGTTTACAGACTGCACAAAAACAACTACCTCTTGCTATTAAACTAGCTACTTGTTACAGTATAACGCAATTCTAACAATATCTAACCTAAAACTCTTATAAGTCTTGATAAGATAAGAATTTTAGTAAATGTATTTGTATATTTTACACTAAAATGTACACTGAGGTGGAAAGTATTTAGTCACAAGGTTTAAATAGTAAAATATCATATAATAAAACAATATAGTCCCTTTACTTGAAAGAACACTAGTTTACTTTGGCATTTTAATGCAATGAAATAATCTTTGAAAAGTTTCCTTAAAACTGATCTACATTTTTTAAAAATAGTTTCAAGATGATATGAGAATCTCTAAACAAACATTGTTTACACTTAGATTAGCTACTGTTCTATAATCCAATGTCCAAGTATTTTCTTTTTGACCAACCTCAGCCTGGTTAGGTAGAGGTATTGCATGTAGAAAGGGGTGCTGGTAATTCAGTAATGATGCCTTTTTTCCTGGTCACCTCTTAACTAGCTCCCCAACAAATTGATAGTGAGCACTATGCTGCTAGAGATACAGTCTATTATCTGAGATGTAAAATAGATCCTGAATATTTGTGGTTGTTAAAACACACATGGCAATATCTCTTTTGGTGATTCTTCACACACTATGTTCCCCTTAATGTCTTTCAGATTTCTGTCCCTTGGTCTCTTCTTACTCTTGCTGATGTCATCTATTCCCATAGTTTCAACTACCAACTCTATGGGTGCGTCTACACTTGTAAATTAAGTCGACTTAAGCTTGCTTAAGTCAACTTAATTTACCCTGTGTCTACACTACAGTTTCCTTAAGTCGACTTAAGCAAGTTGCTTAAGTTGACTTAAGGAAAATAAAGTCGATTTTATTAAACCTCATTTTAATTCGACTTTAGGCTTAAGTCGACTTTTTCAAGTCGACTTAAGCCAGTGTACACCTGGAGTAGCCCTAAATCGACTTAGGGCTACTCCAGGACTCCCCCACTGCCCTCCCTGCCGGGGGGTCACAAGGGGAGCTTGGCATGCCCCCCCCCCACAGGGCAGGGCAGAGCCCTGCCCCTATGCCCTGACAGAATCCCTGTACAATGGGGCAAAGGCTGAGCCCCCTAGCAGTGGGCAAGGGGTGCCTCCCTGCCCCCGTGGACCTGCCCTAGGTCCCCCTAGGCCCTAAAAGTCGACCTAGGTGTCCAATGTGGACGCTCTAGGTCGACTTTGTAAGTTCCCCCCTAAGTCGACTTTAAATTTAGGTGTAGACATGCTAAGTCGACTTACCTAAGTCGACTTAAAGTCAACTTAACTAAGTTGACTTAGCTAAAGTCGACCTAAATTTACAAGTGTAGACATAGCCTATGTTAGTAATTCCCAGATCTACCTCTCTGTCTCTGACGTCCTTTAATGCATCTCAGACATCTCTTTTTGGATTTTGAACTCAGCCTTTCTAAAATTTAACTTTTTATCACTTCTCCTGATATAAACATCAAGTTACATTAATAGGATAAATATTTATAAACAGTAAAATTCCTTATGCTTTAGGAAATATGCTAATCACTAATTGCCTGGGTTTAAGGAAGGGTCTCCTATGAGCAAGTTATTCCTTAGCTGTCCATTATGGAGGTTTTCAGACCTCTGGTCACTATCAGAGAGGACAGTAACCCACTGGTCTGATTTGGTATGGTAATTCCTATATCCCTGCTCTTCTGTGTCTTGGAATCTCTGATATTCTTCCCTTCTCCCAGGTTCTCAGCCTTAGTGCAATCTCCTTCCTGGCAGTCAGTTTCTCACTAATGCCTGCTATTACTTCTTTTTAAACATCACCACAGTCTGGCCTTTTCTCTCTAACCCCCTCACTAAAAGCCCTTGTGTATGTTAAGTCATTTTTCATATTGATACATACATGTATCCAGCCTTCCCTGTTCTCATGTCACCCCTATTATCAAAACTGTCTTTGTTAAAGACATCCACCTCTTCTGATGCTCTAGCCACATCACAGACATTCTTACGTCCTTTCACGAGATTTCTCTCATCACATAAAAGTCAAGCTCCTTTTTTTCTGAAACCTCAAGCCTTAAAATACAGGTTTTTTTAAAAAAAAAATACATTTATTTTTCTATTTATACATCAGAACTTTATGTCCATTTTTTTTATTCAAGAGTTGATGGCACTGCTGAAAGAAAACTACACAGGGGATGTATCACTTTGTTTTTGAAAAATAATGTGAACAATTACAATTTTAATAAATATTCATAAATAATTCTCCTACATACCTGGGGTAGCTGGTTCTAAATTGACAAGTTTTCCATTACTAAAATTCCGGAGAAAACACAGAATGGACCCCAGTCCTCTCTGTACAACATCTTTAGGTGGAAACTCCAGAGGGCAATGCCTTAGATTCAATGCTGTCAGTGAAGTTAAGTTACCTGCAAACATAGTTTAATTTGTAAAGATTTTAGAAGAAAGATCTATCTGCAGATTCAAGACTCAAATAGTAAAGTTGTAGAAATTTATTTCCTTTCAAATTTGTTTTATTTATAGCTATTTTTATGGGCTCATCCTTTATGCATCTATGATACTGTATATTGCCTAAAAAGAGTTTGGGGCCAAATTTAATGATTTGCTGGTTGCAAAGGCAGAAGATGACTGACAAATTTATACACATATAGTACTACAAACTCTAAATTATCTAACATTATTACATAAGTAATTCTTTAAGGCAGACATCTCATTTCAAATCTTTTTTATATTCACTAGTGAACATATGTTAATTGATATTCAAACATGAAACTTTCTGCCTCCCACATGAAAAGAAATTAGGTGTCACTACAATACACCCTGTTATCAGGCACTATTACCATGCCAAATTGAGCAATCTGAGGCAAAGTTATACAAAAGATAAAAGACTTCAAACACACTGGTATCATTCCCATCAGACAAAATTGCACAGATATAAATGTGCAAAAAGACAGAATTGCCAATGCAATGATATATAAAAATTTATTATTCCAAAACAAAACTATTGCATCTTCTGTTTAAGTAGTTTATGCCCTTTCCCATATTTAGGAACACAGCTCCACTGTGCTCAGCTTGCAACTAAAGCAGATTTACAAGATCATCCCCCAACACATGTTGCCCTGATGATTCTTGACCAAAAAAAATTATTTTTGCCTTTTGACATAATATTTTGGCATCAGCTGTTGTACAAGATAAAAATGTATTCTCTATTTTGCTTTTGCTGCTCCTTCCCTTACCCGTTCTATTGCTTAATACCTCCATTATTTTCATTTTGGGGTAATAAATTAATAGACTTTGGGTTGTAGGCAGAGCTTCACCACTTGTTTTTAAATCCCTTATCTCGTATTCATCTAATGTCATCCATTAAGATTATTCTTTTCTTGTTGGTACCTTACTCTACATTCTTTCTCTCTCAATATTTGTCTCCAGTGCTCTCCATTTTGCATCCTATCCCTCCCCAAATGCTTGGCACTGCTCTTACCAAAGGAGACGGAAGTCTCCCTCCGTGTACACAGACAGGAGATAAAACTGTATGTGGCATTTACCTCCTGAAAGGGTCCAGTGAATATATGCATCCTGCTTGCATGCCTCAATCTAGTACCTTGCTTTTATGCAACAATGCAGGCAGCACATGACTGCCAGCCATGGAAAATACCGTGATGTCAGAGCTGCAGTTAGCCAGGCATCATGCATTGTCAGCTGTGTGCTGCCTTTCTTCTTATCAGTGTCCTCAATGCTTAGGTGGGCTGGGGATAGCTGCCAAATATGCAATGCAGGCTGCAGGGTTCTTTGACCTACCACTACCCCGACTCAGCCACAAGGCCTGAATTAGTAAAAGTGATGAGAACCAATAACCCCCTATTAGCTGCACCTGTAGAATGAAACCATATTTTAAGCCAGGTTATTAGCAGTGGAATTTATATTTTTTTATGGCATAAAAACAAACTTCAGTGTTCAAACCTACAGAGTAGAGAAAACAGAAAGTCTATTCAATTTTTAAAGTAAATACATTTATGATGACAAATATTTGGGCATGACATGATTGATTTTAGGTTAATAGTTAAAACGTTTGAAAGCATGATGTGAAAAAATGAAGATTGTGAGTCTAGTCACTCAGAACAAATTTTTCACACTGTCTTGAAAGAATGGCTCTTTAAAAAACTTCCCAGCTTGATTGAACATCAATTTATTTTGTCTTGATTTGTAAAGGCACAGTTCTTAATATTCTCTGTGTGCTTACTTTATGCTTTATTCATCTCTCTGTTAAGCAGCACATTTGTACTTTAAAAATATTTTCAGTCAAACCTTACTTTGAGGAATGACGATTATATTACTTATAGCACAGTTATTTGATTCTAAATTACTAGTAATTAAAAATGGAAAGGAATGTTGCAAAACAAACTTTGCAACATGATTAACAATTGCACTGACATTACTCCCCCGCTATGCCAGCGACTGCAATATTGACAATGGCTCACACACGGGAAGAAGAAGAAGAATATAAAAAGCCATCATGGAAACAAACAGGATAAAGAATGAGAAACTGGGTGAGACACTGGGATTCTCCCTCCTTCCAGAATTCAGGGGGTGTTGCCAATGCGGCCCTTGTGAATCTAGTCTTCTGAGGGCAGGAGTCTGTGGCTTCAAGCAGTTAAGAACATAGCAAGTACAACCAAGGAGTACCTCTACAGAGCCAGGGCCTTTGGGGCCCTGGAAATGCTCACAGTCTGTGCCAGCTCCAATGTTCTGTCCCTCCCCTGTGGAACACGCTTCTCTTGGTTCCACTATTATTTTGGACCCACTGTACCCATAGAGGAAGAACCAAAATGTAGTATGTGTTTTCATTTAAAAGAATATCTTAGTCATTGGGCTAATTGTCATATCTAGTCTTTTGATGACCAATAATGGGCTTGAGTCTATATTCTGTCAACCACCAAAGACTCACCTTAGAGTTTCAAACAAAAGGAGCCAAATTCAGATCAGGTGTAAGTGGGTGCAACTGACATCAACAGAACTGAACTTACTAATATCAAGTCTCTATATAGATATAGACAAGGTGCCAATATCTTACAACCTTTATTATTTATTACAGATATCTCATAGGTGTGGCATGACAAAACAAAGAGACACAGATAATGCTCTAAGCACCTTACAATTTAAAACTACACTTGAAATAAGACAATAGCATGAAGATAGGACAGTGGACATAAGAGAAGGAGGAAAAACATAACAATGTAGATTTACCTGCACTGCATAAGAGGCAGAAGTTGGTTGCAACTTGAATATCTCATTGTTACCTTATATTTTTAAATAAAATGTGTAAGAAAACAACATAGGATTAGAATTGATAAGTCTCCCAGAAGGAGTAAAGTTCTGAGGCAAGATTTAAATTAAGAGAGAGTAATCCTAGCGTGGAAGAAGAAAAAATAAATAAGCAATTCAGCCATTCTTCTTGGTGTTGGGAAGTATTTTACTTTCCAAGTAGATCCACCAAAACCTTCAGCACTACTTGCAGAATAAAATGCCCCCAAAATTACAAAAGATTAATAGTCTCAGACCATAAGTGAATAGTAAAATGTCAGGCTTGGGAGCTGCAAAGGAGCTTTGAGGGAAAGTAGTAGGAAACAAGACTAAAGATACAAGTAGGAGAGAAGTTTCAAAGGGGTAGCCATGTTAGTCTAGTTCAGCAAAACAAACACTTTTAAAGACTAACAAATGTATTTATCGCATAAGTAAGAGAGAAGTTATGCATGGCTATGAAGGTGATGTTCAGGAGCGAAATTAATAAGAAAGATGGATAATCAGTGAAGGGATTTTGAAAGGGAAGTGACTTGATCCAAGTGGTAGGCAAGAAAAATTTGTTTTGGCAGCTGTGTTTTTTATGGGGGTGGAATTTAATCAGCAAGTGCTTTACATACTAATTACAATAGGATCATAGAAGCAACAAGAGAAAAATTAATGAGTGAATCTGGTCAACACTGTAGATGTCTATACAGTGATGCAAGACTATGGGGAATAAACAGAAAGAACTGGAAGTATTAGTACTGACAATCCCTTATTTGAGCCTGTCATGGATTTATACAGTGGCATTATGATATTTTCTGTCTTACTATCTATACTTTTCCTAATGGTTCTCAAGTTGGTTAGCTTTTCTGACTGCCCCTCCATACTAAGCAGATGTTTTCAGAGAACTAACCACATGATTCTAAAAGGGTAATGAGGAACAGCCAGAAAGGATCTTTCAAGAACACATCTTGCCAAACCACCTTAATTTCCTTTTTTGACAGGTCATTGGCTTAGCGGATAATGGAGAAGCATAAGATTTTAGCAAGACTTTTGACACAGTACATGATATTCTCATAAGGAAACCAGGAAAATGTGGTCTAGAAGAAATTACTATAAGGATACAGTGCACTAGTGGTTGAAAGATGGTACTCAGAGAGTGGTTATCAACAATTTGCTGTCAAACTGGGAAGATGTAGGTAGTAGGGTTTCACAGGGGTCAGTCATATGTTTGGTACTATTCAGTATTTTCATACTTGAAATAATGGACTGAAGAGTATGCTTAGAAAATCTGCAGATAACAGCAACATGGGAGGGGTTGCAAGCTCTTTTTCTGACAGTATTTGATTTCAAAACTACCTTAAACTGGAGAATTGGTCTGACGTCAACAAGATGAAATTCAATAAAGACAAGCGCAAAGTACTTGACTAAGGGTATGTCTACACTACAGACATTTGTCAACATAAGACATGTCAACTTCCCATCCACACTGCTATCCTTGGGTCCCAGTGAAGTTTGCACTGCTGCCAGCCCAGGTGTTGTGGCTCTCCCCCACGCTCAGAGGGCAGGTTCCAGTCAAATGACCAGAAGCTGTCATTGGCCATGACCACCCTGCACTTGCAGGGGCCTGGCCAAAAAACAAAGGATGGCTACACCCCGGCTGATCACTTGCAAGGACACTACCTCTGAGTGGAATGCAACGCTTCCTAACAATTGAGTAAAGACACTCAGAATATAAAATAGACATTGATTTATCCATTTGAAATTACAGGGGAGTTTAAGATAAGAATTTAATTGGCCAATGAGATTTTGGCCAAGACTCTTGAAACCCCTTCAACAATGAAAATGAAGATGTGATTGATTGTAGCACAGGTAGGCATACTCTTGCTAGCTTTAATCTAGCTAGAACAATAGCATAGACACTGTGAAAAAGGTTTAAGAATAGGCTAGCTGCCCAAGTACAAGTTTGAGATGGAGCATGAGTACGTAGTGTGGTTGCTGGCCCATTCTGCAATGCCTACACGACTATTGTCACCTTGTTTGCTAGATTAAAGCTAGCATGGATATGTCTGCCTATACTACCACTTCACTAGAAGTGTAGACATACCTTTGAGTGTAATGGGACTAGACAGGTTCTTGGTTCCAAATCAACATATGGCTAACTCCAGAAGCAGAGTGCCCACTAATACTGTGTACTGATTCAGCAGGCAAAATATCGCCTATTAAATCAATGCCACTTCCTGCAACCACCATTAAGGCTATGTCTACAGTTCAACAGCTACAGAGGCAAAGCTGCAGCTCAGCACCTGCTCTGCTGTAGCGCTTCAGCATAGCCACTCACCACAGCGATGAGAGGGGTTCCCTTGTCACTGTAGTTAATTCACAGGCCAAGAGGCCATAGCTATGTGATCAACCTAGCAATGTCTACATTTGGGGTTAAGATCAACTTAATCATGTCGCTCAGGGGAATGACTTCACACCCTTGAGTGACACAGATGAATTGATTTAACTTTTTAGTTTCAACTTGGCCTAAGTATTCTTTAGAACTGCCCCATCCAAGTACCTACTGGAATTAACCCTGTTTTCCTTACAAGATCATAGACCATGGTATAGAAAGGCTCATGTCTTATGGAAATGGATCCTCTCGTTAAGATATGACAGTACAGAAGGAGGTATCACACACACAAAAATATGCCAAAAGAAAAATAGGTCAGGAAACATTTTTAAAGTGAGAGAAGATGCCACTACATAAAGATCATGCAAAACTGAGTTGTTTACTGTACCCTTATTTACCTGCTGCAGTCTAATGATTTTGAAGAGATATATGGTTTACATCAGCCTAAATCTACAGTTAAGTAAGTATTCTATCTATTCTAGCTAAAATAGACAGTGTAGAAGGTAATAAGAACATTCCAGAGAGACTGAAAAAAACCTGTAAAATGAATAGTGATAACCATGCTAGAGCAGAAACAAAACAAACAAACAAAATGTAAATGCACCATTTCAGAGTACAGTTCACCATATGGTGCCTGGGGTCTGTTGTCATCAATACATAAGACAGACTGCATTATCGAGACAAAATCAATCCATATTCATATTAGTCAAGGAATATTTCCATAATAAAATGTTTATAGTTGTAAGAAAGGATACTATAATATTCAATATCAACGGAGAGGTTTATCAAAGACTACATTTTTATACTAAAGCTGCCAGCTACCCAACAGACATAAGTCTGTAGTGTCACAGTATTACAATGAATACTACAAATTAGTGCACTGCACTAAAATTAAAATACAAATATTCAGTGCTATGTCATAACTGTGAAATATAATTAACAAAAATGTATAAAATGTTTAGTGCACACAGACTAAACACTGCTGTGCTGTTGACTTTGTGGGGGAAAAAAATACCCCAAACAGCTCAAATACCTGCATTTCTTTCTGTTTCTCAAACAAACAAGCATTCCTAGTGCCTTAAGTAACCACACTGCACAAATGCGTATTACTAAGATTTAGAGAATACAAACATTCTATATATTAGTTTGCATTGTTGTTGTAGCCATGTTGGTCCCCAAATGAACAAGACAAGGTGGGTAAGCAAATATCTTTTATTGGCCCAACTTCGGTTGGTGGGAAGGACAAGTTTTCTATTCTTCACAGAGTTCTTCCTTATGTCTGGGGAAACTAACCAGACTGTCCAAGCTAAATACAATGTGGGACAGACAGTTAAGCATAAAGGGTTCACACGTTGCAGTATACCATTTAAAGTGAAATGAGAAATTAGCACTTCTGCAGATGTAGGACAGTGGATGGGTTAGTAGGCAGCAGGATGTGTTTCAAATTGTTGTAATGGACCATGTCTCAGAAGGCCATGGTTATTAGCATGTAGCAGAGAGTTATGAATTTGAAGCCTGGTCTAACACTACAAACTTAGGTTGATGTAGAACATCTTCTGTCGACCTACTCTAAGTGTCTACTATATACTACACTGTTGCTCTCACTAATGCAAGTCACCCACCAGATTGACTTGGGCCATGTTTACACTAACAAGTTTACAAACACACAGGTGTACCGATGCAGCTGGTTATCTGGTACCGATGCAGATGGTTTGTGTAGCAACACTATACCGCTCTAAACCACCTCAACAAGTGGCAGTAGTTGTGTTGGTGGGAGACGCTCTTTTGCTAACACAGTGCTGTATGCACACTGCTACATATGCCAGCAAACCTTAAGTCGACCAGGAGGGTGTTTCTGTCACACCCCTGACCAACAAAAGCTTTGCTGACATAAGTAATAGTGTAGACATGGCCATAATCACTTTACTTTTGTGAGAGGTGTAGTTAAGTTGATGCAGTGTCAAAGTGCTATATTGACTTAAGTAGCCACCATACTGCTTACATCAGATTGTTGCAGCTGTCAGCCCCAGCACCTGGGCATCGGGTTCCACAGTCAGAGCCCTATTGTGCTCCACACTGACGGATCAGTACAAAAGTTTCTGTTGAGGATGGCAAGTCCCAGAGGGGTAGCCATGTTAGTCTATACTAGCAAATCCAAAACAAAGAAGGAATTTAACATGATAAATAAATGTGTTAGTCTTCAAAACTACAACAAATTTCCTTCTTTGTTTTGGTGAAGATGAATACCGCCACCAAAAAGGAGCTAGTTGGAAATGCAGAATTGATTTAATTAACTACAGTCAATGTCAATTAAATTGACTTTGTTTTGTAATGTAGACTTGGTCTAAGTTAACAGGCTGGTTTCCTGAAGGTGTTCTGAAGATTTCCTCTGAGGGCAAAGACTGAGATGTCAGATATGGAATGATCACTTTGTGAAAAGTGTTAGTCCATGGATGATAGGATCTTTTATCCTTTTTCTGTGCGAGTTCATTTGACATCATACAAGATACAAATAAGACAGACAAACAAGAGGACTCAGGCAGACCCATCATATTTGGCCATGGCACTCCTACTGAAAGAATATCAAGACTCATTCTCAAACCACTCACCATACATCAAGACTCATTCTCAAACCACTCACCATACAAAAGGCCAGTCTTCTTCAGGATGCAGCCAGCTTCCTCCAAAAACTATGCAACATTAACAACCTCCTTCTAAACACCATTCTTGATACCATGAATGTCATTTCCACATATACCATGAGAGCATCACTGCCTGTATTAAATATCAGGACAACAGAAAGAACTCAGAAATCCACCCCAAACACGTTGCCAAATTTATCCATTTCATCTTCACCGATAACAACTTTACATTTAACAACAAAACACTTTGTCCATACAATATGCCAATCTCTTTATGAGCCATCTCAAGGAAGAATTTTCATTCTCAGGATAGTTGGTCTAAACTCCCTTGAATTCACACCATAATTTTAACCATGCTCAGATTTCTTCCAGGATGTAGTCCACAGCTAGAATGATATTGGCTGGGCAAGGACTTGGGACTAGGAGCCAAGGAGGGCTTACCATTAGAAGCAAGCTACCCACAGACCAGGACACACTAACTCTACGTTGCACCAGTCCTTGCCAGGATGACACAAAACCTGAAGACATATCTCCACAGCTACAATCATGAATACTCCCCCATAACACACCTTTCAAAAATCCATGTGTCCTACACATGCCTATGATGATAACATGTGATGTACCTCATGCAGTGCAAATGTCCCAACAACTACTATGTGAGTGAAACGACATAATCACTACTCTTTAAAATGAACTCACACACAAAAATGATAAAAGACAAAAATACCCTATTACTTATGGGCAAACACTTTTCATAAAGCAATCGCTCCATATCTAAACTCTCAATCCTTGGCCTCAAAAAGTAAAAATGCATCATACTTTCAAAAGACAAGGCTGGAAACTTAGGGTAGGTCTACACTACAGACCTTAGAGTGGGCACAGATGTACTGATGCAGCTACACCATTGCGAAGGTCATGAGTAGGTGCTCTATATATGTTGATGGGAGAGAGCTCTCTCACTGGCATAATTAAACCACCCCAACAAGTGGCAGTAGCTATAGAATCATAGAATCATAGGGTTGGAAGAGACCTCATGAGGTCATCTAGTCCAACCCCCTGCTACAAGCAGGACCGCTCCTACTAAATCATCCCAGCCAGGGTATTATCTAACCGGACCTTAAATATCTCCAAAGACGAAGATTCCATCACCTCCATAGGTAACCCATTCTAATACTTCACCACCCTCCTAGTGAGAAAGTTTTTCCTAATATCCAACCTTGACCTCCCCAGCTGCAACTTGAAACCATTGCTCCTTGTTCTGTCCTCTGTTACTACTGAGAACAACCTAGCTCCCTCCTCTTTGGAGGACCCCTTCAAGTAGTTGAAGGTTGCTATCAAATCCCCCCTCAGTCTTCTCTTCTGCAGACTAAAGAAGCCTAGTTCCTTCAGTCTTTCCTCATACGACATGTGCCCCAGCCCCCTAATCATTTTTGTTGCCCTCCGCTGGACTCTTTCTAATTTGTCCACATCCTTTCTGTAGTGGGGAGCCCAAAACTGGACACAGTATTCCAGATGCGGCCTCACCAGTGCCAAATAGAGGGGAATAATCACATCCCTTGATATGCTGGCAACACTCCTACTGATGCAGCCCAATATGCCATTGGCCTTTTTGGCAACAAGAGCACACTGTTGACTCATATCCAGCTTCCCATCCACCATAAACCCCAGGTCCTTTTCTACAGTGCTGCTACTTAGCCGATCAGTCCCCAGCCTATAGCAGTGCATGGGGTTTTTCCATCCTAAGTGCAGGACTTTGCACTTGTCCTTGTTGAACCTCATGAGATTTCTTTTGGCCCAATGCTCCAGTTTGTCTAGGTCTCCCTGAATCGTGTCCCTGCCCTCCAGCGTGTCTACCATTCCCCCCAGCTTGGCGTCATCTGCGATCTTACTGAGCGTGTAATCTATCCCATCATCCAGATCATTAATGAAGATGTTGAACAGAACCGGCCACAGGACCAACCCTGGGGCATTCCACTCATTACTGGTTGCCAACTAGACATCGAGCCATTGAATCCTACCCGCTGAGCCTGATGATCTAGCCAGTTTTCTATCCACCTTACGGTCCATTCGTCCAACCCATACTTCCTTAACTTGCTGACGAGAATGCTACAGGAAACCGTAACAAAAGCCTTGCTAAAGTAATGGAATATCACGTCGACGGCTTTTCCCACATCCACAAATCCAGTCATTTCATCATACAAGGCAATCAGGTTGGTCAGACACGATTCACCTTTGGTGAATCCATGCTGACTGTTCCTGATCACTCTATTTTCTTCCCAGTGTTTCAGGATGGATTCTTTGAGAACCTGCTCCATGATTTATTTTTTTTCCAGGGACTGAGGTGAGGCTGAGTGGTCTGTAGTTCCCTGGATCCTCCTTTTTCCCTTTCTTGAAGATAGGTCCTATATTTGCCTTCTTCCAATCATCCAGGACCTCCCCCGTTTGCCGTGAATTTTCAAAGATAATGGCCAGTGGCTCTGCAATCACATTGCCAACTCCCTTAGCACCCTCGGATGCTGTTCATCTGGCCCCATAGACTTGTGCACATCCAACTTCTTTAAGTAGTCCCTAACCTGACCTTCCATCACCGAGGGCCACTCTCCTTCTCTCCATTCTGCATTAGCCAGTGTAGTAGCCTGGGAGCTGACCCTGCCTGTGAAGACTGAAGTAAAAAAAGCATTGAGGACTTCAGCCTTTTCCGCATCATCCACCATGAGGATACCTGCCCCATTCAGTAAGGGATCTACACCATCCCTGTTCCTCTTCTTGTTACTGACATACTTGTAGAACCCCTTCCTGTTATCCTTCACATTCCTTGCCAGCTGCAACTCCAATTGCCCTTTGGCCTTTCTGATTTTATCCCTGCAGCCCCGAGCAATATCTTTGTATGCCTCCCTAGTCATCTGTCCAAGCTTCCACTTCTTGTAAGCTTCCCTTTTATGTTTCAGCTCAATGCAGAGTTCTCTGCTAAGCCATGCTAGGCGCCTTTCACATTTGCTGTTCTTTCTGCACATCAGAATGGTATCTCCCACCGGCATAGTGCTGTCACACTGGCACTCTTGTAACTGAAACTTATGTTGGCCAGGGCTATGTTTTTGCCACACCCCAAAAGACGAAAGTTCTACCAACAAAAGTACTAGTGCTAGTAGACAAAGCCTTAAATTCTTAACTCAGCTAGACACTACAAACAATGGATTTATGATATGCTGGTTTTATGGCTTATTACAATAATTTGTTACACACCCTGCTATCTACTAACCCCTCCATTGCCCTATAACTGCAGAAGGTGCTAATTGCGCACTACATTTTAAGTGTTCCCTACAGCAGTGGTTTTCAAACCATGGGTCAGGACCCAGTATTGGGTTACAGACTCTCAAATACTGGGTTGTGGTGCCTCCTACTGCCACCACTGAAAGATGGTGCATTGCTGAAAGATATAATTGTTTGGTCACGGGCATAAATGATTTTTTTAAACTGGGTTCTGGGAAAAATAGTTTGAAAACTACTGTCCTACAGCTTATGTGAACCCTTTACATTTAGCTTGGACACTCAGGTTATCTTCCCCCCAAAAAAGAGGACGAGCACTGAAACTTGGAAAGGACAAACTTACACCAACCAAAGTTGGTCCAGTAAAAGACATTATCTTACCCACCTTGTCTCTCCCTCATTTGCTAGTGTAAAAATATCATTTAAACTAATATTTTCAAGAGACAGCATACCTTGAAATGACATTTCAACATGGGTTGTCTGCAAGTACTAATGGAAGAGGAATACTTGTGGTGAGATATTAATATTGGGCATGCCTGCATAGCCAAAATATTCCCAAAGAAATGCTATTTCATATAAACACCAATATCTAGACAGTGGAAGACAATGCACTGTCATGCATATAATACGTATTTTACATGATTTACTGCTTTTGGTTTCTGTATGTTAAGCTATGGTAAATTACTGAACCCATATATACACAAAAAGATTTCATATGGTAATCTAGCTTTCAAAAAAAATACTTTTGCTTAAAATTTAAATGCTCTCATTTTGTTAAAATTATTCAGTCCAACTGTTCTAAAAACAAGGTAGGTCCCTCCCCTCCCTTCTTCTTTTTTTAAATGATTATGATGATGCAAGTTAGGTAAATACATAATTACTCAGCTTGCAATGGATCTTTGGATATGCAATTTTGTGGATAGAATTTTAGAAGTCGCTTTTGCAAATGTGTTTGTCATAATTAAATTGCTGTGCAACAAATATTCACTATAAAACAAGAAGTTTTCTTTGGTTTTATTTAGAGGCTGTTATAATCTTAACCAGACCATTAAATGGAAAAAGTCAAAGTATTAGAAAACAGCTAGGACTCTCTTACATTATATACTTCTAAGGGGAAAAAAATAGGTACTTACCAAGCTCCACAGGCAGCCTTTTTATAGGATTTCTTTCTAAAAGTAAAGCTTTCAATCGTCTTCAATAAAAGAAAAATAGTAACAATTGTAAAAGCAAAATTAAAGTGCTATTGTTAAAGCACAAAAACAGTTCACTTTTTGTTCATTAAATTTTCTTGACTTTTTGTTTCCTACCACAGTAATGATAACTGAAGGAAATGAGATTCTTCCCCATAGGTACCATCAATGCTGAACTATGGCTTGAACCATAGTTGAAGTAGTTCAGGGTCTGATGGTCTGAAGTCTGCTTTCAAAGATAAGTTATTGTTGCATATCATTTCAATATTATATGTTGTTTTCTGTGGTTTTTTAATCTGCTGATTACTATTGAGGCTAGTAGTGCAAAGATAAGTTATTGTTGCCTATCATATCAATATTATATGTTGTTTTCCTTTTTTTTTAAAACTGCTAATTATTATTGAGGCTAGTAGTGTCACCTATTAAGGTTGTCTGATACTTCTATTATAAGACTCTGTTTTCAGTTGGTTATAACTTTGCTAAAATTTAACCCATTGGGCTGAATCATTCTTTTCTGGACAGCTGCTTTGGGCTTAATTTTAGCTCAAACAGTTCAGTTGTTAAAAAAGACAAAGGGTTTTGCCCATGATAAAAAAAATTTTGGTGCCTTTTTTCAAGAAGCTCTGGTGCATCCATGCTTTGGAGCACAGACATGAAATTTGGCAGGGACATGCCTTTTGTCATCCACATAAAAATCTTCCCCAATTTGTCCAAGTTATAATTCTGAAAAATCTCAGTTCACATCTACTGAGGAGACAGCTCTTGGAATTTAAGAACCAAAATCCCTGAAGATTCCATCCACACTCGGCATGTTCCCAATTCAGGATACAGGGGGCCACAATTTCAGCTCTGGCTGCTGTGGGTTAGGATCAGGTCCAGGCACCAGAACTGAGAAAAGGAAGACTATTTCTCTTGTACTTCTAATGCCTGCCTTGCTGATGCTCAGGTAGTATGGAGGAGGAAGATGCCTGATTCAAACAGAGGGGCCAAAGGACAGACTTGGAAACGATAGGGCAAGTGGATTGAACAAGGAGCCTCACATGGAAGAGGAGGGAAGAGGGAAACAGACTGGGAGCTGTGTGATGGGAGAGTGGAATTGGCTAGGCAAGGATTTGGGACTAGGAGCCAAGGAGGGAAATGGGAAGAGGTGGAGATCTGCCAGTGAGGTAGCAGGAGACAGACTAGGAACATGTGGGGTGAGGGCAATGATGCAGGGGAATGGGAAACAGATCTGACAAGAAGCTAGGGTGTGATGGGGGAGGACTGGGACTGGATGGGCAAAGAAACTGAAATCAAGGGCTGGGGGTGGGGACAAAACAATTATACTGAGACGTGACAAGAAGCCTCTGTAGGGAGACTGTACAGTGGGTCTCCAGCTCCCAGGGAACAAGCCTGAATTTTCACACACCCCTCAATCTAGCGCACACGCACGTGCACACACATACATGGCAGGAAGAGTCCCCTGCTTTCACCAGAGAGCACCACCCACCAGCTGCCCTGGGGAGTAGGAAGGGCTGTACCTGTGGGCAGGGACATACCTTTTACCTCCTCCTTCTTGGAGAATTGTCTGTGACCCATTGTGGCAGCAGAGCCTGGCTGTTATATAATAGGTTAGAGACAGTTTTCTCTTTGAAATTAAAAGGATTGCCAAACCTTAAGAATTTGTTATAAGACCTGGTTTTGTGACACATGGTCACAAGAATTATTACTATCACTTTTGGTTTAAACTTCATTTAATTGATATCTGAGATTCTCTGCTCCTGAGATTAAAAAAAAATTGAGCTATGCTCACAATAGGAGGTCAATTTTTGCAAGTTCAGAAGATCCTGGTGCAAGGTCTGAACAACATCCTTAAAGTTTTGATAAGTTTATTAGTTTTTTCATACTGTGAAAACTAAAAGCAAAATGTAAAATTGGTTTTGGTCATACAGATTTTTAGTGAAATGACAGTAACTAGACTACTTGATGTTAATATTTATAAACTGAAATCATCATCATTTTTAATCCTCTATTTTATTGTACATACCTGCCATAGTATCTCCCTTTAAACCATTTTATCTTTCCCTGATTAATCTTCTTCACTGATGTATGCAACATAAAGTTATATGAAAAGTATCACACTTTAAATTGACCAGTTTTTGTAGTCATTCTCAGTCTGATAACCTAAAAGCTACAGTGTGCATGTGTTTGATTGTATTTATTCTTTCTAGAGTGCTGTATTACTTCTTAATCCCAAGCACTAGCTACTGCAAATAACCTTGAATAAATGGACTATGGACATGGGAAGCACAAAAGGTTAGTGAAGGATAAATTCTTTCCTCCTGGTCCTACCATAGCCTCTCCTGCAGATACTCCTCCCTAAAACAAAGTGTTTCACTTACTGGATCCACTGATCATGCCCTCCCCCAACATTCAGGAAGACATAGCAACAGCTGAGATTAGTCTCATGTGACTTTACTATTCATGTCACACAAATAACCTCCAACATATAGTCCTCCAACAAAACTATTAAGTAAAAGCCGGATATTCTAGATAAATGAGAAACAAAAGTAGCAAAACATGTGAAAGCAAACTTCAAGAGCACTTTTGTAAACCACAGAGAAAATGGGATTGGAATCTCTGCAGGTTTCCCTTATGGAGTTTGATTAGAGAATTCCTGGGAGGACAGAGATTTCTCCCCAGTCTTACTCCAAGTATCATGGCCATATTTGTGGGTGGGGTAAGCATCATACAAAGAAGTTAACAGTGACTCAGACAGGTACAAGTGTTTGGGCATTTAGGATGACCAGATAGCAAGTGTGAAGAAAAAAAACCCAGGAAGAGGGTTATAGATGCCTATATAAGATAAAGCCCCAAATATAGGGACTGTCCCTATAAGATGGAGACATCTGGTCACCTTATGTGCACTAAACTATTGCACTAATTAGTTGCATTGGCTCGTTTAGTTGAACCTTATTAAACACAATTCTTGTTTATTGTTCTTCAGTTCTGAGGTCAATACAGAATTAAACTGCACAAAAGTCTGAGAATTATAAGAAAGTTACATTAGAGGAAGAATAATTATTTGTTATAGTTTCAATATAAGAAACACCTTACTTGTGACATCCAATTCCATGGGGAAGAGTTTTAATTTTGTTATATCGGAGATCCAACCAAACAAGATTTGGCAACTGCTGAAATAAATCCTTAGGAATAATGGATAAAGCATTTCCTTCCAGATGTAAATGCTAATGTAGAAAAATAAATATGTTTTAAAACCAGAATTAAAATAGAATTCCTGTTCTTTTGCTATAAAGAACATTACTATGAAAACCACAGTAAACTGAACTAACCTATTCTAAAAATTACATTTTCACAAAACCATTAAGGTGATGATTGGTACAATCAGTTATATATATTAATTAAACATATGATTTATTTAAATAAGTACTAGTTTTTAGAAAGCAGGGGGAATCATAACTAAGAATCTGTAGATTTTCTAGTAATTTTCATGAGAGCAGCACTGGGCTCTTAACTGATGCCTATAAAATTTAAGTCAAGTGTGTATTTATCAGAGTTACTCACATCAATTTACTCACTTTAAGGTTGGGTAATCTGTATATTTCTTCAGTAAGGTGCTGAAGGTTTTTCCTACTCAAGTCCAAAGTATTTGAAGGAGTAGACAATAGATCTTCAACAGCCTTCCTAATATTTTTTGATGAACTGGAACCGGACAAGTTTCTCTTTTTCTGCGAATCATTCTCTAAGTTACCACCACCATGAGACTCCTGAGCACAGCTTTCATCCATTTGTTAGCAAATCTAAAATACTGACCTCATAATGCAAACTGATCATCTGAAGGCAAGTAATGAGCAGAGAACAAAAAATAATAAAAAAAGAACATACATAAGACAAGTTTCTTTTTTGTGATATTTATTCCCCACATCCTTACTAGTGCTATGTGATACTTTAGAAGATCAGAAAATAGTGAAATTATTTTGTATTTTCACATATTTGTAAAGGTAACTATAAAGCGGGGGGAATCATTGGGTTCATGCACCCTTTGTATCTTTCTCTCATATTTTTTCCTTATACTTTGAATGGGTTCACATTTCCCATGTGTCACATGATTTCCATTTCCTCCAATGCCTTCTCAAAACACATTTCAAGGCCAAATACAGTTGTGTTTTCATAAATGGTAATTGGGTACATTACTAAGTATGGATTAGCTGTTTCCTAGTGCCCACTGTTCCTTCCAGTTTCCCCTCTTCTTTACCAACACCCTTTTCTTCCTTTCTTATTAGTTCTAACTACAGTAAGGTCATAAGCATTATAGAGTTCAGAGCTCAAAAACCCCGAATGCCTGAAGTGCACCTATTTTTCACTTTCAGGTTGCAGAGGATATTTCCTAGTCCATCTCAAAATAGACCTAAAACTCAGTGTACTTCTCTGCTTAAATTACCTCATCTGTAAATTAGTAATAATAATGCCCACTCATCTTTGTAAAGCTCTTCAAGGACAGTGAATGAAAAGTGCAATGTCTCATTAAATAAATTTTTCAACTTTCCATGTCTAACTTCAGGAATTTTAACTAAATCTTAACAATTTTTCTTTAACTTTTTAAAAAATCTGTGGCTATACCAGAAGCCAGTTACATTATACAATACAGTTTGGTTAAAATTAATTTAAATGATTTTGTTTGCCTAAAATAGACTTTCATGCAGAAATGAATTGAATTTTTATAATTGTAAGTTGTTTATTATTTGAGGCATTCGTTTGCAGCATTATGAAGCCTCAAACTTGAGTGTATTGGTTTAAAGAAAAATACACACACGCACACGAGGCTGTTCCTTGCACCTCTTCCTGTACCTTAAATGTTTGTGGAATGATTACATCAATTCCCATTTGTTATTATGTTGAGCTGTTTGTTTTTTTGTTTATGCATTCTTATTACCATTATAAAGTTGCCTGTATGCAGTTGTAATGCAACACTGACAGTTAAAAAATACAAAGCACATATGCACTTAATTTTATTGATGCGATAGTCCATTGAAATGAAATGAGTCAAGCATATACATATTTAAGAACTGAGGCCCACATATCTGTACTGTGTAACTTTTTTTCACCTTCTCCTTAGGGGAAAAAATGTTTATGAAAAGGTAAGATAACTATAATGCACCTTACCTAAAAATGTCACGAGTGGAACTCACAGATTCATTTGAAAGTCTCCATTGGTGAAATGAAAGATTTTGCTATGAGATTTAATAGAACACTTTTTTTTTTATACTCCCATAGGGTGCGTCTACACTTAGAAATTAAGTCGACTTAAGCTTGCTTAAGTCGACTCAATTTAATCTGCGTCCACACTACACTTTCCTTAAGTCGACTTAAGCAGCTGCTTAAGTCGACTTAAGGAAAAATTAACTCGACTTTATACAACCTCCTTTCAAGTCGACTTTGCTGGCTAAGTCGACTTTAGAAAGTCGACTTAGCCAGTGTGGATGTGGAGTAGCCCTAAGTCGACTTTAAGTCGACTTAGGGAGCTCCAGGGCTTTCCCACTGCCCTCCCTGCCAGGGTGGCTGGCACAGCCACAGCCTGGCGTGCCTCTCAAAGGGCAGGGCAGAACCCTGCCCACCCTGCCCCTACGCCCTGCCAGGGTCCTTGTCCCCCTTTGCCCCATTGTACCAAGGTACAATGGGGCAAAGGCTGAGCCCCCTGGCACTTGGCAAGGGGTGCCCCCCCGACACCGTGGACCTGTCCCAGGTCCATCTAGCCTCTACAAGTCGACCTAGGCATCCAGTGTGGACGCTCTAGGTGGATTTTTTACGGGCCCCTCTAAGTCAACTTAAAATTTGAGTGTGGACATGCTAAGTCGACTTAAATTAACAAGTGTAGACATAGCCATAGAGCCCGTATTCATTTCCTTACTCCAGAGACTGGTACAGAAATGCATCAGATCCAATTCTCCTTTCACACTGGTTCAAATCAGGACCAATTCCACTCCAGTCAGCAGACGCACAAAGCTGTAAAACTGGTGTAAATGAGATGAAAATCAGGCCCAGAGAGTAATAAGCCACACAGCTTTTTAAAGTCACAAAAATCGTGACCCTGTAGCAGTTTAAACAGACACCAGGACAACATCATGTGTGAGCTTTTCAATACTTCATCTGTTAAACGGAGAGCCCAGAGCTCAGCCCCAGCCAGGAATGAGTCTCCCCTTCAATTGGGGGCCAGGCTTTACCCCATTTGGACGGCTTTGCTGCCTCACAGGAGTTGCCAGCTTGCAGACTCCCTGCTGCAGGGCAGACTCACGTGCACGGATGTCACCACCTCGCCAGGCCAGGCAGAGCTATCCAACTTCTCCGGCCGGGCCGCAGTACAGGCCCCCAGGAGAGAGATCAACACGGGGAGGGGGCAGAGGGGCCCACACTTACAAGCATGACTGCAACAGGGCCCTAGGGGAGAAGTGGGGCAGCCCCGGCCTTGACCCCAGCCAAGCCTGCTCCGCAGAGCGCCTTGCTCCCCCCGTCTCCGCACAGCGCCTTCCCTCGCACCCCCCGGCTCCAGCCCGCCGGGGGCTCTTACCTGCCGCTGCTGCCTGCCCCGGCCCCGGCCCCTTCTTTGTGCCGGGAGCAAAGTGCAACAAACAGGCCTAGGCAGCGGCTGCAGTCGCCATAGCAACAGCCAAGCAGTCGGGAAGCTGCTACGTCCGGCCTGGGTCCCGGGAGCGGGCGGCGGCCATGCCCGTCCCCCGCGCAATGTGGGCTCTCGTCCCCGCTTCCCCGCACGCTGGCCAGGCCGCGTGCAACAGCAACCCCGACCCTCCCTGCACCCCACACAGTCTTCCTCTGCCCAGCTCGCAAGGAGCCCCCTTCCTCTCTAGTCTGCACCCCACAGCCCCCTGCCCCGGCCAGACCCTGCACAGCCCTCTGCCCCACTGCCCCCCACAAATCGCCTTCCCCACCCAAGCCCTGTACAGCCACCCCAACCTTTCCTGCACCCCACAAATTCCACATTTTTTTCGTTTATTTGGGATGGCTTAATAATCATTGCTTGCTTTCCTTAGAAAGTTACGGGGTTGTGTGAAACTCACAAAATTAAGTGTTATTCCACATTTCACCATGATATAAAACTACACATTTTCCCCCTGCTTTCTGTTATGTTACAATTGGGCCTTGTCTAGTTAGCAATATCCTATAGTTCCTCTGTTAAACTGCAGTGAATCCGCTAGAGATTTAGTGAGGGATTGTCTCAGTCTGAAACAAAAGATATTCTTTAAAGAGGATTTGTGGGGATTGGTAGAAATCCATTTTGGAGCCATAAATAGGCAAAAATCTCCAATAAAACTATCCTAATTCAATTCTAAAGTGCAACAAGACAATTAAGAGTCTTGTATCCTGATCAATAATTTAGTTTTGTACCATCTGTACAAAGAGTTCAAAAAGTATGAAGAATTTTGAAAGCTGGACGATGAAATTGACAATATTATGAATGTGGTTTTTTTGCTGGCCCATATCGTAGCAAACTGGTTCAAGAAAAAAATATTTCTTTACACCCCCCTTCCTCCCTGGTATTTTGTAAGAGTTAATAAGCCAATTACTTTGCAGAACATCTTTATAATCTACAGGACCAGATTAAAGTAGGGGTTTTAAAGCAGCCCCTAGCCCTGGTCTAAAGGGTGGGTCCCAGGGCCCCCCAAGAATCCTGCCAGGCTGCCTGAGTGACAAGCTGCTGCCTTCAGGCTGCCTACTCAGCCCCTGTTCTGGCTGATCTCCCCATCAGCCAGCTTGGGGGCAGGGCAGAAGTACCATGGCCTCGGGCTTGCCCCCACAGCCTCCAACAGCAGGCAGCGCCAGCTTCTGGGCCTCCTGCAGTAGTGCCTGTGGCCCCCCCCCCCCCCACCAGCAGTGCTGGCCTGCGGCCCCTCCCAGCAGAATTTCAAGGTCATTCAAAGTAAAATGAAGAACAAATAAAAATGTTCAGAAAACCATGGCATACAAAACCTTTGATTTCAAGATAATTAAATAACTTTCTATGTGTTGCTCAGACTATTAAAAAAAGCATGAAGAATTTTGAATTTTTTTTTAATATAGCTGAACAATGGGTTTGATTGTTGTGGAGTCTGGGGTGTGTGCATTTTTGGCAAATTACAGCACTGTTGCATTTTAAGCTAATGCAAAGATGACTCCAGGAATTAAGCAAGATGGGCAACCACTTATTCATTGGGAAGAGGGGGCATGGGAGTGGATGGAAAACTAAATGAAAGGGATTCCTCCTCTGTGCTTTAGCAGAAACAGCGCTGTGGAGTAGCAGAATTTTTAACTCCATATTGTCACAAAGCATGTCATTAAATAAAATGTAGTAATGTTTCCAGATATGTTCGCCGCCCCCACCTGCCAAATATTTTTAAAATAATTTATAATCTCATTCTTATTATTTATCAGCTATATACCATGCTAGTCCTCTTTGCAAACTAGTGAGAAGACTTAAAGGTCTGCTGCTTTGAGTTATTTGTAAGAAATTATTTCCCAGTGGAAAATGTACATATTAAATTAAGAAATGGCTAACTGGTCTTGACTCATATCTTTCAATAATATTCCCCTTTGGGCTAAGTCTCTAAGGTGGTCAGTGTCCTTAATTTTGCCTCAGTACAAGGGGATGGACTAAATGACCTCTTGAAGTCCCTTCCAGCCATACATTTCTATGATTTTATGTATCTCAACATCTGTAAACAGAGAGTGCAAAGCTATGACTTTCCTTGCAGTATTTATGTAAAACAGAAAACAAAGCTGGTACGTGTGGGGACTGGGAAGAGAAAGAAAATTTATAAAGCTGTATGGAAGAAATAAAATAGTGTATGCAAGCAAAAAGAACCAAACAAATGTTGGACACTTCTTGAACATATGTGGAAAAGTATTCTTTTCTAAGAATTGTAGGAATAATGAGGTGGGCGTAGGTTTTTATTTCAATAGTGCTTATTTACAGTTTGCAGTTTACTAAAACCCAACTGCCTTGGGAATCATTTGATTGCTATGGTAACTGAATGTGAAAAACTGGCCTGGAAATATTAATGATTGGGGCCTGAACTAAAGTCAAAACTTAGGACCAGCCCTTTCTGTTTGAGGTACTGTTGTAGCTTTACAACAGGCTATTGTCTACCTGCACTTTTATCCCATGCTCTCCACAATAGAACAGGATCACCATAAAGTTTGCAGATTTGTGTGAATTGTCACATGTACCTTTGTGGAAAGTGATAATTTTATGGGATATAGACTTTGCAAAGGAAACTATTATTATCTTCATTTATGCCTTAGGAACAGAATTCTTCCCTCCTATGCAGTTGCCATTGGCTTCAATGGAAGGGGCACATGAATATTATCAGGCATATTCACACCATTTTTAATACATTTTTATCTATCCCTATTTTGCAAAATTGTCATTAAACTTTACTAACTCATGCATAAAACCTATTTGCCCATCCTCACCCTGAGGTTGTGAAAGCTAATATACTTATCTGTCCAAAAAACCCCAACAAAAAACATTTCTGCTTATATATACACATCACATGTTCTATGTTCTTTTTCCCTCTTTAGTGACAGAGACCACTGCATTATAATAGCAGCTATCTATCCCTATTTTGCAAAATTGTCATGAAAGTTTACTAGCTCATGCATAAAACCTATTTGCCGATCCTCACCGTGAGGTTGTGAAAGCTAATATACTTATCTGTCCAAAAAACCGCAACAAAAAACATTTCTGCCTATACATACACATCACATGTTCTGTGTTCTTTTTCCTTCTTTAGTGACAGAGACCACTGCATTATAATAGCAGCTATGTTTCAGAGGAACTAGAATCACTGCTATTTTTTTCTCAACTGAAGTCAATCTTCTGTCTGTAAATGGTTGCTGTGGAAATTATCGTGATGGCATAGAGAAAATTGTAACTTCAGATGCTGAATAAGGAACAGGAGTCGATAAGGTCTTTGAAAGGTCCAGATATCATCAGTAAATAAAAAACAGGAAACACATAAAATATATTGTGCACAGGATTAATTATTTCTAAAGCGAAGATTCTATAGTTTTCACATAGCGTCATCAGTTTTTATCCATCTGATTGCACTGAAGTTTTTGAGCATATACAAATAGAACATACTTGCTGTTTCCAGAATGATCTGTACCAAGTAGGTCATATTTTTGGAAATCTGGTATGTTCTATTTCAGAGGAATGTTAATGGACGGTAACACCTAAGCCATGATTACTAGTAGCAAGTTGAAAACAAAAATTGTTACTCAGGTAATATCCTTAATGTTCAATTTCCCCTCAGTACTGTGGTTTGATGGTCTTCATTTCTCATATTAACTTCGTGCCAGAAGTATGGCTGAGGGGATTAATAGCTATTTGTGATATGCAGACGACACAGGCCTATGGGAGACATAGGTTTGGAAAAGACCACAGAACATTTGGTTTTTGTGTCAATGCTGGGGACATGCTAGAAGGAGAAGGAATGATTTTCTGCTTTAGCTCAAACTCCTAATTGCACTTTATGAAGGGAAACATCTTCCCCTTTTAAGTCACTTGGGTGGTTATGGTGTATATGTGTGTGTGAAAATGATACAGATTCAAATAAAAGAGGAGGGGTTGTTGAAAATCCTGTCTAAATGGGCCCAATTCTCACTGTCAATGCTTTGCAGGGATATGGAAATATTTTATAAAGGCTTTCATCTTGGTTGAGTGAAGAACACATGGCCAGCAGTTTGAAGCCTTCTCTTCTTCAAAAATATGAACACAAAATACTAATTAGGCTATAGTTGCTAACTGTAAGACACTTCGTAGGTGTGATTAGCAGTATTTTAAAATCTTTTCCCACTTAATATGTATTTTAAAGCAAGCTGTATGACTAAATTATAATGATAAGCACTATTTATAAAACAAGAAGAGGAGGCAGAAGAATAAAAACAGATGCAAAAGGAACTGCATACAGAGAATTGGTGAGATCCCCAAACAACTATTTTAAATTTAAAAAGTTATGAAACATTTCTATTAACATTGTGTTATTAAAAACAACCAACCACTTACTGTCCCTCAAAAATAGTTTCAGGATCTAAACTATTTCACAGGATCCCTTTAATAAAAATAATGTGCATTTCAAGAACATAAAGTGAATCCGGAATGCTTCCTGAATTAACTGTGAACCACCACATTTAATAATTCTAAAATATTATTACAACATGACTTTCAATGCTGGGTGTTCCAAATCCATATTCCTATTACCCAGCTGGATCTTTTCAGTGACATATAAATACTCTATGAAGTGGTATCACTTTTTACATAATGAGTATTTAGACTGTTATTATGTAAATGAGAGGAGGGAAGAATGGAAAATAGAGGAAAAGGTAATAAATATATCCCTTCCTACTTTAATTTTATTTCCAGAAAAAGTCAATGTTTTAGGCTTTAGCAGCCCAGTGTGTCTAATATTTTTCTCTATAACTCTTCTTCCATCCACTTGGTTGCTGCACTTGGCAGGTGGCTGAGCTGCTTTAAATTTCATCTTTTATGTAAACAATTTGTTGTCAACCTACCATCCCATACTGGAACCCTTATGAAGAATCATAAAATAACTACAACCAATACTTGATGGGGACTATATCCTGAAAGAAATCCTTCCTGAACCGCCTCTTTGGCCTTCAAAGACCTCCCCCCCCCCCCCCCAACCTCTCCAAGCTCATCAGAAGTCAGCTCCCCAATGACCATAGCACATCAATTCAGAACAGCAGCAAACTCTGCCAAAACAACCTGCAGATATATCTCCACAGATATAATCAACACCCTTTAGAACACACTTTGAAGATCCATGGGTCCTACACATTTCTATCAGAATATGTGGTGCAGGGATGGTGACTCCTCTGCTCATGGCTGCGGCCACTGGGCCTTGCAACCATGGCTATAAGCAGAGTTGAGGCTCCTGCGGTGGTGCCTCTGCCCTGTTTGCAGTCACACTAGCAAAGCTTGTGCTGCTGCCGGTCATGATGCCTCTTCCCCTCCCTTGTGGGTGGGGGAGATTCTGGTCATGTGACTGGAAGATGCCCTTGGCCGGGCCCACCCTCCATCTTCAGGGGCCCAGCCAGAAGTCAGGGGCTGTGCTCTAGGATGCGTCAAAGACGGCTTGGAAATGCTCCTGACATTTTCTTCACTGCTGCAGGTTGTCAGCAAAGCTAACATTGTGATTGCTAAGACGGAATGACACAACAAACAGGGCAGGAGAGATATGCAGAAAGTAAACTACTTTCATGGATCTCAACATTATGTTATGACCTATGGTATTTATCCAAACTGTCTGAGAAGCAATGGTAGCCATATTTCAAAGGGAATCTTTCCTTTTTCTCCCCCAGTCCAACTTTAAAGGGGTTAGGCCACAGTGAAATTTTACTTTCATATGAAAAATAAATCAACTCTCCATTTAGGACAAATAGAGTGGAATTTTTCTCATCAATTTCCAAAGCAAAGTTCATTAATTTAAATAAAGAAAGCAAACTCCTTCACCTTCAGCCAGCTTTATATGGATTTCCATATAAGTCAATAAATGAACAAAATGAATGAGCAGAATCTAAGAATGAGTCGACTAAGGACGAGTAACATATGTCTTCACTTTCCTAATGAGACATTTGGATAACAACCTATATAAATAGATAACTATAAGCAGATTTTTTTTACAGATATGTAAACAAAAGAATGAACAAGAGAACAAAAGGCTGCTGAAAATAACAAGAATGGGTGAGCTGATCAGATGGTGCTAGAGAAAGAACTCTTATCTTGCATAAGACAGGAAATTATAGAACTGATGGATAAATCTACCATCACGTTTAATTTTTTCAGGCTACAATATTGGCAAAACTAAAATGTGTAATTTACAACTTGTACAGCTCCATCAATTGTAAAAATGGTGGAAACAGTAATAGTGTAGAGAGGGCACAACATTGTTTACTGTCCAGTCGGTTCAATAACAGTGGTAAAACTACACTCACCCCATCTAGATTACATTTTCCACTATGCTACAATTCCAGTAGAGCTGTACTGACACTGAAATCTTAATCCAATTTTTTACAGTCTAGGCCAGACAGACTTACGAGTCTGTGGCAGCTGTTGGCAATGTTTATTTTTATGTTGATAGTTGCAGGTGACCATAACAAAAAGATATTATTTGTTAATGGTGTTGATGTAAAGATACTGAGAAACAGCTGGAGAAGAGCTAATACTATTAGCTTCTTTTAAAATGGAGTTGGCTCTCTTTAGAGACACTCTAATGACAGGAATATGAATGTGAAATGTCCCCTTTTAAGTAATGTTATCAAAGATTTACATGTTCTTTTAAAGACTCTTTGAAATAAATGTAGGGTAATTTCAGAAAACTATCCTATGGACACAAAGCACATAAGCTACAAAGATAAATGTGCACATTTATTTCATAATGCCCTAAACATGCTGCAATTATATCCATGTTCAGTAAAGGTTTTTCTTATGGGAATCATAAAATCACAATGTATTATTGTCCTGTTATCCTCAAATTAAGAATATTTTACAATATTTGCATTCTTTAAAGTTATGATATTATTAACATTTATGTTATGAATCAACTTCCATCAGCTAAGTGAAATGGATAATCCAATGCTGCTTAAAACATAATAGCAGAAAGTTAGAGAACAGAAGTACCAGTGAAATAATTGTTAACACATTTAGAAGCCATTCTGATTATTTACATAAAAGAGTATAATACTGGGCCATTGTTTAAACTCATATTGGACCTAATTTCCATTTCACTTTCCTTGGTTTCATTCTGTGTGATCTCACTGACTTTAGTGGATTTACACCTGATTTACACAGATATGAGAGAAAAACCGACCCCATTACATGTAAATTGTAAGAGGACAAGTTAGTTAATACATATGACCAACCTATAATTGCTTTTCTGGTCAAGTCTTTACTATCAGATTAACATAATGTGAGAAATAAACAACTTTCAATTAAAACTACAGGATCTAATTACTGGACATGTTGAGATTAGGAAACAAAAAAATATTTGCTTCAAATCTCTTTTACTAATCAGGACTTCTGTAATCAAAAAGAAGTAACTATAAAGAGATTAACAAGATCCTTGATATCATTGTGATTTGAGGATGTTTATCATCTTGAAGGACATACTACTCACCATCTTACAGGACTAGGCCATTATGAATAATTAGATAACATCTTCCCTGGTTTAAATCAGTGGAATTATACAGAGGGATTAATATGACCCAGTCTATATTGCAGAATTTGTCTGTAGGGTTACAGCATTTTGTTACATGTATCTTGAGTCTTAATGAAGCAAACAGCAAGTGACATGTCAGCTTTTTACTGTACAGTGTCACTAGGAGTGCATCTGAATTTACAAATTAAGTCGATTTAAGGAGTCTTAAGTCGACTTAAACTACTCCGTGTCCATACTGGGCTTTCCTTAAGTCGACTTAAGCATTTCCTTAAATTGCCTTAATAACACCTTGATTTAGGTCAAATTAAGCCAGTGTGGACTGGGATTAGCGCCTAAATCCACCTAATTAAGTCGATTTAAAGTGTTAAGTCTACTTAATAAGGTCGAAAAGGGGCTATGTCTACACATGAAAAGTTAAGTCGACTTTTGTTGTTGACTTAATAAGATCCACTTTAAGTCGAGTTAAAGTCAACCTTATTAAGACGACTTAATAAAGTCAACTTAACTTTTCAAGTGCAGACATAGCCCAGGAGTTTCGACAAAACACAGCCTAGATGGTATGGAACAGATGAAAGGCTCATATTTGACGCAGACTCATTTTAGTGTGGCCAGGCCTGTAAACTAGAAGGCAGATTCACCAGATGGGGTAATCAAAGTAAGTCCAAACTGTCAAGTTCACTTCCACACTCCTTTTCTCAGGGCCAGTTTTATTTATCAACAGAAGATGCAAGAGTCTTAAAATCTTATAAAACATTAAATAGAGGCCTGTCTCCTTATTTGCAAGCTGAGAAGGAAAAAGACACACACTTCTAGTTAAGACAACAGAGTCCTGTGGCACTTTTAAAGACTAACAGATTTATTTATCGCATGAGCTTTCGTGGGAGAAAATCCCACTTCGTCAGACGCT
>ML685755.1:24448149-24539884 GCA_007922175.1 Pelusios castaneus | reverse complement strand
TCTGACGAAGTGGGATTTTCTCCCACGAAAGCTCATGCGATAAATAAATCTGTTCGTCTTTAAAAGTGCCACAGGACTCTGTTGTCTTTCTACAATAGACTAACACAGCTACCCCTTTGGAATTTATCAACATGAATGTTTACCTTGTTAAACCAATGCCTCTAATATATAAAAATGCACTGTAGTTGGCAGAATGGAGTGTGCTTTGTTCACCTCAAAGTGAACAAAGTAAGTGGTTTTCTTATTTAGATACCACCCCCCAGCTTTGCTTTGGGGGCAGTCTCCAACTGAAAAGCT
The DNA here is from genome assembly GCA_007922175.1 of Pelusios castaneus. Taxonomy (NCBI): domain Eukaryota; kingdom Metazoa; phylum Chordata; order Testudines; family Pelomedusidae; genus Pelusios; species Pelusios castaneus. The sequence goes on along the minus strand of ML685755.1, from coordinate 24,539,587 downwards.
CTTTTGGCAGCATGGAATCCCACACTGTAATATGGTCTTCCCACTGAAAGTCACAGCCTCTGTAGGAAGGTTTTTCACAGAGATTTCAGGAACTCTGGTTGGGGAACATGAGGGGGGATGGGGTGGGAAGAATCTTGTCATTTCACTTGTGTCAACAAGTTTGAGTTCCACTTTACAGGATCTAAGTGTATTGTGTAATTTGTTTTGTTATCTCAACCCAAACTGAAAAAAAAAAAGGCTGAATTAAGCACTCAAAGATGACATTTAATAAACACGTTCTGTTAAGTAGCTGGACAATGTGATTTTCACAATTGCTATCTGCATGCAGTGTGATAGTCAAGCATGAGGATTCACTGAACCTGATCTTGCATGACCATTCAAATATGGAAATCCCATTGATTTTAGTTGCAGTGACCCACACAGAGGTTTTGCAGGATTGTGCATTCTATAAAGCTAAGATAATTACTAAGAAATAATACATCATTTAAAAGAACAGAGGAGGAAAACAGAAGCTAATGATGAGGCTTCTTTGCTATATCTACAAATACGAAGCTTCATCTCTGAGTGGCATTCTGCCACTATCATGAATAAAAGCAAAGCTCAGAAGATTGAGCAAAGGTAAGTACAAGTGAGAGTGTAATATCATAAAATTACATATACTTCCATTAAGATGATCTGACATTACTACATGACCTTGCAGAATAATAAGTACTATATACTTTTCTTCATCACTAATATCTGAAAAGCTGTGCCCTAGAGCCATGGAAATCTGAAGTATAATACAGTGACAAATTTAACATTCTAAAATGAAGTGAAGTTGGGTTGGGTGAAAAAACATTTATGGACCACTTGTGAGCCAGTCCTGAAGCAAAGATCATCATGTTACCTTAACAATCTGAATTCAGGAAAACATATGTCTGACAAATAAGGATCAAGCTCTAATGTAGCTGTGTTGCTCCCAGTATAACTCCACTACATGCAAAAAATGAGTTTCAAGTTTTAGGATATCACTATTTTACCTTCTCTGTTTAGTTAATATTGTTCCAGATCTCAGTACTATGGATCTCTGAAGAGAGAATTTTTAGTGGCCAAATTCTTCACTGATTTATACCTCATAGAGCTCCAGTGAAGCTGAATGGGTTTAAGGCAGCATGGAGGTCCTAATTCAGAAGGGTACTTAAGTGCGTAACTAACTTTGATCACATTAGCATCCTTAAATTTAAACTAGGCACATGTCTAAGTGAATCAGAGCTGAATCAGGGCCAGAATGTGACCCTACTTTTTTTTTAAAACTCCCTGGATAACTGTTTTCAAGTATACCAAGAAGAGTTGTTTTACATAATTTTAAACTCAATAATTGCTAAAGTAGTCACGATGAAATAGTGGCACCCTTGAAGTCCATGGCAAAACTCCCCTTGACTTCAGTAGAGCCAGACTTTCACACTAGAGACGTTAGGTTCAGGTATATACTGTGAACCCTGTGGGCACAATTTTGACCTTATTTACATGAGTGCAATCCCTATTGATGTTACATGTGTGAGGGCAAAACTGAGGCTCTACTTTTACACTAGAACAGTGGTTATAACCTTTTTTCATTTGCAGACCCCTAAAAAGTTTTGAATGGAGCTGTGGACCCCTTTGGAAATCTGTCTGCAGCCCCCAGGGATCCACAGACCACAGGTTGGAAACCACTGCTCTAGAAAATAAACTAAGTATAAGAATTATATTAAAAAGGTTGCTAGTGGATATTGGCTAATAAACTTTTACTGTCCAAAGTAATTAGCAGTGAAGAATTAACACTGACATCTATTTTGTATTATTAAAGAGTACAAAATGAAACTATTAGAATGCTACAGGTTCCATGTTACAACTAAATAACCAAGCAGAGCTGTGATGTGATTGGAATGTAAAGTAAGAGTGGTGTTGGGATTGATATAGGCAAAATCCAGCAAAATCTATGACATTCAACTGATTAGCTGTGTCTGGGCCTGCTATGTCCATGGAACTCTCATGGACTCTACTAGAATTTTGCGATTGAAGTAACTGCAGGATTAAACCCATAGAAATGCACTGTCCCCTTTTGAATATTAAGGGATGACAAGAGTGTCTAAAAAGATAAATTAGAAAATGCATTAGAAAGTTAGCTTCACAATACAGTTTGGAAGGCTTGTTTTTCTGGATGCTACAACTTTAAGAAGAAAGTAAATAACCTTTCCAAATGACGAATTGTTGCCAAAGAACATAACATATATTGAGTCAGATCAATGGTCCATCTAGACCAGTATCCTGTCTTCCAACAGTGGCCATTGCCAGATGCTTCAGAGGGAATGAACAGTACAGGTAATCAAGTGATCCATCCCCTGCTGCCTATTCACAGCTTTTGGCTAAGTATTGTAATAAACTTACATGCAGTGTTTTTACATAACAGGATATATTTAACTTTTTTTTTTTCATATTGCCTGCTTTTTCCATCATTCCTTGTTAGTATATTCATAGCAATTACAGTGTTGTTCTGGTACATTCATATTTACTGGCACAGCATGGTTACTATGGAGATCTCTTAAGACATTCCGATTACTTCCTGAAATAAAGAGCCAATTAATATTTCAATGTGATGTGTGAGATGTCAATGGGTATGTCTACACTAGAAAAAGTTAAGTCAACTTTTGTTAAGTCGGCTTTAAGTCTAAACTGCCCTTAGGTCGAGTTAAAGTGGACTTAAGCGTCCACACTGGGGTTAGGTCGACCTAACACGCGGTTCTTAGTAATCGACTTAAGTTTTCATTAAGTTGACTTACGGAATTTCTTAAGTCGACTTAATGAAAGCCTGGTGTAGACGCGGCTTTGTTTAAGTCGACTTAAGCCTCCTTAAGTCAACTTAATTTGCAAGTGTAGACATAGCCAAAAATTCTTTCATATATTATCACAATGGTCAATTTTTAAAAAAAAAAATGGGCAAAAAGTAGACTAGTGTACATAATTTTGTCATTAGAAATGTATGACAGGCATAATGGAATTAAAGACAGTTCTCTAAAATCAAAGGAGAAAGCTTAATTTTAAAAAAATCCTTCTAGGGTTTATATAGATAGAAAATCATCATACAACATTCTTCCAGATAATACAAAGTTCAGATTTTTCTTCCAGAGAAATCTGAATACAGTTATTAGATGTTAAGACCAGAAGGGACCATCTAGTCAGACCTTCTGCATATCACAGGTAATGGGATTTCCTTGAATTAATTATTGCTTCAGGTCCAATAGCTGTGGCTGAACCAGAACATTCCTTTTGGAAAGAGATCTAATCTTTTTTTTTTTTTTTAAAGTGCCCACTGATGGAGAATCCACTACAACACATTTATTCCAGTGGTTAATCACCCTCTTTTTTTTTTTTTTTTTTTTTAAAAAGTCTTATTAGTAAATTTGTCTAGCTTCAAATTCCAGTCACTGGATTTTGTTATTCCTTTGTCTCCTAGACTGAAAAACCCCTAGACTGTCATTTCATATTTGTGTCCCCCAGTAGATACTTACACTGATCCAGTTATTCCTTAACCTTCTCTTTGATATGCTATATAGGTTGAACTCCTTGGGTATGTCCACACTGGAGCCTTAGGTCAACTTAAGGACGCTTAATTGACCTAAAGACTGCTGCATCCACACTGGGCACTTATTAAGTCGACTTAAATGCTTCCTTAAGTCGATGTAATAACACCAGCTATGAAGGTCGACTTAAGGCTTAAGTCAACCTTATTAAGTCAACTTAAACCAGTGTAGATGGTATGTCTACGCTGGAGGCTCTGTTAAGTCGGCTTAACAAGGTCGACTTTAAGTTGACTTAAAGTGTAGGTGCTCTGTTAAGTCGACCTAACAAGTTCATCTTTAAGTTGACTTTAAACTGGAAGCTCTGTTAAGTCGACTTAACAAGGTTGACTTTAAATCGACTTAACAAGGTTGACTTTGACATACCCCTTGAGTCTAACTAGAAAGCATGATTTCCAATCCTTTCATTATTCTTGTTGCTTATCTCAGAACCCTCTCCAATTTTTCCAACGTCTTTCTTGAATTGTGGATACCAGAACTAGATGCTGTATTCCAGTAGCAGTGCCAAATACAGAGGTCACATAAGCTCCCTACTCGTTCTCGAGATTTCCCTATTCATACATCTAAAGACTGTATTAGCCTTTTCTAGCCACAGTGTAGCATGGGGAGCTCATATTTGGCTGATTATCCACCATGACTCCCAAATATTCTTCCAAGATATGGTCCCCCAAATAGAAAAAATATGAGCTAATATTTTTAATACATGTGTGTGTTGCCCAAGAAAGAAAGATGGGTGTTGAATTTAATCAAAATTGATAAGGCAACAACTGCTTTTGACAAATCCGCTTTTCAGTCTTGTTCTTGATTACAGCATGCACTTATCCCTTTTCCTGTTTGCTGGTTTAAGCTTTGAAATGCTTCACAGCATTTCAATGTTATGCTCCAGCTATCTGTAAAGTTGGTTTTGAAAAGAAAGAAGTGTTCCTCGTGCTTTGTTATTCCTTACAAAAGACAACAGGCAGAACACATCCAGAGAGCAATTTTTCCCACCCATTTGTAATTGTTAGATTTAAAAGCTATTATTTGTATAGAAAACTAGCTTGACATCTACAATGGTTTCTAAAAATGTAGCAGTTTTAGCTACCTGTTACAGCTTTCCATCTGGAAATGCTTTTCAATAATTTTCTGGCAAAAAAGGTCTTCCCCAAATTGAACTGTGCTATATGTACGGCTACCCCTTTGGAATGTGCTATATGTAGTACATTTTAGATTAGTCAAGTTATTAATTGGTATAGTTATATCTGACATGAACTCACCATTGTCAGGATTCTAACTAACCTAGTACAAATGCTCTTCCCTAAGCTAAGTTTTAAAAAATAAAAAAAAAATCAGACATCAAGATGTGAGAAATTATGCAGGGCACAATCTGGACTGATGGACAGCTCTGTCTCCTTTCAATTCTCTGACCTGGGTTGTTTTTTACACTGCTGCATTGTGAGAGCAACATCTGCTTACACAGCTTCCAGCACGTAACTTGCTCCCAGTTCTATTGAATGGTGTAGTTAGCCACTCATGAATTACATTGCAAGGCAACACCAGCAAACTCCCAGTCCCAGACTTCCCTCAGAACCATCTTTTTTGTACTGCCCAGCCCCTTCCTGGGCAATATAAGCTCATAGAAAGCCTGTCATTTCATCAATAGAAAAATGATATGCACAAATCCTGTTATCCCAAATGAAGTTTCCCAAACAGTTCAATCCCAAAACACTGGTTAGATATAATAATAAAACACATTAACTTCAGGAAGATTTTATGTTATTAAAATAATGGGGCATCCCACTTACAGTCATTTCTCTTGTGGAAGAATCATATCTAGCTAAGGATCAAGAGACAGACAGTCTGTGTTTAGAGGAACCTCAAGCTGCTTCTTTGTCAAAATGTAGATTTCTTGCTCACAACCTTTCTCTTTCTGAACAGTGGCCACTAAAATCAGGTGTTGGTCCATTTGATCTTATTAACATCTGAGTGAGGCATTCGTTAGTCTTTTGTCTCTGGGGAACTGGTTTGTGACTACTCTCCAGAGCATGTCTCTGTAATATCACACGATGGAACCGTATAACTTTACATACAATGTTGCCACACATATTTTACCAAGGCAATAATGATCAACAAAACATGAGTTTTCAAATGATACCCCACAACGCATACTTGTACAAATTTTACCATAATCCTCAAAAAGGGATGAACATAGGGGTATAGATTGTCACACTATGGCAGTTTTCTCTCCTTTTCAGTGATTTCAGTTGTTTTTGAAGTAAAGAAAATACACGGGAGTCCACATTCCTTAGCATGCTCCAATAAGAAAAAAATAACATGATTTTTTTTTTTTTAAAATAGGAAGATTGCCAAATGAAATACATATATATTAGGAAATGCCAGAATTAAAGTTGTCTATACAATTACATGATTACATTTTTTAAATTACATGATTACATTTTTTCCACAGGACCTCAGGCTTGGACCTCAACCTCTGTGTGCTTCAGTTTCCTATCTGTACATATCTGAAGTTTTAAAAGGCTAATAACTTGACCAAATTTGGGCAGTTTTTCCATTGGAACAACAAAATGTGCATTCTTAACATCAGGTCAACCGCCTGTGAAGTTTGAAATCCCTGCTCCAAAACATGGTGGAGCTAGAGCTTTTCAATGAAACAGTTGTAAGGATTTCTAATATGGACGAGACATCATATTTTCTCCCAATGTTCTTAGAAATGCTGAACCATGGCTAATACATATATTTACAAATGGCTGAGACAGATAGGAAAACTTCAGCTTGAATATTTAAAGTTTGGAAAAGTTGTAAGATACTGAAGACATTGGGTTTTTTATAAGTAGTGCCAGGGCAATCTTAACTGTAGGAGGTACTGTCTACAGTACCTCTAATAGAATGAGATACAAAAATTAACAGTATAATTTGTTTAATAAGGCATATGGAGATTGAATCTGTCTTAGCACTCAGATTCACTCTGTTGAATAGCAACTTTTTGTGGTTTATTTACATTCTAATTCCCAACCCCAGTATGATCCCAATATTATTTCAATGTTTCTCTATCTTCAATCCCTTCCCAGAGAGCCAGGGAGGAATAAAGATGAAGTGAGGTTAGGTTAACTTTCCTTTCCTTAGTTCCTTGCTCACACCGATCTCAATCAGCCTTGCTTGCTCCTTTCCTGTGTCCTTTTTATACCTCTAGTTGATAGCCTAATTGGCTCATCCAGGCTCCCAGCCTTATCAGTCAATTAGCTGGCACATCCCCAGTCAGGGGTGCTGACTGATGCCTGACTGCTCAGAGTGTTAGCTCCCACCACTGTCACAGGCTATGTACACACGATCACTTTATTGCGCGGTAAGACTCCTTACCACGCAGTAAAGCCAGTAGCGTACATACGATCAATTTCCCTGTTGCGTGGCAACACCCTCTTGCTGCGCAACAGTTAAACCACTCAAAACGAGAGTGGTAGCATTACCGCGGAACAGCTGTTCCGTGGTAATGCTCGTGTGTACTCATTTTGCGCAATAGACAGCCTCTGGAAATGGCCCAGCGTGCCAATCGAGGCCACTCTGGGACATTGGAGCTGTCAAATATGTCAATTTAACTGCTCTAGCAGAGCAGTAAAATTGAGTATTATGGGAGCTGCCCGGTTTGGCAGATCCCCTGGACTGAGCTAGGGGGCTGGCCCAAACCGGCTGCCCACGCCGGTTCGGGCCCACCCCCTAGTCAGCCCCGGGCTTTGGGTGGCGGCAGGCGCTGCGGCGCTTAAGCGCCGGAGCGCCTGCCGGCACCCGAAGCCCGGGAGCTGAGCTGGGGGGCTGGCTCGAACCCTCGCCGGTTCCTCGCCGGCTCGAACCCTCGGCAACGCAGCCCCCGCTGCCACCCGAAGCCGTGCAGTTGGGCTAGGGGGCTGGCTGTGGGCAGTGCATGGTGGGACAGGTGCCCACCATGCACTGCTCTTCTTTTGCAAAGGAGCATTCACCGTGTTGCGATAGAAGCAGCATTGTGTACACGAGAAAGCGCTATATTTATAGCGCTTTCCTTGTCCCACAATAACTTATTGCGGGACAAGTTTCTCGTGTGTACATAGCCACAGTGTTTGACTTGTATAAAAATGCTGGCAGAAGCACTGTAAAGTGCATTTCCATCATGGCCTCTCTAACAGCAGCAAAATGGCTAAGTAAAGATTTGGCTAAGTATTTGGTGTAATTGGTTTAGCTGTCTATTCCTTCATTTAAATTGAAATGATTAGATAGAAGGCTTTTGTCTTTTGTGTGCGACATCTGAAGAATACCAACTGAAATTAGGAATTGTAAGTGATCTAAAGGCTATTAAAGCTAAAGTCTAATATTTTCTGTTATACTTAGGAATTGCCCTGCTCTTGGGTCTGATCCCAGATCCAGTGAAGTTCATGGGATCTTTATAATTGAATGGGGATAAGACCAGGTCTGCCTCCTGCTTACCTTATTTATTTACACTAAATTAACCTTTCTGATAGAGTCTGGTCCTGCAGTCCACAAGCACAAACTCTCACTTTTTATGCAGAAAAGGTTTCGTTGAGGTCAATGCTACAGGATTATAGAGAATGTGGGGCTTTCTTTTAAAAGGACAATCAGTATCCGAGTTCTTTAAGGTAGGAAGTACTGGCAGAATCACCTTACTGAAATAATTCAAGAAAAAAAAGAGAGAAGTGACCAAGGATCATCTATTAGGAGAAGATGAAGACCTAGCCTTTGGAGCTAGATATGTCAGGCTGGTGAGCATATCCTGCACATTTGATTTCCTGCCGTTGTAGCAGGGAGGAAGAAGTGGGAGGCAATGGTGCTCTAAGGTCTATTTCATCTTCTTAGAGCAGTAGGTTCTCAACCTTTTGCGGGTCATGACGCACTTGGTGGTGTGTCATCATGACCCTACAGGACACACCAGCCCACCTTCCCACCGCTGGCTGAATCCAGCCACCTCCCCAGCTCTCCACGACACACTTAAAACTGTATGGTGACACAGTAATGTGTCCTATCACAGTGGTTGAGAACCACTGTCTTAGAAGCTAACTCTTTTTGAGCTTTATAGATCTTTGTTGTCTACCACAATTGCACAGATTTTTAAAAATACATAGTGAGGTGAGGGTGACTGGGAAGGAGCCTTTTCTCCTTTTAACAGAAATAGCCAAAACATTTTAAAATACTGAAAATATAGGACTTGGTTTTCAAAGAAGACCCAAGATGCGGGAGTTAGATGCCTAAGTCTCACTGAATTGCAATGGTAGTTGGGTGCTTGGCTCCTCTGAAAAATCTCTGCCTTAGTTACTTTACTTAGATTTAAACTTCTTAATATAATATTTAAATATGATCATTGTCTCTGTTGAGGGAGGCAGCCATCTGAAACTTCTGGCAATAAACCCTTTATACCGTACCATGTATCTGCTCTCCTGTATCCATCATATCTATATATAGTTATAAAATTGCAGTAAAGAATCTTACTTGTGGAAAGTCTAGCTGAATGGATGACTGCTGTAAGTGCTCTGGTTGAGAATGATAGAAACTGGAAGGGACCATGAGAGGTCTTCAAGTCCAGTCCTCTGCACTCATGGCAGGACCAAGTACCATCTTAAACCATGCCTACTGAATCATAACATTACTCTACAATGATTATTTCTATGTAAAGGGAAGAAGCAGTAATCATTTTAATGGTGTTTTCCTGTCTGTTTAGTCAAAATTAAAACGCTTAGAAATGTACAGGACTGTAAAAGTTCTTAAAGAAGTGTTTGGGGAAAAAAAAAAAAAGACACTTTTGTAAATTTCAGCCCTGACTACCAGTGAAGAGTTTTAAGGGCCATGCTGCTAGCTTCTACAGTGCTGCTTCTATCCCCATGGAAACAGACATGAATTTGCAAAACATGGGTTAAGGTGCTTAAAATAATCTCCATTTTAACTTTAAACAATGTACTGACGAGCTATAGGGTTATATACGCATCAGCATTTTCTTATAACACTAATAATTTGGGAGAAAAACAACTGATTTGAGAAGTTAGAGGGTGCATGTAGATTTAATCATGTTTGCAAGTGTTCTCACTTATCTCCACTCTTCTTTCTTACACACTTCCATACGCTCTAACTCATCCTGTGGATCTGATCCTGTCTGCTGCAGCCAGATGTTGAGAAATTGAAACCATTGGTGGTGTGGATTTAAATCTTTGTGGATATTACAGATCCACAGTGAAATCAGGCTTTGTTCCTGGACTCCTTCAACATCGGTGTCCTAGGAATAGCTACATCATGCTCTGCTGCCAACTGTCAGTTTTATCATGTCTTGTAATTTTCTTAAAGCTCCAGTACATGGAATCAATTGATCATGGCTTTTTAAAGTAAGTTTCTGGCCCTTAGAGTTGTGTAGAAAAGCTGAAAAATGTAACCCAAGTGCATCGTAATCACTCAGAAAACAGAAGGCAAAGAAACTTTGCACCTTGCAAGATCAAGTCCTTAAAAAGTAAGCTTTTTAGAGATAAACCTGGCCTTTTTACATTGTATGAAAAGCACTGTTTGTTTACAGGTCTCTGACTATTTCCACCAATATTGATGTGTTTGAAAGGTATTTCAGGAATTTTTTAAAAATGACAGTGTCATACATAAAGCTAGATTTTTCTAATGTCACTTTCTGTTTCAGTGCATGCAAAACAACATGTGCCTAAATTTCTGCCCACACTGCACTACACCTGGATATGTGTAATTCCTGACACAGTGGCATTGAACCGACTCTAGTAGGTGTTGCAGGTGAAGTGGTAGACTGTAAAATCGGAAAGAGAAAAGCAAAGTCTACTGCACATGTTCCCTCTTTTTGTGAGCCTTCAGAATCTCCTAGGAATCTGTGGGTTCTTGAGATGGAAGAAGGAGGCATTTCTGCATGGGACAAGGGCTGGAATGTATGTGGCTGAAAAGCAACTGCTCTATGCAACATTCTTCAGTTGTTTGAACTAATGGTTGTCTTGTTAGCATTACCTGTTTGGTCAGGGGCGTAAGCCACTACTGCTGGTCTGAATCATTAAAAAAATAGCGTGTCTGAAAATATTGTGAGATTGCCTTAAAAGTCATGAGTTTAAGAAAAAAAAATTCTTTGCCTTCTGAACCACTAGGGTGCACTTGGGTCACATTTTCCAGCTTTACTCCACAGCCATGAGGGGCCAGAAACATATGCTTTGTTTTAAAGACCCAGGAATCTCCCAGTTGACTCCAGGAGCTGGGGGTTTGAAAGAAACACCAGATAACACAAGACTCATGATAAAACTGATGGTGGCAACACTACTAGATGCCCTCAGGGCACAACTGTGAAAGGGGTCCAGGAACAAAGCCTGATTTATCTGTATCCTTTGGCTTCACAGGGATCTAAAAGTTGTGCTTCTTGTATCCTCTGTAAAACCCTGACCCTCTTGGGAACATGAATCAAGAAGTCTTCAGCAGGAACTGCATGGAGTTTAACTATTTTTTCCCCCCTTATGTAGCTTGTTTCCTAGAAGGAGATCATATAGGGACATGAATATTAGGGTGTAATTAGAACTGTTTGAGGCCTCTATGAACATCCAAATCATAGCCACTGCATAACATTCTCCCATTCGTCATACTTCTATCTATACAGCCCCCTGTGTCTACAATTCTCTTCTCACGTAGTCTGCCATCTTTCTACCCTCACCTCCTTCAAATCTCTACTTAAAATATGCTTCTTCTAGTAGGCACATTCAGCCTAGCCCTTCCTCTGTGCTCTGTCCTATCCTGTCTTGTGTGAAGTCATGATAAGAAGAAGAAAAAAATGAAGGTGGACACACACAAGTCCCATACTGAATATCTCCACTCAATTACTTGCTTTTATTGCATTGTTTAAAAAGCTCATAGCCCATGTTGGGCAGAACATTAAGAAGTTGTTCTTACTACTTGTAATGCAGCCTTTTAGCTCATCAATACCATGCTGTACTGTAGTTTTTTCTCTCTCTCCATCTTCATTTAAGTTGTTAAGTTTTGCAAAGAGCCAGAGGCTTTTGTTTTTTACAGTGTAATCAGAGTGAAATGTTAAAGCAATGCACCCTTCATAAAGAAAGGTTAGGGCATGCATAATTATTTTTTACAGGCAGGAAATTCTGTTACTGTTTAATACAATGACTAATTGGGCAATTGCAGAAACAGAACCAGCTCAGATAAGAAGCAAGGCTATTTATTGGCTTTTCATTTTAGAAACACTAGCCTAAATTCTTTGCTGACTTATGCCTTGCTCAAACCCCAGTATGTTAATGAACCTGGCCTTTGTATATTTTGTAGAGTGAAATTTACATAAACAATGAAAAAAAAATCTAAATTTTATTTACCAAAAAAAATCCCAGGAGTCAATTAATGCTTTCACTATATCAGTCACACAGACTGATTGTTTTGCTCTGTTACTCCCATAGATTAAACCAAGAAGGATCTGATATTCCTCTCATTTACACCAATGTAATTCCACTGGTTTCTATAACAGAGAGAAATGTGACAGACTGCAAACTGAACTCCTATCAAGTTTTAAGAATTTTTTTCCACTGCTAGGAGGCTTTTGCCCTTTAGTACCTACAGGTATTCTGTTTCTTCCTTCTCTCAGCCTACTGATGCCCATCTTCATTAACAGCCCATCTCTGCTAAATAAGGAAAAGACGTGATGCCAATCAGAAATGAAGAAAACATGAATTACTTTTCAAATGTAGCTGCAATGCAAAGGAAATAACATTTTGGGATGTTATAGTTTATTGAGGTGAAAGTGTGTATGATGTATATTTATTAACAAGAAAAATACACACTTAATATGCACATAAAAGGGACACTTTCAATGTTAATTGATACAAAAATGTTCAGATCCGGAAGATAAGTGCTTCAACATCTTGAGTTTGATTTGAGAGGCTAGACACCAATAAACCCAACCTCCTGGATCTGCTGTTAGTATGGACCTGTGTGACCATACTGTTATTCTGCAGCTCTCTCTGTTCTACTATTGGAAAGCATGTGAGAGATCAGGATCCATGTTTTCAATCTTCTGTTACCCACACACTAGGGCACGCCACCTTTACCCCAATCCATAGGGCTCAAGGCATAACCTGGTTAATGCCCCCCCCCCATTTCCCAATCCATAAGGCTCTGAGGGCAAAGGCACCTACCCTTCTCCTTTGGAACTTAGGGTCCCAGATGTAACCTGGTTAATTGAAGTACCTTCCCTTTACCATTCCTTAGAGCTCCACGTGAAATTCTCTGTGGGTTGGCAGGATCTTTTAGCAGTGAAGGAGCCTTCTACAGTAAAACCTTATTCTCTACCCATTAACAATTATAAAAACAATACACATGATAAGCATACAATACTCACCACGCCCAATGAAGCAGAGAAACTTGTTCTGGTGGCCCATCAGGATTAGATCATCTGAGGACTCCAGTTTCTGCACAGTATGGTTAGCAGGGTTGGATGTTGAGGTCTGGCAGCTCTGATTTTCTTGGGCTGTGTCCTGGAGTTTGGTTGTAAAGAACTTCCTTTTGGACCTCAGTTTATATAGTTAAAATTTGGGTCCTGCTTAGCTGTACCTTAACCAATCATATTAAACTGAAGTACTACAAAACACCAATCCTAGCCCATTATGAAATAGTCCTTTAATCAATCATATCCCACCACCTTAATTGATTTAAATAGTCCACAGTTAGTTATGCCACAGACAGAAACAATCAACAAATCAGACAGAAATCTTTGAGATAAACAATGGGGAACTGGGTACATAAAGGCAAAGCAATAAGTGTAGATTTTACAATCACAACTGTTAAGTGATTTCTTTCCAGATAGAATGCTATAAAAAAGTGGTTTTTTGGTTTTTTTAAAAAAAAGCATCTTAAGAGGTGTTTCTTTATCTGGTGGTTGTAGGTACTTTTAGGACACTGGCACCTTCTTAACAGCCTGATATTACATTACCTTGAAGCACTTTCAGAAAAATGATGTTTGTATCTGCTGCTTATCTTATGGCTGCTGCCTTTGCTGATATAGCTGCTACCGCTGAGTCCAAGAACAGGGCCTCAGACCTTACAATCCCACCAGTCAGGGCCAGGTTATCACAGGGGCTTCAGGGATTTAAGCCCTGGCCAAAAAGGGGGCCCCGGATTCAAGCCCCTAAACCTTCTGCGATAATCCGGCCCCACTAAGCACTGGCAGGGCAGGAGGAGTGAGAATGCTCCTACCCTGCCGGAGCTGGGGATGGGAGTGGGGAAGGGCCCTAGAACCAGAGGCCAGGCTCTGCCCGGGGCGGAGCGGGGCGGGCCAGCCCCTGTTCGCTATGCCTAGGGGTCAGGGCTGGGTGGCTCACGGCAAGGCTGCCGCTCTGGCGTGGCCTTCCAGGGCCCATGGTCCTTGTAGGCTAAAACGGAGGCCACCACGCCACGTGCCAGCCACGCCCTGGCACACTGGCCAGAGCGGGGCCAGCGTCGGAGCGCCCTCTGGCTCTAGGGCCCCCACCCCCAGGAATGAGGGGCCCTGTGGTCAAGGGGGGACAAGCAAGGGGGCACAGTTGAGGGGGGCAGGCAGGCAGGCAGGGGGGCCTGCAGTCAAGGGGGGCAGCCTGCAGTTGGGGGCAGACTGGAGCCCCCAGGCCGGTAAATCCGGCCCTGGCACCAACATGGACATACCAGGAAGAGTCGGCATTTTTTGAAAAAAACAATTACATTTGTAAAGGGAAAAGATCACTCTCCATTTGATCACCATTGTTCATGTCCTTTTCAAGATTAGCCTAAGGTAAAATGTTCAAAAATCACCAGGTGAGTTAGGAGCCTGTGTCTCAGAAAATTAATGACACAGGACCATGTCCCTTTGTCACTTTAGAAATTGGGACATAAGTGATATATGAGCCTAGGTGCTCTTGAACATGTCAGCTCTACTTCCAAAGGCTTTATGCCCATTTAATTCCCATTGAAGTCCCAATGGGCATTTTGTAGGCAGGGACGGGTGCTGATGTAAAGCAGTAAATGAAGTATCAGCTAAAATGAAAACAGTACTTCCTGAAAGTTATATTCTGCTAAATTGCAAGAGGTTGTGTTTTCCCTCCCTCTAGGATGATCAGCCGGCTTCTGAAGGAACAGCATGAAGCTTTTATTAGGTAGCAGTATAGATTCTTTGGCTGGGAAAATCTTTTTACATGATTTAGTTGACAGATTTATTACCTGGAAACCTGCCAAATGTTTATTTTGTAGATGTTTAGATCAAACTGAAAATCCCCTACTAGTATTGCAGATTCATATATATATATATATATATATATATATATATATATACACACACACCTTCTGAGGCAGGTGGGGCCAAATTTATCCATGTGTAACTCCATTGACTGCAGTGATATTACACAAAGTCTAGATTTAGCCACTCATTTTCAGACTGTAAAAACAAATTGAATGGGAGGGGGGCGGGAGTGGGGTAGGGGGTGGGGGTGGGGGGAAGTTGGTACAGAAGGATGATCATGTTGGGCTCTACCTCATCATTAGTGAGTCCAAGTGAATGGTATCAAAATCATTATTACATTTCCAATTGCAAAATTAAATTGTCAGAGAGGCAAAAAGTATTGACGGTGTATTAGAGTAGGGAAAAAAAAGTAGTTTATACAAATAGTAGAACTTTATAAAATTATATGCAATACATATAGAAAATGTACTCTTTAATGGGTCTGATCTTGCAAAGCCTAGATAATTCCACCAATCTCAGTGGAACTACTCCCATAACAGAAGATTATTCACCAGAATAATATAGGTTATAGGTTTGGGTTTTCTTCTTTTCCTGGTGTCTCTGCACAATGCGAGAGATGCATATCTTATGCATCTGACTGGCACTTACACCGATTTAACATTTGTATAACTCCTTTGAAATCAAGGGAGTTACTCCTGATTTACTCCAGTATGAGAGCAGAATCAGGCCTGAACAATGGTGAATGGCACTTGCTTAGTTCGAACTAAATTTTGCTAGTTCGAATTAAGTTAATTCGAACTAACTAAAATTAGTTCAAATTAGTTAGTTCGAATGAACTAATTCGAACTAATTTTAATAAGTGTAGACGTAGCCCTAGTGTGTGTCCCTCTTCTTCCTGAATTTCTCCTGTCCCTTTTCCCAACAGACTTCCTTTCCGAACTCCCTCAGTCTAGGCTTAGGTTGTCCATATATTCCCTACTTGGCCTAGGTTCTAGTCACAAAAACCCAGCCTGTGATCCCTGGTTCCGTTCTCTTTAGCTGGGGGAGGTGAGCTAAAGTTGACCCAGCGGAGGCTGAGCTCCAACAGCTGGAAAGGGCCAGCTCACACTGTGACAGAGTAAAAAAATGATTCCTTTTGACCTCAGCTCATTAGGGACTGCCAGCTCTGTTAAACTATGTTGAATGAAATATTGTGGTTTTGATTAGAAAACAAGGGACTAGTGCCCAGGAATGCTATAATAAAATCCACAATCCTATTTAGTAAGGTCAAAGATGAATTCATTAAGCATCCATGCTCTGTAAATTACTTGTTAAAAGATTTGTTTAAAAAGAGGAGGGGAAAAAAAAACCCGCCTGCTACGCTAAACAGCAGAGTTGCATCTCCAGGCTCAGATAATTACTAATCTTTAGAAACATTTACCAGTTTGGTTTCCATTCTATTTTTCGTACCATGACTTTCTTGCAGGACTGTGGGTTGGGAATAGAGATCCTTTGCTTGTTATTTCAAAGCAGAAAAGTTACCCTGGCTACACTGACATAATTTGTATTGTGGGGATGCTGAGAACCACTGAATCAAATTGTAAACACAGTACATGATGGAAACCACATCAAGCAAGGGAATGCACGTGCACACTGAGCTCCAGCACCTATGCTAGAATGGCAATTCCATACATAATGCAGAGGAGTAAGAGGTGGGTGTGGCGAGGAGGCTTCATAGGAGATAGCTTTAGTACTTTACTTTTTGTGTGTGCGCGCATGTGTGTGTGCGTGCGCTATTTTAAAACTTCATATTCTTCCCTGGGTGATGACTCTTTTTTTGAGCGTATCCAGAGAGCCTTTTATGGTACCTATTGCCTGCTACCTCTTGAACTCCTTAAAAGAGGCAAAGGGCGATAGCTGGCACAAATTACTTAAAGTCTTTGGGTGCTAGATTTTAAAGCTGATGTCTAGACAGCCATTGAAGGACCCTCTCCAGGTCCCTGGGCATATAGTTCATATAAACTTGGTGTAATAGCCATGCGAGTTCATGGCACGGTAGAGTTAATTGCAAGGAATGCCAAGAATTCACACAACTGTGAAGCAGCCCAAAAAGTTATTTCTGGTAATCAAGGTTCCTGCTTAATTGTACTGCTTGATGTGTGTATTTGTCAGTCTAATACTCTTAACTGAAAGACAATCAGAAAAAACATGTAAGTGAAAACAACATAGGTAAATAAAAAGTTAAAGCATAATTCAGAAAAATCAGACTATATCACTTATCAAGGAAGGGAAAATATGTCTTGCTTTGCCTTAATTGAGACATGAAAGGGAGGATATATTTTCTTAGATGATCAGCTCATAAGCTACCAGTAGTGTTAATATACTTACATGAGAATATGAAGAAGTGCCTAGGGCCCAGATCCACAAAGGGACTTGGGCACTGCGGTGTTCAATGGTATGGCACCTAGAAAACTACAGGAATAACACTGGATCCACAAAGTTAAGTGGCTAGGCTCTGTATGCACTGTGTGGGGTAAGACTAGATGCCTTATGTGAGCCACAAAACCAACACATTAAGTAGCTCCTGTCAGAGGCTGGGGAAGGAGTATGTGAAAGAATGTGAAATCCTCCCTGGAATCAGGAGCTAAGGTACCTAAATCATTTCTTGGGAAAATGAGTGAGCACCTGATTGAAACAATGGAATTACATGCTGGATCTCATATTTTACAGGTGGGTTTCCTAACCACTAGGCTGCAGAATCACATATTCTCTCACACTCTCTGGCCCAATCACACAGTAATCCACAGTTGAATAACTAACAGGAGAGACTAGGGGAGCCCCATATCAGAATAGTCCATAGATCAGTGGCTAGAGTACTGAAAGGAGGGAGACCCCCTGTTCAAATCCTCTTTCCCTGCCCTCTGGCAAAGAGTGGGGAATTTAATCTGGGTCTCAGACATCCCAGCTGAGTGCTCTCAGCATTGGGCCAAAAGTTTTACGAGGTGGGCGGTGGCATCATCCCCTACTCCTAGATTTTGAATGGGAGCCAATCCAATAGATTAAGAACATTTACTGGATCAGGCCCCACATGTGAGATACATGGGCAAACACCTGTCTTTTCCTAGTTTGTGGGTGGCTTTGGGATTTAGATGGAGATAGATATCTAGAATATGTCCAAAGCGAGGCAGAAGTGTGCATGCTCAAAAGCAGAAATTTAGTTGAGTGAGTGAGGTGAAGAGCCTATAGGTTTTGGCAAGAGTTCTGTGCATCACAGTAGAGCCTACAGGTGGAATTTAGGCATGCAAATCTGTGATTTAGATGCCAAGTACCTATTTAAATAGAGGTCAAATACCCCTTGGAACCTGCTGATGGGCTTATAAAATTCTTACAGCTTTCTGAGAAAAGTATATTCTAAAAAATGAACTGTTCTACTCCTTTTCAGTATTATCTTATCAGAAGTTCTTCTGAGTGATTTGTATAATGCAGAAATATTTTACATGCAGACAGTTCAGTAATTGAAAATCATTATGGCATAGAGCAAATGTACTTAGACTCTGATTAGTGGTACCCCTCCTTTCTTCTTTCAGGAATAATTAATCATTTTGGTTGACTTAAAATACCCACATTATGGGCTATTATATGCCCTCAGTCAGACCAACATAAATATGGGGGAAAAACAGTCTGGATTTACACTGATGTAACAGAGCCAAATCTGACCTTTTGAGCATAAAAGTAGAATTAACTAAAATCATCACTTTGTAAACATGACTAGGGCCTAGATCATGAGAATAGACACTATTATTTTTCTGGGCCATGCTTTGGTTATTCTTTCCTTGTCAAACTTTAGTTTAGGTACATGTATTTTCAATAATATCCTTTATAAAAAGGATTAAGAAGGTAGTTTGTCTTGTAAATGAATCGTACAGTATACTTTCTCTACTCCCTGTAGTGTATGTTTTAAAAATGTTCTCTAATAAATATCTTCTTTTCAAATGTATTTTTCATATTTTGGGGTATGCTATTTTTCTCTTTCACAGTTAATACTATCTCATTTTCAGAATTCTGGAGAGTCCATCTGATTGTACATATGATTATTAATAGACCAAAAATCTATCCAGATACCTCCATTAAACCATAGTACTCCCCAAATTGTACTTTTGGATGCATAAGCAAGGCTTTCATTTCAGGCAATACTTTTGCTGATTTCATTGGCAACCTTCTGGATACTTTTGGACTCAGATCCCGCTCACTAATTATCCTTTCCTCCCAAATACTTACATAACTCATTACAAATAAGTATTTCTAAGTCTGCATATTATCTGATCTCTGTTCTGAAATTCTTCTCAATCCAATCCTTTATCGGCGGTTTTTCCTAGCCCTTTGCTCTTTTATCCGACCTTAAATCAAATACTTTTCTGTCTATACTCTCACCTGTCATGTCATTTTGTTTCTGCCTGCCATAAATTGTATGTGCAAATCACATAAGATTAATTCAAATTGTCATTCTTTGAGTACCAAAAAAAAGAAAAAAAAAGGCACATACATTCTTTTATGGGCAATAAATGTGCAGATAGTGGGAGGCTGAAGTTTACCCTTTAAAAAAAATCCCTATGATAAACTATATAAAATGCACACAGAATGTACCTTAAAAACAGTAGTCAACTGTTTAAACACACACCAAGGAAATTGTGAGTTTTCACACATCTGCTTTTGCCTAAGGTACAAAAGAATTGAACTGCTATGTCATGACAGACTTAGTGCTTCTTTTCCAAGGAGGTTAAAGGGTTCATTTCTTGAACTTCAAGACATTTCAACACTGATGTAATTCCCTTATCTTTAGAAGTGGGGTAAAGATACCTTACCACTGTGAGCAGTAATTAGAAAGGAAATGGTCTCATGACACTAACTTTCTCAGGTGAATGGTTCCAGTGTGTCATTTGTTGGAAACAGAGTTTGTATCATTAGGACCTTTAAAATAAGTGTTCTGTATGATGTGGCTGATGCTAGAGTCATTACTCAGTGCCTAGAGCAGGGGTCTGCAACCTGCAGCTCTGGAGCCACATGCCCCCTTTGGCTGCCCCCTTGTGGCTCTGTCACCGGGGGACCCCGTGGCAGGCGCCCTGGCCCAGCTCCCCCCAACCAACCCTCACTGGAAGGCTACACCCACCATGGCTCTCAAAACACTTGGTTATTGAAGGCATTTTTTAAAATGGCTCTTTTTAGCTTTTGGGTTGCCAGCCTCTGGCCTAAAGCAAGGGTGTTTATATTATTTCTGTGAAGCTCAGCAGGAGTAGTCTGAGAAGAGTTCTAAGCAGAAGCTCTACTGTTAGAGAGAGAGAGGTTTTGTGGATAATAATGTCAAGTTCCAAAGGGGTAGCCATGTTAGTCTAGTTCAGCAAAACAAACAAGGAGTCCTGTGGCACTTTTAAAGGCTAACACATGTATTTATCACATGAGTGTCAAAACATTTGACAAAGTGGGATTTTATCCCATGAAAGCTCATGCAGTAGATAAATGTGTTAGTCTTTAGAAGTGCCACAGGACTCCTTGTTTGTTTTGGATAATAATGGTCTCCTTTCTTCTTGAGAGTTAGAAGAAATTCACTAATTCTTTACTAGTCACATTCTGCATGATAAAAAATTGCCTTCTTTTGAATCTAAATAAGAGAAAGATAAAAATACAAAAGTTCAACCCTCCACTCTCACTATTTCCAGTTTGATGTGCCCAGTGAATAGCTTGACTGGAAGCAAAACAAACCAACCCCTGAACTGCATGGACCTTGAGAGAGAGTACGAAAGTACAGATCTGTTCATTCATTTCAGCAGGAGAGAGAGAAGCTGAATGTGTTTTAAAGCTCACCTGCCCCCGTGAAGAAGGAATTAAGAATGACAGCCGCCATTCTTACTGTAGTTTGATGAGCAGTTCCATTCCACCCCAAAAAGGAATGGACTATACGAATGGGGGGCGTTTACCAAATGGCACAAAATCCATTGGCAATAAAGAAGCGTTTGTAAGAACAAGGAAAGTGTTGTGACTGTTATCAGTAAGAAGATGGTCATCATCTGGGATTTTCACCAGGACCTTTCTGAGAAATTACACAGCTCACTCTCGAACATCGATAGTGGTATGAACTAGTAAAATAACAAGCCATCCAGCAAGGAAGCAGAGGAAGCATAAGGCAAGTATTAGCAAAGAAAAATTCTCCAGGGGAAATGGGCCCCCCATAAAAATGCAGCTTTGTTGTGTTTAGGCTATGATCCTGTATCACAGAAATCAATAGGAATATTGCCAGTGAATTCAATGGGAGCAGGATCAGGCTCTAAATTCTCTAGGGAGAAATGTGGCAGGCGTGGCATGGGAAAAGGACAGAAGAGTCCTGCTCAGCAAATGGAATCCTGTTCTGCAGATATTTGAAAGGGGCATTGGGTCATCACATGTAATCATCTAGACTGACCCATATCAATTGTGATGGGCCTCAAATTCACAGAAGAAATTGGGATAGTGTTCAGCTAAAGTGAATTGCTGAAAAGGAGAACCAGTGGGGATATCCTTAAAGGCTGGACCTGCTACTCCTCCGTGTGAAGGAGGAGCTGGAGAGAATGAAGAATGATATAATAGTGTGTTACTGAACTAATATGAGGGTGGGGATTACCCCATGATACCAAGGGGGAAAATATGAACATGGCCATATCTTTTTTTGCATAGACCTAAACTGAAGCAGTAAAAAGGGAAATTACAGGGTTAGATTCACCAATTTTCTGTGGCTGTTTTGTGCCACTCCAGTGACTGGCCAGTTAAATCAGGTTTATGGTTGTTTTGTATTATTGTAACAGCACAGCACAAAGCACCCAGATCATAGTCTAACTGGTGCCGCAATATTCTGCTCACTAAATTCAGTTAGTGGATTCTGGCATTGCTGCTTCATCCTGACAACTCTTATAATGTCATTCAGAGGATATTGTTTTTGTCACCTCCTTCAATTGTATCACAAACACCATAGACTTCTTCTGAAAGAAAAGGAGAGGGAGAGATTGTGCAAGGCCTAGAGGGACAATTTAGTTTATGGATAGTCTAAGAAAGAACATAAGGTTAAAACAAATCCTGAAGGCAACCAAGACTGTTTGCTTAAATTAAATAGAGAAAAATATATGCTGCAACAAACTGAACTACAATCCTAGAGAAATCATATTGATAAAGAAGGGTGAGAGCATATCCAGAAAAGTCAGAAATAGGCAGAAATGTCATTTCCTTGATAAAATTTGTTAGGACAGATTCCTACCTGATCTGTTCTTCAAAGGCTAAACTCTCTAGAAGCTGTTTAAAAAACATGTCTATAGATCTGGGATAAAACACAGAGCTTGCTTTTAAAGTTCTAAACAATCTTATTGATCCCATTCACAGTTCTGACAGTACAGAGTTTCCAAGTCTAGCACTGTTTCAGCAGGTAACTGCAGTGACTGCCTTGGTGGAGACAAACAGAAATGTTTGGACTCCCATGACATACTGTTTCAGATGGCTTTCAGACTCCAGAATAAGGAGTTCCTAAATGGAAAACAAGTTTGGGGAGTATAAGGGCATGAGAAAGCTTCATAAGATAGTTGCCATATCTTGATAATTTCAAGCTTGTGACTGACTGCAAAACAGCTCAATCATTTAATAATGATAGAAGAAGAAAGTGGTTCCGTTTGTGATTTGACCTCAGTCATATAAAACCTAGCTGCTACAGCAAAAGGTTACAAATTGCAGATAGATCATTATTTACTCTTTAATGGGGGTCAGAGGCATACAGTTCACATGAAAGAGAGACAGACATCATATGACTCACACTCGATTGTGACAGAATGCTGGCTGGTAGCCCTGTCACACCAGCCCCAGCTAACTAAGGCTATGTATACACTACAGACTTCTCCCGCAATATATTTGTTGCGGGACAAGCAAGTGTTATAACTATAACGCTTTCCCCTGTCCACACAGCACTCCTTGTAACGAAAAGGAGTGTTCACATGCTCCTTTGAATTTTTGTTACAAGGAGCAGTGAATGGTGGGCACCTATCCCACCATGCACTGCCACAGCCAGCCTTTGGGCTGCCCCCCTTCTCCCACAGGGCTGTAGGGCTGCCCAGGGGGTTCCCTAGGGCTGCCCTGCCCCGCTGGAGCCCCACTGGGGGTGAGGCGCTGTTTCCCCGGGAGCAGGGCTCAAGCCACAGGCGGCAGCGGAGCCCCAGCCCTGGGGAAGCTCTGCAGCAGCTGGGCTTCCTCAGGGCTGGAGCTCCAAAGCTGCCGGCGGCTTGAGCCCTGCTTCTGCGGGGCTTCCCGGGGCCGGGGTTATGCTGCCACTGAGAAGCCGGCACTCTCGGCAGCTGGAGCCCCGCTGCCTTGGGGAATTGGGCAGCGGGGCTCCAGCGGCCGAGAACTCCAGCCCCAGGAAGGCAGCTCCCAAGTGGGAGCCGCCTGCCCAGCTGGCAGCTAGCAGGGCTAAGGCTGCCCATGCTTGGGGGCTCCCACTTGGGCGCCCCCAGCCTGGGTGGCCAGTCCCCGGGAGGCACCAGGGTTCCTGGTGGCTCCAACAGCAGCGGAGCTCCTGTGGCAGGAGCTCTGCTATTTGTCAATTTCACTGCTCTGCTAGAACAGCTCCGGTGTCCCAGAGTGGCCTCCATTGGCTACTCGAGGACATTTCTGGGGGCTATTAAAAGCGCAAAGAGCGTCCACACTGGCTCTACCGCAGAACAGCTGTTCCGTGATAAGCCTAATCACGCTCGTTTAGGTGGTTTACCCGTTGGACGGCAAGAGGGCTCTTGCCGCGCAACAAGCAAGATTGTAGTGTGTACGCTCACAGCCTTACCGTGCAATAAGTCTGTAGTGTGTACAAGCCATAAGATGCATTGGAGCTGGTTAGGAGGCCTGTACCTGATTAGGGAATGGGAGACAGCTGTCTGCCTACCTGGACTGAGAAGTTATTTTTACCTGATTAGCAGATAGGAGGCAGCTGCCAGGATGACTAAGTAAGCTTATATGCCATAGGGGTTTGGGGGGGGGGGAGGGGAGAAGCCCCCAAGGGTGCTAGACCTAGCCAGTCTGGGTGGGCAATGTATAAAGGAGCTGTAAATAAACTGCATGGGTGACTGCTAACCCAGAGGGTCTTTGAGTCCTTTGTGAGCTAGTGGGTGGGTGAAGCAGAGATTCTGTGGTGGAGCCACCCTTACTCCACACATGAAGATGATGCAATATATTTCTAGTAAAATATAAACTTACTTCTTATGGCATTACTGAAGAAATGGGATTCTTATGAAGGATCTCGAATGAGGATGAGAGTTGCCTGCCAAATTGGAGTAGAAAGGGCATTCTGTATGCTGAGAGGAGAGGAGATTTCAGTGATGTTTCCCTAGTGTTAGACCAGTATGTGGGCCTAGGAATCACCACATTTGTGACTTACCTTTTCAACTATACAAACAAGGAGTCCTGTAGCACTTTTAAAGACGAACCAATTTATTTATCGCTCTTCAAGTGTCTGACAAAGTGGGATTTTTCTCCCATGTAAGTTCATGCAATAAATAAATTAGTTAATCTTTAAAAGTGCTACAGGACTCCTTGTCTGTTTTGTTGAGCTGGACTAACATGGCTAACCCTTCGGAACTTTTCAGCTGTGTGGCCCATCTGTTTGGAATTCTTTCCTCCACCTTCCAAGATACTGAACAGGTATCATTTTAAGGCACTGGGGAAGACTTTCAAAAGCATAAACAGATACTTAACAGCCAATTGACTTTCTATGGAACCTCAGTGCCTAAATACCTTTGAGGATCTGAAACTTAAATTGCTTAATTTCCATCTGTGCCTTTGAAAATCTCTCCCAGTAAGTCTTTTTTTCCTGTTTAGTTTACACTCAACTCAGGCCTTGTACACACTACAGCCTTACCCCGTGGTAAGGAGCTTTACCGCGTGATAAGGCTGTGAGCGTACACACTACAATGTTGCCTGTTGGGCAGCAACAGCCCTCTTGTTGCGCAACAGGTAAACCACCTAGACGAGGGTGGTAATGCTTACCATGGATCGTCTGTCCCACAATAGAGTGTGTGTGTACACTCGTGGGTTAGACAGCCTCTGGAAATGTCCAGGAGTGCCAATTGAGGCCACTCCGGGACACTAGAGCTGTCATACTTGTCAATTTCACTGCTCTAGCAGTGTGAACCCTCCTTTGTGTTAGAAGGATTAATGTGTGGAGGGGGGAAAGCCTTACAGTTATAACACTTTGCTTGTCCTGCAACAATGTATTGAGGGACAAGTCTATAGTGTGTACATAGCCTCAGTGAAACATTTTGAGTCTATTATGCTGTTTTTACCACCATATTTTAGAATACCACTGATATCATACAGATCAGTAGTACTTTGTGTTCATGAGATCACTAAACATGTAAGACATTAAAACAATGCCAGTTTAAAAAAAAAGTCAGTAGAGGGATGCTGTGTAAGAATAAAGTGTATCGTGTGCCTATATATAAAGAAAAAAGAGAGATGGGGAGAAAAGAACAAATAAAAGCTAGTTTGTATTTTTCATGGAGGGGTAACTTGAGCATCTTAGCTTCTAGCAAAGAAAAATAAATATCAGTCCTTTTTCGTCTCCCACTGTTCTTCAGGATCTTAACTGCTTTAGGTGACAATTATGGAAAATTAAAAGTGCTTCAAATCTGTTGGAACAGACAGTTCTGAACACTGTTTAAGCAATAAGATACAAGTGTGACTGCTGATGTGTTAATTCACATCTAATGTATTTCTCAAAGACCTTTCAATACCTAGGCCCAGTGGATAGATGCAAACGTGGAACAGTTTTTTTGCAGTAAAAACCAAGGAAGAGTCGCATGCACTTTGGAGGACAGGATTGGAATTTAAAATGATCTTGAGGAATTAGAGAATTAGTCTGAAGTCCACAAGATGAAATCCAGGAAAGAAAAGTGCAAAGTATTATATGTAGATAGAAAATATCAAATACACAATTACAAAATGGGGAATAGCTGACTAGGCAGCAGTAGTGCAGAAAAAGATCAGGGGGAAAATAAATTGAATGTGAACCAACAATTTGATGCAGATAGGAAAAAAGCTAAAGGAATGTCATATTACAGACACGGGAGGTAATTGCTCCACTCTGTTCTGCACTGGTGAAGCCTCAGCTGTAGTTCTGTGTTTGTTTCTGGCTGTTATGTTTTAAGAAAGTTGTGGAAACATTGGAGAGAGTCTAGAAGAGAGCAACACAAATAAGAAATTTAGAAAACCTGGCCCATCAGAACAGGTTTAAAAACCTTAGGCATTTTTCGACTTGAAAAAAAAGACCGAGGGGGAGAGGGGTGGAACCTGACAGGAGTCATTAAATATATTAAGGGCTGTTAGAGAGAGAACAATCAAGAACTGTTCTCCATACCCACTGAAGGTAGGACAAAAAGTAAAGAAAGGGCTTACTCTACAGAAAGAGACTTTGGCTAGATACTTGGAGAAACTGCCAAACTAAGGTTATGCTGGAATAGTTTCCCAAGGGAATCCAAGTTACTGGAAGCTTTTAGGAATAGTTTTGACCAGTCAGCATTTTTTGTCTTTTTTTTAAAGCAATTGTAAAGGTTTGCACTAAGCTAGTATTAACAACACAAACCCATGTCGACTTTTCTAGCAGGGTTTATCATCGGTTTAAAGAGCAGTGATGTATGAAAGCAAAGGAAAACAGGTCAAGGACAATAACACCATGAACTTTAATTACTGTGCTACAGACATTTTCAGAAAAAGCAGGTAAAATTAATCCTGCAGTAGTGTTATGATAATTGGGCCTGTTCAATGGGTGTATATTCTTGTTCAGCCTTTGGGTTGGGTGTACACAGAGTTCTCTCTTGAAACCAATAAGGCAATAATGGCAACTATCCAATAAAAAGCCACTTAAGTGTTTATTTCAGACATGACATTACTTTTCTGAATCATCTCCTTTCATTTGTATTGTTCAGCGTAACATTATATCACTCGAGAAAGCGAATTTGTTGTTAAATCCTATTGTATAATAGCAGGCTAAATTACTGGGTAAAGAGACAATGTGATTAGTTAGAAACTATATATGGTACATTGCTATATGGTATTTGTTCTTTAGTCTAAAAACAAATGGACAGACAAAACAATAAGTAGCAACATAGATACCTTAGACTTTATTATTTATACTGTGTCAAAATGTACATGACGCTTTACAGAAAGCAAGGCTGTATCCTGGCTCCAAAGAGCTTATAAATTAATGGATTGATGTTGCGGGTTTTAAATCATATGCATAATTTTTATGCATTCTGATAGTCCCAAAATAATCACATTTAAGGCCCAATCTCAGAGGTGCTGAAAGTTATCCAAATCAAAGTAATTATCAGGAGACATCTCTAACTTAAAACTAAATGGAGAGCTCTTGGTATAGTGTCTGTCATCTGTATACTTGGCATTTATTTCATTCCTGATTAGCCACTGAGGTATTAATTAAGATGGAATAATATGAGCCAAACTTGTTTACGTCACTCACTCACTGTCCAACTTTAAATATTTTTTAAAAGGTTTGGGATTGGTATACAGAGAGTTGACCCTGCAAAATACCCTGGCAAACACACTGTTAAAAACCCTTTTAGCCTTTTATTAAAGATACAGAAAAAGGGGAGGAGGGTTAGATTTGAAATGTAAATGATTATGTAAGGCTTTCATTTTAACAACATTCCTTATTCCCTTACCCTTGAGCTGGAGAAAATTTTTTGAGGGGAGACGACCTGTGTTTGACAGGCTCCTAGACTGTATTAAAAATGATGATAACTGTTCTTCATGGGCAAAAGAAAAGATCTTAGCATAGATGGGCTGGACCTGTTTTGCTGCTGTTTTTAAAGTTGATCCAGTTTCATTTAAGCAACATCAAGACAAACACACATTAAAAAAAGAAAGAGAAAAGAGCAGCAAAGAATGAAAAAGCAGCTTCTATCTATGGTGTTGACCATCATTTGCAACTTCACTGCTGGAAAAGCACAAGCATAGAACGTGGTCTTATTAGCCACTTCAAAACCCAGCAAACTTTTAGCAGCAACAGGTTGTTTACCATTGGTTTTAGTTGCTTCTTTCTGATCACGGACTTACGTCAGTGTTGCAAAATATACAGGCTTAGCTGACTAAGCCAGACTCTTATTAAACAGAAGAAAAAAGGAAGAGGAGTAGGAAAAAGAAGAAATTTGGCGAGGAAGGAGGAGATTCATATTCCAAGTGATATTCAAGATTTATCTGGAGCCAGTAGAAATGGTAATGTCATCTGAGTCCTTCTCTCTGGCACAATCTGGTCAGGACATCTCTCAGGATAAGGACAAAGGTGATCCAGGATCCCAGAAGATGGTGAGGTAGCAGCCATAATGATGAAACTTGCCTCACTGGCCAGATTCTCTCTCCAAAATCTTTTTTGAGTTTCCTGGAAGGGAAATGATTGATAAAATAGCCCGTTCCCTCATTATTTTCTCCTTCAGTTTGACCTAATTTCCAACACCAGTTTTGGTTCATTATTTTCAGTCTTACACTATTCTCTTTTACTAGGTGAGGTTTTAACAGTCCTTGAATTACAGCAGTAGGCCTTTTCTAATTCAGTCTCTGTCTTCTTTCATAGCTCGTCTCCCATCAACATTTTAAAATAGGTTGGTGGGACATTTCTAAACTTTTATTCACTTTTTATAGTTGGACTCATAATTAGGGTAAATTTGTGGGCCCAGTTATTATAACACTACTGCAGGATTAATTTTACCTGCTTTTTCTGAAAATGTCTGTAGCACAGTAATTAAAGTTCATGGTGTTATTGTCCTTGACCTGTTTTCGTTTGCTTTCATACATCACTGCACTTTAAACGGATGATAAACCTTGCTAGAAAAGTCGACATGGGTTTGTGCTGTTAGTACTAGCTTAGTGCCAATCTTTACCATTGCTTTAAAAAAAAAAAAAAAAAAGACAAAAAATGCTATTGAAATTATCTCCACTTATACAGGGATATTAATTTCATACTATAGCTAATACTGCAGATAAACTAATCCAATATACAGTGTTCCATAGCAGTGATGTGATCAAAATCAGCTTAACACCCTCATCTTTTTTCTCCAATA
Organism: Pelusios castaneus; assembly: GCA_007922175.1. Classification (NCBI taxonomy): domain Eukaryota; kingdom Metazoa; phylum Chordata; order Testudines; family Pelomedusidae; genus Pelusios; species Pelusios castaneus. The sequence continues at coordinate 24,510,680 of ML685755.1, read as the reverse complement.
AAATTGTGCACTTGGGTTATCCTGCTAGCACAAATACTGTCAATTGTTTTTATTTCCAAGTTTTCTTTTATTGGCTGTTGTATGCTGTGTTAGACCACAGTTTTGCTTGTTCTGACTAAGCTGAGTCATGTCGTGTAACTTGTATATAGCCTCTCTTGGGATTTCTCCACCTTTTCCAAAAGTAGTGGGCCTGATTCTTATTCAAGACTGCTCTGCTGTTGCAAAGGGCCCTTAAAAAAAAAAAGCAGTGTAAATAGACGTTGGTGTAAAGGAGAGTCAGACACAGTATGTCTAAAACAAAATAAAAGCACAAGTACATGCTATACAACTACTTACTAACAATATGCAAGCCCTTAATTATGTAAATTAAGCCTCACAACATCCCTGTGATGTAGGTACACATAGCATTAATTTTCCCATTTTACACATAGGAAAATGAAGGCACAGAAAAGTTAAGTGCCTGGGACAAAAATTCACACAGCCTGATTCAAAACCCATTGAAATGATTTGGGATCTTTCCATGGACTTTAATGGGGTTTGGTTTGTACGCCTAGTAAATCAATGACAGAGCCAATAATCCCAAACCAATGTACAGACCACAAAGCTTTCCTAAATTATAATGCCTAAAATACAGTATGTACATATATATTTATAGGTATTTTTAAAGTGCCTAATCACCATAGCACTTATGGAAAATGGGTGTGACAGGGTAAGTATTTTTCAATGGCTGCAGTATAATACACACTGGGTGTGGGGTCGGTAGTAGTGGGTATTGGTCCCCAAATGTGTAGGTGAAATGTACTCACCATATGCAGATTTCCCCTCCTAAGTGGAAGGATGTGTATGGCACTCATTCTCTATGGCACTATTGCCATGGACTGCCTTGAGGGTACTTCATGGGTAATGAATGGGGGAAGTGTGCAGGGACTGGGCAGGTCTAGCCAGAGTGGGAGGTGGTGCTGATGTACAAAGTTCCCCTTCTGATCCTTTGACATTTAACTTTAATTAACTTAATTCGAACTAGAAAAAATTAGTTCGAACTAAGCGAGTGCCATTCGTGGCACTTGCTTAGTTCGAATTAGCGATCTCCATTGATTTCAATGGGCCGGTTAGTTTGAACTAAGAAATTAGTTCAAACCAACATGGCCACATTGGTTAATTCGAACTAACTAGTTCGAATTAACCCTTACTTCTAATAACCTATTCGAAGTTATTAGTTTGAATTCAGGAAGCCCTTAATTCGAACTAATTAAAGCCTAGTGTAGGCATGGCTTTAGTTAGCTTGAATTAAGCTTCCTTAATTCGAACTAACTTGCATTTAAACCCTATGCATAAAAATACTCCTCTTGTGAAATTTCACTAAAGTGACATTTTTTTTGAAAAATCAAGATCAATTGCTTCTATTTCTTAGAAAGTGTTGAGTAAGATCAACTGAGACATTCCTAGCTCATGCTATAGATATTAAAATGATAAATTTAGTATTTGTAACACTGACTTAAGTTTTTCCATGTAGTCTGTTCAGTATGTATTAAGTAGGTCTCTTTCCCCCCTATAAAAGGCTTTGGCTTTATAAGAGTGGAGTCTTCAGTTACTAGATTGCTCTCATTCACTTTACTAAGTTTGTGTATGCAGAGATTTTATTTGTGTGTGTGTGAATTAATGGTGGTGGAAAAAGAGCAGATTAACAGCTCTAGAGACTAAATTTCAGAGACCCTGGTAAGGCGAGCATTATTTCTTTTAGTAAATGCACGATCCAGCTAGACTGCTAGGTGAGGTCCATGTCTTAAAGCTCTGGTCAACTGAAAATATCCAGGTCCTTCTTGATTGTACAAGTTTGAGAAGTCAGGGAACAAATCTAGAAATTAGGTTGATTCCCAGTACTAATAGCTCTACTTCAAGAAGCATCAAGCTGCCCTGAGAGGAAAACTCCTGTGAATGTACCGGTATATTGACTTCCAGACACCAAAATTACCTATAAAGGGCTGATGATTCATTATCTTGATTGAGGCTGTGTAGGTGCACAGGCAGTGGGGATTACTATAGTCATTGCCCAAATCCCTTCACCTTTGTGGGCTAAAGAAGGGAATAAAGATAGAGCAATGCCTGGCAAGTCCTATTTTCAAATTTCTTTTGAATGTGAGAGTCCTAAGCCCCCAATAATCAGTGCACAGGGGCATTTTTATGGCATTTTTTATCCCTGGTAGGTGTAGAAAGACAGTGGAATAGGGCTTCTGGCATAATCAATGATGATGGTGGGAGCCCCAGTTAAAGAGGGCAATTTGACCCAAGAGCAGAGGCTTCACTTTCTTTCTATAAATTGCGGTATTTGGGCTAGGAAAGAATTATTAAACGAATGGCTCCATAGCCCAGGTTGAGTTCCCAAAGACTTTTTGTAGTCTACTGAATTTTTTTCATTTGTGCTCAGGTATGCGTCTACTTATATTTTATCTCTGATTATTATTTAATATAAAAGATGAAGACGTCTAAACAAAAGGGAATACCCAGTTAAGGCTATAACTTTGCTGTTAACATTGCAGTTGTAATTCACTCCATTTTTCAACCCCTGCCCACGCAGTGATCAGATAAGCTTGTTTTCACTAGGATTGTTTGTCCTCTTATTTAAATGTTGAGGCATCTGTCAGAGCCACCTCTGAGTATATAGTGGGATTTTAACTCCTAAACTATGTCTACACTGGCAAATTAGTTTGAATTAAGGAAGCTTAATTTGAACTAACTTAAGCCATGGCTACACTAGGCTTCCATTAGTTTGAATTAAGGGGTTCCTTAATTCGAACTAATAAATTCGAATATGCTATTTGAACGAAGGGTTAATTCGAACTAGTTAGTTTGAATTAACCAATGTGGCCATGTTAGTTGAAACTAATTGCTTAGTTCGAACTAACCGGCCCATTGATCTCAATGCAATTCGCTAATTCGAACTAAGCGCAGTGCCATGAATGACACTTGCTTAGTTCGAACTAAATTTTGCTAGTTCGAATTAAGTTAATTCGAACTAACTAAAATTAGTTCGAATTAGTTAGTTCAAATTAACTAATTCGAACTAACTTTAGTAAGTGTAGACATAGACCTAGGGAGAAAGTTCCCATTTTAATCCTGATGGTTCAAGGTTTATGCCAACCTTTAAATATTGGGAATTTGGAGGACATTTCCCCTGGAGGCTGGTTATCCCATATCCTATTGCAATTTCCTCCTTCAAATTCTGAAATACCTGACCCAGACCACTGTCAGTACCAAGACACTGGACGAGGCAGGGCTTGGTCTGATCCAATCTGGCAATTCCTATGTTCCTAAATCCAAAATAGTAAGTAAAATTAATGGGGGATTTCTTAAAATAAATCTCTGTGTGAATGGGTCAGCTCACTGTTGGTGTCTCCTTCTGGCCAGGCACGGTGTTCTGACTCTCTATCTTCTGTGGTCTACTGCATTTTGTTGTTCCATCATAGTGGTAGTCTGCCCCTTCTTGTGACACGGCCCTCCAGCCAAGTCACTTCAAAGTCTCTCCCCAGATAGTTCATAAACAAAAAACAAGGGGAGCTAACACAAATAAACTGAGTTGGTACAGAATGCCTCCTTTTGAGAATGTGTCAGAATCAAGACCGCCTTGCCCTCATAAAGGGACCCCCTGGCAGGGATTGGTGGAGAATTTCTTGGCTTCATTCAGCTCTTTCCCCAGGAGCTGAGGGGATGTTCTCTTCCTGGGTCTGACCATACATGAGGCATTCTTCTCTTTTAATTCTTCCTCTAGTCTGTATGTGTCTTGCAGGTGCTGCAGGGTGGAGCCAGCTGATCCCAGAGCAGCCCCTTAGCTCCTTGATGTTCCAGTGTGGTGTTTGTGTAAACTGTCACACTCAAAGACAAACACTGATTGTTCTTTGAATTTTCTTGATAAAAGATACATGAATTGTACATGTATTGCAATCCGTTAGAATTTACACCTAGATAATTAATATATTCCTTCTGAAGGTGGCCTGTAGCCTCCTTTGCTTTAGTTAACTTGACTCTGAACAATTTAACTATGTCAACAGACTTGAGCTTGCTTTAGGGCCAAAAAACAGATATGTAGACACTGCAGCTCCGGTTTTGAAATCCAGAACTCTCCCTTGGCTTCAGAGCAGTAACCTGTATGTTTACATTGCTATTTTTAGTGCCCTAGAAGCTCAGGTTTGGCAACGTGGGTTCTAAGATTCTCTGCTGCAGGCTGAACCTACTACCCTGTGGGACCTCATCTTGCTCTCTATGGCTATGTCTACACTACAGGCTCTGTTAAGTCGACTTAACAAGGTCGACTTTAAGTCAACTTAAAGTTGACCTTGTTAGGTCAACTTAACAGAGCGTCTACACTTAAAATTGACTCAAGTTGACCTTGTTAAGTTGACTTAACAGAGCCTGTAGTGTAGACATACCCATCCACACTGGCTTTAAGTTGACTTAATAAGGTCGACTTAAGCCTTGAGTCGACTTTCAGAAGTGGTGTTACTAAGTTGATTTAAGGACACACTTAAGTCAACTTAATAAGCGCCCAGTGTGGATGCAGCATTCTGTAGGTCGACTTAAGCGTTGTTAAGTTGACATAAGGTGCAAGTGTAGACGTACCCTTTGAAGTCAATGGAAATTTTGTCATTGATGTCAAATGGGGGAGCTGGATTAGTCCATTTCTCTTACCTAAGATCACATCTGTGGTATTCAAAGTGCTTCCTTCATACGTATAAGAATCACTCAGGCCTTGTTTTCTCTTCCTGTTCCAGGATTAGCCACATTAATTGGGAAAGTTGAGTGCATAACCATTAATATTTATAGTCTCAACTCTAGGTTACATCAATTTACTGTCTTCTTTGAAGGAAGGTGAGTTGGTCATGTTAATATTCAGAATTAAATAAATTAGATCAAGTGAAACCATCATTTACGATGCTATAGTTTTGACAGAGGGCAGAGTATGAGGCAGTACATCTAGATAGAGGTGCCCTAGAGATTTTTAAAAAACTCATTATTTCTGTACTTTGGTAAAATCTTCCTGGTTGAATTTAGTTGAAATGTTTTCTCTTTAAGCTGTACTGTTTTGTTTCAATTCACTAAGAAAGATTTTCTGTGGCTGAACTGATCAAAACTGTCATGCAATAGCCTGATTATTATGATTTGTTTTCCTTTCAAAACCTTTGAAAGCAATGGACACTGCTCAGCCTACAGTTTATGTAATCTCAATTAAATTGTACAGTAAACAATTGTAGGCCGGTTGAGTAGCAGCATTTCCCATGGGCATTAAAATATTGAGCCACCTCTGTCAGAACAACCCATTCATTTTTGCCAAAAACTATTTTTGCTAAAACTATTTTAACTGTTCATGTCTGTTTTCTCATGGATTTTACTGGATCAAGAAATGACTGAATGCTTAAAGTAGCACTCTATAGCCATTCATTAACAATGCAGATTGCACCTGAATAAAACAAAGAATTCGTTTTGTTTTCAAGATATTATAATTCTGTTGACATGGTTGTTACATGAAAATCTGTTAGCTTGGTTCCATATACATTCAAACATGATGACACACATACAATCCTCCCTCCACTAGTTACATCACAGAGAACGTAGGTAAATAAAGGATTCATTCGTTTTTTGGAGAATTGTCCACCCATTGAAATAAAAGGCTGAAAAATGATGGGCAATCCTAAATAGCCCCTCTTTACCAGATAAATCACTGCAGATAAGCCTCATCTTATCTTCCCCCAACTAGGTGTTAACCAATTCAGTAGCACAGATCAAGGCAAATGAGAAGCCTGTTTCAATGAAGCTCCAGGGAAGGATCATAGATAATAATGAATCAAAGACCCTTACCTCAGGACCCAGGGTCTGATCAGCCAAACTAGAAGTCCAAAACAAGTCTTGGTGTCTGGTCCCATTAACCTCCTAGAACTAGAGAAAGATCATCTCCTAGTACAGACTATTCAACTGCTAGTCTTCTCCCTAATTCCTCTTCCTGTTTATCTAGGTCAGCAAGACAGAGCAGGGAGTCTCCTTAATTGTACCTGAGTTGAGCTTGCTGTGAAGTCCAAGCTGCCCCTTAAAGGAGTAGTAAACTTCTTCATAAATAGCAAATTTGAGTTTAGTTCCATGTGTGTCTATTTTTTAAGATATCTTCTGTGGGATAATATTGTCACAAGCATATGCAATGTATCTTATTGGCCTCTGACCTCTGGGGATGACCATAGTAAAAATCATAACAAATTCCTTTTCAGTTTTTATACCTCCTCTATTACTGTGATAGTTCCAGAAGACAAGCATATCAAAGTAATCTTTATTTTTGGGTGCCTAACCCACAAAACTCAATAGGAGTTTTGCAATTGACTTCAGTGGGTTCAGAACACGGCTTTTTTTGTTAAGCACACAGAAATTTTACAAACACAATGTAAGTAATCTTCTTGATAACTCACAATGATCTTGTGTGAATTACAGATACATTAATCTACATTACTATCAGGGAAATGCAGGGTTTTTGGCAGCACTATGGTAACTGTTATTACAACCTGGTTTGTTCATGATATATTTGTTCCAATTTTCTTCAAGATTTTGTGTGTGGCAATTTGCCATCATAGAAATGGTTGGTTAGAGTAGAGACAGTCCCTGAAATATTGCAGGTATTTTATTCACAGCTTTACTGAAGTTATAGTAAATACATAAAGAAATGGGAATCAAGCAAATCAGTTTTAGTTTTTTAAATTTAGCAAAAAACCAAAAACACTCTTCCTTCACTGCACTCCTTTCAGTTCAAATAAGAAAATATGTCTCAAAGATTGCTCATAGTCAGAAAAGTAACCATATAAAACGGCATCTGTTACTGAATTTATCTATTCTGTATGAATCATGATTGCATTGTACATGGTTTGATTAATTTAATATAAACCCAAAACATTTTCCATGCTTAGCCCTGCAGATTCAATAGGGTGATGGCAGAGTAAGAGGGATGCTAATCTGATTTGTACGTGACTGACAAAGTTTTTATCTAAAGACTGATATTTATTACTTACAGCTGTGAAAGAGGCAGAAAGAACCCAGATTAACTTTCATATCCCAGGATTTGCCGTGGTGGCAAATAGTAAAAACATCTTTTGATTTACACACTGAGCCAGCTGGATCTGAAGTTACTGAAAGCATAAATTTGGAACTTGTGGCAGCCTTTTCAACATTTATTTTCTCACTACTTTCACACTTAGAGTCCTTAGCTAACTTATAATTAAGGATACCAAACTTGTTTGGAAAAAACATAAAATCCTGATTCACAGGCTAAATTTTGTACTAAACACAAACTGTACTCAATAGCCCATTTATTAATTTCAATATTTTAGCAAGAGAAGCTGTGCTCCTCTATAAATAAATCTCACCCTCCTTTTCTCCATCCCCAGGCTCACATTCAGTAGTATCTTGAGGTTTCAGCAACTGGCAATCACAATAGGACCAGCTGTTCTCACTAAACCTCAGGTGTTCCAGCCCTTCACACAGGACTGTTAAACCTCAGCCAAAAAAATGTTGGTTGCAAGAACCAAAGGCTGACTAAGCCACCACAAATGTAACCACTATCATTAATTTTCATTATGGTAGGACTTATAAACGCTAACTGATAGAAAGGCCTAATTTTGTTCATGGTCTACAACACATATTGAGAGGTAGTCCTTGCCCCAAATACATAGGGTGCGATCCACAAAAGGACTTAGATGTTGCAATCCTGAGTACCATGGCACCTTACTTTAGGTGCCTAGAAAAATCACAGGAACAACGCTGTGACTCACAAAGCTGTTATGCACCTAAAGTCCCTATACAACAAATGGGAGATATAGGTGATTTAGGATGCAGTCCCCAAAAGCCAGCATGTTAGGGAGAGAGCTGCCTAAGTTCATTAATGGGAGATGAGGAGATGAGTGGTGCTAAGTTCTGCCAGAGGCATAGCTAGCTCCAGGTTTCTGGCCGGGCCCTTTATTCTTCAGGGTGGGCCCAGCCAGTCCTGCTTCCGGTCGCATGACCAGAAGCTTCCTTCCAATGCACCAATTGCCTAGCAACTGGAGCATCGGGAGGAGAAAGGAGGGGGAGAGGCAGGCTGGCCCCTGCCGCAGGGGCAGAGCTGTGTGTGGAGGAGCAGCCAGCTCCACAGTCTGTCCACGGCTGCTCCTCCACCCGCAGTGCTGCTGCACGCGGCCGCCTGCTGTTATGGCAGCAAGCTCATACCACTGCCAGGGGCTGTTGTGGGTGAACCTGCTGGCCAACTGAGTGGGCACTGCCCATCCAAGCCCTGCCGTAGCTATGCCCCTAAGCCCTGCCTGTCTGTTGGGGTAGATGCCTCAGCTGCAGGGTGGTGCTTTGCTCTGCTTAGTGAGTCACAAATGGGAGCCTGTCTTCTGCAGTCAGGTGGCTTAAGTGCCTCGGCATTTCTTGTGTGACTGCGTTAGGCACCTCTCTTGCTCCACACAGAGCAAGTGCTGGTGCGGGTAGTCTTATAGCTCTTAGCCATGAAGTTTCCATGATCACTTGGGATGCAGGCAATGCAGGTTCAGTTTCCCCCTTTTCTCTGGGAGAGAGAAGGGAAAAGATTTAAATACGGGGTTTTCAACCTCTCTGGAGTTCACTGAGCTATGGGATATTCTGATATGCGGCGCCCTCAGTTTCTCCTATTGAAACTGTTCCATTGTACATAAACTGATGAAAGAGTGATTGGAGGAGGATGACTGGTTACTGGGTCTCCTGCTGTGGAAAGGGGTGTTGGTAAGTGGTAAGGCCAGGATCCATGAAGCAGAGGGCAGGTGTAATGTGGGGGAAAATAAGGGGCTCTATAGGTCTTAGAAGATCACTCAAAATATTGTTTAAAATGTTTTTTTAATAAGTGCACAGCTGCTGAAAATTATTTTTAAACCAACTACATTTCAGCTATGCCATTATTCTCTACTCCACTGTTACGGTTGTTGTTGTCTACTTTTCTGCCCTCCCCCATTCCAGACTTGCCTTTCTATTATGCAACATCAACTGCTGATCATGTTGCTCGATGCTGTGCACTGCCACCTTTCAATCACATTGGACCGCTAGTTGTCAATTAACTGTGATATTTCACTATCTGTGTGCTGCTCTGCCCACAGGAAGGGGGGTGGTACAAGCATTTTTACTTCACAGTTCCCATGTAATGAATGCATTTGGCTGCAGTTAGTCACGTGATAGTCTTTAACAAGGCTCAGTGTTATCCTGCAGTCAGAGTCAAGCAACTGCTGGTTTGTAACTAGAAATGCAGGTTTTTTATTTCATCCGTTGGAACACTCACTAGGGTCTCACGTTGTCTTACTAGAAATGTGAATTGATGCATTCATTGGAATCCATGATTGTTTATTGAGAATGGTGATGGCTCCTCTTGTTGCAAAGTATATGCTACAGAAGAAATGCAAAGCATAAGAGCTTTGTTGTTGAAGTTGCATAGTCAAAAGAGGCAGGTATCAGATGACTCTCACTTGACTCATCTGTAAAAAGTGTCTCTAGAAATGTAATGGGTTCACAAAAATCTTTCAGATGCACAACAGATTCCACAAAGGGATGCAGTGTTCCTCTGACTAGAGAAGTACCCTCAGAGTTTACAGCTATTACATAGCAAAGCAAACACTATCAATTGAAAGGCAAATAAGACCACACATTTTCAGGAAATGCACTTTTAAATTAGTTGAAAGTTCTGCCAAACATAGATGGTATCACATTATTCATGTCCCTCCAGTTCTTTTTTTGTGATGGTACGCAGGGGTACAAAGTACCAGCAGCTTTTTTGCTGGCCCCGCTGCCTAGCTGGAAGGGCAGGGTCAGTAGGGGAAAGGAGTGTGCCGCTCCTGTCCCTTGCTGGCCCTGATGCCCAGCTGGGAAGAAGACTGGTGGAGCAGGAAGAAGAGGGGTGGGAGAGGCATTTTTCAATTTTACTATCAAGATATGAGTACTGGCACCTTTTTTAAAAAAAAATAAAATACAAAAAAAAAGCACTGCATTTAGACATCTAAATACCTTTCAGGATCTGGGCCTCAGTCACTCAAACTGCTCTTTGAGATAAATTCAGCTTTCAGTTACACTAACATAAATTCAGTGACTTGACAGATTTCAAGAGCTCCCTGTCTTTCCTCATTTTAAATCCACTGGCATTAACTCCAGATTTGTCAATACCCCATTATAAATATGTTTAACCCAGCACGTATTGTTTGTAACCACATTAGTCAAACTTGCGCAAGTCCCAGGGCTAAAGGATGAAATTCTGCCCTTGGATGATCACATGTAATACTTTATCCAGTAAGAGTTGTACATATATATCAGAGTTCAAAGTTTTGCCCTCTATATATATTTAATGAGTACTGAAATACCAGTGGTTTTGGCTATTTTTGTTCTCTACCATGTCTGCATGCTCAGCTAGTCTCCACATCTGGAGGGGACAGGCTTCTATTTAAAAGCTAACAAAAGATATGTTGGCCTTATTAGATATTCCATCCTCATCTGGAGCATTGAGGATATTTATAAAAGTACATGTCTTCATGGGCTGAGGAGATGAATGAAAGCACAGTCTGATTTTTCTCAAGTAACAAGAAAGCATAGAAAAAGAGAGCACATGGTTGATTTCCTTAGTGTTCCATTTATTTGTTTATTTTTAACATGTATGTCAGCAGTGCCCTTTGCCATTGCCAACTATTGACATTTACACAGCAATGAGGTGAGTTTTTACAGTAAACACTTTTGACATATACATTAGACAATCCATCCAGCTATATTATAGTTTAGCATCATCTCTTATATTTATAAATTGCAGTACACTGTTAACATCTTTTGATCATAGCATATTTCCAGTTCATATAGCTAGTCCTATTTTTTTTTAAAGTGTCAAAATCACCTAGAGGTTGTCGATTTGATTGCCAGTTGAATTACCAGCTTAAGTTTAGAAGAGAATCACCCTCTTTTACTGGAGGTAATCTTCACTGGGAGAAGATTTGGGAAATTTAGGCCAATCATCTAATGAGCTCCACACAGGCAAATACTTGTGCCTCTGCAGAGCCCTTCTGAAGTCAGTGGCATTAATTTTCTAAATTAAATATTCAGTTAAAAAACAGAACAGATTAGATTTTCGTAAGCAATTAGTATTCCTCTGGTTCTTTGTTTTGTTTGTTTATGTTCTTGTACCTGAAAACAAGTACAGAACTACTTCCAGATCTCTAACAATTACAGTCAGTATATTCTGTCTTTTGCCATTGGATTTAATGTAACCAACCAAGATTATTCTCTGAAAAAGAGTTCTTCACTATTAACATTGCTAATTCTTATCTATTACTTAACATGGAGAGTCCTCTGGGTATGCTTAAATAATCAGACACTGTTAGTGCCCTTCCAAAAATAAACAGCTCTGACTTTAACAATGATTTCTTCTACTCTGAGAGCTTAATGTAACTCACTTTTTAAAAAGAATTAATAAAAATATGGAGCTCTAGGTCTTGTACTCCACTTTGCTGAACAGTTTCAAAGGCTCTGGTAAGCAGTAATCCCTAAACATCATGGGTTGGTAGACTACAAATCTAAATCACATTTTTTTTTTTTTAACTTTGCAAGGTGCTCCAATGGAAATGTGAAAGAGCAATGAGGACTTCTGGTGTATAGAATTTAACTCTCTGTACAAAGAAAGTGTACAAAATAAAAGATCAAAACTATACCTGCTTCATTCATTCTCCTGGCCTCTCAGATTGTCTTGTTCTCTAAAGTGGTTGCTGACAGCCCTCTCAACCATGAAAAAAATGTAAAAGTATTTATTATAGCATCTCCAGAGATACAGGCAGCTAAACTCACCCACACACACTAACTCAAAATCTTTTATCGTGAATTCCTTTCCTTAATAGCCAATCCAATATATCTTTCTCCTTGCTGGGGTGTATTAAATGTATTAAACACCTTTACTTTTCTTGTAACCAATTCTGACTTTTATGCCTCACTACTTGTATTCACTTAAAATCTATCTCTTTGTAGTTAATAAATGTGTTTCTTTTGTTTTATATAATCCAGTAGGCTTGAATTGATATGTTTGGGAAAATCCATTTGGGATAACAGGATTTCACATATCATTTCTTTTAATAGAAATTACTTCTTATGAGCTTGTATTTATCTAGGAGAGGGCTGAGTAGTACAAGATACTCATTTCTGGGGAAAAATCTGGCACTGGGAATATGCTGGTGTCCCCCTACAGTGTGAATCAAGAGGAGCTGGCTGCAGCATTCATATAATATGGCAGGGAGACACTTACATGCTGGATGCTGAGCACCCCAAGCGTGGTGGCTACAGCAACAAAGCAGTGTAATGGGCACCCCAGTTAAGACAACTGAGGTGACACAACTATTCATCACTCTAGATTGTATCCTGCATATGTCTCAGTCACTCTAAGCCATAACCTGGGCATCATCTTCAACTTGGACCTTGCTCTATGTCCTCTCATCCACGTTATATCTAAATTTTGCTTATTTTTTTTCCTGAATAATGTCTTATATCAATTACTGGAACATCTTTCTGCCTGCCATTATAAAATGCAGTCTGGCCTCACTAACATCCATTCAGAATGCTGCTGAAAAAATCATTACCCTTCTATTATTTCACAAGACTCTTCAGAGCCAATCCCCCTCTACCTATCATCTCATTCTCTGTTGGTCTGTGATTCTCATGTGAGATTGGCCCATGATATGACCTCTCAATACACTTGTTACATTTTCAAGCAGGCACCTTTGTGCTGTCCCTCATGCTTCCTCTTACACTGGGAGACACCTCCCATAAACATCCACAAAGCTCTCTCCTCCTCCACCTTCAGATCACTCCTGAAAACTCTTCTTTTGTCATGAGGAATACAAAAAACTTGACAATCAGGTTGCTGATGTGCAGAGCCTACAGCCTATCATGCTGACCAATATTGTCTCATTGTTTCCTTGTACTTCCCCATCTGCCTATATCCATTTATAACTCTTGTCTTATGTTATCTGTTGTCTTGACTGTAAGCTGGTTGGGGCAGGACTATGCTCTCCCCCCTTATCCCTCTCCCTGTTTTACAGTCCCTAGCACAAGAGGATCCTCATTCTTGATTAGGTGTTATGATAATACACATAATAAATAATAGTAATGCTGTCCAGTCCTCTATAACATGTATCCCGCAAATGTAAATCTCTTCTTCTTACAAATGTCTCTCAGAAAGATTATGCTAGAAAGAAATAACATAAGCAGAAGGATATATCCCTTGGCAGGTGAATTAAACTAGATCATTTTCCTGGGTATCTGAACACAATGTATCTTGCATTGCAGATTCTGGCATCCATGTCCAGTCCCATTCTTAAATGGTATTTTGATCTGAAATGTTTTCTGACATTGTTTAATATTGTAAGATCAGTGTCAGTTGTGTACTTATACAACAATGTATGAGAATCCAACAGAGTATCTCTGTAACAAATATGTATTCATTTGGTCTGCCTTACTTCCGATATCTTTTTTCTATAGTGATCTGCAGCTCCCTTTGAAGCAGCAGGTTTGTTTAGTTCCTCAGGAAGACATCATGCTGTTGGTTTTTTCTATGAAATATCTTCATGTGATACTTCAGGTAAGGGACACTGTGGAAATGAAGAAGAGGACGGTGAGGATTTGGGAGTGTAAATGTAAATGAGAAATCTACTTGTATGGCCTCTATCACCATAATATTGGAGTGCCTTCCAATGAGACACAAAGTTCTCATCCCACTAGCTGTGTGCGTTAGGGAATCATTGCCATCATCACTGTGTCTTACACCAAGAACTGAGTCTGAGAGATTAAGGCCCAGACCCTCAAAGGATAATGGAAAAAAACTTGGGAAGGGAAAAAAAACGAAGAGAGAAGAACGGTGGTGTGGAAAAAGGAGCAAGACAGACTGTTGTCCAGAGATTGGCTTTCCACTCATTTCTGATGTCAGATTTTTTTATTTCATTTACCTTCATCCTCCACTCTTCTCTACTTCATCATTATTCTTTCTTTCCCATTCCAGTTTAGGAGCTGCAGGCAGGAAGTCAAGTGCATGTTGCTTTGGATCCAGTCCCACTGTTGCTATTTAAGTCGGCTGGTAGAGGAATGCTCTCTAAATAATGCAACAAGGTCAAGTGCATCTTTTCTTTGATGTACTCAGTCTCTGCCAACTTGCATAGTGCACAGCATAAGTTTGCTCTTGAATCTCACTTCTGCGTGGCAGAGATGTGCTGCCAGATACAAAGCATTAACTCAGGGAAACTGCTGCTAGGAACAAATGTACCAGGCTATGAGCCTGTAGCTTGAATTCTGAAGTCTTAACAGATGTTCCTTTTTGTGATTAAAGGTGTGAAGACATTGTCCAAAATGTATATAGCTTTTAACAGCAACAGCTACTAAAGCTTTAGAAGCATCTTCTGTGAAAGCTTGTTTGTGCATTTGCAGTATCAAATGTTATCAGTGCTTCTCTGGAAACAGCGTTTGTTAATTAACCAGTTAGAGCCAGAAAAAAATACTGGTTTATGTGGGTCCCAGAAACAAATGACTGTTTTCAGTTTTAAGGTGGACCAAAAGAAGTACAGTATTTTAAGCTCTTTTCTGTAATAGTGTTGAATGTGCAATCATACAAAGGGTGTATCTTAACTGTCTTCTGGAACTAGGCTTTTTCCAGTGGCAGCAGATGCCACAACAAGGAGCAATGGTTCAAGTTGCAGTGGGGAAGGTCTAGGTTAAACATTAGGAAAATCTTTCTCACTAGGCGGGTGGTGAAGCACTGGAATCGGTTACCTCGGCAGGTGGTAGAATCTCCATCCGTAGAGGTTTTTTAAGGTACAGATTGACAAAGCCCTAGATGGGATGATTTAATTGGGGTTGGTCCTGCTTTGAGCAGAGGGTTGAACTAGAACTAGATGGCATCCTGAAGTTCCTTCCAACCGTAATCTTCTATGATTCTATGAATGGGAGCAAAATAATAATCATACTCTTTTTTTTGTGGAACCATTGTTGCCTTGGGTCTCTGTGTGGCTGCTAGAGAGATGAAGTTGGATTTGCTGAGTGTCCTACTTTATACTATGAAATGGTTGAGGGACAAAGCCTTCTTTTTTAAGGGCCCACAGACCTGGCTTGCTTTTCCGTAACCAGTTGTCAGTATATATCTGGGAAACACCTTTAGGGTGAGTTAAATTTGTTAGTCTCTAAAAGTGCTACAAGATTCCTTGGTTTTTCTGGTTGTATAGAATGTTATTTTGTATAAATATATGCTAAGTCATACAAGCAAAAACATAACGGACACAGCAAACCCTGTTTAAAAGGGAAGAGGGCTTTTTGAAGTGAAGGACTATTGAGAAACGGAGGCCAGCTTCGAAGCAGGCTACTGTCTGTGGAACACTGTGTCCCCTTTAGAACAGAAGGCATGCTATGCAACTGTTCAGAGGCAGTAAGTAAATTGTATTAGAAAAGTGAGTTTAGCTAATGTAGAAATGTAAAGCCTGAGATTGCATCTTTATGCTTATTTGCTCTGTGACTTGTAAGCACTTTCCCTGCTATTTCATCTTTTAATTTGATTTTTTAAAATAAAATAAATGTTATGTTTTTATCCTAAGCAGGTCTCTGGTGGGCAAATTGTGTGGAGTGTGTGTGCCAAAAAGAACTGATAATTGGGATTATCTTTCACTCCTTTAGGGAGATAAACCAGAAGGGAAAAGTCCAAGTGTTTGGTAGTTAAGAACTCAGGGAGACAGATTTGTTGGGACTGGTGAGGTCACCGTGCAAGTGGGAGGTGGAAGCCAGGCGTGAGACCTTTATGTTTGTAAACTGGCGAGGCTACTGGTGTCAGAACTCTGATTCATAGCAGCGTAGCACACTAAGGCATCCAAAGTTACAAGGGAGGCAGTGACAATCCCTCGCTGGTCTGGATGATCTCCAAAATGTCAGTTTCCTTTTCAGTTTGTCTTTATCATTGGAATGTTTGTTTATTGTGCTCCTGGTCTTGGATATAGCTGGGCTGGTTCCTCTTGCTGTGATGCATTATGCTGTTATTCATTTCTGTCAAGATCCCAGGTGCCTCAGGCACATACATACTTCTAAAAGGTCAATAGCCTGATTATCAAGTTCCAATTACTTCAGTGGTTCCCAACCCGTTGCCTGCAGGGTCTTTCAAAATGTCCCACCGCTGCCCTCCCACTGGCTGCAGAAGGGAACCGCTGTCTAAGGATCTAAGAAGAGTGCATTGTCATGGGGCTACAAGTCTGGTGTAGACTCCTTGCTGCAGGCAAGGGAGATGGGAGAGCAATGCTCCCCTCCCCCTGGTTGTAGCAAGGAGCAATCAGCAAAGTGCTCTGTCTGGATCCCTAGGAGCCAGAAGGAGAGGAGCATTGGATGTAGAATGGAGGGACCTTGGATAAAAGTGTTCTACAAAAAAGAAGAAAGTTATCTTAAGGACTTTAATTGTATTTTTTTATTTCCACTAAAATTATTCAACTGTAACTACATCACATGTTTTGAGTCTCTGTTCAGTTTCACATTTATGAGCTCCTAGCCAAAAAAAAAAATGTCAAGGAACAATATAACACAACAGACTCAGGTTCAGCTGAAGCAACATCAGGCTTTAGTCCAAGAATACAGGACTTAGCAGCTAAGAAGCCAAGCAGTCATTGCATTGGATAGGTACTACTCACTGTATTGGCAGCCAGTGCGGGAAGCCTCTGGTGAGCAACAGCCACTAGGGAATAAACTGTACTAATTTAGTTACAACTAATGCGCAGGCTTTATGAGTTCCTTACAGACAGGATCAATTACAAGGCCTACATGAGTTTCTAACAGAAAACGTCTTCAAAAAATGGTTAAAGTGGCTCAAGTGCAGGTACCACCATCAAAGCCAGAAAATCATTCCATCAGTCATCACCCAAACCTGGCAATCCACAACCCCGACTTTGTCTTCTCCATAGTACCTCAGTCACATCATCCAAAACAAACATGCCTCCTTTCTTCTCCATTGCAAATTTCCAGTAGTGAGTGAACAAACTCAATCAGCATATATATCACAAAATCTATCTTGTTTGTCAGTTGTTTTAATTATTTATGAAATAACTTCCCAATGTGTTAGAGAATGTTTCACAGTATATTTTGCATAACAAGAACATTTAGTAATGCAAGACACTGATAGTAAAGGGGCAACCTTCAAATGAAATATAGGCATTTAAAAATAAGTTAAAAGTAGTTTCAGGTATTCAAAGTCCCCCTACTAATTTATTTAGTTTTACAATTAATTTTCCTGGTGAAACAACAGCAACAAAGCTTATTTCTTCCTGAATTCAGATACAACGGGAAATTTACTATCTAATTTATTATGCAGAAAACCCAAAAAAACCCACTATTTACAAAGTGTTGGGAAATCCACAAAGTAAACAAACAGAAGAAAAGAGAGAACAATGTTGTTTTCTTCAATTTCTTTCTTCTAGAATTACTATAACTAAAATACAACATTTAAATTGGATTTAAAGCTCAGAGTGAGTTGCTGGGGATCGCCAAATGTCACTATTTTACAAAACAAAGCCTAATTTTTGGCTGTCTGTCAGTCCCTGGCTTTATAAGTCCCTACTCTCAAGATTTCATTGGTGGGAGGGAAGAAAAGGAAGTCTGCTATTCCAGTATGAATTGTGGTACCATCTTGTAATGCTATACTGGTGATGACATTACATTTAATAATTCGTCTGTAATTAGTATATTTTTACTATTTCTTTTAAATATATAATTAAAGTCAGTGGAACTTTTATACATATTTTGATTTTCTTCTATTTATTAGGTTCAGATTTTCAAAAGGGCTCACTGCAAGCCTAAATTTGCTCCCATTGAATTATGCAATTAATATCAATAAAAGCAAAGTTAAGCCAATGCTAAGTGCTTTTGAAAATCCCACCCTAAAATACTTTAGGGACCACTGATTGATTTAATGGTGTGCTCATGTGGTCAACTGTGTATACATTAAGTAGCCTTGGTTCAGACAGAGGTGTGTAGCGCTTTCCCTACTAGTGGGTAGAGGGAACTGATATGTTGATTCTAGCCATCAGCTGAATGTCACTCTAAATAGTTTACATTTACTCCATTCCTGGTGAAAGCTCCATCTTAAAAAAGATATATTAGAACTGGAAAAGGCACAGAGAAGGGTAAAACAAGTTATTGGAGATCTGGAACAGCTTCCATAAAAAACTGGTGGGCTCATCTTAGAAAAGAGACAACCGAGGGTTGAATGGTGTGGATAAACTGAGTAGGGAAGTGTTATTCACCCCTTCACGTAACACAAGGACCTATGGTCACCCAGTGGGAACAATAAGCAGTCAGTTCAAAACAAACACAAGTAAGCACTTCTTCACACAATACAATCCTATGGAACTCATTGCCAGGGGATGTTGTGAAGGCCAGATGTATTACAGGCTTACAAAAAATAAATAAAAAATAAAAAGAATTAGGTGAGTTCATGGAGGATCAATGGCCAAGATGGTTAGGGATGCAAACCCACACTTTGTGTATTCCTACATCTCTGCCTGAACTGGGACTGGGTGACAGGACATGGATCATTTCCTCTGATGCGTCTGACACAGGCCACTGTCAGAGGACTGGATATTGAGCTAGATGGATTGTTGATTTGACTACTAAGGTCATTCCTATGGTCCAAATTGTGTTTTGTTGATGTAACACTTTGACAGGCAGGTAAGCTGAGAGATAAACTTGCTCCAGAGGTTGCAAATTTCAAGAAAGGAAGGAAATCCAGAGATGAAGCTGTCTACCCATCTCTCTTACACTGTTGTGACAGTATACTTGCACCCCATATGGTACAGCTGGCATACTGCATATATACACGGTATTAGGAGTAGCTTGTGTTTGTTACTCTGAGCATCTTTGTGCTTCATCCCTAATGTTGTTTACATGTAGTTTTAGTATTCAGTTAAGCAATAAAGAAGAAAAAGATCAGGGCAAATTTCTCTGGTTTAGAAGCAAACTAATGTTTTACAACTTGCCTTTTATTTCCAGAATGTTTTGGCTTCCACCACATTTTGATCATACCTCTGCTGAGACTTCAATCTATAATTTGGATTTTTACTCCTTTCTGTTCACTCTCAAAATCAGGGTCTCATGTTTACTGAGCCTCTACCCTGCTATGTTTACTCAAATAGGACGCAATTTCAGTGCCAACTGAAGTCAGTGGAAAGACTACCATTGATTGTAATTGGCACTAGAGCAGCCCCTTTGAGAAATATTTTACTCTTTGATTGGTTTTAAGATTCAATGGTGCAATTCATGCAGTCACTACTACTCACTGGGAACAAGGGCAGCAGTATCAACATCACTTATATAAATCACCTCACTTTTTTTTATTCAAATGTTGGTAAAGCAGAATAGCAACATTTTTTAAAAAAAGGAGAGTGCCCAATTGTGGAAATAACAGTGAATATTTATTTATATGAGTAGCTTAATTGACTTCAGTATACAAAACGCCACTCATAGTGGTAGCAACGGACATTCCAAATGGTCAATATTATATCTGAGGTAGAAAGAGCTAAATAAAAATCCATCTTCCCTTATTAAACTGTTCCTGTCATAGAAAAGAGGGTGCTATCTCATACTCTGTGATGTTCACCTTCAGCACAGACACGTAGTTGCCCTTTGGAACCTTGTATCCCATGGATCTATTCTAACATGTGTAGGAAGGTCTGTGACAGATTGCACAAGAGAAACAGGTCTTGTTGCATTTTTTTTTTTATTTTCAACACAGATTCTGGTAAGATCACAATTTTTATATGTACAATGTTGTACAAGGCAAACATGGAATCCTGTACTTCTAATTCTTGAAATCTAATGGATAACAGCCTGTGTGACTCCTAATGGAGGGAACTGAAGTTCTTTAAACACACAGTTCCAAGTGCCCCGTGCAATTTAAAATAAAAACTGGGCTGCATAGCAACATTAATTAACTAACTGGATACCAATGGGCTCAGAAAGTCATCATTGAGCATAGTGGCAGAGGTAATGCCTCTTTCCAAAACAATTTTTTTTCCTCTGATCTCCTTCACTTGGCAATCATTTAACCTAACCCATAGTTGGAATAACTGGGTGAAAGTTCCATGGCAGTCAACCAATATAGTGACATAAATGGTGGTAGAAATTACACATCAGCTATAAATTGGTCAGGAAACAAGTGTACAGGAAATGACTGTATATGATGAAGTAGTGCAAAATTCACCATTCAGTGGACATGCAAAATTTCATCGATTCCATGGGAGCTAAAAGACAGAGTGTAGGGACACCAAGAAAACTAACAGAGGAAAGTAAGATAAAGCAAGCCCTGTGGTATATATTACAATTTCCTTTTGGCTGATTTTCCTTATACATTCTGTCCTGTAAATAAATGTTATTCTTTTTGCACACTCACAGCATGCCAAATCAGTTCAAGTAACTAATTCTGCATCACTTTGTACACTCCCTTACATCTGTTTCTAATCAACTAATACCCAATGTTTAACTTCCACCACATCTACTTCTCAGCAGAATTCAGTACATTGAGGGCAGACACCCATGAGAAGAGTCTCCAAGAATCATGAAAAACCCAATTAACGAGCGTCCTGGGAGAAAAAAGTAGTGTTCTTTTACAGTGGTGCAACCCTTTTATGTGATGGAGGGCAGAATATGATTAAAAAATGCCATTTTAGAAAAGGTCACAGTCATTAAGGCACTCCTGTAGCAATGGAACTGGTCTTGTATTGTAGTTAGTAAACAATAGTATGCTTCCATTCTGGTGTTAGCATCCATGGCAATCTCTTCTGTTTCTGAATAAATCATCCAGCATCCCTGGGGTAATAACAGCTTTATACATCTCTTTTATACATCACATCCTTAGCTTACCATATATATTCAAATAACATACACATCACAATCATTGGAGCCTACATTTGGCCTGTACATACTTAATAATAGCTAGATTGTCAGAGCCCTTACTGAGGGCTAAGAGACAGAAACTCTGCCCACCAAGGAGAAAGCAGGGGCTGACTGACTGACTGGCTGGCTGGCTGGCTGGCCGGCCGGCCGGCCGGCCTCAACCAATTTTGCTATCTCCCTCTCAGACTCATCCCTCACCCGCCCACTTCCTTCTGTGAGCCCTTTATAGGGCCTGCATTAGGAGCCTAGCAGCTGCTCCCTATTGGCCCATTCCCCACAGGCTCACTCAGTTGGCTTCAATCCCCTGTTAATTAGAGTTCCAGTGGAGGTAGGCTGGCTTAGCCTTAGGTTTTCAGCCAGCACTCGGTCACAGCATGTTAAAAACTATTTAACTCTGTTTTATTCTTCTTTAGAATTACCATGCAAAGGCTATGCTCTGAAGTCTCCCTAGCCTTTGTTTGTCAGAAGCAGGGAATGGGCGATGGGATGTATCACGTGATGATTACCTGTTCAGTTTTTTCTCTCGGAAGCACCTGGTACTGGCCATTGTCAAAAGACTGGGTACTGAATTAGATGGACCACTGATCTGACACAGTATGGCAGTTTTTATCTTCTACCCTTTGTCTTAGGCAAAGAAAACTGGTTTATTGCTAGCATTAAATTCTTACATTCAGTAGTTTCATTTTCATTTGACTCATTGGCTAGAAGTTGGATTAGTTTCTCTAGAGAGTATAATTGTATGACCTATTAACAAGGAAAGGCAGCATGGTCTACTAGACTGGGAGAAAGCAGACTTGGTGCCTATTCCCAGTTTTGCTAGTGACCTGCTATGTAATCTTATCCAAGTCACTTCACCTCCATGAGCCTTTATTTCCACTCCACCGTTCATCTTGCCTATTTAGATGGTAAAACCTTTAAGGCAAGGTCGTTTCTTTTTATGTGGTTTTACAGCACCTAGCATATTAGGGGCCTCAAACTCTTTTTGAGTCTTTAGTCACAATTTTAATATAAAATAGCAATAATAATTCACATTGTATGGCATGCAACATTCCATTAAAACAGACAACAAATGTTTGTAAAGGACAATTATCACACATGCATTTTCAATTAATGTGAAAACAGATGAATATTTTAAAGCATCTAGGCTGAAAGTAAACATAGCATTTCACAATCTGCAGATCTTTCATTGCATGGGTTGTGTGTTAAAAGGAGGTAGGATGATTTATGAGAACAAAATTACTTTAAAGCCAAGATTCTCCACGTTATTTAGTTAGTTATTGAAAGGAATGGGAGCGAGGCACCTAAATTATTTTGAGGATCTGGCTCTTTAGATTTTCTAAGTCAATAGTGGAGGACACTTTGGGGACTTGATCCTACAAGGTGCTGAGCAGTCTGGCCCCAATCCAGCAGACACTTAAGCACATGCTTAAGTGTTAGTATATGAGGATTCCCACTTCAAGCCATGGAGAGCACTAATCTGCTTAAAGTTCTGCACATGTTTGAGAGTTTAGTTGGAATGGGGCCAAGAATGCTACAAGGCACAGCTGAGGCCTGGGAGCTCAGACATAGCTGAAGGAATTGGAATGGAGGCTAACACCCATTGCTATTCAGCTGCAGAATACAATATAACCCTGAGTCTTCTGTAAACCATGGTTTCCATACAATACTTATTGTTGGATATAATTCCAGCTACTGAGAGAAAGTCAGGGAGGCTACTTATTAGAGCCCTGCGCGGATACAAAAATGTGGATGTGGGACCGGACTGCACCCGCCCACTGTCAGTCTTCATTCAATCCGCGATCCTCATGCCATGTTTTATGTGGATCTGGAACAGCCTCCGCAACTGAGCTGGGCTCACAGTCAGCATTTTAGCATTTGATTAGCTCATTCACCACATGGGTCCTACCCCTTTTTTCCTTTTCTTTTTTGCGATTTACATGCTGTGCTGTCAATCAGATTTCCTTGGCCACCAATGAAATTTCTGTTTGACAGCATGGCATATGAACCACAAACAAGAAAATGGTGAAATGGGCGGGGAAGGCATGGGGAATGAGCCAATCAAAGGACAGCATGCCAACTGATTAACAGAGAGTGGTGTCTCTCTGAATCTCAGCCTGAAACTCTGATTGCCTGGCAGACCACCAATCAGAGCTCAACTGGGATTGGCTGGAGCACTTCTTTGTTCCCCTGTGTGCTGCTGACGAGCAGATCATAGCAGCAGCTGCAGGGATCGAGCATAAAAATAGAATCCGCAGCCGCGGCCAATCCACAACAATGGGGCTGCCAATATCTGCACCCGCGGATGCGGTTACCCGGATCTAAAGCAGATACCCGTGGATCTGCAGGGCTCTACTACTTATAATATGTATGCTGTACATCCTGGAGTGTTTGCATGAGGAAGTCTAGAGGTGCTGTTAGGTTTATTCTGAGAAATGCTACCATCACTATTAATGATTTCACTGGTAGCTTATTTTTCTTATTTATCACCTTTGGGGTCCAATTGTAATACATTGGTAGGATGTTCATTTTTATCATTAGTGACACTGATGTGTCTAATGCCTGGATCTGGAAGCTATTATAGAGGGTTTTTGAGAATACCCTAAAAGGTATCACTCATTGTTACTATAGCAACACAGCCCACTACACTCACTGTGCGGGAATGAGTTGGGAAAAGGGAAATGCTGCCAATGACAAGGTCCTCCTTACTGTTTCAAAGATGATGGCTGACAAATTCCCTTTATCTGATATATTTGTGCTTGTTGTTATTTTATCCCCAAGACCTATAGGAGTAAAAGTGACGCTTGTTGCATGTAGCAGTTCTGATCTGCTTTCCAAATGAGTTTTTAAACTTTCAGTCAGTTTTACATATATCCTTATATCTGGGTGTTTAACCCGTTGTTAAAAAACAGTGGGGGAGACCAGCAGGGGGCCAGAATAAAATGGGTGCCTGCAGCCTGAGGTGACAGGACAGTAATCTCCCTCTCTCAAACCCCTTAGCTTACAGCACAGATATTTCATTTGTAAAGAGAGACATACTGGGTACAGGTTAGACTGAACAAGTGAAATTTTATTTAACCCTATACTCTGCTCTGTCCATGCAGCTGAGTTGCTTCCAGCCTAACTTCTTGTATTCCAATTTACCATAGTGCCCTGTCGCTCCAAGATCCATGAGTCTTCTGACTCTATGCACTACTCATGACATACGGAGGACAGATTCTCCAGGAAAAAGAATTTAATTTTTTTTTAAAAAAAAATCTCACTCAAAAGAGCATTTCAGACTCACAAAAGACCTTTCAGACTCTAAGTGAACCGCATGCCCAAATCAGAAAGAAATGCCACGGCCGAAGAAGGACCACAGAGCCACCAATTTGGACATTTTGGAGGTATTCCATAGTGAAGGTCATAAGAGATGACTGGATGACCCAGCTTGTAGTAATAAAGAAGGAAGTTCCTGACCTGGAAAAGCGAGTAACTGAACAAGAGATGGCCTGAAAAAGAAGTGAGAGACAGGGCTAGTCTACATGAAAACTGCTGCAGCAGCACAGCTTTACCAATGCAGAAGCCCGGTTGTAGCACATCTGGTGAAGACTCCATGTTGACAAGAGAGAGCTCTCCTGTTGGCATAATAAAAGAAAGGCAGTAGCTATGTTGGCAGAAGAAGCTCACCTGCAGACAAAGTGATGTCCAAACTGGTGCTCAGGTCAGTGTTGCTTACCTCACTCAGGCTATGTCTACACTTGTGAATTTAAGTCGACTTAACTAAGTCGACTTAGTGTGTCCACACTTAAAAATAAAGTCGATTTAAAGGGGAACTTAGAAAGTCGACCTAGAGCATCCACACTGGATGCTCTAGGTCAACTTTGTGGGGCTAGGGGGACCTAGGGCAGGTCCACGGGGGTAAGGGGGCACCCCTTGCCCAATGCCAGGGGGCTCAGCCTTTGCCCCATTGTACCTAGGTACAATGGGGCAAAGGGGGTCAGGGACCCTGGGAGGGCACAGGGGCAGGGTGGGCAGGGCTCTGCCCTGCCAGGTGGGGGGGCATGCCAGGCTACCCCTGTGCCCCTCCCCGGCAGGGAGGGCATTGGTGTAGCCCTGGGGTAGCCCTAAGTCGACTTAGGGCTACCCCTCGGCTACACTGGCTTAAGTCGACTCCCTTAGGTCTACTAGAAAGCAGGTTTTATAAAGTCGACTTAATTTTCATTAAGTCGACTTTATTTTCCTTAAGTCAACTTAAGCAAGCTGCTTAAGTTGACTTAAGGAAACTGTAGTGTAGATGCAGGGTAAATTAAGTCGACTTCAGCAAGCTTAAGTCTACTTAATTTACCAGTGTAGATGCAGCCTCAGGGAGTGGCTTATTTACACCCCGAATGACATGACTTAGATAAACATAACCTGTAGTGTAAACAAGCCCATGGAATCTTATGGCACTTTTGGAGAACAGAGAGCAATACAGTTTAAATAGGATGAAATAGAAAACAGTGAGAAGAAATATTGGAATTAATGGAATACCAGAAAACACTGAAGCCCAATACAGTGGCTCAGTACTTTTAATTGTGACTTGTTACATTTGAGCTCACTAGCAGAAGTAAAAGTGAAGAGATTGGTGTTTCCCCTGCCCGGGCCTTGAAAGGAACCCAGAGATCTAATTGTGAAATTTTATGATCAGCAAAAATTTAATTATGAACAAAGCCAGAGAAAATTCAGAGCTCATATTCGAAGGCCAGGAGCTGAAACTTTTCCATGACCTCTCTACCCTATCTTTAAAAAAAAGAAAAGAAAGAAAGAAAGACTGGGAGAAGTTACTGCAGTACTCAGGATGGGAGATAGCTATTTCCTACAACTGCAGCTTCCCATTCAAACTCTCATGCATCTTCTAAAATCACTATTATACAGTAAGAGACTTTAAACAACCAAACCAAACCAAACAACGTTCCCCCCACATTTTAGTCTCTTGGGATAGAAAGCCAAAACTCAGAGATACAAGTGGATACTCCAGAGGTAAGTTTAAGCTACTAAAAAAAAAAATCGTGGTAGATGGTGAAACCCAGGAAAAGGAAGATAGCGGAAAAAAAAGAGTCAAAAGAGACCCTACTGGTAATAATAGAAATGAAGCTGAACAAGAGAACTTGTATACCTATAGGTGTAACCTAAAGACTAACCAGTAAGGACTTCTCGGGAGTCACCAAGAATGAACAGTAACTATGTTAATGTTATAAAGAAAATAGTATGCCATATGCTTTAATTGTATTCTGTTTCTTAAGAAATAGAAACAACAAAAGACGGTGTGGGGGAAGTGGGCTGTGAAGAACGATGTATGAGGCTGGAGAAGATACAGAGCGTTTGGGAGGAGCTCTCAGGGGTTCTGTGTAAATTTCCTCTCCTCCCACCCCCTAACTCAAATGATCAGGTGGTAATCTGTTCCTAATGGTGAGGGTTAAGATCCCATAAGCGGAGAATGTTCCCTCTTTGGATTGCCAAATAAATAGTCCAACTGTTCATAGGAGGGAGAAGAAGTACTAGGATTTTGGGTTAAGCAAAGCTTAGTCATTTGGGGACTGATTTACATGCTATGATAGTTTAAATGAAAAAAATTAATTACCAAGAGGGAAGAAGGACTCCGCTGGAAGGAACTGGGGAGAATTAATACCAGAAATAGCTATGGAAGTTTACAAACAGAAATTAAAACATATTCAAATACACACTTGCACAATTAGAATCATGGGACATTGACCATACAAGGGTTCATGCCCTCAAATGGCCAAAGAATCATAATAATTTCAAGTTTTTCAATAAGCTAAGTAGTTATTCTCAGTGGCTCTTCCTTTTCAAACAACAATTGAATGTCAAAGGGCTAAATAAATGCCAGTAAAATGGGGGAAAATACCCTTAAAATCCATTCTGATTTTACTTCAATAAATTGATTTTTCAGGAGCAGCAAATTGTAGGCATGAAGGGTAGTTAGTTTCAGGAGACTTTTTTCTGTCACAATAAAGAAAAGATGAGAGGGCATAATATTTCCTAAACATGCATCTTTTCAGGTTAAACATCGATTTAAGGATAAGGAGCAATGTTTTATCTTATTGAAGGGTACATATGCAGAATTATTAGTAATGGGGTTGGTGTTTATTCCCAACCAAAAGCGCGTGCACAAAAAAATTTTAAAAGTATTTTTCTTTAAATACCACAGTGCTTCTGGAAAGGGGAACTTATACTTGGATGAACTTCCAGTTGCATGATGATTCCTTACTGGGACAGATTGGATTAAAAACAAGGTGGATAGGGAAGCAGGTGCATCATTATCTTTTCTATGCCAACAATTCAGGCTCAGCTTGCTGGAGAGAATTGCACCCAAGAGAACAGGATTACACATTTTATTTAAATCATTATCAGTTATATATTAGAAAAGATTGAATGTTAATCTCTAAATCCTTAATGAAGCAGACAAGAACTGCAGAAATTGCATCACTACATGGTTATATCATACACCATTGGAAGCAATATTGGTAGCTGGGATGTGTCCTGAAGATCACTCCTTTGGGAAATGAACTGCATACATCTATCCCTAAGACAAAGATTAGGTTGCGGCAATTAAAGAGGACATTGTTTTCTAAAATATTGAACAAAGACAATATAAAAGAGGACTTCTCTGAGAGGCTGATAAAGCAATATGGGTGGGGGAGGAACGGGAATGATAAATTAAACCTTTCAACTAAAAAGAGAATGACCTCAAGGAAGACAAACTAGAATGGGAAAAAAGGTTAAAACACTCATAAAAACAGGTTAAAAAGTATAACAATTCACTGATTCTAGTGGGAAATTGAATATATTGACAAATGCCAATGAAAAAGTCGGTTTGGTAAGCAGATCTTTTATGAGAAAAAAGGAAATAAATATGATAAATTATTGAATCGAAAGTTTGAAGGGATTGACTTTAAAATTATTCCAAAACATTGATAAAGAAAGTTTTAGATAAAAGAAATCTTGGAAGTAATAGCAAGTATGGTAAGTGATAAAACTTGAGGTAAAAATTCTAGTTGAACCTTACAGAATATTTAAGGGACATTATTGGGTCCCTTTAGAGGTACCTGCCAATGTTATTCTGTTAGAGGATGAACTTCTACAAGCTATAATGAAAAACAAACAAGAGTCCTGTGGCACTTTTAAAGACTTTGTTGTGGGAGAAAATCATGCGATAAATTTGTTAACCTTTAGAAGTACCACAGGACTCCTCCTTTGTTTTGCTGACCTAGACTAACACAGCTACCCCTGTGAAGCTATAATGAGGCTATTGTGGTTGTTCTCCTAAAAACTAGAAAGAGACTTTACCTTCTGTAGCTCTTGTAGGCCAGTATCACTGTAAAATCATGACAAAGGGACTAGTTAGCCAATTGCAGACCCTGATCTCAGTTTATGTAAATCCAGATCAAACTGGATTTGATCAATAGATGTTAGACAATATTTGGAAAGTACTTCTAATCATCCAGATCCAGAAAAGATCAATTTTAAAAAAATCATTTTATGTGGAGAAAACTTAATAGCATGGAATGTTATGTTCCATGTCCACTCTCAAAGGCTATGTCTACACTTGCTAAAATTAGTTCAAATTAGTTAGTTCGAACTAACTAATTCGAACTAATTTTAGTTAGTTCGAATTAGCTTAATTTGAACTAGGAAAACTTAGTTTGAACTAAGCAAGTGCCATTCATGGCACTTGCTTAGTTTGAATTAGCGATCCCCATTCATTTCAATGGCCGGTTAGTTTGAACTAAGAAATTAGTTCGAATTAACATGGCCACCTTGGTTAATTCGAACTAGTTAGTTCGAATTAACCCTTTAGTCCGAATACCGTATTCGAACTTATTAGTTCGAATTAAGGAAGCCCTTAATTCGAACTAACTAAAGCCTAGTGTAGCCATGGCTTTAATTAGTTCGAATTAAGCCTCCTTAATTCGAACTAACTTGCCAGTGTAGATATAGCCATAGAGACATTGGCCCCCAGTGTCTTAAATGACTGCTCTTTACACCAGCCCAAAAACACTTGGGTGAGTTAATGTGGTTAAGTCTTCCCTGTCTGAATTACTTAGGGCTTGCCTACACGAGCACCGTAATCCGCACTAAAAATCATTACCGCGCGTTAATAAGCGAACTGTACAGACGTGAAATGTTGTTCCTTCGCACTAAGCGCCTTCTTGCTGCGCATTCCAACCACCACTCGGCTGAGAGTGGTAACAGCTGTTTCGGATCATCTGCTGCGCGTTTCTGCTCGTCAGTACTGTCTCTGCGCATTGATTGGAGTCCTGAACTGTCCCAGCATTCCCAAGTCGTTCTGTCTGTACTTCCCCCCACCCTCTCTATGGCAGTGACGAAACTGTCCCTGCCTACAGAGGGGAGATGTGACGGCATGCACATCCGTGCAGCCCTATGGCATGACCTATATAACTTTTCTGTTCAGTTTTTCAGTATAATTGTGTGATTTGATGCCAATTACGGTATACCATGTTCCTTTGTGAATGCTCAGATGTGAAGCATGATACAGCGTTCAGACTCTCAGAACTCTCTCTAGCACAGTGCCTGGAGGTTTACATGACAAAGGGAATGCTAATACCCTTCCTGGCTCAGGTTACAGCGAAGAACAGGACAGTGAGGGGAGTGGCTATCAGCAGTTCCTTACAAGAAAGACACAGAGAAGCTGCAGACTGACTCCAAGCGCGTACTCAGGGAAAATGGAACGCTGGGATACGTGCCCAGAATTCAGTGCGATAATGTGCATCACAGCGAGGAATCCTGTGACGTAGCAAGGAGCGACGTGTGTACAAGCTGCAGCGCACTAAAATCCACGTGAGTCTTACAGCGCAGTTAAGACGTTGCGCTCTAATTTGATCGTGTAGAATAAGCCTTAGAGGAACTAAGCAGGCATGTCTGTTGTCTCCTTTACTTTTTGCACTGACTATGGAGACTTTCGCTCAGAGAATATAGAACAATGAATCTACCACAGAATAAAACATGCGGAGACACATCAAAATAGCTTTATGTGTAGGTTATATTTTTATCTAAACATAGTATCTTCCTAAAGGTAGCTTCTAAAAAAATGCATGACTTTGAGAGAGTGTCTGGATTTAAAGTAAATTATGCTAAATTATATGAGACCTATGAATTCTAATCTCAAATGACCTAGAATGGTATTATCATTTAAATATCAAACAAACAGCTCTATTTTTCCCTGGTTCTTCTCTCCCTCCTCTTCCATTGTTTTTAGATTTGTGCTTTGACCAGACGTTTGCCTCTTGTAAATGTCACCATTACCATGTGATAGAAGAATTTCCCCTTTTCTGTGTGCAGGTTTTTCCACATAGCTACATGGAAAGAAAAGATGTTTAAAAAGTGGAAAACTAGAATGAAGAAAACCCCAACACTAATTGATATGGGGGCTCTTTAGCAAGTACAGGACCTGAAAACTACTTCTAACTTAGTTTTAAAAAATTGATTCATTTTCAAATTGACGGCATTGCTTTAATATCAGAGTGCTTCATGTGATTGCAATTTCCTTGGTTAGACAAAATTTAACAAAACAGTCCCAAAATATAATTAAAATTGTACAATTATTTTGCTGATTGTAGAACATAATGATACAGTGATGCATTATCCTCATTTCTTTA
Organism: Pelusios castaneus; assembly: GCA_007922175.1. Lineage (NCBI taxonomy): Eukaryota > Metazoa > Chordata > Testudines > Pelomedusidae > Pelusios > Pelusios castaneus. The sequence goes on along the minus strand of ML685755.1, from coordinate 24,480,069 downwards.
TTAAGTTTGTTTACTCGTTACTGCAAACTCAGTAATTTGTAATAGATGGAACACACCCACCCACCCAGAACAAGGCTATGTCTAAAGCAAAGTTAATCCACATGGCCAGCACCTGGGTTAGCCTGGCCTGGGTGTGAGAATCCAAACCACCAGCCCTATCCAGGTGATTATGTCCTGCAATTATAATTCTGCACTCAGCTGTGTGTCAGGGGACATATCTCACAGTTCCTTGTCCAGAAATACTCTAGAATTCTTTTCCAATAATTTTTGTCAGTTGTAGGTGAACTTGTCTGTCTTTTGGAAAGAATCGTGGGAAGGACATTGGAGGATTATCAGCACTTGAGTGCTTTAACTTGTGTCCTCACTGCAGAGTGGGCAGGTTCCACCACAAATTAAAACAGGGATTGTGTTCTAACTCACATCTTCAGTTGAGCCAGCTAGTCTGGTTTTAGGTACCTCCAAACCCAGATCAGATGTTTTTCTGTGGATGAAAGGGGGGTTAGGGCTAAAACTCGGGGAAGAGCCTGGGTTAACTGTGCAGTGTAGCTATACACAAAGTGGGTTTTGTTCAAGGAATTGTGGGGGTTGGATGAAAAGAAACCCACCCCACCAGGCTAATATTAATAGATTTTTAAGGCCGGAAGAGGTCACTAGAACCATCTTGTCTTGTCCATAAGTAACACAGGCCAAAGAACCCCAGCTAATAATTTCTGCATAAAACCTACAATTTCTGTTTGAACTATAGCATATCTTTTAGGAAGAGGGATGTTCTTGGCTGAAAAATGAAATGATGGAGAATCCAGTACATACCTAGCTAAATTGTTATAAGAGTTAGTTATCTTTATCGTTATGAATGTTCACTCTATTTCTCTTCTGAATTTGTCTAGCTTCAGCTTCTAAGCATCAAATCTTATTATACATGTATTTTTTCTGCTAGATTAAAGCATCATCTACTATCAAGAATCTCTCGCTCCTGCAGGAAATCGTAAACCTTGTTTTTTGGCCTCTGTCCCAAACTCAGTGATGCGTTTCCTGATTTTTCTGTAGACATGCTCAGTGGCCTCTTCCACACTTACACTTAAAAGTTGAGTTCAAAAGTTCCTGGTACAGCCACTCTGCTAAAGCCTACAACTCCATGCATAGACTGTGTGATACAGGGAGCTAACCCACCCTTCTGCCAATCAACTATGCAGTGACTTATCTGAATTGAAAAGTCTCTAGTATATTTCAGGCTTTTTTTTGGTAAGGGAACCATCAAGAAATTCTGTACAAGACGATATGTGTGTGCAAGTCAAGTCATGGTCTCTGATCATAAGAGGGATTGGACTTAAAACATTTGTAGCCTGGTTTCTCCCTTGCTTGCTTTATTTTTTTTTTTTTAAAGAAAGCTGTGCACATTGAAATGGTAATCACAGGCTTTCAATGCATTGTAAATGAAAATGAGATGAAAGCTCACTTCCTTAAATAGAAGATTTAAGCAGAAATTATGCAATTCTGGTACACATCTTTTATGCGAGAGTCAAGGTACATATTGTGTGTGTGTTTTTTTTTAAAAGCGAAATTCTTGACTTGTACCAATTTAGATAATTTTCCCCTGTCATCAATCTGTCTTGAAAATTGTAGGGATGTTGTCTGTGTCCATGTTTCCTACTTATCAATTAGTCCATCAACAAATGCTTTAGAGTAGGTGTGGGAAAAAATGGGCATAAAATTGAAGGCAATGTTTTTCCATGGTGAATTGTAATTAAAGGCTTTAAGTTCAAGGGGCCTGATCTTCTCTTGCCCTGTACCCTGTGTAGTAATTTACACAAATGCAAAATGAGTACAAAGCACAGAAAGACGAATGGTCTAGTAATGTTGATGGTGCATTGGACTGGGTCTCAGGAGGTGTGGCTTCAATTCTCAGATAAGCAAAAGGGTTTGTCTTTAATGCAATGTTAGTTCAAGGTATAACGTGTGTGCTGCCTCTAAAAATCTCTCGCTCAAGCTAAATTGTGCTTTAAAGTCAAGGTAGCTGGTTTTTTAGGAGGGTAAGGATTGGAGTTCAAATGATACTGTCTCTTGAGCTAGTAATGGATTGGGGTTGTAGCTACAGGGTACAGCCTAAGTTAGCACAACTCAGCTACACTGTGTTTCTTATCCTATTACTCTATGTAGCTTCAAGTGTTGTTTCAGAACATGGCCACTCTCATTTGGCTAAGCTAGCTCAAATAGAGCAACTCAAGCTCATTTGTGCAGTGAAGACAAGCCCACAGACTTCCAGTGTAACCTTGGACGTGTCACTTCATCTACTCTTTGAATCAATTCCCATCTTAAAATACATTACACACTTCCTCATCTCACCCAGATGTTGTGCAGCACTCAGATAATAAATGAAACTGAGGGCGGGATACCGCTATGCTGATTTGGTGGCATTTTTCTACTTTGTGGCTAGAATAAATGACTGTACAAGGTGTAAAGAAACAGAGAATCAGGTCCTAGAAGTTAAATTCTGGGCCAGTAGAAGTCTATGGCAAAGTTCTCATTGAGTTAAATGAAATCAGGAGGAGTTGGCTCAAATGTCCTTCCACGCCACTGATACAAAGTAATTCTCAATATAATCCATTGTTGCAATGCACAGATTTTACAAAAGATGAAAATTCAGAACTAAAAAACAAGATGATATGCCTTTATATAAGATATTAAAAGACTCCCTGCAATAATGCAACTCTTCTGAAATTAATACCTCTAACATAAAACCAAAAAAAGGACCAGCATCTTCCTTTTTGAAGTAGTATTTAAAAATAAACTTCAAAGAATGTTGTCAGATTAACAACATTGCAAACTGAAAACTAGCTTTGTTAATCCAGCTCACGCACATTGGTTTGCCTATTTGTTTTCCTATTTGTTTTTCCTCTTTAAAAAAAAAAAATAACCTCAGCCTCCTTCAGTGGGAAAAAGGAATAAAATGGAAATGGGCTGATCCTGCCCTGTTGACTTCTGAGGGGCAGAATCAAACTGTTGGAGAAAATTTTCAGCAGCTGTGGTGAACATTTTGATGGGCATCTCTTTAGCAGGAGAGACTTGTAATTTCTTTGCATTTTGAAAGACCCCTATCAACATTTGCCTAAATATGCAGCATATATTTCTCAGGCTGAACACTCAATTAGTTCAAAGAGTGTAGATTCCACCTGGTTTTTTTCAACATCCATATTCCTGTTTTAAACAAAGCAATACTTGTTAAGAAGTCCTCTTTGAAATATATTGTACTCGAATGGAAAGCAGCTTTTGCCTATTACTTTATTTTATGTTTTAAAATATTTACTTGCACTTGTTAAAAGTATTTCTACATGTCTCTTGTTATGTAGTCTCATACAAGTAATAATGTAAATGCTCGAATGTGTGGCTTCTGTGGCTTTGTGAATTAATGAAGTTGGGATTAATAGTTAATAAACAGCCAGATGACGTCTGACTGGTCTGTTTAGACCTGTTTAGAACTATCTATTAGAACTTAATGTCCCAGAAAGTTTTAAAGTGGTTAGCATTAAACAGTCTTACTTTTAGTTGATTTACCACTAATAAAACCAATTTAAATGTAATGTGGAGTTAGGAGAATTGGCTAGAGCATGGCTGTATTTCAAAGTAAAATTATTTTAGAAAATATTTTGCTCCATTTCTAAAGAAAGAATCTTCATGAATTCGTAATTGTGAATGGCAATGTAATGAAACACATGTGGAAACACTGATTTTGCAAATTAGTCCACAAATTAGTGTACACCTAGACAGAAAGGAGATGAGAATTACAATATACTTGTAATATACTTGCAAAATCAACTTTGTGAGAACATTTTTGAAATACACATTTAAAGATTTTAGACTAGCACTTGCTGAAATTTCTCATCAGAACCAAAAACTACTTGTTAATTGTAACAAAATTGTCACAAAAGGTTTTTGTGTTAGAGTTTCCATTTTCTTCATAAAAAGGAACAAATAAATTCAGTTTTCAAAAGCTGGAGCATTTAAGAACTATCCCCTCTTCCTCTGCCCCATCTGTCCCATCTTTCCTGTTTTCTCTGAAACAAAATAATTTCAAGTTTTTGTTTAAGTGAAAATCTGCATGATTCCATGAAAAAAAAAAAAGCATCTTTGGACCAGCTCTAGTTCCAGTTCTGTTCCTATTGAAACAAGTAATACTGACTCTCATTGGCGCAATAGTTGGTCTTTTATGTTCTAGTCTTTATATTTTTAGATGGATGTTTTGTGTAATGAGACATGAATGGAACATATAGTCCTAGGAGGCCACCATTAAATCCAGTTAAAAGGAAGGACATTGAGAACTGAAACTAATTGTTGAGGTTCGTGCCATCTCATTAATGATCTTCAAGTTGGAAAAGCAGCATAATGGCATAAACTAAGCAGAAAGTCAAATGACTCCCCATACTCCTTTACTTTTTGGCTTCTTTTGTGAAACAGAATGTCAGTTAATGTGCTAATTATTGGGTTGGGGCCAGATCCTCATATGATGTCAATTGGCATAGCTCTTTTGAAGTTACTCAAGCTACATCACATGATACCAGTTGAAACTATAGACCCTGTTATTTGAGAACTGGGCAGAGATCACCATCTAATTTCACACAGGAATGGAGAGAGATTATTCATTAATTTCACATATGTCATCAAATAATAAAAATGAGATTTTTGATCACTGAATGTGATCAAATGCAAGAAGCAGATTTGACTAGCACCCGAATACAGCCTCTCTGGTGCAAATTACTTACTATGGCTGCATCTACACTTGTAAATTAAGTCGACTTAAGCTTGCTTAAGTCAATTTAATTTACCCTGTGTCTACACTACAGTTTCCTTAAGTCGACTTAAGCAGCTTGCTTAAGTCAACTTAAGGAAAATAAAGTCGACGACTTTATTAAACCTAGATTTAAGTAGACTTAAGGCTTAAAAAGTCGAATTAAGCCAGTGTAAACATGGGGTAGCCCTAACTGGATTTAGGGCTATCCCAGGACTACACCTATGCCCTCCCTGCTGGGGGGGGGGGGCACAGGGGAAGCCTGGCATGCCCCCCAAAGGGCAGGGCAGAGCCCTGTGTGACGCTGTCTGGATTTAGGGAAGCATTTATGATATTATTTTCTATTCATGTATCATAAATGCTATAATCCATAGGAACTATGTCATGTTTGGTATCAACAGAAAGGTAGTAATTTGCTGGGAATGATTATGTAGTTTATGTATAGGAATTGTATTTTGATTAGAAGTTAGGAATTTGGTGTTATATCTATACTTTAACTTGTGTGATTTTGTGGAAATGCCCCAGAGAGGCGGCCTAAAACCATTGTATCCTTAATGTTAAGGAATCTGCCAGGTGCAATGGGCCCAGGGAGTAACTTGATGAGCCATTAAGGACACAATGGTTGTATTCCTTATGTTCTTAGTGGCTCATCAGGTTACTCCCTGGGCCCATTGTACCTGGCAGATTCCTTAACATTAAGGACACAATGGTTTTAGACAGCCTCCTGTCTGGGGCGTTTCCACAAAATCATACAAGTTAAAGTATAGATATAACACCAAATTCCTAACTTCTAATCCAAAGACAATTCCTATACATAAACTATATAATCATTCCCAGCAAATTACTATCTTTCTATTGATACCAAACATGACATATATCATATATGCTATAATCCTTTGGAACTATGAATAGAAAATAATATCTTAAATGCTTCTCTAAATCCAGACACCGTCACACCCTGCCCACATGCCCTGCCAGGGTCCCTGTCCCCCTTTGCCCCATTGCACACAAGGGATGCCCCCCCGCCACCATGGACCTGCCCAAGGTCCCCCTAGCCCCACAAAGTCAACCTAGAGCATCCAGTGTGGATGCTCTTAGGTCGACTTTGTAAGTTCCTCTTTAAGTCGACTTTAATTTTAAGTGTAGACACACTAAGTCGACTTAACAAAGTCGACTTAGTTAAGTCGATTTAGTTAAAGTCGACTTAAAATTACAAGTGTAGACATAGCCTATGAGCCTGGGCTGAAAAATTTATGAATCTCAGATGGTAATTTGATTATCGTAGACCCAGGACCTACTCCGGATGCATTATATTCCAACAGGCCAGTCTTTGGTTTAATATTAAGGTAACTTGTGATGTAGGTGTGAAAGGCTATGTAATATATCATTACCTGCATTACATGCATTTACTTTGTTTATGGTGTATTTAAATGTGTATTTGATTTATAGTAATATGAAAAGTGTAATTAATCTGTAATGACTTTGCTATTGTGGCTATTCTATATTTGATTATTGAGTTTTAAAACATGTTTTCTCCATAATTAAAGGATGCATGAGGAAGGATAGAGCCACCTCTGGTGCATCTCCTCCTAGTTTAGCAGCTCTCTCCCCTTTGGTGGTCCACTTATTCTCATGACTTGGCAACATCATGTTTGTTCCCACCCCTTTAGTGTTAACAGAAATTCCAAAAAATATTTTCAAGTCCTTGTGTCAGGACTCCAGGAACAATGATCATCACATCCTTCTCTCCTGGCTCTGAATGGCCTTATCTTATCCCCTTATGTCAGGGTGCTTCACTTGACCTTAGCAGTGGTGGATAGAGGAATCCAGGTTCACCCTTCAGACTAGGTTCTAGTCAAAGGACTGTAGGCCAGTGGTTCCCAACTTTTGCAGTAAACATGGCACACTTCAATGAGAAAAACAATTCCATGACACACCGACTTTTTTCAGCTGAATTGATTGATCATAAACGTCCCATTTACTTACATTTACTATGGTTATGGTCTTACTAGAGAGGTTTGCAACATAGTGCATTCAACAAGCTAAAGAAGGATCAAATGCATTAATGTTTCAAATCCACCAGAAAAAAATACACGTAATCTCAATTTTGCCCTTTGGCCACTTGTGTTTAGAATGTTCACATTTCAGAATTGAAAGACCGATACCTCGCTTTTAATTTGATGATTAATTTTCACTAGTTTTATGAGTTGTAATTTTGATTGGATAATATTGTTTAAGATGAAATAATGTTGTTTTACATTGATTTTCATTACCTTTGTACAAAATTTCATGGCACACCTGGACAGTTCTCATGGCACACCAGTGTGCCACGATGTGCCCCCACTTCCAGAAGTGGACAATGGACAATGATCACCCTGGACCAAGATGAGCAAGTAAGGTGCGGCTCCTTGCATAATCTCTGTGCACCTACACAAGGACAAGTAGAAACCTGGCCTTCAGTGCTGGAAATTCAATTGTGTGTTACAAGCAATGTGTTCCATAAAAGGAAATCTCTTTCTCACTGAATAAGAGTTAACTCCTGTTCCAGGTCATCAGTTTGACTTCTCAGAGTTTTAATAATCTCAGTTAAAAGAAGTGTGAGTTATTGTCTTCTCACTTAAACATATGTATTACAGAGATAATTCCACTTAAGGCAGTGGAGTAAGAGCGGTCTCAGAAGCCCAAGTGCTGCTTGCTGCTACAGTCGTCTAAATCTAGAAGAATCCCACCAGTATCTATGAAGTTCCACAGGTGTAGCAGAGACAGGAGAATCAGATCCACTGTCTGATAACTGCACATATGAACTTTTTCATCTGAACACTTTATTCAGTCTTGAACCAAATAATTAATATATCTTTCACCACTGTGGCTTGAATATATCCAACTTCTTACATGAGGGATTCTTATGGGTAAAAAATTCATGACTAGTATGACTTTGGTAAGTCAAATGACCATCCACTGATGTTAATGCACCACAGGGTATCTCTGTACTTCAACTGTGAGGTGTAATTCGCACAGGGGGTAGACAGACTTGTGTTAGTGGATGAACAATAGTGGTATGGATGTTGTGGTGTGGACGTTGATTCGTGCTAGCCATCTGAGCTTGGTCCCAGAGGCTAGAGGGCCTTGAGCTGCTGCCAGTGCCACAGAGTCCACATGTCTATTTTTAGTGCGCTAGCTTGAGCAGAGTTAGCATGAGTCTGTCTACCCATGCTAAGAATCATACCTCACAGCTGCAGTGAAATCCCATTAACTCAGCTTGACTGGTGACTATTACAATCCATGTACCATGGAAGAGCTCATCATACCCTTAGGTCAACAAGTTTCTCTGGCTATGTCTACACTAGAAAAGTTAAGTCGACTTAATAAGGTCGACTTAACTTTTCTAGTGTAGACATAGCCCCTTGTCGAGCTTATTAAGTTGACTTAATAAGGTCGACTTAGGCGCTAATCCCCCTCCACACTGGCTTTAAGTCGACTTAAGGAGTCGATTTAAGGCTTAAGTCTACCTGAAACGAGGTGTTATTAAGTTGACTTAAGATTTCCTTAAATTGACTTAATAAAAGCCCATTGTGGACGTGGCTTTGTTTAGGTCGACTTAAGCCTTCTTAAGTTGACCAAGGTTGCCACTGTAGACGCACCCTCTATGAGTTAGTGGGACCGTGGAAGCCAATGGTGCTAAGTATTTGGCAGATCATAGTTCTCCTTTTGGTTTCATCAAATTCTTTTAACGTTCTAATAACTGATTTAATTATCATCTTTAAATTCTAGTAACCTAAGATGTCAGGTCATAAACATAAAATAACTAAAAGAGTAACAAGTAGCATTCTTCTAGATGCATTTTCTATTCATGTCCAGAGATATATTTCAGGGAAATACTTAGGACATTTCATCTGTTTAAACTGATGCCATTTAAGTCAATTATCTATTGGTTTACCCATTTCTCAGTTGCTGTGCTCTATGTTTTCTTCTAAAGATCAAACACAGTTTCTGAATCCAGGCCTTAGAGTGGGATTGGTGGTGATAACAGGGAGCAGAGAGTTTACTCAATGTATCTTTTGTAATTCTCTAATTTAACCATAACAAGATCCAGATAGAATATTTCTGCTCCTACAGCTGAGTAAAGCAATTATGAGACAGAAACACAGCATATTTTCCTTTCTTTTTCAGATTCCATTATTAATTTTTATAATTTAAAATTTACACTTTAATGTGTAGCTCCTATATGAATACATCCTAATTTTAAAACAGTTGCTTAAAATCCAGTACACCCACAAACCAGATTATCCGAAACATAAAATGCAATAATGAGTAAATGGAAAATCCATCACACTCCAGATGGCATGATTTTCCCTTGTTTGTGCTTGTTACATTGATTATATTTTTTCTTAAAATAACTGCATTTTGGCTTTTTGTTTCCTCTTATAATTCAGGCTTCTAGCTATCTTGGTTATATTACATCTCTAGGGCAGAGATGTAAGGAAGAGAACAATTCTGACTGGAAGCAAAATTTTGTATTTGAACATTGGCCTTTCTAAATACCAAGCATGTTTGGTAATCTTGTCCCTCTTGCTAAGGTAATGGAAGGTCAGCATCAGCTCTGAGATAGTGGTGTTGAGCACTACAGTCATGTGGGAAGATGCAAGGCATGCCTTAGATGTACCCCCATCATGATTCCCTCCCGTCCCAAGAGCTCCCATGTGGCTGGACAGAGTAATGCCAGAATTAATGTCTTCTTTTTTCCTCTTAGGATCCTTGAAGACTTCAGCACAAGTTACTTTACATCCATTATTACCCTGTAGCTGGGGCTGGTACATTATCCCACATACTGCAAATAGTCCTGGAAGCCCCAAATACAGTCTGTTTACACACATAGTTCAAAAAAAGTCCTAAACACTGGCTATCAATATACCTCATATCACCAGCTCCAGTAATTTCTGCTACTCATTTCTCCATCCATCCTTACCTGTTCTTTTATCAGAACAGCTAGTCCAACCTTCCACCTGGGATCTTTCCCAGGCTTATTTCTGGATTCCAAAGCTCTGCCTGGAAAAAGTCATCATGCTTGTCTCTCCTCTCATTTCCTAAACCTCAACAGCACTCTGGCTCTTCCAACTCTGATGGTCTTCAGCTTTCTGCATGCAGGGCCTTCTAAACACCTTCTTCCCAACCACAGCTGTCTTCCTCTAATTTATTAGCCCCAGCCACTACCCAACGCTTTTCATCACAACAACCTAGGACACCCTTGTGCTTGCACAGGACTACTGGACCTACCTAATTTGAAAGGGCTGGACAGCCAGCCAGTGACATCCTGTTGCCATAATGGAAGAGAGAGGGAGTGTGTAGGTGGGTGGCTGGTTGGCCGGAGTGAGTTGCACATGCATAGCATCTTGGTTTAGAAAAATGGTATCATGAATGACAGGGTTCTTTCAAATAGTCATCCTCTAATGCATAATTGGTGTCCAGGTAGTTGAAATTGTTCATTGCAGTTTGCAACCATTATACTGGACTTATCTAGGTTAAATACTGTGTTCCTTTGTGCTGCCCTTTTGTTAGATTCTTGTGAAGTTCCTTTCACCCTTCCTTATGTGAGCTATCTTATGCTATTTGGTGTCATCAGGAAATGTTAGTTCTGTTATTCACCCCAAATTCCAGAGCATATGGTGTCAAATGGTATATATGAGTCATTGGAAACATTATTCCTTGTTTATATGCTTATTTTCACTTCCTCGGTCCATGAAGACATGTTTCCCCTTTACTACTCTTGTATTATTGGCAATAATTCCTGTGGGTGTTTGGTCTCTCTCTCACAATAGGAGATAGTTATTTCCTGGACACTGGGGATTATTTAATTTGCTCCTGCATTCCCTGATAATGAGATTCAATTTCCTGATTCTTGCTAAGACTGGGGAGCAGTTAAGTATATGTGTTGAAAATCTATGAAATAAGTAAGTAGAGAAGATGTAAGGGAAGATCACTAAATGGAAAAAAGCATTTTAAAATTGTGATATGTTAATGTCAAGGAAACTACTAAGATGAAAAAAAATGTACAAAAAGTATAAAGCCTGCTCTGAACTATATATGAATGGCAGCACTTCTAAAGTAAAGGTATAAAATGAATATACAGGGTCTCAATTTCAAATACACTGTACCTTGCCCTCCCCCGGTTTATTCTGAGACTAAGCGAATAATTGGTTATTCAGTTTGGTAGCTGCTGAACAGGGGGAAAAAGGTTAATTTTGACACTACTTTTTTGCCAAAACAAAACCCAGAAAAAAATAATTTCAGATTGAGAAATACCCAAATAGAATGAAAAACCCAAGACAAAGTTTGTTTAGTGTTTTATTTTTCCACCCCCTTTAAAAAAAAATAGCTAAATTTCAAAACAAAAGGTCATTTGAAAATGGAAAGTGAAACCTTTCATTTTGAAATGCTCAGCCAAAATGGTTCATCAAATTCAGTCTGAATTCACAAATAGTTTTGATACTTTGAAAAATACATTTTTCAGCAAATGTACTGTTTTCTGAATAAATGTCACCCAGCTGTATTTTCTAACACCAGAGCGTTGCAAAGGGGCAGTGTTGTAAATCAGTATCGGGATCACATTTCAGTGGATTGTTTATATCACTAAAGCTGTACAACAACTCGCATTCATACTCAACATGTAGTTGTCATGGGTAGGAAGATTAATATAAATGCACAGGGTTTCCTGATGCTTTGTGGGTTAATGACTTAAAAAATCTAAAAACAGTTTCACTGTCATATTGCAAAATGTAACTGGGGAAAAATAATTCAAATGTAGCCAGAAATTAGGAATGGGTATTAAATGATTTGTTAGCCATGAAAGTGGCTAAATTTGTAATGAAAAGTCTGATCAGCTGTCTTTTACAATAATGGTGGAAATGAGAGCGTCATTGCAGTTTGAGGGCCATTACTGTAGAATACTGTATATATTAATTACGGGTTTCAACTCTATTTTCCTTCTGCCTCTGTTCTTTCAGTAGGTGACAAGGACCCCAGAAGTAGGGTCATTGACAGATGCATGTGGTGGATGAGGGGAAAGATGCTGCTTCTTCACATGAACTGAGCACATTTGAGCAATAGGAGCACTAGGGAGCTGAGTTGTTGCTGTTTTTCTAGCAACAGTTAAGTACCAGGTTGCTCTTCTAGTTCAGGAGAAAAGAGGTGCTAAGGATGAAAATAACTTAAAGTAAGATTAAAATAAATAAAGAGAGAAATGATAAATGACAAGAGAGAACAACTCAGTTTCAGACACTTGTTGAACCTGTTCTCTAGTACCAACATCCCCATTTGTCTCTCCTTATGATGTGCATCCCCTTTCATCCTCACTTTGCATGTGCTTCTCAATCTTTTTTCTTCCCATTGCAAGCACTAGACATGATGTGGGTCTCACATATTCTAACCAAATAAGACACTGGTGTCTTGTATCATCTCTTTTTGTGGTCCTGTATCATATCCTGAGCAGTGGCGTAGCAAGGGTGTCCAGCGCCCAGGAGCTAAGCCCACATTTAGGCTGCTCTAGGCACCCCATGCCACCCCACACCTTGCAGCTCCTGCCCCTGCAAAGGGCAGGAGAGAGTCTCAGCCCCACCCCCAGGTGCCCCGGGGGGTGAGGGGGGACTTGTAGAGGCCAGGCACCTGGGCCCCTCTAAGGGACTGCAGGGGGGCATTAGGCCAGCCATGCATCAGGGCCATATCAGAGGGGCCCTGACTGCTCACTTTCAGGGCACCACCTGGTGTCCCTGCCCTCCATCTGGGCCAGAATGGTGGTGGGGTGGCTGTGGCCCCCAGCGCTGCAGGCAGGAGGCATTCAATGCAACAGGGGGAATGGGGTCAGAGGCCGCCCTCCTCTCCCTCTTGCAGTTCCCTGCAGCATTGCAGCCCGTCGCACCCCGTCCCCAGCTGGCTGATCCAGGGGATGGACAGCCTGCCCCCAGGCTCTTTAGAGGAGTGACCACATGCCAGCCCGCCCCACCTCCAGGTATGCTGTGTGGAGCAGCAGAGGGAAGGGAGGGTGGCCTTTGTCCCTAGCCCTCCCTCCCCGCAGCTTTGAACAGGCCCCCTATAGTGACAGAGGGTGCGGCCGCTCCACTGCTTTTCTGACCTGCACGAGGGGGAGGCAGGAACGGCTGGGTGGTGCCCCAAAGAGGGCAGCCCATGTTGGGGCACCACTAATCAAGTCCCAGTGCAGGTTTGGCCTGGCGCCCCCCTGCAGCCCCGCACCAGGGGCCTCGCCCCCTATTGCCCGCCCCCCATGTTACTGACCCTGAGTAATTCCTAATGAGATTAGACTTGTAGCTGTACAGCCAGGGAACTAACAACAGTGTTGGAATGATGACTGAAAATTGGTTGTTTATTAAGAGCATTCGTTTTTGAAAGTGTGTTGTCGTTCTGGGGTACAACAGCAATGTCTCTGCATTGGCAGAAGGCACTTTCTCTTAGGAAATTACATTTGTCATGTTCTTAAAGGTTAGCTGGGAAATTGATAGCAAAAAGTCTTCCTCCAGGCAAAAGTGGGGGCTGGGAGAATCCTGACGATGGCACAAGTGTGAAGAGGCAGAAAGACTCTGAGGGCCTGATTTTCCGAGATGCTGAGTACCTGCAGTGCCTGCTCTCACTGGGATTTTAGGGGCTCAGCACCCTTCAGAATCAAGCCATCAGCACTTCATGGCAAACCTAGCAGTTTGAAGGGAGGCAGTGGCTCTACAGCATCCTGTTCCAGACTGAAAGTCCGAGAACATTTTGCTACCGTCTACTGAAGGAAGCAGTGGCCCTGCTGAGGAAATCTGCTCCCAATAGAATTTGAACTGAGACACCTCTGATCCAAAATTAGCAAATCATCCAAGTTAGTTAAAAAAGATTGCATTACATATTGGTAGTGGCAGTCTGTGACCGCTCGCCGGTTTCCAACCATTCAAATTACACATCCCTACGTGAGAGTTTGTAAAAATCTTCAGGGACGTGGCGATAGGGATACAAAGTGGAGAATGTGGCCTGCTTTGAAAGTCTGCATTGGATATCCAGGTTGCACCTACACTGGCACCTTAGGTTGATTTCAGTTTCATTCACGTCTTACAATTCAGCTTGTAATAAAGTTACACTAGTGAGAAAAGTAAACAAAGGTGTTTAAGGAGTTAGACTGATAAAAATCCACATGATGAGAATTGTAAACTTTTGTCTGAGGAGTTTGTAAAGTTGTGTAATTATAGCCTTTCTTTAAAACAAAGTACAATGAAGGAAGATGTGCCTCTGGGGTACTGTATAACCTGACATGAGTAACATAAAATAACTTCAACATATAAAACCTTAACCAAATGAGAACATAGAAAACATGTAAAAAATGGTGAGAAGCATTGATGTGTCTTATAAAAAGGACACTAGGAAACCCAGTAATTGAATTTGTTTTATTAGTCAGTGCGATGGAGGTATCTTGGCATAATTTCAGCTGTTTGAACTATTTCTGGTTACAGAACTTCAAAGCAAGTGATAACTAGATATTCCCCTCAACTGCTCAGAAAGAAGGAGTTCCTACTGTCAATTGCCAGTTTGCATTTTTAGTCACATTGTCCTATAGTGCTATATCAATCCAAACAATTCCACCTTTATTAGCCCCTGGAAATGTGCTAAATGTTCTACCTTGATATTGATATTGGACTCACTCCTGCAAACGTTGCTTCACCACCTGAGCAGTAATTACTCACTTGACTTCAATAAATCTACTTAGGTGAATAAGGCTCTACTAGATTGGGGCCTTACACAGTTGATAGGACAAAGTTCTGTACTTAATGGCACTGAAATATTATTAAGGAGTACATTGTGATTTGGACTTGTGCAGGGACATGGTGGGAGTACGAACTAGTCACTCATTCGTATTTACCTCCTCCTGACTACCAGGGACCAGATCATGGCTCAGCCTAGGTTGGCATAGCTATGTCTCTCAGGGGTGTGGATTTTTCATGCTCCTGGGAGATGTACATTTTCATTAAAGATCAGCCATTATTTCCACTCCCCTCCGCTGCCCTGGGAGCAAAGAAGGAAACAATTCTGTTCCTGAGGTAATGCAGCTATACACAATAGCTATGCTTTTGCCTAGGACTACTTGATGAACATGATGAATCCCCAGGGAAGTTATTGCTTTGTCTGCCTGAAGCATGACCATAACCAGGAGGGATTGTTCCTAAATATTAGGCTTTAGATTCTTTGACTGACTTCTCTAGACTACAAGGAGGCCAGTGAAGAGGGCTTCAAGTGTATTATTATTTTAACAGGATTGAAAAGCCCTGTTAAGACGGAGGCTAATTCAGTTGTGCTAACATGATTGAACAAGCACATCCTTTTCACCCATTTAAGACAGGGCCATCGACAGAGAAAGTTGTTTACAGCATGTAATTTTAAATTGACCTTTCATTTCGTTCAGCCTTTAGCATAATCCATTCCAATATACGCAAGTAAGGTTTTGATTGTGTTCCCAGTTCAATGTGATCAGCTTCACATCTGTGTCCTTTGTGAGAAAGGATCCACGGTAATTAGAGCATTTAATGTCTACGTTGTCTTTTGAGATAACAAAACCAACTTTGGCCTAACCACCATGAAGTTGGGTTTTTCCAGATGCACAGAAATGAGCTGTCTGTACGGAATCTGAGCCACTCAGTATGACTTCCAGAACATTGTGTTTTCAGTTTAGACAAGACTGAAAAAAGTTGAGATCAGCACTACAGGAGTCCTAATTAGTGCCATCAACATATGTACACTGAAGTCATTAGAAGTGTATCGTTAGCTTTAACTAAGCAAGAAGTAACATCAAGTGCCATATGACTCCACATAATAAAGTTCAGAGGAGGAAGAGTTAATCCAGCTGATTATTAGAACATGCCATTTCAATACGACTTCTGTATGCAAAATTGAAAATGGAATTCATGTAAACCTGTGGCTACTGATCTAAACAGTTGGTTTGGAATGTAATGCTATACTCAAGTAATACTATTATCAGCACCCTGTTAGTATTTTGTACTAAGATGGTTTTGCATGGCAGGTATGCCCCATTGAGGGACTGTCCTTGGATTTAGGGCAACCTGGCCTAGTGGCCAGAGTCAAGGGAGCCACCCCTTGGGACAGGACTGCCTGGCCTAGCAGTCAAATGCGGGGTGGGCTGCCATCCAGTGGTGGGTTAGTGGCTGTCATGGGAGGGACCCAAGTCCTCCCCACTCCACCAATTTCTAGCCCAAGGCCCTAACAGCAGCAAGTGTATCTACCACTGCATCAGTAGGGATCTGTGCAAAACACATTGACCCTGTTCCCGGTACCATCATGGGATCAGTGTCTAGTTTCCCTGTGCTGTTTTCCTGAGCTGTAATTCACAGGCCCTCTGGATCTCTGGGGTCGCTGGCAGGCAAAGCTCCCAAACAGGTCCTTCCCCATGTGCGCTTCCACAGACTGCCTGCCATTCACCTGGGTCACATGCACCTGGCATCCATGGTCTAGGGCTCCAGTAGACCCAGATGGGACCCTGCAACACACTTCCATTTTCCTCTCTCCTCAGTAGTCAGTCTAGGCGGAGCTGGGCTGCACCCTTTTATACTGTGATTCCAGTTGGAGTATGACCATCAGGGATGAGGGGGCATGGCTTCCTCAGCCCATAGTATGGGGTTAATCTCTTCCTATCTGGTGTGGAGCAGGTATACCCTGTCACAGAAGGTAATGTTGACCTGCTGCAGAAATAAAAAAAAATAAGATAATAAACGTCATTGATCTGCATACGTTTATGTACCTTCCACTTGGGTGATCAGCAGCACCTTTGTTTGGTATGAAGCACAAGTCAGCTAGCCACACATTTTAAGTTTGATGGGCCTGATTCAACACTGCCTTAACACCAACGTAACTCCCAGGCCCATCCCTGGGTCGGGGAGCAAGTGAAGCAACTGCCCCAGGCCCCATGATTCAGTGGCCCCGCACCACCCCCTGCTATCTCCAGGGCCCATTCGGCGCCGGGGAGGGGTCATGAGACAGAGCAGCCCTCCCTGTGCTGCTTCATGCATCATTCCGTGCCCACTCTGCCTCTGGCTGACTGGTCCACCCCAGAGATGCCTGAAGCCTTGGGCCTCACCCCTCCAGGGATGGCCCTGTTAAGTAGTGTACTTTTATCTCCTCCTGTTTCCAAACCTTAGAGCCCAGAAGCAGGCTCCATAAGACAGTTGGTGCACAGCAGGCAATGGCTTTACACCCCAGCTTGCCACAGACTAAGGATCTATTGAATCAAGTCCAAGATGCTTAGTAGAACTGAAATTGGAACTTGTTCTATATATTTTTTAAAAAGCTCAGTCTTCATGATGATCCCATTCAAAGTTTTGATGCTCCTGTAGTAATCAGCATTGTACATCTCAAATGTTTTCCAACATTTTCTCAAAGAAATGCTGCTTGGCTTACTGACCCTTACTGATTTTAGCAGTTAATGCTAAGAGCCATTTATCTGCTAACTGCTGGTTTGTGTGCAAAATGTTAAGGAAATGTAAATTACCTGATGCCTACGGTGCTGAAATTCTGAGTGAGTCAGAACACAAGATACATGCATTATCTTCCATGCTTTTAGGCAAAAAACCTTCTGTGGGTCTGTCTACGCAGCAAAGAAGAACCTGCTTGCCAGCCCACTTGGCTTTGTGGGGCTTTGGCTGCAGGCCTGTTTCATCGCTCCAGGGCCCTCCCACCGCATGATATCCTAGAGCCTGAGATCCAGCTCCAACCTAATAATGAAACAGCCCTGACACCCGAGCCCCCAAAGCCTGAGCTGACTGGCATGGGCCAGCTATGGGTACCTAGTTGTTGAGTAGACACCCCCTAGAAGGATGAAATCATGGCCTTGTTGGAGTCAATGTCAAAACTCCCATTGACTTTAGCAGAGCCGGGATTTCACCTCCCAAGTTTACAAATGTGTTTTAAATTGTGTTTGGTCAATGAAGTTGGACCACTTAGATTTTGCAACTAATTTATGAAGCATTTCTGTGGATGTGTTTGCTATTCATCAATGTATTCCAGATGAATGGTTTCCATGCAATGTATTGTTCATACATTGTTGACTTTGTCTGGTTGACAACAGAGTCCTGTGGAACTTTTAAAGACTAACAGAGTTCCTATGCAGCGTGTGATTGTTCACAGAGTCTCTCTACTTCTTGATTATTTGGCTGAAATATTATAAAAAGAGAACAAACAGTGATCAATACCTAATAAATAGTGCACTTCCAATGGACTCTTGTGATTTGCAAGTTTTTCATGAATATTGGCAGTTTTCAAAAAAATGCAAGTCCTGTGTGACTTTAGAGCCATTTATCTTCATGGGGACTGCTTGCACAACTATGAGTTTGGAATATTGGACTCCAGTACTGAAATGTAGACAGTAATAATTGAATGTAATCGCCAATTCTAAAATTTTTGGATCAAGTCTATATTTATACTTGTTATATTACTTTTATCATTGCTTGCATTTTATTGTTGTTTTTCTTTGGTAAAAACTTGTCACAATTTCAGGGACGATTGCATCTGTTTTTCCCTCCATGGTCCATGTTAAAAGTGCCTGGTCAAATCTTGGGACTCTAGCCATGATTTGTCTCTGAGCAGGGAAGATTGTTTCACTCTCTTCCACAGGGCCAGTTGTAGATCAAATGGTGCCCCAGAAAAAACGTGTCTTTGGCACCCCCAACCTCCATTTGTTAAGCTTTAGAATTTTTATTGCATTTGTAGCCCATTTCATGACTTTGATGCACAATTTACATGCATGATTTATCTCTGTCATGTAAGTTGATAGATTTGCATGCTAGGATCTGCAAATCTAGAAGGCTTGATGAAAACGGAGCTCTCAGAAAGTGTCTATGAGATTCTATAGAAGTTCAGAACATTCTAGGAAATTAGTGAAACAGTGAATCCACATATGGAATACCTGAAGCATTTTACTTCAAACATTCTATTTTCCCTTTTTGTCATTAACAAAAACAACATGCTGCGCCCAATATCCCCCCAAGCCCAGCATCAGAATCACCTATCCCTAAATCTGGTCCTGCCCTTTCATTCCCCAGCAAGCCAATCAGCCTAAAAGCTTGCACCTGTGTTGCTTTCTCTCCAAGGGCTATGGCCACTGTGTGCTAGCACAGGTTAGTCAAGAAAGAGCTATGTGATGAGTATATTTATTCACAGGATAAAAGCCTCAGAAAGAAAACATATAAAAAACAATACAAGTTCCTGTATGCGTACTAAACATACCAGAAATCTCCCATCTTCCAAATAGGGAGTCTGGTAGACCAATGTCCCTTCCAACCCTTCAGCGACTATTGGAATCCCCTTAGAGCTAAAGGTTCTGTCTTTTCGCTGAACCAAAAGGAAGATCCTTGAGTCCATTTAAGCTCATATAAAGACTTTATATGTTCCAAATGTTCTGTCTCGGTCACTAGAAAACCCACTTTGAACCAGTATAAGCAAACCACATCTCTGGAGTTGTCTACAGTCTTAGCAACTTGCCTTAATCATCCTATACTGTTTTAGCTTCCTGGAGCTGTGGTCCTCCTCTCCATGGAGCAGAACAAAATCATACATAAACTCTTCCCACATTTAATAGAGTGCTCCCCAAAGTTACTGCATGGATTTACTGTCTCACAGCTATTTTTACCTACTCTGCAGGATCTTTCTAAGAATTAGTAAAATTGGTTATTTTATTTTTTCTAAGTTTAGAATTTTTTTTTTTTTAAAGCTACAGTAGTACTGAAAACTCCCCATTGAGCTAAGTTTTGTACATACAGCATAGAGTGAGAGACATTCTCTTCCCTGAAGTACTTACATTCTGAAGAGACAAGAGAGAGGGGTGAAGTGATTGGCCCTAGGTCAGACACCAGGTCAGTAAGGATATGTCTGCACTGCCATTAAACAACTGTGGCTGGCCTATGTCAACTGGTGTAGGCTGTGAGGCTATAAAACTGCAGCATCCAAGCTCCTCACTGGGGGAGAGACCTGGAGCCTAGGCTCCAGCACATGCCTGGGCCTTTACAATGCAGTTTTATAGTCCTGCAGCCTGAGTGCTACAAGCCCATCAGCTGACAGGAACCAGCTGTGAGTGTTTAACTGCAGTGTAGACATACAGTGAGAGAATGAGGAATAGAACCCAGGTCTCCTGATTGCCATACATTGGACCACACTGCCGTCCCTAATGGGTGCATCATTCAACACACCTGTCAAGTTAGTTTTTTCTCCACTAATTAGTGTCATGCTTTTTGAGCCTGATCTTGACCTTTCCATTGTTTTCAGTGAAAGTTGGCTAGTGTTCTTTGTTATGTGCTGAAAGTAGGTTTCTTTCATTCATGGTGTTCTCCTCTCAATTGTATTCCATTTCCAAAAGGTGAGATATGCCAATACGATCTCCGTATAATGGAACACTTAAAAATGCTACCTACAACTATACAAAACATTAAAATAACAAAAGAATAGACCTGTCCTGCTCAGCTAAAAATCAATGGAAAAATTTACATAACCTTCAATAAGAACCGTTGCAGGCCCATTATTACTAATGGCTTGCTGAAGGATCACCTTTTAAATGTAAGGCTACATTTGATTTATAGAAGTACAAAAAAAGCAGTAAAATGAGACCAGCAAAGCTTCATTTTATTAACTAGCATAACAAAAAGATTTTATGTTGCAAACTTATAATTGAAGAAAAAGGCTTCTTGACTACATCTTTGCTTGCTAGATTTTAGCTCAGAGTGAATTTTTGTGGCTGAGTTAGAAACATCGGAAAAGCCAGGGTCATAATGTAGGTGCTGTGAGATTATTAATTATAGCTTTGCTAATGGGCCCCATTCTAATACAAGGGAGCAGGTCTATTAATTTTGTTGCTGGTGCAGCTTATTAAAGTGTATCAAAGCAAAGGCACATTATGAGGACATGGATTTGGCACATTGGAACTCCATGAAAAATGCAGGAGGTTTTATTTTAGTCCCTCATCTTGTGAAGCAGAGTATAAAAATAACATCCATGGGGGGAAAAAGCAACTCAAACCTACTGATAATTCATACATGCGCTAAGGATGACCTATTTTTGTAGGAGCAAAGACATTTTCCATTTCCAACTCAGTCAGTGAAAGTATGCTTTTGAACAATGAATAATTTAGGAACTTGAATGTGATTAACATATCCAAGGAGACCTAGTCTATGGCTACATCGCTGTAGTGCTGCTAGCGCGGACATGCTAAGCTCATCCGTCAACTTAATTACTCCAGCCTCAGGGAGCAGCATTAGTTACGTTGGTGGGAGAAGATCTCCTGTCCACATAGCACTGTCCACACTGGCGCTTAGACCTATATAACTTATGTCGCTCGGGGGGGTTAGGAACATAATGCGTATGCAGCCCTGATGTGTAAGATTCTATGGACCTTCTGAAGGAAGTACACCCCAGTGCAGAAGGCTAGCACAAAATTTGTGTGTCACTGCAGTTCTAGCTTAGATCCTCAAAGTAGGTCTTATATTGGCCCTCAGGACAGATTAAATTCACCCACTGATAGACGCACCCTTGCCCTCTTGAATTCAGTGGGAGTTGAGGATCGTCAGCTGTTCATTACTTTGATTGCATTTCACATTTATATTGACTTAAAGTCATAGTGATGGACTTATCTAACTCCCTCAAGAACAGAATGAATTTTGCACTTTATGTTGTCTCCTGAATTCATTTTTTGGGTAAAGCAGGAAATATGTGAAGTACAGAGCTAAGTAATGAAGATAAACAGAATAAGTAATACAATTTAATTCTTGTAAAAAACTACTTTGTTATGCAGAACATTGCCAGTTCAAACTCCATTATAAGGGATTACTATAGCATAACAATGAAAAATATAGTTCCAATTATACTAAAAAGTACTGAAAATTAATTAATGCTTTGGAAATTGTACTGCAAGAAAACAAAATATAACTCAGCACTGCACTGGAGACATTCATTTCATTATTTATAAGGAAAGGCCAGTAGTGGTACTGGTGTACTGGGCTTCAGGCAGTCTTTCCTCATAATTTCCGACTTACTTCTGCAATGAAAATAGTTTTCTAAAGGTATTTTTGGTCATTTTCCAGATTTATGTACTATTTGCTTCAGAAACACATTTAACAGCTGCTGGGTCCATGATTCAGAAAACTAAGAGCATGGTTTGCCCGTATTTCACACAGAATATGTGGAGCTGCAGGGATCTAGTGAGGCTTAAGTCATTAATATATGTAATGGACTTTGCAATCCTCAGTTGGAGGGTGTAGTGCAAATGCCAATTATGTGAAAACAACAAAAAACCCAAACCAACACCCCACTAACTCCAAATTACTAAGACAAATAGCTTTGTCTAGCAGAACCAGTGGAAAAGGTGACTAACCCAATATTAAAATACAGCAAGAATGTTTGCATAGGAGTGCATGCAGTGACTAATGTTTTACAAAACATAGCTTCTTACAAAAAAATAATAATAATTCCAAACTGAAAAGTATTGTAGCATGGACCAACACTCCACTTTGTGTTAGGCACTGTACAGAACAAAAAAGCACTCCTGACTCCCAAACAGCTTACAAGCGCAGTAGAAGACAAAAGACAGTAGATGAGGGAAGAACAAGAAAATAGTAAGACAATATTGGTTAGCATGATAGGCTGTGGGCTGAGCAAGGTTTTTCCAGCTTTTCGGCAGAGGTGAGATTTAAAGAGTATTTTGAAGGTGGGCAATGAGGTAACTTTGAGGATGTTCTTGGGGAACTTCTCCCAAGCATGAGAGACAGTGTAGTTAAAAAAAACAAAGGTGCTTGTTGAAATTTAACAAATGGGCAGTGGAGGCTGGCATCATGGGGCAGTCAGAGGCAAGAGTTGCTCTGTGTAACTTGTGTATCTCCTATCAACAGCTGATGAACTCCGCCGGCAGTGTAGCCTGGCCAAGGCCATTGTGGACAACCTAAATGAATTCTTTACATTGGTCTTCACTGCTGAGGCTGTAAGGGAGATTCACGCACACCTGAGCCAATCTTTTTAGATGACAAATCTGAGGAACTGTCCCAGATTGAGATGTCAGGTTTTCATAGAATCATGAGGTTGGAAGGGACCTCATGAGGTCATCTAGTCCAGCTCCCTGCTAAAAGCAGGACCACTCCCACTAAATCATCCCAGCCAGGTTTTGTCTAACCAGGCCTTAAATGTTTCCAAAGATGGAGATTCCACCACCTCCCTAGGTAACCCATTCCAATGCTTCACCACTCTCCTAGTGAGAAAATTTTTCCTAATATACAACCTCGACCTCCCCAGCTGCAGCTTGAAACCATTGCTCCTTGTTCTGTCCTCTGTTACTACGGAGAACAGCCTCGCTCTCTCCTCTTTGGAGCACCCTTTCAAGTAGTTGAAGGTTGCTATCAAATCCCCCCTCAGTCTTCTCTTCTGCAGATTAAATAAGCCTAGTTCCTTCAGTCTCTCCTCGTAAATCATATGCCCCAGCCCCCTAATCATTTTTGTTGCGATCCGCTGGACTCTCTCTTATTCGTCAACATCCTTTCTGTAGCCCAAAACTGGACACAGTATTCCAGATGCGGCCTCACCAGTGCCAAATAGAGGGGGATAATCACATCCCTCGATCTGCTGGCAACGCTTCTACTGATGCAGCCTAATATGCCATTGGCCTTTTTGGCAACAAGAGCACACTGTTTTGAAACAAATGGATAAATTAAACACTGATAAGTCACTAGGACCACATGGTATTCATCTAGAAGTTCTAAGAACTCAGATATGAAATTACAGAACTTGTAACTATAATTTAAATCAGCTTCTATACCAGTTGGCTGGAGGATAGCTAAGGTGACACCAATTTTTTAAAAAGGCTCCAGAAGCGATCCTGGCAATTACAGGCAGGAATCTAACTTTAGTATCAGGCAAATTAGTTGAAACTGTAGTAAAGAACAAAATTATCATATGCATAGATGAACACAATATTTTGGGGAAGAGTCAACATGGCTTTTCTAAAGGGAGATCATGCTTTACCAATCTGTTAGCAGTTCAACAAACACATAGAGAAGGGTGATCCAGTGGATACAGCATATTTGGACTTTCAGAAAGTCTTTGGCATGGTCCTTCATCAAAGGTTCTTAAGCAAAGGAAGCAGTCAAGGGATAAGAGGAAAGGTCTTCTCATGGATCAGTAACTAGTTAAAAGATACAAAACAGAATAGGAATAAATGGTCAGTTTTCAGCATATAGATAGATAGTGGTGTCCCTGCAGAAACTGTATGGGAGCGGTACTGTTCAATGTATTAATAAATGATCTGGAAAAAGGGATAAACAGTTAGATGGCAAACTTTGCAGATGATATGAAATTACTCAAGAAAATTAAATACAAAGCAGACTTTGAGGAGTCACAAAAAGATCCCATAAAACTGGGGTATTGAGCAAAAAAATGGCAGACGAAATGCAGTGTTGATAAAAGCAAAGTAATACACATTGAAAACAGAATCCCAAGTATACATACAAAATGAGGAGTCTAAATTAGCTGTAACCACTCAGAAAAGAGATCCTTTTATTGTGGATATTTCTCTGTAAACATATGCTCAATGTGCAGTGGCAGTCAAAAAAGCTAACAATGCTATGGACGGTTAAGAAAGGGATAGCTAATAAGAGAGAAAATATCATTTTATAAATCCATAGTACACCTGTCTTTGACTACTGCATGCAGTCTGGTCTTCCCATTTCAAAAAAGATATATTAGAATGGGGAAAAGTACAGAAAAGGGCAACAAAATCATTAAGGGTGTGGAACAGCTTCCTTATGAGGAGAGATTAAAAAGACTGGAACTTTTCAGCTTGAAAAAGACAACTTTGATAGAGCTCTATAAAATCATGAATGGTGTAGAGAATGTGAATAATGAAATGTTATTTACCCCTTTACATATCACATAAACTAAGGGTTTCCCAACTAAATTAATAGGTAGCATGTTTAAAATAAACAAAAGGAAGTACTTCATCACACAACGCACAGGCATCTTGTGCAATTTGTTGCCAGGAGATGTTGTGAAGACTATAACAGAACTATAACAGAGTTGGAAAAGAATTAGTTAAGTTCATGGAGGATTAGCCAAGATGGTCAGGGATGCAACCCCATGCTCTGGGTGTCCTTAGCCTCTGATTGCCAGAAGTAGGAGTGGACAACATGAAATGGATCATTCAATGATTGCACCTTCTGTTTATTCACTCTGAGGCACCTGGCCTTGGCCACTGTCAGAAGACAGTATACAGGGTTAGGTGGACCATTGGTCTAAGAATGCTCTTCTGTATAGACATACCCTTAATGTAATACATTCCCAGAAAATTATTAAAAAATCTTCGGTTACAGAAAATAAAATTGGAATTAAATATAAAAGAGAACTTTCCATAAAAGCTTTGATGGTGTTTTAATTGCTTTTCTTTTAAACATCATTACTGCATTCCAAGATATTCCTGTTTCACATTAATCAATGTACATTTTAGATCGCATACAGATATGGGCCCCAGTATTGCAAACAGTTATGCATGTGAGTAATTTATCTAAATGGCTATGTCTACACTAGAAAAAGTTAAGTCGACTTTGTTAAGTCGACTTAATAAAGTCGATTTAAGGGTTACTCCACGTCCACACCGTCCTTAAGTCAACTTAAGGCTTAAGTCGACCTAATGGGTGGTTCTTATTAAGTTGATATAAGGAATTTCTTAAGTCAACTTAATGAAAGTCTGGTGTAGACAGGGAGTAATTTAGGTTGACTTAAGCCTCCTTAAGTCAACCTAAATTGCTAGTGTAGACATAGCCAATGAGCTGTTCTGATGAGGTCAGGGGATAAAATCCTGGCCCCACTGAAATTAACAGGGGCAGAATTTTATCCATGACCTCTGGATTTTGCCCATTGACTCCAATAGGAGTTGAACATTATTTGGATTTGGCCCACTAAAACTAAAAAGCTGGCAATGTTCAGGATCTGTCAAGATTTAACCCATTATATTTAAGGAATACTGCCTTCAAGGTTCTGGATTTAAGAATAAGCTGGGATGGCAGATGTGTTTATGTAATAAACAGAATTAGGATATGTAGGGCAGATTGAGATAGCAAGAACTGGAAAGTGTGAGGCCACTGAGCAGTGAATACCTAGTATTGGATAGTTGAAACTGAACGACAGCAACAAGTGGCAGGAAAAATTACCATTTTGTGTGGGTGACCACTGCATCCTTCTTGACAAGTTGTAAGGATAAACAGTTATCTGGGAACTTATGAAAACATGCAGTATTGCTGTCTTACTGTTTATAACCTTACAGTTTTCTAATGGGAAACGTGGATTAGACAAGCAATCTGTATACAGATTTGCCAAAGGTCAGACTTTTGTAGTATAATTTAGGGTAGGAGATAAACATTCTGAAGTAACCCATACTTATGATAATGATTGCAGCTATTGATAGAACAGTCTGTGAAACCTTAGCCCAGATATAACTTTAAGGCTATGATTCCCCCTCTTAATGTAATGGGAGATATTTAAAATAAATATGTATTATTAATTTTTCTAACAAACAAACAAATTTCCAAGAACGATTAAGTATTTACAACCCAGAGCACAAAAAGAGGTAAACAACAAAATATTCACTGAAAAGAGTCTTCTCAAAAATTAGGAATAATATTGCTTTAAAAATTATCATTAAGGGGTCAGCCTTTCTTACAGGAATACAGGAGACATGCTAAGGCTACATTCTTTTTCTCTCAATGACACTGCAGTGGGGTGGGGGTGTTAAAACAATGTAAACCCATTGATGTTAGTGTAATTATGTCAGATTTATACTGATGTGTGTGAGAGCAGAATTGTGTGTGAATTGTGTAGAAAATAAGGGGAATAAGCGACGAGTTGTGATTAATGCTACTGATCGGCTAAGAAATGCACTTACAGCAAGAGTTTGTAACCTTTCCTTAGCCCACTTGTTTACTCATTCCTGTGTAATGTTTTGTCTATTATGACTAAAGACTCTCATTTATGATAGGATTGTATAGTACCTAGCACAATAGGGTTTGCATCTGGTTGAAGACTGTAGGCACTACCATGATATAAATGTAAACTAATGGCAACAACTTGATAATTGGTGGGCTTGATTCTGTTCTCACACCGCTTTTACACCCACCTAACTCCATGTATGTCAAAGCATTTCTTTCTGATTTTAAATAAGGACCTAATGAATTTAGGTTTACAACACTTGATGAGGTAAGTAGGTAGACATTATTACCCCCTTATTGACAGATAAAGAAACTAAGTTACAGAGGTTAAGGGCCTCTTTTTAAAAACTGGCCTCCAATTTTGATACCTCTGTTCTGGGGGCCCATCTTCAGACAACTAGAGCCTGATTATCAGATTATCCATTAGCTTCAAATGGATTTGTGAATGCTACCCAGCACACCAGTACCTGAGGATTCCAGGATGAAGTTTAAGACATTTCTGTGTTGCTTTAGTGCCAGCAGACAAGCAGAAAATGGCTGCAAATGGGATCAGGTTTGATACAAGAAGTATGAGTGTGAGCCCGTATATTGATGCATGCTTTCTTAGTTCAAGTTACTAAACCATGAATCCCAAATAAAGAAAATGTAAATTAATCTATTTTTTGTTGATTGGTCTCTTGCCTCTCTAGTAAACATGACTTGGAATCTGTGTTTCAGAGAAAGAACTGGTCAAACTGACGTCCTATGTTTTTCCAAATGTACATGTCCTGCACTCTGTAACAAAATATTGGGTCAGGATTTTCATCAGTGACTAATGGCTTTGAGTGTCTCAGTGTTTGGGTACCCAACCTGAAACACATCAAGTGTTCAACATTCTTAAAATCAGTTGCTTTTAAGGTGTGCCCAGTTGGGCAGCCAAAGAAACAAGCACTTAATATCACTAGTCATTTTTGAAAATCTTCATTTTGGATTCTGCTATTCAACATTTATTTAGTGAAGGCAAATCTAATAGAGTAAATGATATCACAGGCATCGGAATAAAAAAATCTATGGGATGAAAGTGAAGGTTTGTTGGATGGCTTGTGTATCTGATTCTGGTTGGTTGGTTGAGGAAGGTTTTTTTAAGAAGTTGGTTGAGGAAAGGCTTCCTTGAACAGATGGTAGGAAGATGAAAATTTTCTCCTTGGATTGCCCATCTGCATAGCAGATTAGTTGGGAGTGCAGATAAATCACAGAGGTTCTAATCTCTTTTGTGGAGCTCAGGCATGAAATGCTAGATAGATGAATCACTTGATCATGTGGCTTGTCCACTACATCTTGTTGCTGTGATTATTTGTTACCAGTTTCATGATCTCAAGTTCCTGACCTCTAACATCACAACATACTGCTGAATAAAAACCACCACCTCAGGAAAAAAGCATTGCCAAATTGATTTAGATTCTAGGAAAACAGACTTCAGTAGTCAATTATGCTTTCTTTATTCAGGAGGCAGAATTAACTATTGATTTTTAAAGTAGCCACTGACTAACTCTGCTCTTTAGCTAAAGTGTATTCTTGTCTAGTATTGTAACTGTGTATCTAGAGGTATTTTTGAAGGTAAGCAATATCAATGGGGCTTTGATATTTTCAGAAAGATGTTGGCATGGGTGTACCTTTCTGATTTTGCTCTTCTGTTTGTAATGCAAGAAGATGAACGGAATATATGAAGGAGACTAGCAGATGGCAGATGTATTTGGGACTGGCACATTTTTATACAGTGCACTGAATAATAGTTTGAAATGTATCCTATTTTTCATATTTTCTCTTACAGGGAAAGAAGCAGTCTGATTTTCTTTTGACACTGGCATAAATCACAGTAGTTTCATTAAAGACAATAGAGTTACAGCAGGGTAAAATTGATGTGAGAGATTCTGCTGCAAGTTTCTCTCATGGAGTCTCCCAGGCCTTCAAATCCCCTTTCCCAAATCATCTCAAAAGGAATGGAATTTGGCTAATCAGGCTTCTTCTGCCATTTCCAGCCACTCTCACTTCTCCCTGCCCATTCATTATCCTTCTTTGAGCAATTTTGTTTGAGAAATGTAAATCATACTTTACGTAAGTAAGGCCCATTTAATCTTTCCTGAACCAGGAGATAGAATCATAGGGTTGGAAGGGACTTCACAAGGTCATCTAGTCCAACCCCCTGCTAAAAAGCAGGACCACTCCCCCTAAATCACCCCAGCCAGGGTTTTGTCTAACCGAGCCTTAAAAATCTCCAAAGATGGAGATTCTACCACCTCCCTAGATAGCCCATTCCAATGCTTCACCACCCTCCTAGTGAGAAAGTTTTTCCTAATATCCAACCTTGACCTCCCCAGCTGTAATTTGAAACCATTGCTCCTTGTTCTGTCCTCTGATACCCTCGAGAACAGCCTAGCTCCCTCCTCTTTGGAGCAACCCTTCAAGTAGTTGAAGGTTGCTATCAAATCTCCCCTCAGTCTTCTCTTCTGTAGACTAAATAAGCCTAGTTCCTTCAGTCTCTCCTCATAAGTCATGTGCCCCAGCCCCCTAATCATTTTTGTTGCCCTCCGCTGGACTCTTTCTAATTTGTCCACATCCTTTCTGTAGTGGGGAGCCCAAAACTGGACACAGTATTCCAGATGCAGCCTGACCAGTGTCGAATAGAGGGGAATTATCACATCCCTCAATCTGCTGGCAATACTCCTACCATCTGTGGAGCATCATTGTTCAAGATGATAGGAAAATATCTCACCAGCCTAACATACACAAATATTTTTGATATTTTGAATCCTCAAATATTTTTTTAAATGATTTTTGACCTGATCATATAAAGAGACTCCTCTCTCTCTCTCTCTCTCTCTCTCTCTCTCTCTCTCTCTCTCTCTCCATGATTTTACACAACTCTATCTAGTTCATGTTCATGAAAGAGTTATAATATAGTACAACTTCAGACCTATGGGTTGCATATTTTGAAGGCTCTGCTGAAGGAATAAACATTAAAATACAGCACAAGCATATATTTATACCACTGCTACCCACCAGTAACCACTTTGGAAGACATCTCCTTGTTCTCTTATAGTAACCCCTCTCCTCTTCATATTAAACAGTCACCTCTGAAATGCCCTCCTGGATACAGGTTTTCATAGTGGCTATGCAAGAAGCCGCTCATCCTGAATACAGAACCAGAGGCCCAGTGCTATACTGTTTTAACACCTAGATCCAAATGGGAGTCTGAACAAGCCCAGTCATGCAATTCCTTATTACATGGATTTCAGTGGAACTATACAGGGGCCACTTCGCTGCTGGGCACTTTACAGAAATACAGGGAAAGAAGGAAATCACACGTTTCCTTTGATTCGCTTGCCTGCTGTGAACAAAGGAAGGGGCATTCCCAGCTCTTGCAGGCTGCTCCATCAGTGTGCCCCATCTGGCCTGGAGTGCATGCCACTGTACGGGGGGGGATTTGTTATGGGACAATAAGGGGAGTTCTTCCCAGCTCATTACTGAAGGGTAGCAGACGGTGTAAATATAGGTTTATGCTGTATGTGTAATATATTTCATGTAATGTATCCCTTCTGAACAGGCAGGGAGTGGATGTGGCCAGATGCATTCCCTTCCATTTTGTTTTTGATTCCAGGTGCCCAAACTACCCTTGGGGCAATACGCCACTGTACTACCATTGTGGCCAAGAGCCAGATTCTAGCCCTATTTAAATATTACCCATCTGAGCATAAGTTTACAGGTCTGAGACATAACTGAACTGCTTGGTGTCCATTAACATACTTTAAAGATAGGGTTTAGCTAAAATGCAGATGAGGCAGCCATGTGCATAATAGAGAGGTTCCACTGTTGGAATTCCAGCTTGTTGGGTATTCCTCCGCTAGCCTGGAGTAGCCAGCGTGTTGGTTCTCCATTGCCTGTGCAGGTGGCAGTGGCTGGTGGATATGTGATCTCTCAGTGAAGCTCTGTGGAGCTAGAGATTTATCCAATCTACCTGTGTGCCTATATGGCCTCAATCATTGTAGAATCTGATCACCTTTATGTCAGCACTCCACAGATAGTCACACCCTCCTTAAATCATGACCTGCAGTGCAGAGGAACTGCCCTGGTTTCATTGCAAGAGGGCCCTACATACCTGAGGGGGAGGAATCAACCCTAAAGGGGGGTGAATCCTGGCCCCAGTGAAGTCAGTGGGAATGTCGCCTGGGCTCAACTATTGTTAGTTTCCTCTGGACCAGTTCCATGTTAATTAAAAGCAGTTTTTGAAAGCTAGTATATTTTTGGTTGAAATGCTTTACATGTCATAACATCTCAGATTCCAGTGTGGCATCATATTCTAAAGGATGTTGTTGACCTGTCAATTGCATAACTTAATATTGCATTTAATATCTTTTTCATATTCATTTTTAAAGGCACACCCACATACAATGTCTCACGGAAGCACAAGTGCAATAGATACTTTCAAGAGTGATATCATCTAGTGCCTTATTTTTCATTTTCAAAATACTTAAACAATGAAGCTATACTGTAGACTAATCATCCACCATGTCTTGTTTTAAGCTGTCACTGTTTTTGTTTTGCAAGCACAGAAATGTACAGAAAAACTTCTGATTTTACTTTTCTAAATGCCGAGACATTATTATTATTATTATTATTATGTTTTGTCATAATGAATACTGGCCCATCTCACTTACCAGTGTCCTATTGTGTTAGGCACACACAACAAAAGAAAACAGCCTTGCCTTAAAGTGTTTATATTCTATGTGGTATGTTTAATGAAAGCTGTAAAAAGTCACCCTTGTGCTGATACCTTATGTGATATGTCCCTCATGCTTTCTTGTTGTAGCACTAACACATCGTGGATTTGGCCATCCCCAAGTCACTAGCCATCTTCTCATGAACCTTGGAGCGTTAGAACTGGTTTATTGCAGCGGTGTGTTTCTGCCAATAATTTGGGAAGTTTTTCACTGATAGACTCATACTCTGAATAACTCTACATTTAAAATATCCTTTGGTAAAAAGCTCTCAAGTCTATTTTTCCCTACAAAGTGTTAAAACAGACCTTCTCAACTGCCATGACAAGACATGCAATACTTACATAATTCCAAAGGGGTAGCCGTGTTAGTCTATTGTAGAAAGACAAAA
>ML685755.1:24426197-24448049 GCA_007922175.1 Pelusios castaneus | reverse complement strand
AAAATCCCACTTCGTCACTTCTCCCACGAAAGCTCATGCGATTAATAAATCTGTTAGTCTTTAAAAGTGCCACAAGACTCTTTTTGACGAAGTGGGATTTTCTCCCACGAAAGCTCATGCGATTAATAAATCTGTTAGTCTTTAAAAGTGCCACAAGACTCTCTAATACTTACATAAGCAATTTGAATTGTACTTAGCTGTGAAAGATGAACTGATGCTGAAGCAACTGGTTCCTAGACCATGGGCTTATCCTTTTGATTAGCTTTGCCCCACTTAGCGAATTGATTGGTCCCAAATAATATGTGAAAAATAAAGCTGGTCCCTTTCCTCCTGAAACTTTTGACAAAACACAGTTCATTTTGGTCAAAGTTCTCCACAGAAATTTTCATTTCTCACTAAAAACTGAATGATTTGGGACAAAATCTTTTGGTTTTGACTGAAAACTTTTGGGTTTTGGCCAAAAAAAATTGATGAAGAGACAAAATTACCATGGAAAGCAAACACTTTCTGCAAAAAAATGTTGTTTAGTCAGAAATCCAAATTTCCATATTAAAAATAGCATAGATGGAAAATATTTGACCAGATCTGGCTAAAAAGACAAGAGCTAGAACTGAACTGGTGTTGTGCAGCTGGCTTTGAAGACTGATTAAAAAAACCTATAAATGCAAGCATCATACGATGACACCTTATTAACTGGTGGTGTATAAATGCTGATCAGAAACTGGAATCTAGGCCAAAAATGTTTGAAAGAAAAATGGCGGTCAGTGTATATAAAGTTATTGTACTTTGTATTCTGTGTGATTTGTAATGAATAGTTTATTGAACAGTTACTACCATTATCCCCTTGAAGGTATTTGCTGAATGCTGCTCTTTCATTGTCAGTGACTTACAATGAAATCCTGACCCCATTTAAGTCAATGGGATTTTTGTCATTGACTTCAATGCAGTCAGGATTTCAACCTTATTATGCATTTTTTATAATTTTTACTTTTCCATTCACATTATTTTCAATGAATTCTATAACAGTTGTAGCACAGCGCTAGCCACAATCATCCTACATATTGCACCAGGCATCTATAGACATCCATTTATAATTTGTAACATATGCTGCAAACACATTAGGAAACATTTAGTAGACATTGGTGCTAATTTTATACTACCTCGAGCATGTGCCATAAATACATTATTAATTGTTGGGAAGTCATTTGTAGTGACAAAGTTTTCTAAGCAGGAAAAACGTTGCCTTTTTTATTATTATTATTATTATTAAATGGCTGGCTGTCAGGAAAGTTCAACTTTAGTTTAAAGGCCTGATGAAAGATCATATAGCTCTGCTACTTAAGTGAAACTCGTTTTCTATTACAAAATACCATACGCCAGGGGAACGGGTAGTTTACACACTCTAATGGAATACCAAAGCCTTTACCTCCAAGGTACCAGTTCAAAATTGGTAAGATTGATGGCTGACTGTTGCTGTTAAAGAAGAAGTTGGGGATCTTTTTTCAAAAAGATTAAAGGTTGCCAAAAGTATTTCTAATTTTGCTGCTTTCTTCACGAATTCATGTTGTAAGTACAGTGTACCCTGCTGATAACGTTAAGATGCTTGCATTACAATAATAGCATTGTGTAGTCGTTCCTAAATATTTTCAGAAATATGGAAATAGTCCCCAGTGATCTAATGAGGCTTTTCATATAGCCTCAGAAATGGGGTTGTGGTGGTAGAATAAGCTAAATATATTTTCTATTGCCATTATGATTATTAGAGTACTGTTGAGTTGGTGAAAGTGCTGGGACCTATATTAGATCTCACTCACACCTGTTTTGTACTTGTGTAACCTCCCTGATTTTAACTGCTTCACTCCTGATTTACACCCATGTAGATATGATTGAAGACAGAGCTGCTGACTTTCACATTTTTATGATTTTATGTGAGGCTGGAAGGCTATGTCTACACTTACCAAAGTTAGTTCGAATTAGTTAATTTGAACTAATTTGAACTAATTTTAGTTAGTTCGAAATAAGTTAATTCGAACTAGCAAATTTTAGTTCGAACTAAGCAAGTGCCATGCATGGCACTTGCTTAGTTCGAATTAGTCAATTGCATTGAGCTCAATGTGCCGGTTAGTTCAAACTAACCGCTTAGTTCGAACTAACATGGCCACATTTGGTTAATTTGTACTAACTAGTTCGAATTATCCTTTACTTTGAAAAGTATAAGCGAATTTATTAGTTCGAATTAAGGAAGCCCTTAATTCGAACTAATGAAAGCCTAGTATAGCCAAGGCTTAAGTTAGTTCGAATTAAGCTTCCTTAATTCGAACTAACTTACCAGTGTAGACATAGCCGAAGAAACCATGAGAGGTCTTCTAATCCACCCCCCTTCACTGAGGAAGGATGAAATATACCTAGACATCCCTGACAGGCATTTGTCTACCCAGATCAGAAAACCTCCAATCCTCCATCACTACCAAGTCTTGTGATTTGAATATATCTGTTCTAAAAATATCTCAGTCACCTTTTCTGTCTGAATAGGTGGTCTAAAGTAGAACCTACATGACATCACCCCTAAGTTTTCCCCCCTTTTGTCTTTACCCAGAAATTTTCAACTGGTTTGCTTCTCACTCTTTCTGGACCTTAGAACAATTGTATATATTCCTGATGTATAATGCAATACCTCCTCCTTTTTTCTCTCCTGTCTATCCTTTTCAACAAGCATGTTTACACTATCATGTACATTTTATATACCATTGGAAGACAGCTGGTTAAATCAACATATCTCCATTGAAATCAACAGGGCTTCATCAATTTACCTCAGTTGAGGCCTCTATGAAAGTTATAAAAGCTTTGTTTAGAGCAGCTATTTTTTCTTGAGTGAAAAAACGTTTATGCACTGTTGTTGATGCTCTCTAATTTTCTGTGTGCTTACACTGCCACTTAGATGACCTATTTGAGCTCTCACTGCTCTATTCATACTATCTCTCTACTCCTTAGGGCCCCCATGATCCTTTTCAAGTGCTCCACCCTGCAATTTATGACCTTCTGGCTCCTGCTGACCTGTCTGATGCATTCTCCGCTTTGTCTCTGATGTTTTTGATCTTTTCTCCATGCTCTTCCTGACAATTTCCTTCTTCACACTGTGCTCAGTTTGACAGTTCCCATCCTCTCTGAACTTTCCAAACTGATCAAATCCTTCCCCACTCCCGCCCCCTAACTCCCTCATTGCTCTTTCTTAGGTAGCTAGCAATTCTAGGTGCTCTAATCTGTTTCTCACAGTGCCTACAGTGTGCTCAGTCAGCCCTTCACCATCCATATGCTGGGAAACAGGTGATTTTTTTCCCATTGACTGTGTTGAACTTAAAAGATGACACTGCTACTTTTTTATATTAGTAAAAACAAATTGACAGGTAAGAACAGTGTTAAAGATGAAAAGTGCAGGAAGAAAGAGTCTTGTCTACATTCTTTACTGTTTGAATTGGACTCAGTAGGAAGCTTCACAATGTTCTAAAGCTCTTTCCTGCAAATATTTGACATTGGAAATAGCAAGTGTACCGGTTATTGCAAATTAGCATTCGGAGTATTCTGACAGACTGACAATACCCAGAGCAAGCCGTATGGAATTAAAGTAACTTAATTCAATAAAGTTATAGTATATTGAATTAGTATTAATATGTCTGGGGTACATTGCATTAAAAGGCAGTTGTGTATGTTTTATTGTGGCACGGTATGTACCTTCTCTAGCAAGGAGGGGGTATGCTAATGAATTTCTTCCCTAATCAACTCTGTGAGGCCACCCCTTAGAAATAGGCATAGAGAATGGATGATACCAAGCTGGGAGGGTTTGCAAGTGCTATGGAGGATACGATTGATATTCAGAATGATCTGGACAAACTGGAGAAGTGGTCTGACGTAAACAGGATGAAATTTGTTAAGAACAAATGCAAAGTATTCCCCTTAGGAAGTTGCATGCATACATGGGAGATGACTGCCTGACATTGAAAGGATTTTTGAATGATTAGCCTTGTTTTAAGTGGCTCGTGGCCCCATTTATGATCCAGCAAGTGGGCAGGAACCTCGTCCCTGGTAGGCTCCCATCCTTTGAGAAAGGTTGGCAGGATTGGACCTACTTAGGTTCCATCAGACTGTGTGCATGTTCTGAACTAATGCTTTGCTGAATTGAACCCAAGCATCTCTCCTGGGTGGGGGTCTGGAGGACTGCTCCTGCTAGAATTCATGTTAGAATTGGGGTTAGCTCAGGTAAGTTTCTTAGCACACGTGTAAGGTTCTTTTCGTTTTTTAAAATGTGTTTTCTCTGTAATGCTTTTAATCTTAAGAATAAAGTAGGCTCGTGTAGGAAGTGCCATATAGTATCATAGCTGTGGCAGTTTACACCTCCTGAGCATCTCTGAGGCAGGTATCCCTGGGCAGCCTCTCTGCGCTGGGCTAATACAGTATGGGCAGAGGACTGTGCAGTCTGGAAATACCCCACTCAGAAGAGAAAGAGGCATGAGTCTCCCACAGAAAGGCAGTGGGTGTGCGGCGGGAGCCTGAGCGTGTGTGCTTTTGCTGGATCACTAAGGGGAAATTCAGAGGCACCTGCCCTGAACTCTAACAAGTATGCCCACGACACTCTAAGCTGGGTGGACAGACTCTTGCTAGTTCTGCTCAAGATAGCATGCTAAAAAATAGCCATGGGGACACTGCTGCATGGACAGCTGCTCAGACTAGCTGCTGAACCCCCATGCTCAGCTGACCCCTGAGTCTGAGCTAGCCCCAGCCACTACTAGTTACTTTCAGCATACTAGCTTGAGCAGAGCTACATTCTGTCTATCTAACCAGGCTGGGAGACACACTCCCAGCTGCAGTGTAGACATACCCTAAGGGCTTGATTCGGACTCTAATAGTGCAAGGTTTGACATTTGCAGGTACAGATGTGACTACAGACACACCACCATTGTCAGCTCTACCCTCTGAAAACATGGCTATCAAAGCCACCCTCCTCTGTAACATGCTTATAGGGTTGGCATGGAACATCTGCAAAATATTACGTGCGGGTACTGAGCTGCAAAGCTGGGCTTTGTGAAGTCAGGGGAAGATGGGTGGGAATGGAAATTTTGTTGCCTCTTTTTCCTATACATGTTTTCCTGTGCCACTGGGGAGTGGGGGTGGGGGTCAAACTTTGTAATTATGATGACGCAATACCAGAATTAAATGGTTTAAGGAACCTTCATGATCATTTGTTTCATTCAAGGGTAAAGAGCATGAGGAGACAAAGAAATAATAGCTAGTGCATTTTAAAGGGAAGTAGTGATTAAACTGGAAAACATGCCAGGTGGTTGCGCTAACGAGTATGGAAGAAGTGCAGCAAAATAACACTACTCAGACCCAATGGGCCTGATTCTCAGTTTCCCAGAGGTGTAATTTCTGTGACTTCAGAAGTGGAATGGCTGATTTACTTCAGCGTATGGGAGAATAGAATCAGGCTCATGAACTTCAGCAGTTACTGCATCCGTGTAACTCGGCAGAATTGTGTCCAGAGTCTATTTCCACACTCTTACTTCCTGCATTTTAGACTATGGCAGAGACTGGACCTCTTACACCTGGGTCCATTAGGCGTAATGCCATGGACAAATCAAATTATGTCACCGTAAACTGGCATGTGTCTGCTCAGGCACTGAATCCAAGTTTACATAATTCTGTGTGAAAAGTGTGCTCAAGGCTTTTGCTCCACCCATTGGGCATCATCTGCTCTTTGATGGAAAGTGGTCCTTAAACAGCCAGCAGGCTGACTCAGGAAAGTCTGCTTAAATATAGAAGAATTTTTAGAAGAGGATGTAAAACACCCATCACCCTGGAAGAGTAATACACAGATAATATTCCCATACAATATCTGTAATTTTATACTTAGCACTCAGTTCATTTATTTAAAGGATGAAAGATTAATTTTCTTGGGTGTAAGGATTAAATACTTATTCCTACTAGTAGAGATTCTTTAAGTTCTTTTAAGTTTACAGCTCCCACCTTTAGGAGAAAGCTGAAGAAGAGGTTTGAACAAAGGCTGGAGTTTCTATTCTTCAGTTCCCAATCCCCAACATTAACATTGCCAATAGTACACAGGCTGTGACACGCCCAGCTGGCATTCTCCAGCATTATATGTTTGTATGTATATATATATTACTATACCATAGAGTACCCACTTAGGGCTAGATTGAGCCTTTTGGACCAACAAAGAGAGAGCCCTTAGAAAAGCGTAGCTCTTCCTGCTCCCCTTTTTGTCTTTTCGTTTACTGACTGGCATAGGAGGATGGAAGGACCCCAACCACAGCTCTGCTCATATCCTGCCCTCCAGCTCTTAATGGGGAGTGTGATGGGCTGGCAGCACTTTCTGCCAGATGAGCACTTCCTGCTGGTGTTTTGGGGGAATTAGTTCAAGTGAACATCCCATCCACAGCCTGCGCTCCATCTCTCCTTTTCTGGCTGGGTGCTTGGCTGTATTCCCCACTTCCAGAGGAGGTTTTACTGTCCTGGCTCTGCCGTCCTACCATCTGTGGCTGCTATTAATCAGTACCAATTCACTGAAATAAGTGGGGGCTGTGTCAGTTTACACCAGGTGAGGATTTGGCTGGAATCTCCCAGTGTCCCCTATTACATCCCATGTTGCCTGGGCTTAATGTTACAAATTATATTTTATAGAAAACTGTATTTAGAAACTGATTTTCACATTAATTCTACCTTTTAGAGGTCCAGAAAAAACATTAAGCCTCGTAAAACTTAATACCTGAGAGAAGTAAAGCTCTAGAGTTAGTACCTAGCCATAGCTATAGAACCGTGGTTCCCAACCTTTTTGGCTTGAGCACCACAAATATAATTTTTACAAGCCTGAAGGGCCACCAGTCTCTTCAGCAGCTCCCTTCCCCCTCCACTGCAGCCAAAAGGAAGGCGTTCAGTGAGGAGGATCTCCTGTCCCCATGACTGCAACAGGGAAACCATGCATTCCACCTGGGGCCCTAAGCAGTGGCTCCCTTCTGCAGCCAGGGAAGCAGATCAGTGTACCCCTCCTTCTGGCTTTAGCAGGGACACAGCACCTAGGGACCAGGCAGAGCGCTTTGCCGTGCCCTCTGCTACAAGCAAGGGGAGGGGAGCGCTGATCTCCTGTCCCCTTGGCTGCGGCAAGGAGCCTGCACCAGCAATGCATTCTGCGTGGGTACTTAGGCAATGGCTTTCTTTTGCAGCCATTGGGAAGGGTGCTGTGGGCCACTCTGAAAGATCCCACTCTTGGCTCATGGGCCACAAGTTGGGAATCTCTCCTATAGAATATACTTTATGTAACTGTAACAGAGCATGCATGTTGCACAGAGCTCCAAACTTAATCCTTACCTACAGTCTTCATGGAAACCGGAAATCCACTAATGCTTACCACAGAATGAAAGAGAAAACTAATGCTCCAGGCTTAGTACCCAATTGTGGAAAAGTGGGCACAATTTAATGCTTCTTTTTCATCTATGAAACATTTACAGATAGTTGATGAGGACCAGATTCTCAGCTGGTGTTAGTATTTCCGTGCACCAGTTTATAGCAGCCGAAAATCTGGCCCCAGTATTAATTTCTGCTCTCATTAATCTGCATTTGTGCTTGTGTAATTGGAACAGATTTCAGTGGTGTTTTTCCAAATTTGCACTGGTGTAACTGGAGGCTCATAATTTTGGAGCCCTATATATGGCTTTAGAAAACACAACATCTTAAGCCCTGCTGGAGGTCCCAAATCTTCTTATGTTTGCCTCGCTACCAGTGGCCTCACTCAAGGATGCTCACCAGACACAGATTGTTGCTCTTCCATCTCTAAAGGGATGGGTGCTTTTTGTTTTTCTAAATCAGAAGACAGAGGTAGACTGGACATTCATCAGACAACATAGGGAAAGTAACAATTTTTCTCCTACTGCAGCTATCTGCTAGAGTGAACTCTATAAGCAGATGGCTCCACCATTCTCTGGCACAAGTCTCAGAGTACCTAGCAATGCCATAGTATGAACAATGGAGTTTTCCAACTAATATACTGGTTGAAGGAGGGTTTCTTAGTCACCAGCCTAAAGATTAGAGGGTCATCACCTGCACTGGTAGATGTGTTTCGCCTCTCCATCTTCTCTATTGGAGGAGACAATAAGACTGCTTCCAGCCTTCTAAGGACTCAGAGGGGGGCTCTTCCCTGCTGCATGAGGTGCCAGATAAAATTGTCCCCAGACACTTCTGAAAGACACAGGTATGGGGATAGACATGAGTGACGGCGGAGCTGGTATTAGCTGGTATTGTCTCTTCAGAGAACTCCATATATAAAATGGAAGATGAGAGTCCTGGACTAGAGGAAAAGGATCTGCTGTGGGAGGAGGATGGAAGCCTCAAAGATTATTTTTCTTGTAAGACTCTATGGATGAGCTGAGAAGTGAAAGAATTGATATCAGAGATACTAAGGAGCAATAAGACCGTTTTTTCAGCCACTTGTCGTTTTCCCATAACCCCGTGCAGTATGTTGCCTGAAGGGCGTGTTGTTGTGCCTAAGATCTGCTGTGTGTTTTGTTTAAGCACAGATGATATCTGTCAGTGTGACATACACTCACAGTTAAGGAACCTTTTTGAAAGTATAAAGCACATTGTGCCAGTATTGCATTTTATTAGTGAAACTCTAGCGTCAAGCATTGTTTGCTTTACTGTAATAATAATTATTATTAAGAATAGTAGCCTCCGTGTGTAGATTTATAATGCATTTACCATAGAGAAAAATACATGCATTCATCTGGGTACAACAGAGTAAATGACATTGTAGATATAAGCCATAGAAATATAACCCAATAATAATTACAAGCCATCAACATCTTCATCTAAGCATAGTGCCAGTCTGGGGAAAAAATATCTTAAACAGTTCTTTGTGTACTGTGAAACAGATTCTGCCAAGTAATTCATAGGAAATACCCAAATACCATGCTTTGAACTCAATAACCTGTCTAGGAGCAAGCAAAAGCTTTCAGAAAGCAGTTTTTTAAGGAAATGGGATAAAGTGTCACATAATAAAAGCTCTAAATGCTAATAGTCCCAATTTCAAAAGTAACCCATGGCTGGGCCAAAAACTCAGTTATACTCCTGATCTCACTGGAAATCAGGCTCAATCTTGATGAAGTTGCCTTCTTCAAACTTTACCCTTGGCTGAATACCTAGGCCAGTGGTTCTCAACCACTGTATTGGGACACATTACTGAGTCGCCACACAGGGGTAAGTTTGTTGCGGAGAGCCAGGGAGATTGCTGTATTCGGCTGGGGGGGTGTCTGGTGTGTCCTGTAGGGTTGCGACACGCTGCCAAGTGAGAACCACTGACCTAGACTATGTCTGCACTACAGCCTGTGTTGGCAAAACTTACATTGCTCAGGGGTAAGAATATTCCAGCCCCTGAGCCATATAAGTTACATCAAAATAAGCACCTGTGTGCACAGCAGGAGCATTTCTCCCACTGACATAGCTCTTACCATCTCCAGAGGTGTATTTCTAATGCTGACGGGAGAGCTCTCTCATGTCAGCATAGAGCATCTTTACCAGACATGCTGCAGGGAGGCAGCTTTATTGGTACAGCTATGTCTTTGTAGCCCTGTATATATAGACATGCCCTTTAGCTGATGAAATTCACAGTGGTGGACAGGACCAATTTCTAACCTTTTTTTTTTTTCCTTTGCAGGACCCTTTAAATTAAAACTACTAACTATGTAATATGGACACCAAGGTTACATATGTTGAGTTGTTCTATTCACTGTTGGCAGCTAAGTTGCTAGCTACCTTTAAGAACTTTTTTTTGTTTTTAAATTTTCTGGA
Source organism: Pelusios castaneus (assembly GCA_007922175.1). Lineage (NCBI taxonomy): Eukaryota > Metazoa > Chordata > Testudines > Pelomedusidae > Pelusios > Pelusios castaneus. The sequence goes on along the minus strand of ML685755.1, from coordinate 24,438,200 downwards.
GAAGTGTTGAAATGTCTCTGCTTTGAACACTGCACAACCATTGCTTAGTGTGGAATCACCCATCTTCATCAGAGAGGAGGGAACTTTTTCTTTTCTCCTTGCCTGTGATTTGGGAGGGGAGAGGTGGGATAGCAAACTGAGGATCTTTTCAACTCTGTGGCTTAGCACGTGTGTGGAGAAAATGGATTATCATTCAGAAAACTGACCATGGGAGTGATCTATCCATGTACTTTAGTAAAAGTAGGAAAATTCTCCTAGAAAGCATAAAGACAAGCCAGTCTAGTGGCTATTCAGCAAGTGATTTTGACGTAAAATGTACCATTTACAAAAAACGATTTGTAAAGATCTTTCTAAATCTAATTTAGTGTAGCATATAAAAGCATTCAAAATCCAAAATGACCTGAGTGTTGACCTTTGACCCTTTTCCAGTTGTTTCATTACAGCTCCCCTTAAGTGGCATTGGAGAGTACTTTGCATTTTGGCTACCCCACTAGACTTGTCATGAACAAATCCCAGTTGCTTTACTGTCAAACTGGTCACCACTAGGGTATTATCACACATCCTTACATCATCCTACTTAGCTTTACAGAAGATGTAAGACTGGTTTTGACCAGAACCCTCGGGCTTGTCAGTGAACATCAGCACTTTCCATTTCTTCAGTGATATGTTCTTTTTCTGATCACTGTGAAAGTTGCATGGCATATGTAAGTTTCATTACTTGGCCATGCAGACAAACATGTAAAAAAGAATGTTTACCATGTGTAGTTTTGAACTTTTCAAACTGGTACCTAACTGAGTTGTTAATGAATAGCTAATTTGCCTTGTTAGGGTGCTAACACAACAAGCTTAGTTTTTCTCACATAAATAGCACTTGCAAAGCTTGTAATGCAGAAGGTGTGTAGAAAAGGTATTTGTTCTTTCCCTCCAATTTAATATCGCTCCAATGTTCATTCACTGAAACAACAGATGATTTTAATAGCCATGCATGAGTTAGGAATGGCCAATGCAACCATTGTTCTACCTACTATCAATAGAATACTCCTTCTAAGATGACTTCACAGCTATTTTTTCTATAGTATGTTTGATTTCTTAGTGCTTAAAGTAGTTCACATTCATTCTATTTTTAATTTCTTCTATTATCTGCCAGTAGTCCCTGAATTCCTGGGGAGTTAATACCCATTCAAGTTGCCAGTCAGTCAGACTATACTGTATTTCCATTAGTCTGACACATCTCTCTTCTCTGTAGATACCAGCATGAGATATTGTGGACTAAAATCCAACATGCATTTCTAATATTTTTTTTTCACTAGAAATAAAAGGAAAGTGAAATGAAAAGCATGGGGACTCTTACACAATGTGGAGCCTCCCGGCTATGCAAAAATGAAGAGCTTATATTAGATAGTTTCCAGTCTATAAGAATGGAAGAGGGAACAGAAGAGTCTGGTAATTAGAGAGTATGAGATTATTTGCACAGAGGCCTCTCGAGATGGTGCTTCCTTGCTGTCCCTCTTCTCCATTTTCATTGGGTGCTCCTAAAACCCTTCTCCTTGTCACTTTCAGGTCACCTCCAATCTTCCTTTTCTCATGCACAACTTAAGGTGTGTTCTAGCTCTTCTGTTCTAGGCATATTCACTCCCATTCCTGCCAGGCTTTCACTTGATCCTTCTGTCTTCCCAGGCTTCTCCCTTTGGAATATTATTTTGTTATACTCTGCTCACTAACATACATTCCTCATCCTTTTGTAGCCCCTCCCTCAGTTGTCCCCTAGTTTTTTAGTGGGCTCACTACTTTCTCTGGTAACATTTCTCGAATGTGTCTCTTTCTTCTGTACACAGATGCCTATGTTTTTGTCTAGTCTTGCCACCACACATCGCTTGCCAATTCTCCATTTCTCCTGACATTCCTGTTCATGGCTTTCCCATTCCTCTGAGCTCTCTCTCAATCTCTCAGCATTCATTGTGACTACCTTGGTCTCTTTCTGTTGTTGTCTCTGAGTTATTTCATGACTCTTCTCATTTCAGTCCTACTCTTCTTGTCCATAGGTTCTTCAACTATCCATCCTCCACAGGTTTCATTCTTGATCTTCTCTCTATGTTCTTCCATTGTCATGGGTCACAGCCTTGGAGAAACAGCCCCCCTTTTTAGACCTAGATAGAAGCAGGTAATTGCTTCTAAGTTGTAGCTGTAAATTTTCTGTCAATGAATAGAAACTGTTAACATTTTGTGGCAGCACCTTTGTGGTTATTGTGGCCATGTAGTAATGTTTCTACATCAATAATTACAGTGTTAAATTTATTACATCAGTGATTTCTTCCCATGTTAGAACATTGTAATATAATATGATGCTAGGTTGAAAAGAGCTATTAATTTACTTTGGTTTACCAAGATACAGAATTGCCTCTTTTAAAAAGGAACTTTGTGTCATACTGGTTTGTCAAATTTTCTGTTGTAAAACAGCAATTCCTTATTTTTTCATTGAGTGCTTTTCACGCAGAAGAATGATCTAACACTTTACAAACTTTCTGTATACAGAAATCACTCTGCATCCTAATATAATACAGAGCACTGATGGAGTGGAACAAAGCAGCCGTTAAACATTATACTACAATAGTAGCGTATTTACAAATATATTATCTAATTGCAACTGTTGAACAAATGTATTTTAAGTACTTTAGGATGAGTGCAATTATCCAAATAAGAACTTAGCCATAATATACAACTTTTAAGAGGCACTTTCAGGTCAAATTTGGTTTAAGATTTAGATTTTGTAAAAATAAGTTTTTATAACAACTAAGATCAGTGGATTTTCCATTGTTTTCTTTAATTAAGCAGGAATGAGTGTTTTATAAACAATTATGAATCTCAACCTATGTTATTTACAACCCAGTCATTGCAATTTTGTGCTAACAAAGTAGAACACGTGTTCTTGACTGGGAATTGCCTCTATACCATAAAAATGAAACCAATTAATTTGTTTTCTTTTCCCAAGTTTAGAGGCATGCATATTCATATAAATAGTGAAAGTACATCTGGTCTGTAAAGTTCTGCCATTTTAAATTTTCTGTAGTGTTATTTGTAACCTAGATATGAAAATGGGATAGGTTATTTTTGTTTTTTCTATTTGATTTTGAGTTTAACAATGTGAAGGTTGGAATGGGCTATTTAGAGACAGATTTCCAAATGACTTTCAACCAGGCTTCCATTTATGTCCCCACAGCTTTATTCATGCGAACATTTGCACACATATTTGAGCATTGGCAGCTGCTAGCACAAAGTAAAATTTTTACAGTAAGATATATTTTAATATTTTTTGTGAGTGGAGAAAATTTATATTTAGCATCCTCTCTTATCTTCCTAGATAGCATAATTGGTTTGATAAAATACCCAGTGTTATGTTAGATCATTTTAAAGTGCATTTTTAGTGCTTGGTGCATATGAAGACTCATTACCTATGAAACATACATTAAGATACACTAAAATATTCACAAAAATAACTCCATATTTAGGATCTGAGTTCCCTCTTGCCACAGCCTTTCAGATGGCATTCACTGAACATTGCTTTATGAAAGGTCTGTAACATTCTAATGAGGTGGGGGGTGCGAACTACCGAGTTCAGGTTTGCATCCACGCCTGAATGTCTCAAAAATTCTGGGGTCTTCGGAAATGAATGATAGCAAGGCTTAGCCCATTGTAATGGTCAGATTGTAACCAGCCCTTAGGCAAGTGTGTGGATGGATGGTGATAAATGCACCAATATACTCTTTCCCTTTTTGTGCATCATGCACAAAGACAAGTCAGGAGTGTGATCACTGAACTCAGGAAGGAGCTGAGAAATCATAGCCCTGTCCACTTCCTTCACATCCAGGTAACCAGGCAGTGCCACGTTAATGTGTGCAGCGCACTATTCTGTGAGAACACAAGCGCTGTTTGGGAAGGGATTGTATGTCTTTGTGGCATGATCCTTTAAGCAAGCTCCTCACTATCCTGCGATGCAAGTAGTGGACAGCTGTGCCAGTTCAACCCAAACATATGAACTGCCTGTTGTTCCCACACCCAGATATGGGCTGGAACTTTTCCCTAGTCTCAGGGGTTTGGATTTCAGGGTTCAGGAATATTCCTAGCTAAACACTTGAGGCCCATTCGTGCTTCCAGTGAAGCCCCCAAATTAGGACCTTGTATTTTTATATGTCTGTTAGTAGGACCACAGCAGCAATGCTGTATTCTTACCCTGTTGCAGTTTCACCTCTTGTATTGTATAAATGTGGAACAAAAGAAAGAAATAAATATTACTTTAAAATTATGGGGAAACGCAATTCTGAAATAGCCAGCATAGGGACTAAAAAGAGCACACATTGTAACTCGAAGCATAATAATCCTTGTTATTAAAATTAAAAATATGTGCACAATATGCACAAAAAGAAATGTTAGAAAATTAATTTTAGCTACTAGGAAAGAGGAGCTGTAAACCCACTGTATTTGGTAATATATTGTAGCACATTTTATAAGAGGAATGAAATCGTAGTTAACAGAGAGCTCATTGCAGCATCTACTGTTACATCTTTGCTAGGGTGGGAGGAGACCATCAGTTTTTCATGAGGACTGTAAAAAGTGTGAGTTTAAATGAAATACTACCATAATTCTGCTTTTCATGCATTCCTTGAAATTTAAAGCAAACAATTTGAATGAAATAAATAAAAAGCAGTGCATGTTACCCTCAGTTATGAATCATAGTTTGTTATTTGATGCCAGCAAGAATCCCAGAGGAGGATATTTGTCTCTCTTGATAAATATGACTACTTTCTGTCCAGCAGTCCGCTCTCAGTAAAAGGTGACATATGGAAAATGAGTTGTCAGAAAGTCAATAGGAGTAATTAACTTAGTTGTTTGGTAAGGATCTGACAAATTACCCCTCGGAGCCTTTCATTTTATCAACAAGTTAATGTTGTTCATTATTTTCCTGCATTCCATTTTCCTTATAATTTATAGTAGGGTTTTCAGGTTTCCCCCTCCTCCTCCTTTAGGTTCCTTCACTGAAACCTCAAGCAAAATCATTATTATACTTACAGATTGTGACTGTCAAAACTGTGCCACACTGAAGTCAAAGTAGTGGGTGCATACGGTCTTGTGAATAGGCAACAGCTGTCATCTCCCTGCTTGTTGGGAGTATGTGTCATGGAATTCTTCACTAGCATTTATTCATGACTCAGGCTAGTACAAATCATCCAAAAATAATAAGATATTCAAGTGGTTGGTGAAAGACAGCCTTCTCTTGTCATTTGCAAAAAAGTGAAATCTCCAGAGCATACATAATTGTACTAGGTGAGTTTAGGATTTCTATTTCAGAGATAATCACATATTCTGGAGATATGTGTTGTCATTTTTAGAAATACGGTGCATTGTGCACAAAAAAGTAATATACTGCTACTGTGTATTTAAAAAAATGTTGCAAATTGCTTTTACTTTATTGAGACCTTAGCTGCCTAGGTCTTTCTAAAAGAAGTTGGTGGAATTGAAGAAAAATAAGCACCCGTTCATGTAACTTCATTTACACCTGAATCATAGAATATTAGGGTTGACAGGGACCTCAGGATGTCATCTAGTCCAACCCCCTGCTCAAAGTAGGACCAATCCCTATTAAATCATCCCCAGGCAGGGCTTTGTCAAGCTGGGCTTTAAAAACCTCTAAGGATGGAGATTGCACCATCTCCTTAGATAATCTATTCCAGTGCTTTACCACCCTCCAGGTGAAAACTTCTTTCCTAATATCCAGCCCAGACTGTAACTTTCCTAATATCCCCCACTGTAACTTGAGACCATTGCTCCTTGTTCTGTCATCTGCCACCACTAAGAACAGTCTTTCTCCTTCCTTCCTGGAACCCCCCTTCAGGTAGTTGAAAGTTGCTCTCAAATCTCCCTCTCCCGCCTCCCTCACTCTTCTCTTCTGCAGACTAAACAAGCCTCAGCCTCTTCTCATAAACCATATGCTGCAGCCCCCTAATAATTTTTGTTGCCCTTTGCTGGACTCTCTCCCATTTGTCCACATGTTTTCTATAGTGGGGCCCCCAAAACTGGACATAATACTCCAAATGTGACCTTACCAGTGCTGAATAGAGGGGAATAATCATCTCTCTCGATGGTGGCAGTGGCAGTACTCCAATGTGCCGTTAGCCTTCCTGGCAATAAGGGCACACTGTTGGCTCATATTCAGCTTCTTGTCCACTATAACCCCCAGGTCTTTTTCTGCAGAACTGCTGCCTAGCCAGTCAGTCCCCAGTCTGTAGCAATGCATGGGATTCTTCCATCCTTAGCAGGACTCTGCACTTGTCGTTGTTGAGTCCCATCAGATTTTTTTGGGGCCCAGTCCTTCAATCTGTCTAGGTTACTTTGTAGCCTATCCCCACCCTCCAGCGTATCTACCATTCCCCCCAACTTAGTGTCATCAGCAAATTTTCTAAGGGTTCAAATCCACTCCATCCTCCAGTTCATTAATGAAGATGTTGAACAAGTCCTGGGGCACTCTGCTTGATACCAGCTGCCAACTAGACATCAAGCTGTTAATCACTACCAATTAAGCCCAATGATCTAGCCAGCTTTCTATCCACCTTGTAGTTCACTCACGCAACCCATTGCTTCTTTAACTGTTGGCAGGAATACTGTGGGAGACCATATCAGAAGCTTTGCTAAAGTCAAGATATATTACATCCATTACTCTCCCCACATCCACAGGTCCAATTATGTCATCCTGGAAGGCAATCAGGTTGGTCAGGCATGACTTGCCCTTGGTGAATCCATGCTGAATGTTCCTAATCACCTTCTTCTCTTCCAAGTACCTCAAAGTGGATTCCTTGAGGACCTGCTCCATGATTTTTCTAGGGATTGAACTGAGGCTGACTGTTCTGTAGTTCCTCTGATCTTTCTTCTTCTCCTTTTTGAGAGTGGGCATTATTATTTGCCTTTTTCCAATCATCCAGGACCTCTTCCAATCATCACAAGTTTGCAGAGCCATTTGCCATTATCTTTAAAATCACATCAGACAATTCTTTGAGCACCCTCAGATGCAATGCTTCCAGCCCCATGGACTTGTACACATCCAGCTTTTCTAAACAGCCCTGAACCTGTTCTTTCATCACTGAGGCAAACAGACAGAGGAAAAAAAGACATCGAGTGCTTAGTTTTTCCCATATCATGGGTCACTTGATTACTTCTCCCATTCAGTAAGGGGCCGACACTTTCCCTGATCATCTTCTCATTGCTAACATACCTGTAGGAACCCTTCTTGTTACTCTTCATATCCCTTGTTAGCTGCAACTCCAGTTGTGCTTTGGCCTTCCTGATTTCACTCCTGCATGCTTGAACAATATCTTTATACTCCTCCCTAGTGACTTGACTAGTACAGGGGTACTACATATTTAATTTATTAAATGCAACATTTCTTGACAGATTAGATCAAGAGCATTCACAGCTGATGTGCATATTTGCAGTTATATCTTGATTGTGGACTAGAATATGCTTTTTAGCTCATTTATAGTCATGGATACCAGAGAGAGAGAGAGAGAGAGAGAGACTGTTTTTATGTAACCATATAGTTTCACACAATTTTGCCCTTTGTAATAAATAACCATAATATCACTTCAGGAGTAAAACTATCTAGGAACTCCCAAGATTATGACACCTTGTTTTGTAGTTTAATTGTAAAAAAAAAAATTACTGTGCTTATAACTTTGCTCATTTTAATTTATCCCTCTTATCTTCTTCTCATAGGCAGAGGTTCACATAATAGATTTGTCTGCATGAGAAAAATTTAGATCTGTTGCCAAACCATTTCAGAAATATATGCTAGCTCTTAGGGATGTAGTCTAGGTGTCTGTCTCAGTTGAAATATTTGTTAAATATTACTATTTAATATTAAATCAAGTCCTTTGGTCCTTACTCAGGGCCAGACTGTTCCCTTTAATGGGAAGGGAGCAGGGAACAAGGAAACTCAGCAGTATTCCTCTTATGACTCTCAATCCCTCCTGCAAGAGGTAGGGTTTGTTATGCTGCAGAAGGAGCAGAGTTCTAGACTTCATATACTGCTACTGTCATGGATCCACAAGAGGTATCGGGGTCATCTTCATAGAGGCTCTGGGCCTGTCCACTGGTTCTGAGCCTTCCCCACCTCCCTGGAAGAATGACCAGAGCTTCCACTAGTTGAGAGACCTTGGATCCTTCCTTACAAAAGGGGTTCTCAGCATAGAGGGGATTTAGCAAGAATTTAGTGCAGCACCAAGGAATATGAACTTTCCCATAGAATCGCAGCAGGAAGGGTGATGCTCCATGGACCTCCCCACCCTGAGCCTTCTGCAGGTCTAAGAATGAGGAGATGGCTGCGGTCGAGGAACTCCCTCACTCTCTCATTCAGTACTTTCCTGAGGCCTGGCCAAATCAGCATCTGGCCCAAAGTTTGTTTCCATTTTCACTTGGCAAAATCCTACTGAAGTCCTACAGGAATTTTTTTCTCAGAAAGAGCTGAGCAAAGACCTCAGGATTGGATCCTGTAACAATATTTTGTACTGTGGGCCTAATCAAGAGTCTATTTTAGCACAATGGCCTTGGGCCAGGAACCTTGAAAAGGAAAAATGTCTATTTGATTTAAAGAGCTGGATTCAAGACACCTGAGTTCAATTCTGGCTCTTCCACAGTCTTCCTGTGCAGCTTTGTACAAGGCATTTAGTCTCTCTGTGCCTCAGTTCCCCTTTGGTAAAATGAGGATAATAATACCTGTCCATCTCCCAGAGGCATAGTGATGATACATTTAGTAATGTTCAACAATCTATGACATACCAGTCAAATGGATATCCTTGTGTGACACAATCTAGAACACCTTTGTAAATTGAATTGGGTATATGAAATGCCTTCATGAAGTCTGATTTAATGATAATGGTCCTGAAATACTGAATCTCCTTGATGTCAAGTCATAAATGCATACTGCGTTCTTAGCGGACTTGCTTTCTTGGTCAAAAAAGGCCAGATATAGAGCAGATGGCATAACACTCTGAAACAAACTACAGTAAATGCAAAATATATAGTTTGACCATAAAGCAAAGGAACTATTGGCCCTTACTGATAACCATGCCTGGAAAGGTTTCTATGATACGGTCAAAGCTGTGTATAGGCATACTCGATCTGGCTTGGCACCACTAACAAATGCTGATGATGAATCTCATCATAAATCATACTGACATCCACCAACAGGGGTGGTGAACATTTTAGTGAACTAAATCATTCTTCTACTCTTTCTGAAGAGTTACTAGATAATGTTCATAAATTGCCCCCATGTACTGCACTTGCCTATCCACCCACACAAGCTGAGGTGTTTTTTAAGTAATGAAAAATAACAAATCCTTTTGTTCCACTGCCATTCCAGCTGAGTGCTCAAACATAGAGGGAATTGTCTCATTAACAAACTCTATGAATTCTTCTTACATGTCTGGCTTCAGGAAGTTACACTGCCACAACTGAAAGATATCAACATTGTCATTATTTATAAATGCATCGGCTCAAAGAGTGACCTTGGTAACAACTGTGGTATCTCCTTGGCTGGCAAGATTCTTGCACAGATCCTCTTGAACTGACTCATGACCCAAATAATCAACAATGTTCTCTCTGAATCCCAGTGTGTCTTTCATGTTCAGCGCTGTACTGTTGACATGATTTTCATCATTCGACAATTACAGGAAAAATGTTGCAAATATCACTAACCTTTGTACACCATGTTTCTCAGTTTAACTAAGGCATTTGATACAGTCAGCTGCATTGCCCTTTGGAAATTCCTGACTAAATTTTGATCTCCAGACAAAATATTAACATCATTCAGGAATTCCAAGAAGATGTATATGTAAGAGACAGTGGTGATGGTAATCTAACAGATCCATTTCCAATCACAAATGGAATGAAGCAGGAATATGTCCTCACTCCTAGCAGTTTTGGTTTATACTTTGCTGCAATGCTAGAAGAAGCCCTTTGTGATACTTCAAATGCTGTCTTTATATATATCTGCAACGGTAAGCTCTTCAATCTTTCCTATCTGAGAACACCAAGATGATGGAAGCATTGATCCAGGAATTGCTCAATGCTGATGATTGTTTCTTGATGTCGCACTTGAAAGCAGCACTACAAGATCTCACAAGCAGTCTTAGCCCAACCATCAACTGAATGAAAATTAGGGGTAATATACCAGCCAGTTCTTCAACAACCTTACCAACACCCATCATTGGCTATGTCTATACTGGCAAGTTAGTTCGAATTAAGGAGGCTTAACTCGAACTAACTAAAGCCATGGCTACACTAGGCTTTAGTTAGTTCAAATTAAGGGCTTCCTTAATTCAAACTAATAAGTTCTTAGTTCGAACTAACCGGCCATTGAAATGAATGGGGATCGCTAATTCATTCATGGCACTTGCTAGTTCGAATTATGCTAATTCAAACTAACTAAAATTAGTTAGAATTAGTTAGTTCGAACTAACTAATTTGAACTAATTTTAGCAAGTGTAGACATAGCCAATAAGACTGGAAGGAATCTTGCTCCATATTGTTAAACAGTTTACTGATACCAACAGTATGTTGAACCACAAAGCAACAGTTGATCATGAAGTTTACCATGAGTTAAGAAAGCCGGCACCACATATATTCACTTCTAGCATTGAATCCGGAAGCAACATGGAATCTTCATACAGACAAAAATCAAAGTCTATGATGTCCTTACAACACTGCTCTACACGTGTGAAACATGGATCTGTTTCCAAGGACACTTTAAAAAGCTTGACAGATTCTGTTTGCAACACTTACAACAACTGCTGGACATCAAATGGCAGGAACAGCTTTCCAATACTGAAGGCTGGGTGAAAGTTGGTTTGGGCAGCATTGAGGCTCATTTGATCTGTGCCCAGCTAAGATGACTTGGCTATGTAATTCAAATACTTGAGACCTAGCTATCAAAACATGTCTTCTATTCTGAATTAAGCTCTGGCCATCATAAATGTGGAGGGCAGATGAAATGCTTCAAAGTCACTCTGAAACATAATCTCTGCAAAATAAACATTTCTGACTCAACCTTTGAGCAACTGGTGATTGATCGTATTGTATGGCATCATGCCATGAGGGTGGGTGTCCATGAATTTGAGAAGAATTACATGGATCAGCAGGAGGCACAGTGGCAGGCACAGAAACAACATGAAGCTCCGTCAATACAACTAGTGAAATGGCTTTGTGGCCAGTGAGATAATGCTGTTCTTCACAAATTGGTCTGTAGAGTCATGCCGAGGCCCATTTGTACAAAACTATGATTGTCAACACTATCACCATCAGAGATGTGATGTTTATTAATATCATTAAGGTACTCAATCTATGGTAGTGGGGATTCTATCATTAACTATGTAGACTGAAAGACTACATAGAACCTTTCATATGAGATTAAATTTTTGGAGAGATTAGATCATAGCAATAATTTAATCATAACTTTATAGTTGTTATGGTTGCTGAGAAAGCAACATTGCACATAATTAAAGGATTTGATTAACTCTCTCTCCATTACTTTTCATTATGTCTCTGGAATCACTAGCAGCTATATGGCTACACAGATCCAGAGAATAGAAATCAATGGCTCATCTTTAAAATATTATTTGTGATAGCACAAATAATAGCCAAACTGGTTGTAGCACATGCACACACAGTAATAAGCCCTTCATGTACAAGAACAGCAGTCATCTGTAACTCTGGATTATTAAAACATTCTGATATTTTTAGCAGTGAGAATTGTTTGTGTTGTGTCCCTGAAGCCTCCCTCCATCAACCTTTAATGCACACTTATATGCTGTCCCCGTTTTGTAGTAAGTTAAGGTTTTGTATTTTGTGTTTTTATTTTACTTATGATATACTAGTTTAATATACTGGTATTAACTTAACAGCTATCACACACACACACACACACACACACACACACACACACACACACACACACACACA